>CM028132.1:307100000-308300000 GCA_016271365.2 Neoceratodus forsteri
GAAGGGCGAAGAAGTGCTCCCTGGCTCAGCAGGGACCTTGTTTTTCATTTCATTTTTATTTTGAGAACCTTATAATCTATAAAAATTGGTCTGTAACTGCTGGAAAGAGATTGAGTTCCTCCAGGGAAGAGAGGAGTATGAAGCAGCACTGAGGACTGTGAGACAAGCATTCAGGAGGCTGAAGAGGGTCTGGAAACCAGGATAGCAGTGGAAGTTGCAGATAAAATCAAAGCTTTCTTCCAGAACATAAATGGAAAGAGGAAGGTGGAGAGGATTGTGTCCCTCAAATATGGGAAGGGGGAGGTACCTGTGTCTAAGCCTGGGGGATGGCTGATATGCTGAATTAAGTACTTTGCTTCGGTGTTCAGCAGTCTGCTCCAGGAGGAAGGAGGGTACTTACTGGGAGGGCTCATGGAGAGAGTTAGCCCTGATGGTCTTGATCCTAAGATTTTGCTTCTGTCAACTACTGCCATTGTCCTGCCTGTTACCCCACTCCTCAACCTCTCTTTTTCCTCTGCCACTGTCCCTGAAGTCTGGAAGCAAGCTACTTTCATTCCTCTCTCCCTAAATGTGGTCATCCTTCTTCTCCTGGTACCTTACATCCTATATTTCTCCTTCTCACCCTGGCTAAGTTGCAGGAATCGGAGCTCTCTTCTTCCTTTGACTGCTCCTCTTTCTTCACACCTTTGCAGTCTGGTTTTAAGAAATCCCACTCCACTTCCACTACCTTCTCTGGCTCACTGACTCCATCTTCTCAGATATGGATCAGGGACTGAATGTCTTCACCATATTTCTTGATCTTCCTTAAGCTTTTGACACTGTGGCACACACTCCCTCCCGAGCAGGCCTCTGTGACTTCTCAGTCAGTTGGTTTTACTCCCACCTTGAGGGAAGGTCTCAAGCTGTCTGGATCAGAAGCTCCATTTCCTCCCCACTCCCCATCTGCTCAGGCGTCCCTCAAGGGTCTGTCCTGGACGCTGTTCTCTTTTCCATATTCTTGAATGACCTCCTCACTGTCTGTTCCTCTGCGTCCACACACGTGCACTAATGATACTGTACTTTTCGCATCTGGCTAATCTTCCCATGACCTTACTTCCCAGGTACAGCTGGATTTTGACAATATTCAGCACTGGTTCTGGTCTAACAACTCTCCCTCAGTGCCAAAAAAAAATAGTTTCCATGACTTTTGACACCAAACAGAGGCTTATCAGACTCGCTTCGCTCCCTTTATTCCACACTGCTGATGGTTCTGTGATTGAGGATTTATCCTCCTTTAAATACCTTGGGGTATGGCTGAACTGACATCTTAATTTCTCAGTGCATATTGACGCCCTGCACCATATGCTCCATACCAGGCTTGGTGCATTGTACAGGAACAAAGCAAGTATCCCGCTTCCTGACTGCTGAGAGATTGCTTTAAACATGTTTTTTCTGTTTTTGACTATTGTGATATAGTTTACAGTGGAGCTCCCAAATCCTCCCTTGCTAGACCATTCCTACCTTCTGTTGCACCTCAATATGACCATTGACTTTCATCATCGCTACATTTTGAGGCCCCTCTGTGTGACCTTTGGCTTTCATTGTTTCTTCATTCTGAAGTGTGAACCTAGCATTTCATTGTGTGTCCATTCTGATCCCTCAGAGTGGCCTTTAGTTTTCACTGTGCCTACATTCTGAGACTCCTTAGTGTGGCCTTTGGCTTTTATTGTGACTACATTGTAAGCCCCTCAGTGTGGCCTTTTCTTGTTCCCCACAATGTTGCCTTTGGCTTTTATTGTGCCTACGTTCTGAGATTCCTCACTGTGATCTTAGGCTTCCATTGTGACCCGACTGAGACCTCCTCAGTGTGACCTTGGACTTGCATCTTAGGAGGATTGTGACAGTCTAGGGGTGTAGATGTAGTTCACTGTCCACACATTGGCAGTTCCACTGGAAGTGCTGATTCGTTGGGATATCTTTTAAGCTAAGCTCATCCGCTCCCAGAACAAAGGTGCCGTGAACATCAGTTGAGAGTGGGGAACAGCTTAGCTGACTGTAGCTATGTACTTTATTATAGTGCTACCTCTGCCTCACCAAAAACAAGCCTGACAGCCATCTGAACCATATACAAACATTAAAAGCTCCAAGGAAAAAAATGCGCAGTGATAACAAAAAAGAATCCTAGTGCTGAATTTAGTCCTGTTCTTATTAATTGAGCTTCTCCCACCACCTGGGCAGTACACCTTCTGGCTACGCCCCGTGACGTCAGATCTTCCTTTCTGCCAGAAGAGTTCAGTCTCCTTCTTTGCAGCTCTGCGTGTTGTAGGGAACATAAAATGCGCTGTTGGTGAATTTTTATTTTTTAAGACATTCTTCAGTGATTTTGATTTCCTGGGTTCTGCTCCAGCCTCAGTGATGGAAGGTGGACCACAGTGAAGCAAAACTTGCTCCTGGCTTCAAATTCTGCATCATATGCCACCAGGAGATGTCATGTACAGGCCCACACATGTCTTGCCTCTACTCTCTGCTTCACGTGATGTTTCGGGCTGCAGCCTGTACCAGATGATGCTCCCTTCTTCCTTGTAGGATCGTGCGACCTAGCTTCTCCTCGGCGAGCTGGTCGATCGGAACCCAAACCCGGGTCAAAGTGCCTCAGGAAGGCCTCCATTGCGGTGGGGTCTTAGGCTCATCTCGCAGCCATAGAAGAGGTGGTGGCCACTGCTGCGGCGGTCACCTCATTGGCATCATCACTGCTTCTGGCTGGGGCCAGCGTCAGAGTGTCCTTTACTGGTGAATTCCAAGAGATGTGTTGGGCCCTCCATGCCTTCAAAGAGAGCCCTGCCCACCACAGAAGCACAGGTGCCACTGGCACCAGTTGTGGGACCAAGAGAGACCATGCTCCTCCCAATTCCTTGACTCCCCGACTGCTCAACGTGGGTCAAGTCTTTCTTTGTTGAGGGCTGGGTCATTAGTTCTACAGTATCCTGATCAGGCTTGACGACTTCAACACTGGCTGATCAGGTGGTTGAGTTTTTTCTCAACCCCACTGGCCAGTTGTCTAGGGAGATGAATGAGGAGTTGATCTTCAAGACCCCGGTATTCCCGATCTTCACTCAGGAGGATGTGGACCGCTCAGTGTCCCTGATCAGCTCCTCTCGGGAACAACTTCCACCGGAGGTCATTCCACCGAAGGCAGTGCATGTCATCTACACTGCCCCACCGGGGACATCTCCTTGGCATCAACCCTCAGGTCTGCGGTGGAGGTTGCAACCTTGATTAAGGCACTGCTAACACTTAGCTCTCGACTGGGAGGCATCGCAATTAATGTTCCTTGACCTTATCCTCTGATGAGGAGAGGCTCCATCATCACACGCGGTGGTGCTATGAGGAACTTCTCTGGCAGCAGCGGGCCATGGCGGGCAGGGTAGGTCTCTACCCCATCCCCTGTGGCTGACTGGTTTGTACCAGTCATACCTATGCTGGTCCATCTTCGGCAGTTGACATCGACATCTGTCTCCCCAGCCTTGCAGGTGGAGCCGCCTCCACCGCAGCCTTTGGTGGGAGCCCCAACCAAGGACTTCCCTGCTATGGCTGGCTTGCCAGGCCAGCTGTCAGGGGAAATCACCCAGTCATATGACTCCCAAGTTGTTCACGGCGGCAAACCGGTGAGAGCCATTTTTGAGGAGTCCTCAGATGACTCAGATGGGTCATCCATGCAGCTGTCGAAGCATGCCTTCAATCATGGTTGAAAGAAAGGAGAAACCACTATGGTTCTCAAAAGACGTGGCCGGAGAGGTAAGAGAGAAAAGGCTAGCTTTCAGGAGGTGCAAGGAAACACAGAGGGAGGAAGACAGGGAACTGTATCTGGAAAAGCAGAGGGAGGCGGGGAAAGCAGTCATGAGCGCAAAGGCGCAAACGGAGGAAAAAATAGCACAGGCAATAAAGAAAGGAGACGAGACCTTTTTCAGATACATTAGTGAAAGAAAAGAAGACAAAGGGTGGGATTATGAGGTTAAAAAGGGAGTGTGTGTGTGTGTGTGTGTGTGTGTGTGTATACGTGCGGAGGGGGACCTAGAAAACGCAACAATCCTAAATAAATATTTTTGTTCAGTATTCACAGAAGAAAGGGAAGGAGAAGGACCACTACTGGGCGATAGGGGCACCAGTGGGAGAGAGGCGAATTGGATACCAGTGCATTTACAGAGGAAAGAGTCCTAAAGAAACTCGAGAATCTGAAAGGGGTCAAAGCTATGGAGCTGGATGGGATACATCCCAGAATATTAAAAGAACTTAAGAGAGGTGCTGGCAGCACCACTTACAGCCCTACTCAGTAAATCGATAGAGACAGGGGTGGTTCCAGGGGACTGGAGGAGGACAGATGTAGTCCCTCTCCTCAAAAGTGGGAACAGGGAAGGGGCTAGCAACTATAGGCCAGTCAGCCTGACCTCAGTGGTGGGGAGATTAATGGAGTCACTGCTAAAGGAAAGGATTGTGATATTTCTTGAATCAAGTGGAGCACAGGATCTGAGGTAGCATGGATTCACAGTGGGAAGGTCTTGTTAAACAAATATGATAGATTTCTTTGACTAGGTGACCAGGGAAGTAGATCAGGGTGGGGTGGTGGATGTGGCCTACTTAGATTTCAGCAAGGCCTTTGACACTGTCCCACATAGGAGATTGGTAAGTAAGTTGGACAGCCTGAGAGTGGGCCCCATGGTGGTAAACTAGATTGAGTGACAGGACACTGGTGGTGGTAAATGGCATTCAATCTGAGGAGGTGGGGGGGTGACCAGCGGGGTGCCACAGGGATCCGTGCTGGTACCAGTCCTCTTTAACTGTCTTCATAAGCTACATTGCAGAGGGGCTGTATGGGAAGGTATGCCTCTTTGCAGACAATGCTAAGATCTGCAAGGGGGGTGGAAAAAATGAGGAAGGACCTAAACATGCTTTAGGAGTGGTTGAGAGTGTGGCAGCTAAGATTCAATGCAAAGAAGTGCAAAATCATGCATTTGGGGCACAGAAGTACAAGGGAGACGTACAAGGTTGGGGGAGAGGTACTGATGGCCACGAATCAAGAAAGGGACCTGGGGGCAGTCGTACCTGATGACCTAAAGGTAACCAAACAATGTGAGAAGGCTGAGGGGAGAGCCAGTGGGATGCTAGGGTGCATGAGGGCGATATCACCAACAGAAAAAAGGAGGTGGTTATGCCACTGTACAGCTCACTAGTGAGACCTCATCTGGAATACTGTGTCCAGTTTTGGAGGCCACATCTCCGGAAGGACATAAACAAAACAGAGGCAGTCCAGAGAAGGGCAACAAAAATGGTGCAAGGACTGCATCAAACGTCAAATGAGGAAAGACTAGAGGACTTTGGTATGTATTCCCTGGAAGAGAGGCGAGAGAAGGGAGATATCATAGAGACATTTAAGTACCTTAGGGGTATAAACAAGGGACATGAGGGTAGCATTTTTCAGAAAAGAAAGTGTACAAGAACAAGGGGGCATGATATGAAGCTGGGGGGTAGGGTTAGGGTCAACATAAGGAAGTACTTTTTCACAGAAAGAATAGTGGATGCTTGGAACAGCCTCCCTGTGGAGGTGGTGGTGGCAAAAACAGTAGGGGAATTAAAGAATGCATGGGATGTACAGAAGAGTACTCTTGCAGTGGGGAAGAGAGGGTTAGCCGCAGATCAACTTACGACTGCGGTATTGCATTAGGTAGGGAAAAGGGGCTGACTAGGTGGGCCACATGGTCCTTATCTGCTGTTACCTTCTGTGTTAACCACGGGTCGGTTGAGGAATGGACTACTGACCATGTGCCAGATTCATTAAGGGTTCTACCCCTGCTAATCTCAGAGTCCATGTCTGACCCTCTGGAGCCTGTATAGAAAAGGGCCATATACCCTTTCACAGACATCCTTGATATTTTCGAATCCCCAGGGTTGCCTTTCCCATGGCTGAGGCTGTTTTGGGACTGACTCTGGAGCTTTGGCAGCATCCAGCATCCTGTCTAGCACCCTCTGCCCATATGGTCCGAAAGTACATGCTTCCTACTGGGTCTCTGTGTTCTCAGACCATTTCTAAGCTGAGGGTCTGATCTCGGACTTGGCTTTCCAGAAGTCCGTAAACCATGGGGATGTCAACAAGCCCCCAGACAAGGAATTGAAAAAGCTTGACCATGTGGCCAAGAAGGTCTATGGTGCCTCCTCTCTTAATCTCTGTGAGGCATACTATGCCATGATTATGGTCAGCTTTGGTCACACCTTGCTGGGAGTGCTTGATAATGTCATCCCTCACCTACCTGCTGACCATTAGCGGTCGGTGAGGCTGGTCAGACCCCAGGGTCAGGTGCTGGCTAAATGGCCCCAGGCGGCCTTAAACATGGACAGCTCCTGTGCCCATGCCATGTCAGTGGCTGTGGTGATGCATTGCGGGGCTTGGCTGAGGCTCTCCACCTTTACAGTGGATGCTCAGCACAAGCTGGCCAATGTCCCTTTCTTAGACACCGACCTTTTTAGCCCAAGGGTAGAAGGTCATTTCACCAGGATTAAGAAGTCCAGTGCCACCCTGGACTCTGTCACTTTGTCCCAGAAGCACCTAAAGACCCAGAAACCAAAAAAGAAGGCCTGTCAGTTTCAGTCCTTTCAGCCACAGTAGCAGCAGCCCAAACAGGGCCAATACTAAGCCTAGGGCCCCAAGGCCAAGGTCTCTGGCTAAGGACCCAGAAGAGGTGGGGTGAGAGGAAGTGGTGCCCCTCCAGTCCCAATGGCTGGTGCCCCATCCAAAGCTGGCCAGTGACAGCAGTGTCTAGCTCCTGCTAGTCTAGTCACTGATCCAGCTTCCTGTGGGGGGGTCATCATCTCCACTTATGACCACACTGGGCCATCATTACTGCGGATAGATAAGTTCTCGAGGTGGTAGGCTGAGGGCTGCCTGTAGACTTGGAGGCTCTCCTGTCTTACTGAGCCCATGCTCCGCGGGAGTCCTCGTTGTCGCAGGACACGTTCTGTCCTGTAGGTGGATGTCTCTCAGTACCATGCGAAAGGGACTATAGCCTATGTCACAGATGCCCTGGCAAGTCAGGGGTACATGTGCAGGTACTCTTTGGTACCGAAATGGACGGGGATCTGGGCCTCATACTGGATCTGAACAATTTCAGTCGCTTCATGCAGAAGTGCAGGTTCGGGGTGGTAACTGATGCAGATCATACCGGCCCTGGAGCAGGGCATGTGGTTCTGCTTTACGAAAAAAAAAGAAGAATAGGTGCACTCCGTTAAGGTCGGGTGTCATAAAAACAGATTTATTTACTAAATACAGAAAAACGGAACTTCAGGCTAGCATTATTATTTAAAATATTTTTATTAATTACGTCTCATTCTTTATGTATAGAAAGCAGAATTTAAATACACATACATAATAAAGTTCATGAAACATAATGTGCAGGTTCACATACCATGTCAGTGATAGTAGCCCAGTGCTTTGAGGCCACAAAGACCTCTTTATCAGGGGTGTGGCATTATTGTGAGGTGCACATTTATATAGTATTCCAATCATCGGGTGTACTTAATTACCCAATTACTTTATATCAGACTTCACTTCATTTCTCAATGCCCATTGGTGCATTTTTCATGAATCATAAATACTAATGAATAAAATTAAGGTGCAAAAACATATTTTATACTTTTATATCACACCGTTATTGACTAAAGTGCATAACAATCACTATATTCAGTTGTTATTTCATTAGTGAAAGAATTTTTCACATGTCCAAGGGGCTTATTCCACATTCCCAGGAATGAATGGAGTGAGACTAGTGGTATAAAGCTCTCCTTAGTGACCCCAATGTAGTCTCAATATTTAAAGGGATATTCCCTGATGCTAACATTAGGGTGCACTGCTTTACACCATTTGCCCCAAACCTTCTAAAATCCTGAAAACTAATATACTAAAGGAAGGAGGGAATAGTAGTACTTTAAAAGACATGTTTCTTACTCTCACAGTTTTATTAATTTTCACTTTTACAAAACATTTTTTACATTTGTATATATTTCCACCAGACTCTAACAATATACCCATTACCTGATTATAAATTTTAAATTTTATAAACACTGTCCAGTACTTGTTTTGTTTTTTTGTTGCTTTACAGAAAGGGTTTCCAATCCATAACATCATTAAATCCTGCTGGTTTTAAAGTCTTGAGACAAAAAATCCATTTGGATTCCCTTTGATCCAGCATTCTTCCCCTATCCCCTCATCAGAGGGGGTACATGGTCAGTACCCATGGGTGAAATGTGATGGTCACAAACTCTTATCACTTGATCCAAATGTTTAGCAATTGCATGCTGTATGTTTTTTTGTTGTAGTGCCCTAAAATGCTCCTGCACTCTTTCCTTGAGCTTACGTGTAGTTTGCCCAATATAGACTACCACACGAGCACCAGACAGCATATACTACATGCGTGGTATTAAAAGTTATAAAATTTATGTAAACCCTGGCAATACCCCTATTACCAGGATTGACAAACACGCTACCTTGAGTAGCATTTGGGCAAGTGACACAATCACGACATGGGAAGAAACCAAATGATCTGGGAGGTAGCCAATGTCTAACAGATAAGGGTTCCTTATATTCACTGTAGACAAATAAGTCCTTCAGATTTTTCCCCCGTCTAAATGATATGAGGGGTTCCTTGTCACTCATCTTCTTAAGATCTCTGTCTGTACTCAGAAGGTTCCAGAGCTGTTTAATTACTGCAGGTATATCCATAGATACTGCTTAATAAGTTGTTGTTATACGCCAGTAAATCTTTTCTAGCTACCTGTTCAGCTTTCTCAAGGGATTGATTTAATGTTTGTTCTGAGTATACCCTCACTCGTAGTCTCTGAAATTATTCTAGAATGCACTTCTAAAAATCAGTTTCCTTGGTATTATTCCATTTCAGCCTAATTAGTTGGGAATATTGTTAAGCTTCCAACAAGGTGTTTCAGGTGGGCACTTCTTGCATACAATATGCTATTCCCTGCTGTGCGCCTTCTAAACCCTTCTATTGTAACAATGTCACCACTTACACCCTGCAACTGGAGACTGAGGAATTCAATTCTGTGTTTATCACTTTTACAAGAAAATCTAATCTCCATTTCTTTTTGATTCACATAATCTAAGAACTTTTCCAAATCTATCGGTGCCATCCCAGACTATTAAAAGATCGTCCATAAACTGGGAATAAAAAAACAATACTTTCAATAAAGGGGTTGCAACTATGGTCGTATATGGCCCCCTCCTCCCATCGACCCATAAACAGATTGGCATAGGAGGGGGCAACAGAGGAGCCCATCGCCGTACACCGATTTTGGAGATAATATTGCTCATTGAAGTGGAAATAATTCCCCCTTAAAATATGTTCCAGTGATGAAATGAAAAAAGGAATAGGAAAAACCATTTCCGATTAAGACAACATCATAGTTACCGCTTCAGTGCCCTGTTTATGATCAATTATTTTGTAGAGGGAATTGACATCCAAAACTAACCAGGTATAGGATGATTGCCATCTAAACTCCTGTAATTTTGTCAATACAGTTGTGTCCTTTTATATAGGATTTTAGAGATACCACCTCCTGTTGTAAGTATTTGTCAATATAGCTTGCTAGGGGTTCAAACAGTGAGTTGTTACCTGAAATGATGGGGCGCCTAGCCGGATTGTCTCTATTTTTATGAATTTTGAGTATATTCAATTCAATTCAATTTTTATTTAACCAGGAAATTCACCATTGAGGCAAGCTCATTTACAAAGTGGTCCTGGAGGACAATTTAACATATATACAGTAAAAGTAGAAAACAACAAAGCAGAATCAATATATGGGTACATGACAGAGACCAAAAATAATAAAAGGTTGACGATGGAATGCAAGCCTAGGGATAGCAGAGAATTAGCTAATTGCTGGGACAGAGAGAGGGATAGAGCAGAGAAGTAGGACGGAGAGGAGGGAGAGGGAGAGAGGGCGAGAAAGAAGTGGGAAAAAGAAGGAGAGCAAAGAGAAAAGGTGCAGGGGTAATTGAGGATAGAGATAAGGGGGACTGGGAGCAAGAGTGTAAGAGAGGAATGCAGTCAGGAATGGGGAGAGAGGCATAGGTGGCAGAAAGAATTGGTTTCAGTTTCTAATAATAGTATAGAGTAAAGAGTATAGAGTGAAGTGCTTAAGTTGGGAAGAAGTTGGGGGAGGCTATGTAGGCGACGTCTAGGTGGCGTAACACTGACATTTTTGAGACAGTGCAGAGGTTAACTTTGCTTTGAAGGAATTTGGGCCACGTAATTGAGCCAGTTTCAAGGAGTCTTGGATAGAGTTCCAAACTGAGGGAATGGCATAGCTAAGGGAGGCAGTACCAAACCGGGATCGGATTCTCAGAGTGTTCAAATGGATGCAGCCATAGCACCGAAGGGAGTATGACCAAGATGGGATTGTAAAGAGACTGCAGATGTATGGAGGCAGTTTCGGAGTTAGAGTCCTATATGCTCAGAGATTAGTATTCTGGCATCTACGAGCAGTTAGGGATCCCCATCCTAACTGCGCGTAGAGGAGACAGTGATGTGTACTTGAGGGTGCGTTGGTAATGAATCTGATTGCCCTATGATGGAGAACGTCTAATTTGGCAAGGGCAGTTTTGGTCCCATGGGTGTATAGCAAGTCTGCGCAGTCAGCGAGGGGCAAGAATGTGGAGGAGACTAGCCTAAGTTTGCCCTCAAGGTAGAGAAGGCGACAAATCCTAAAAAAGATTCCAGGTCTTTGTCTGAGCTTTTTAGTGAGTTCTTCGATATGAGGTAAGAAGGAGAGTTGGTGGTCCAGCCAGAAACCAAGATATTTGAATTTGTCAACAACCTCAATGGTTTCTCCCAAGATGGTGGTAATTTGTAAGGCAGGCGGAAGGGTTTTATAGTCGCTTAGACTATCTTTGGGTGAGAAAAACGTTAGTTTAGCATTTAGGAGTAGTTTTAAATTGAGCAGATCATATTGTAGCAAACTGAAGTCTTTTTGTAGCGCCAGGCAGGCTTCGTTTAGTGAGGGTTTGGCAATGTAAATAACAGTGTCGTCGGCGAATAAGTGGACACTAGAATTTGTAATCTTTTGATTGATGTTGTTAATGTATACTGTGAAGAGAAGGGGACCAAGGATAGAACCTTGGGGGAAGTCTCTCTGCATTGATTTTAAGGGAGAGAGAACACCCTGGGCAGAAACCTGTTGCAGCTTGCTAGTGAGGTATGAGGAAAACCAGTTGAGAACATTATTGTCAACACCTAGGTTAGTCAGCATGGACAGGAGCAAGGAATGGTCAACCATATCGAAAGCTTTACTCAAGTCTAAGAAAAGCGCACAGACAGATTTTTTTAGTATCCAAAGCAGTCTGCCAGTCATTTGTGACCTTAGCCAGGGCAGATGTTGTGCTATGTAATGGTCTGAAGCCAGATTGGAGAGGATTAAGGAGCGAAGCACACTCTAGGTAATCTCTGAGCTGGGCATTGACAATTTTTTTCGAACAGTTTGGAAAGAGTGGGCAGGAGAGAGATAGGTCGGTAGTTATTAAGGTCAGATGGATCACCAGATTTGAGAAGGGGTATAACGTGAGCTATCTTCCAGGCAGGCGGGAGAGTGCCATGAGAAAGCAAGAGATTAAAGAGGTGCGTGATAGGTGGAGCTAGGATGAAGTAGCCAAGTTTCAGATATAGCGGGTCAAGACGGTCTGCACCCACATTCTTTTTGGTATCAAGAGCTAGGAGTAGGTCTTCCACCTGTTTTAAAGAAACTGTACTAAAGCTGAAGGTGTGATCTGTGAGTTTGACCATCTGGGGGCTAGACAGTCCTGCGGCGGGAACAATTTTGCAAGCAGTGGAAGAGTCAAAGGCCAGGCCAGCAGTAGCAAAGTGGTTATTGAGCTGCTCTAAAATGGAAAGTGTATCTGTAAGTGACACCATCCACGCAAATTTTGGAGGGTAGCGGCGAAGAGGGGGAGTGTCCCTGAACCTCACGGAGGACATGCCAGAACTTCGATGCATTGTTTTTGATAGAGTCAATTGCAGTAAGAAAATATTTAGCCTTTTCTGCTTTGATTAGTGCAATTATTTCTGGCTGCTCTGAAGATTGTCCAGTCACTGGTGGATTTGGTGGTACAAGCTTTTTTCCAAAGCGTGTCTCTTAAGTGCAAGGCAGATTGGAGGGAGGGAGTGAACCAGGGGCAAACTCTTTTTCTAGCTCTGGGTTTCACCCAGGGAGCGTGCTTATCAATGACATTAAGCACTAAGGAATGAAACAAGACGTAGGCTGCAGGGACAGTTTTGGCAAGGTAGAAATCTTGCCATCTGATTTTGTTTAGGTCAGCCAAGAAATCGGCTGGATTAAAATTGCGATGATTCCTTTTGTATATAAAGTGGGTAGAGGTCCCAGTATGTGGCATGAACCTAACACAAGCATTGGCCTTGTGGTCACTAATATCATTATCAAAAATGGCAGCATGGGATATTTTATGCGGTTTATTGACTAAAAAAAGATCAATCAAGGAGCTGTTATCTGGGGACTTAGAGTTGATGCAAGTAGACTCTGAGATTAGCCGAGTATAGCCAATTTCATCACAGAGCTCCTTGAGTAATTTGGAGGCAGAGGAGAGCCAGTTCATATTTGAATCACCTGTGATGATAGCTTCAGAGTCATTATTTGAAGATAGGTCGCGGAGATGGTTAAGTATTTTGTTACCCCCAGAAGGAGCCTCAAGGAGATCTGTAGCAGTCGGTCACGAAGACAGATTCCTTGGACGGCAGGATGATTTTCAGAGAGAGACTCTCAAATTCATTTGGCACTGATGGGGAGTTTATGACTGGCGCAGTAAATTTGTTAGCAGTGTAGATGGCAACCCCCCCTTCCCTGCTCGGTCTATTGGTCCTGAAGACGTTGTAGGAAGGTAGATTAATGGAGAAGTCGGGGGTAGAGTGGTGGAGCCAAGATTCTGTGATCACAATCACATCAGAGGTTGTATAGAATACTGGTGTTCTAGGATGTTTCGGGCATAATGCCTTCAATTCTGTCTGCATAATCCAACCCCTCTCAACTGATTCCACAAGGAATGAGGTCAGTTTTTCTTTGTAAATTACTTCTGGACTTCTAGTTAGTTCATTTATAGACTCCCTCATCAGACAATTGCCTCAGTGCCTCAGCCTGGTAGTCTTTCTTGTTCAATATTACAATGTTTCCACCTTTATCAGATGGTTTAATTTCTACATCCTGCATATTTTGTAGTTCTTTCAATGCTAACTGTTCTGAGACACAGATTATCCCAATGAGGGTGTGATTTATTTTGTTCCAATACTTTTTTAACATCTCTTATTACTACATCTTGGAAACCTTTTGTGGCCTCACTGCAAGTGTTAAGAGATGAAAAGGTGGATTTAGCTTTAGCTACTGGCTTTGGAGCTACACCTTTAATTATATCTGTTCCAGTCGCACCTTGAAAATGAGCAAGCCCATCCCCTTCAGTTCTCTTACTCACATATTCATTCACTCCTAGTAACGCCTCATGTAATTCTTCATTGTTAATGCATCAGTTAGTGAGTTATTTTCCTGCTTATTCTCAGCTGGCAGCAGTGCTAAATTTAGCACTGTGCCAGTCGAGAAATTCTTGATTAAATTTCAGCTTCCTGAATAGTTTAAATAAATCACAGAAAATCTCAAATTCATTGACAGGATGCACAGGAACCAAAGACGGACTATATTCTAACACTTTGAGTTGTTCGTCAGTAAATACATGTGTTGACAGATTTACAACAGTTAGATCTTGTAAAAAAGATTCAGTTACTTCAGCATTATCAATTTCTACATCATTTGCAGTGTCCGCTACCTGGGTTGTATTTCTTAGAACCGGTGTGTTTTTACTCGATTCCTGCTGTATTTACCTCCTCGTCTATTGAATTTTTTCTTTTTTTTTTTTAAAAAGTTTCCAGTCCCGGGGGCCCCCGTTGTTGTGTGTTCAAGTCCTGACTCAAGGAGCATTCACTTCTCCCCTGAGATATCGAAGCTGACAAAGAACCTCCTGACCTTTGACTTCTCCTGCGAGACCTCCTTCTACCTCATGATTGCTGCCGAGTCCAATTCTCCCATTTGTATACTTTATCATTTTAGTAGTCCCTCTCATCACGGGCAAGTTTATTTTTTTTTCCGTTGAATTAACTCAGTCTCCCATCGCTTTGCTTTCTCTGTCAATTTGCGATCTAGGCTTTGAACAAGCTCGTTATTCCCGAAGGTGGATAATTGGGTATGTAGCTCTTTAATTTCATCGAGTAATACAGCTCACTCTTATTCGTCGTCTTCTGTTTGAATTTTAGTAAATTCAGATGAGTTGTCTTTTAGGTTCTTTTCCCACCTTTCTATGTAATGCATGTTGCTTAACCCACAAGCAGGCATTTTCGTAACTCTGAGCCCACAGGGGTTCCTTTCTGTCTCCAAACATTTCTCTAAAAATCAAATGTTGTAATGCAGCGCTACTTCCTTCAAAACTACCTTTTCCAGTTTTACAAAAATAGCTTGAATAGTTGTCTCCTTGGAGCTAGTACTCGATTCAGGTTCATGACTTTGATCTGAGTAAACTGTGGCTCTGGAGGACACCAAACTTGTAATGCTTAACGAGAACGCCATCCCTGTTCTATTAACTTTTTGCTAGGAAGTTTAATGTTAATTCTCAGTTTCGGTGTTCTCTCACTGAAATGCCAATGAACCTGTGCTGCTTCTTAGAATATTTGCTGCTGCTGACCACAGAATACTGCTGGTGCACACCATCAAAATGTTTCAGTGCTACAAAAAAAAAGAATAGGTGCACTCAGTTAAGGCCAGGTGTCATATAAACAGATTAATATACTATATAGAGAAAAACGGCACTCCAGAATAGCATTAATATTTAAAATATTTTTTTATTAATCACATCTAATTTTTTTATATATAGGAAGCAGAATTTAAATACACATACATAATAAATTTCATGAAACATAATGTACAGGTTCACATACCATGTGAGTGATAGCAGCCCAGCGCTTCGAGGCCACGAAGACCTCTTCATCGGGGTGTGGCATTATTGTGAGGTGTCATAAATACTATTTAATAAAAATATTTTAAATATTAAAGCTAGCCATGTGGTTCTGCTTCCTGAACCTCCAGGACGTATTCTTCCCCATCCTAGTCTGTCCATCCCCATGGCAATACTTCCGGTTCTGTGCAGAAGGGTTTCGGTATCAGTTCCAGGTCATGCCCTTTGGCCACTCTTCTGCATTCAGGGTCTTCATCAGGTGCATGGCAGTGGTGACAGCTTTCCTGCAGTGCAAGGGCGTCAGGGTATACTCCTATTTGAATGACTGGCTGATTGCTGGAAAATCCAAGGAGGCCATGGAGGCAGTCCATTTATCTCTCCTTCCAGACCTGCAGAGACCTGGGACTCTTGGTCAACCTGGCCAAGTCCAAACTGATCCCCTCACAGGTAATTCACTTTATTGGGGCAGAGGTTGCCTCCCTGTGGACTGGGCACTGGATTTTACCTCCTTTGCCTGATCATTTCAGGTTGGGCACTTGTGCCCTGCCCGGGACTTTCTGTGGCTTCTAGGTACATGGCATGCTGCACAAGCATGGTGCAGTGGGCCCACTGGTGGATGCAGCACCTGCAGTGGGGATTGGGCCATCAGTGGTCCTAGGATACTTGGACCAACCAGTCATAGTGACCCAGCCAATGTGAGATGCCATCTAGTGATGGTTGATCCCAGAATATCTGGAGGAAGGAGTCCTGTTTGTCTGCCCAGAGCTGACTGTCACTCTCATGGTAGACACATCTGTGGTGGATGGGGAGCACAGCACACCTGGGGCACCACAGAGCCCATGGGTTTTGGTGACCCTGGGAGTCCTTTCACCACATCAGCCTGCTAGGAGCAAGGCAAATTAAATTTTTATGGCAGCCAGTCCTGGAGACTCTGGGTGCCAAACAATAAAAGAATACAAATAATAACATTAAAAGGAATAAAAATGCAAAAAAACACATATTATAGAGATTTAAAATACTAAAATTCATTATCGGAAACAAATGTCACTAATACTATCCATCAACAGTCGGGCAGGTCATATTGTTGCCTCCGGATAAGTCTTGCGGAAACGATAGGCTTTTAACCTTTGCCTGAACACCTTAACTGAAGGCCTTCTGGACAGCAGATGGCAGCGAGTTCCACAGGGTCGGCAAGGCGGCGCTAAAGGTACGGTCACCAGATGTCTTGAACCGAACCCTGGGAACATCCAGGAGACCCCTAGACAAGGAGTTGAGCAATCAGACCATGATGGCAGGTGTGAGGAGACCAGTCAGGTATCCTGGACACAGTCCATATAGAGCCTTAAAGGTGGGCAAGCCCACCTTGAAGGAGACCCTCCACCTGATAGGCAACCAGTGCAGAGCCCGCAGGACTGGGGTCACATGACTAGACCTAGACAGGCTTGTCAATAACCGAGCTACTGCATTGTCCACAAGCTGCAACCTGCGGAGGATTCCTCCTGTGACCCCAAAGTACAGAGTGTTGCAGTAGTCAAGCCTTGAGGTGACAAAGACATGCACCAGTGTTGGCAGGTCTTCCGGTGGAATGAGGTGCTTGATCATGGCAATATTCCTCAAGTGGTAAAAAAACACTTTTGACAGCAGAAGACACCTGATCCTCAAGTATCAATCTGCTATCCAGGATCATGCCAAGATCTCGCACCCTTGGGGAGGCCACCAATGGAGCAGACCCCAGAAAAAGTCCTGTGTCCACTCCAGGTGCACCTCCATCACGCCCATGACCTGGCTCAATCACCAGCACCTCTGTCTTATCTGGGTTCAGCCGCAACCAGCTGGAGGACGTCCAGTCCTTGAGTTTTGTCAGGCAGTTATTAATCACGTCTACAGCATCGGATGTTCCCGGGGCAAATGACAGATACAGTTGGGTGTCATCTGCATAGCAGTGAAACTCAGCACTGGATTTCTGAATGATCTCCCCCAAGGGCAGCATAAACACTGCAAATATCATCGTTGACGGGATCAAACCCTGGGGTGCTCCACATGACATGGGCATATGGGAGGAGGAGAAATTCCCCATCACTACCCATTGCACCCTGTCAGAGGTAGGACTCAAACCATTTGATGACAACACCGGTGAGTCCACAGTACTCACAAAGCCAATCAAGAAGCACAAAGTGATCCACAGTGTCAAAGACTGATGAGAGATCAAGGAGAACAAGAATTGACCTGTCTCCTCTGTCTCTAGCCCTAAGCAGGAGCTTTGTGCAGTGCAGGTAGCTCTGACGGAATGCTCGGTTAGTCAGGGGTCAGGTCATGCAAGTCCAGATGGACAACACCATGACCATGTTCTACCTGAACAGGCAGGGCAGGGCAGCATGCACTCCCATCCCTTGTGTCGAGAGGCCCTCCGCACCTGGACTCTCATGCACAGCCTCGGTGCAGATCTCCTGGCGATTCATGTCACTGGAGCAGACGGCTTGCAGACACTCTTAGCTGGGTGAGAAAGATGTCGCACAAGTAGTCCTTGCATCAGTAGGTGGTTAACCACCTGTTCTGTCTGTGGGACACACCTCTGGTGAATCTTTTTGCCTCCTGGAATAATAAAAAAAATTTAGGCTGTTTTATGCTCCTCCCTCCACAGTTCGGGATACTGATGGAGGATGCCTTCACAAGGCCCTGGTTCCCAGGCCTTGTGTATACCTTTCCTCCTTTCCCCTTGCTCCACAAAGTGGTGGTCAAGGCCTGGAAGGAGAAGGCACACATGATCCTGATAGCTCCAGACTGGCCACAGCAGTTCTGGTACCCGGATCTCCTAGCTTCAACAGCAAGCCTCCATGGCAGTTGCCGCTCCGCCTGGACCAGCTGAGCAGACAACAGGGTAGGGTCCTGCACCCGGACCTTCAGTCCCTGCTCCTCACTGCCTGGTTCATGAGCGGCTAGAGTTCCAGGCTTTGGTTCTTTCAGAAGATATGCTCCACATTGTAGAGGCCTTCTGAAAAGAGTTGACTAGCTGATGCTACACCTTTATATGGAAAACGTTTCCCATGTGGTGTCAGAGCAAGGAGCTTGATCCCCTTGCTTGCCCTGACACCACATGGCCTGAAGCTAGTATCCTTGAGTACCTTTGGTCCCGCTCCCAGATGGGGCTGTGAGCGCCGATCCTCAAGGTGCACTTGGCAGACATCTCTGCATACTGGGTGTGGGCTGGTATGTTGAGGGTGCTTTTTAAGGCCTGGATCACCTGTCCCCTCTGGTGCATGAACCACCACCATAGGACTTACTGCTGGTGTTGGCTGTACTCATGAGTATGCCACTTCAGCCTGTGTGTAGTGTTGCTTCTGTCATGGAAGATGGCCTTCTTGGTGGCCATCATGTTAGCCAGAAGGATCAGTGAGCTCCTGGCGCTCTTGGTGAAGTCTTCATATCTGGTCTTCCACAGAGAAAAAGGTTGTCTTTTGTCCTCGCCCGAAATTCCTTCTGAAGGTTGTAGCGGAGTTCCATATTAATCTGGTGATGAAGCTTCTGGTATATTTTACCAGCCTATCTTCTGAGGCTGACTGCAGGCTCCATACTGTGGACCTACGGAGGGCACTCTCTTATTATGTAGAGCAAGAGTGCACAGCTGGAGTTCATGGAAGACTTGCCAGCTGTTTGTCACTTACACTAAAGCCACACCTGGCAGACCAGCAGCAAAGTGGATGATTGGCAGATGGATTACATCCTGCATTGACCTCTGCTGTAGGTTGGCTGGTTGGGAGCTTCCTGTAGGATTCAAGGCTCGTTCCACCGGACATGCCACTGCCTTGGTGGCTGCTTCCAGGGACATTCCTGTCCAGGAGATCTACAGGGCTGCCACCTGGAAGTCAGCACACACCTTCACCTCCTATTACAGCACCGACCGAGACTCTTGTTGGGATACTGCATTTGGGGTCTTGGTTTTCCAGTCTCTGTTTGCCAGGTAGGGGTGCGTGCCTTGCCCCCTCCTCCTGGAGAACTGCTGGAAGTCTACCATTGTGTGGATAGTGAATTATATCCATGCCCCTAGAAAAATAGGTTACCCACCTGAATTGCAATTCTAGGAGTGGCATATAGTTCACATTCACACCACCCGCCCGGCCTCCCTGGCTAGTGGCATATGGATCCCAGCTTCCAACGTGCAAGATCTGATATTACAGGGTGGAGCCAGAGGATATACTGTCTGGGTGGTGGGAGGAGCTTAGCTTAAAAATGTTCTGACGAATAAGCACTTCCAGTGGAACTGCCAGTGTGTAGATGGGAACTTCTAGAACTATGGTTACAGGTGAGTAACCTATTCTTCCCTTATTAAGACCATTGACTTTCATCGTGCTTTGATTCTATGATACCGCCCACCCGTGTGACCTTTGAATTTCATCTTGCTTATGTGGGGATCTGATAAATGCCTTAGTCTTATCAGATCTCTGCTTGTAATATGCTCACCAAAAATATTACATTTTAAAAGCATGTAAGAAACATTCCCTGGGGTGGTGTCACAACAGACTGGATATGACCTGCTACCCAGCCTGGTCTGCATAACTTCAAATAGCTTCACAGCCATGTATCAACACTTATTCCTTTCAGAGACACAAAGCCTACACCTCATGTTGAAATACACCTGTAGTGTGTTGTCACTTACATACAGTATTATGTAAATGACAATACAGCAGGAGTGGGGGCAGAAATATGAAGATAAAAAGATGCCTCCGCTAGTGACATCAATAACAGCAGTATATCAAAAATAGGTTTCTGTTACCATTGCCACAGTAGATATTTTCTGTTACCATCATCACAGTGGAACACTAAACCAGAGAGCAGCTTTCACACTGCTGATAACTGCAAAATACCTAATGCAGCACTGAAGCCAGATGTTAAAAAATCTAAGAAAAACAGCAAAATCTTTAAACAGACTGCAGATTTAAAAGCTAAAACTTGTAAACTACTCTTGTATTCTGTATATCAAATTTACGATAGCCTGAATCCAAACAGGCAATTTATCATTTCTCAAGTCTTTGTACTGGTTATTACATGTCTGTAAGTTCAGTGACGTTATGTTTATAACTAAAAATGATGACTGTTGCACACGCTGACGTGGAACCTTTGTAAAAGAGCCTCGGCTCAAAGGTATTGTAATCCTAGATTGAAATAAATAAATAAATAAATCATCATTTGTGAGTAGGCAGGACTTTCATAACTCACTCGTGGCTCTGTAGTTCGTGAGTTATGATCCTGCCCCCTCACACTTGAAGATAAATTGCATATTTTGAGTCAGCTCATTACATTTTCCCTGTCTGTGAAAATGATACAACTCAACAAGGTGTGTGGTTATACTGGGATGTACACACACTAAATACGACTTATGCCATGGTTTGTGTGTAGCAGAGTATAAATACATGGTCTTGGAGTGTGTCGTCACTATTATAAAATGGGTTTGTGTTGGAAAAAAAATAGAAAACAGCTGTTAACTGCATCTATAACATGGGACATACCACTGTCATGTGATCAGATTCCACCAATTCCAATACTAGTCCCCCAACCCATTTATATGTTTTATGTTCTATCATTTATCAGTATAATCTTCTTCAGTTGCTGTGGAATGCTTTTAGAAGACACTGACTGTTTGTCTCTTTTATTTTTAAACATTGTTTTCCAGCACTATGAAAGCTCGGTGTGATACCAGATGAAGAATGGGAGAGTAAGATGGCTCATTTTGATACAGAGTACCACCGTCTGGAGTCCTCATACAATGACTCTCCACCAGGAGAGGAGGATCTGCTGGTTCATGTCGCTGAAGGCAGTAAACGTAAGGAGCATGTTCTGGTGTCTTTTGCACTGTCTAGGGAGAGGGTGTAGTAAACTGATGTGTTATATATACTGTAAGTTGCAGATTGTACTCCAGAGTTTAAAACAGGGGATCAGGCTAGCTCTGTGACCGCAAGCAATTGGGGGATCGCTCTGGGCACCTGGGTTTGCGCTCTGAGCCAGGGATGTCAGGAGCAGGGTCTGGCAGGGAGTGTTCAGTGCATCCTTTGGACACTCTCCTACTGAGGGAGGGTGGGTACTCACTGTACTAATCTGTAGTGGCTCCTGATGGTGTTTAGTGTAGGTGCATTGGCAACATGGGTGACCATGTGCCATTGGGCAACCCCCCAGACCAGCCAGCCACAGCGTACATGAGATAGGGAGGAAATGCTGCACTGGTATGCCGAATGACTGCTTTGTGCCCCTCCTTAATGCGGAACCCCAGCGTCCTGACAAAAGGAGCCCCTCAACCCCATCCCAGTGAACTTCCCTCCAGGTTGCAGAGAGGCCCCCAGTGAAGACAAGCTAGCACACAAGGAATGGGAAATAAGATGGCATTCAGGAGCTATGCATCTCAGTGACAAGTTGACCCAAGGTGTGACTGCAGGTCTGGAAGGACTCTTGAAGCTGGCAGCAAGTAACAAGTCTAGTGGTAGTGGAGGCAGCATTGGGCCCACGGGGTGGGTTGCCAGTGAGCACAACAAGGTGGATCAGTACAGAGGGGGAAAAAACGGAGCAGAGGGTCCTAGTTTCAAATGCTACCCTCAGTCACTTGCATACTATTTGACCGTAGCTCATCATCTGACCTCTCTTTTTTTTTTTTTCCACTTGTTCTTTATTCTCCCCCTCCCTGCAGTGCTCCCACTCTTCGGGAGACACCTATGGCCTTCTAGTCTTCGCCCTCTTACCTGTAGCCCTGGTACAGTCCATCCCTCATGTAGCTGTGGCTATATCCCCCAGGCGGGCACGAGGCCAGGCTACCCCCGAAGTCCTTCTTGTTGTAGTCTGGATGCTGGTATTGGGTCAGGTAGGGGCACTTGAGATCGGGGCCTGGTGCTCCGTCTGCTGGTAGCGCTGCGGGTATTTTTCCATTTTGTGTGGGCGTGGTGCATGCCCCAACATCAAGGGGTCACTGCCGATGTCGCCCTCTCCCAATCCCCTCTATACGCTTGTGCGCTTGCTATGCCTCCGGCTTCCACCAGAGGCCAGACAGGCACCGTGTGTGTGTCCCCCTCCCTCCCGGGAAAGGAGAGATGTCCCTCGGATGCTCAATCCTTTCCCTCCCCTGCCGACCCCCGACAGCCCAGGCTCATTCCCGAACCTGGGTCGCCGGCGTGGAGTGAGGTGTGACGTCCAGCACCTCAACCCTCAGCGCTACCGGGCCGGTTCTGATCTCTTTTTTTTTGTTTGTTTTAAATTCAAGTTTATTGAAACAATTGGATACAATATTTACAAATGTAAATTCATCTTATTACAATAGGTGCAAGTTTTTATACTCGTGTACGCAAAGTACTTTTATATAGTTTTCGAATTGTTTTGATTCTTCGATTTCTTTGCCCACCAGAGATTGTGAAGAAATGTGGTCCAGGCCCTGGGTGTTTTTTTTTTTTTTTGTATGCCACAGTTTTTCCACCTTGGTCGGAGTGGTCCCCTTTGACCCCCGCCACCAGCATCCGCACCCCTGAAGTTGGTCAGGCATGCAAATCCATATGCCTCATCGCACTCGTCCGACCAATGGCAGGGTTCCCCCATAGGGACCTGTGGCACAAGACACCACATGACTCCAGGAGCACAGGGCTGGCCATCAGCCGCTGAGTTCGCCCCACCAATTTTCCACCAGTTTTGCTGCCCACTAAGGAGCCGGTCATGCAGTGACATCAACACATATACATGCAGACGTCCTCCGCTGTCCTCCCCCTGCATATGCCCGTGTCTGTGGAGCACCCAGCCACCACTGGGTGTCACTACAGCACGTTGCATGTCCCTCACCCACCCCAAAGGAAGGGGAGCAGTCGTAGGATGCTCGATACTTCCCTCCTTCTGCCAGCCTCCAACGGCCCGAGTTCATTCCCGAACCCGGGTCGCCGGTGCGGCGTGAGGTGTGACATCCAGCGCCTCAACCTTCCACGCCACTGGGCCGGCTCAGTCCCAATTTTAAATGCTGCGTCAGCTGCAACGAGAAGATGTCCCAGACAAACCTGCACTCATTATATATTTACTGCCTCGGAGCAGAGTACAACACCTGGGCCTGTCGCCTGTGCAAATCACTTCTACCCTCATCTCTCAAGGACCATTACACCCACCTCCTTCTCAGCTGGCTAGACGAACGGGACCCCCCGGGTCCTCTGGAAGGACATGCACAAGGTGGTATCCATGGCTGCAGGCTAGGCCACTCAGCTTGTGACCATGAAGAGGTGGTGGCCCAAATTGTGGTAGGTGCTTCTTCAGCATCCACATTGCTCCTGGTCAGTGCCAGCATTAGGGCATCTTTTATGGGGCCGGTCTCTGCAAACACTCTGGGAGGGTCCTTCCCATAGTGATAAAAAGAAGGTAAAGAAATCTCAGTGATGATCATAGGACTGGGAATGAGCACACTCTTCCAATTTCCATGATTCCCTAGTCCACTCGACGGCCGTCGAGCGCTCGGCTTTGCCTGAGCCAGTATTGGTTGAGGATCAGGCCGCTAGCTCCACAGTTCCCCATTTGTTGGCTGCGATGTATACCGACCACCCAGTTGAGATTTTTCTCGACTTGGTCAACCCATTGTCTGAGGGTATTGAAGATGACTTGATCTTGAGGACTCCGGTCCTTTCTACCCTCTCCCAAGAGGGTCAGGAGCAGTTGGTCGACCAGACTCTCTCCACCCAGGAGTTACCTCTTTCTGGGGTCCCACGGCAGGAGCCAGTGCATTTCCTGTACACAGCCCCTCCTCCCAGTTCTCCTCACCGTCAGTGCTCTGGTCATTGGTAAAGCTCTAGGTCTCAGTCCAGGTCACGGTCAAGGCACTTTTTCACATTCCCGTGCTCGACCCTCGGCCCGAAAACACCATCGGTAGTCCTCTTCATCATCATCTTTGGATGACAGGAGGCTCTGTCGCAAGCTGCATCAGCACTGTGAGGAACTCATGTGGCAGGAGTAGGTCCTCGGGCAAGGTAAGCCCCTTTCCCTGGCTCTTGTGCTTCCCTGGTCGCTCCCAGTCCTGTCCACCCTGGTCCTCCCGAGCCTGGTGTCTCCAGCCCCAGCCCGTCCACTGTTTATAGTGGAACCATCACCCAAACAGCCATTACAGGGAGCTCCTACCAAGGCCTCCTGCACCGCTATCAGCCTTCCTGGTCAGCTGTTGGTCGAAATCACCCACTCATACTTGTCTAGGGTGGCCCTTCAGGAAAGGCAGTTGAGGGCGTTCTTTGAGGAGTCTTCGGACTCCAACGGGTCTTTTATGCAATGCTCCAGGACCCCAGGCTTCAACCGTGAAGCAGCCAAAGACCTGACCACTACACATGGGCTGGTATCCTTCAGGGCTTTGCTGCAGTTCATCTATGAGTCAGTGGAAATCTCCTTGGAGCCCGGTCCAGAAGCAGACCAAATACTCCCTTACAGAGATCCTGGATCGGGATGATTCCCTGGGGGTCACCTTCCCTGTGGCGGAGGCTATTCTGGGTCCTGGGCTGGGTCTCTGGCAGCACCCAGCTTCCTCCGTGGCACCCTTGACCTGCATGGTCTGCAAGTAATTCATGTAACGGGAGTCTGCAACCAGCTAGCGGATGCCCTTAGCTGAGTGGGCGAGGTGTCTCACAAGTGGTCCCAGCATCAAGAGGTGGTGAACCACTTGTTCTCCCAGTGGGACACTCCTCTGGTTGACCTGTTCACCTCCTGGGAAAACACAAAGGGGAGGCTGTTTTTTGCCCATCCCCCACAGTGCAGGACACTGTTAAGGGAGGCCTTCGAGAGGCATTGGACCCACATCCTCCTTTACACCTTCCCTCCCTTCCCCCGATCCATAGAGTGTTGGTCAAGGTGCAGAGAGACAAGGCACAGATTATCCTGGTTGGTCCTGGACTACCCATGCCAGTTTTAGTACCCAGATCTCCTCAGTCTCATCAGCAGGCTTCTGTGGTGACTTCCACTTTGCCTGGACTGGCTCTTCTGTCACAAGGGGAAGGTCTTGCATCCGGACCTTCAATCCCTGCACCTGATGTCCTGGTTCCTGAGTGGGCAGAGTTCCAGACTTTGAGTCTCTCCAAAGAGAAACATAGAAATTGATGGCAGACAAGGACCACTAGGCCCATCCAGTCTGCCCTTTTCCCCTACCTTTATCAGTGTCCGCTGACCCTACTTGGTCATTGGCTTTGCCTCTACTTCCCTCCTCTAGGGTTTCTCTATGCCTATCCAATGCATGTTTGAATCCCCCCATTGTGCTTGCATCCACCACTTCCTGGGGTAGGCTATTCCATGTATCCCTCACCCTCTCCATTAAAAAAAAAGAACTTCTCACATTCACCCTTATCCTGCCTTCCTCCCATCTCTTATCGTGACCCCTTGTTCTTGTACCTCTCCTGTAATGAAAGATGTCTCCCACTTGTACCTTGTTTATACCCTTTAGGTACATGAAGGTTTCTACAATTTCTTCCCACTCTGTCCTCTCCTCCAGTGTATACATATTGAGTTCTTTCAGTCTCTCTTCATAAGTCAGCTGGTGCAAGCTCTGCATCATCTTAGTCACTCTTCTCTGAACTGCCTCCACCCTTTCAATGTCCTTTCAAAGATGCAGCCTCCAGAACTGTACACAATACTCCAGATGAGGCCTCACTAGTATTATGTACAGTGGTATCACCATCTCCCTTTTTCTGTAAGTGTTACCTTTCCCTATGCTCCCCAACATGCCACTGACTCTACCCACAGCCTTTGTACACTCGCCACCTTTAGTTCATCTGCGATGACTATCCCCCACATCCCTTTCCTCCCTGGTAAGCGTCAGCAACTCCATTGCCATCCTGTAGCTCACTGCCGGGTTTCTGCACCCCAGATACATGACTTTGCACTTTTTAGCATTGAATTTCAGCTTCCACACTTCAGACCACCTTTTCATCCTTTCCATGTCCCTCTTAATTTTCTCCACCCAGTCCGGAATATCTGCTGTATTGCAGATCTTGGTGTCATCTGCAAATAGGCAGACCTTCCCTTCCAGTCCTTCCGCAGTGTCCCTGATGAAGACATTGAAAAGGACTGGCCCGTGTCAACCCGCCCGCGCGCGGCGGTTGGATTTCGCTTGCGACGCCAGCGACCGGGTTGAGGAGCGGACTCGGGTGGCTGAACCGGCGGGAGAGGAGGATCGGCGTAGCGGCTGCTCTCCTCCTCTGGGGAGGAGGGATGCCTGTCCAGCAGCTCGACCGCCACCTGGGTGGCCACGGGTGGTGGTGTAGTGGGACCGCATAAAGGGGTGGGAGGACATGGGCCGGAAACCGGAAGCGAGTGCACGTAGTGCCTCGCTCCTAGGTTTCCCCAGAGTGCTCACGTCCTGTGGGGGGGACAGAAAACGGAAAAAGACGCCTGGCGTGGAGGACGTAGACGGGTCCCGACTGCCCCAGCTAACCCATAACCGGGCTACCAATGGTCGTCGCAGATGGACCACCTGACAAAGACTAATGGACTGGAGGGTGTAAGTAGGTACCCCCTCCCGCCCGGGGAGTAGGCCGAGGCAGCATGGAGGTAAGTCCAAGCGGCACCATGGTAGTTACCCGGGGAGCGATTAGGGGAGCTCAGTCTAGAGTTACCCAGAAGGAGTCCCACCACGCCAAGAGAGTAGGGGGATATAAAAAAAAAAAAGAAAAGGACTGGCCCCATGGCTGATCCTTGAGGTACCTCACTTGTCACCTCCCCTTTCCTCAAATTGGATCCCATTTACCTCCACCCTCTGCTTTCTGTCCCACAACCAGTTTCTAGCCCAGTTCACCACCTTGTGGCCCACTCCCAGGCTACCCAAGTTGTTTACCAGTCTTTATTTGGAACAGTGTTGAAGGCCTTGCTGAAATTGAGGTAGGCGACATCCACAGCTCTCCCCTTGTCCACCTCCTTTGTCACCCAGTCAAAAAAAATCTATCAAATTTGTTTGACAAGACCTTCCTGCTGTGAATCTATGCTACCTCGGGTCCTGCGCTCTGTTGGATTCCAAGTGTTCCACAATCCTTTCCATAAGCAGTGCCGCCATAATTTTGCCTACTACTAAGGTGAGGCTGACTGGCCTATAGTTTCCTGCCTCCTCTCTGCTACCATTTTTGTGAAGAGGAACAACATGTGCCCTCCTACAGTCCTCTGGAACCACTCCTGTGTTGAGTGACACACAGAAATGGTTGCCAGTAGCACTGCTAGCTCCATCCATAGTTAAATATCCTTGGATGTATGCCATCTGGTCCCATTGCTTTAACCATCCTCAGTTTTGCGAGTTCCTCTAGGACTCTCTCTTCTGTGAAAGGACTGGTGTTCACCTCCCTTCTCCACTTTGTACCGGTTGCCCAGTTGTGGTCCCTGTCCCTCCCCTTCTTCAGTGAATACTGAACAGAAGTATTTATTCAGTATTGATGCCTTTGTCATGTCTCTCTCTATGCACTCCCTTGTTCTCCTGTGATTCTTATAATCCCAACCCATCTTTCGTGTTTCACTAATGTACCTAGAGAACATCTTGTCCCCTTTCTGTACTGTCTGTGCTATGTTTTCTTCTGTTTGTGCCTTTGCACTCCTAACAGCTTTCTCTGCTTCCCTTCAGTCTGTCTATGCCACCACCCTATCCCCTTCCCCATGTGTCTCCTTATATTTTCTGATAGCCAATTTCTTGGCCCTTACTTTCTCTGCAACAACCTTCAAGAACCATAGCGGTTTCTTCCTTCTCTTACCCATGTTTCTCAACCTAGTGCACTGGTTAGTCACCTCCACTATGGCTCCTTTTAGGTGTACCACTGCTCCTCTGCCCCCCTCCTATAGCCTTCCTTACCAGGGCTTCTTTGATGTATATCCCCATCTAGCAAAGTTCACCCTCCTAGAATCCAAGACCCTTGCCTTTGTGTGACTCGATTGTGTCCCTGTACCCATAGTAAATCACACTGTGTTGTGGTTGCTGGGCCCCAGGTGACCTTCCAACTGGACCTCTCTGATCCTGTCACCACTGGTCAGTGCTAGATCCAGAATCACCCTGTCCCTGGTCGACTCTGGCATTAGCTGACTGAGGCCTGACCCCTACAGGGATTCCAGGATGTCTCAGCTTCTGGCTGAGGCAGCTGCCGGGATGGTCCAATCCACGTCTGGCAAGTTAATCTTCCAGCAGCAGTACCTCCCATTTTGCTACCATCTCATGTATTTCTTCTGCTAGCACTCTTGTCTACCTCTTCCCCCTGTGCTGGAGGCCTGTAGATCACCACTGTTCGAATTACCATGCCATTGCCTGACTCAAGGGTGACCCACAGTGCCCTGGCCTCCCCCTGCCTATCCTGCACTGCAGTTACCTTCTCTGACATACAGGGCCACCACCCCCTTTTTATACCCTCACTATCCCTCCTGAACAGTGCATAACCTGGTACATTTAACTCCCAGAGGTAACAAGCCTTTGTGTGAAGCAAATAAAACGAAATGATGTAAGAAACCACTATGGTTCTCAAAGGAAGTGGCAGTGAAGGTTCAAGAGAAAAAGAAAGCATTCAGGAAGTACAAGGAATCACAGAAGGAGCAGGACAGACAAGTATCAGTTAAAGCAAAAGGAAGCTGGGAAGGCAGTCAGGACAGCAAAGGCCCAAACCGAGGAAAGATAGCCAACTCAGTTAAGAAGGATAAAACCTTTTATAGGTACATCAGGAACGAAGGAAGACCAAGGAGGGATAGTGAGGCTTAATAAAGAGGAGAGAGGGTGGGCAGAGGGTGACTGTGAAAAGGCAGAGATACTAAACAAATATTTTTGCTCAGTATTTACAAAGGAAGAGGGCGGTACCTAAAACAAACAGTAGAAACACTCTGGATACAGAAGTTGATACCAGCCCATTTACAGAAGAAAGGGTTCTGAAAGAAGTCTTAAAACTGAAGGTGGACAAAGCAATGGGGCCTGATGGATTCATCCCAGAATTCTAAAAGAACTAAGGGTAGAACTAGTGACACCACTGACTACCCTCTTTAACAAATCATGGGAGGATGGGGTGGTACCCGGCTGACTGGAGGAGGGCAGATGTGATTCCCCTTCACAAAAGTGGGAGCAAGGCAGAAGCAGGAAACTACAGACCTGTTAGTTTAACCTCAGTGGTAGGGAAAATTATGGAATCACTTCTGAAGGAAAGAATTGTCGCATATCTAGAGGCCAGAGGGGCACAGGACCCAAGGCAGCATGGATTCACAGCGGGAAGGTCATACCAGACAAATCTGATAGATTTCTTTGACAGGGTGACCAAAGTAGTAGATCAGGGAGGGGCTGTGGACATGGCCTACCTAGACTTAGCAAGGCATTTGACACAGTCCCACATAAAAGATTAATATACAAGTTAGCCAGCCTGGGAGTGGGTCCCAAGATGACAGCCTGGGTAAAGAATTGGCTGGAGAATAAGACACAGAAAGTAATAGTAAATGGAGTCCACTCTGAAGAAAGGGGGTTACTAGTGGGGTACCGTAGGTTCAGTATTAGACCGTCCTCTTTCAATGTCTTATAAGTTTACATTGCAGAGGGACTGGAAGGAAAAGCATGTCTCTTTGCAGATGACACAAAGATCTGCAACAGAGTTGATGAACAAGGTGGGGTGGAAAGGATGAGAAGGGACTTGGCAAGGTTAGAGGAATGGTCAAATGTGTGGGAGCTTAGTTTCAATGCTAAGAAGTGCAAGGTAATGCACCTGGGAAACAAAAACCCAGGGGAAGAGTACACAGTGGGGGAGATACTAACAACAGCAAAAATGGAAAGGGACCAGGGGGTAGTCATATCAGATTACCTAAAGGTGGGCAAGCAATGTGAGAGGGCAGCAAGGAGGGCTGGAGGGATACTGGGATGCATAGGGAGAGGCATCACCAGTAGAAAACAAGTTATTATCCCTCTGTACAGACAGCTGGTGAGACCCCATCTGGAGTACTGCGTGCAGTTCTGGAGACCCAGTCTCTGCAAAGACATAGACAGGATGGAAGCTGTCCAGAGGAGGGCAACTAAAATGGTGCAGGGTCTGCACGGAATACATATGAAGAGACTTAAGGAGCTTAATATGTATAGCCTCGAGGAAAGGGGGACATGATAGAAACTTTCAAGTACCTCAAGGGAATCAACAAAGTCCAACAGGGTAGCATCTTTCAAAAAGAGGTGTGCAAGAACAAGGGGCACAATTTGAAGAATATAGGGGGGCTCAGAGGTAATTTAAGAAGTATTTTTCACAGAGAGGGTTGTGGATGCATGGAGCGCCTTCTGGAGGAGGTTGTGGAGTCAAAAACAGTGGTGGAATTCAAGCATGCATGGGACAGTCATAAGGCAATTCTAGGGGGTGGGGGTAGGAAGAAGTAGGCTGCTGGTTAACTAGGATCTGCAGCTTATCCACTAAGTAGGGAAATGGGCAGACTGGGTCGGCCAAGCGGTTCTTATCTGCCGTCAAATTCTATGTTTCTATGTATGTTTCTGTGCACCATGTTTTGGTTACCGCCAGTATGTCCAGGTCAGGCTCTGCCATCAAGGCCAGCAGGTCTGGGATTTTATTTCCCAGGCTGCAGGCATTAGTGGACATGGCTTTCCATGTTTCATTGCCTGACCCTCGTCTGTTACTGCTTTTATCCACCTGCTTTCTCCTTACATCCCTAAATCCCTTCAGTTGTTGCCTCCCTTTCACCCGAGTGAGGTTACAGCTGAGTGATGGCAGCATACTAAGGTAACCCTTTCAGGCATCTGAAGGTTTGTGAAAACTGGTAACAGTGGCAGGCTGAGTTCTGGGACAGAACAAGTCTGTGACAAGGGGTTTGGGGGTTAATCCCCGAAAACACATTTTGAGAATATTTAAAAGTTGTTACCTATTACAGTCATAGGAGAAGATGGAAGATAGTGACCAGACAGGTTACTCCAGTCACCAACCATAGGACTTTTTTTTTCATTCTTTGCTTGCTGGGTAAGGCCCCAGTAGGTACAAAACCTGTTTTCAGGGGTGACCTGGGAGCATGGAGGAAGTTAAGTGACTTTCTCATAGTCACACAATATGCAAGTGGAAGTTGTGGAAATCCACTCCAGAGAGGCACTGCTTGCGGCTGGGGGAGGTAGACAGGATTGGTCCCCACCAGGACCGCGCTGCCCCCACACAACCCATCGGGAGTAGGATAAGAGGACTGCACAGAGAGAGAAGTTTTCTTTCAACTGCACCACGGGAAGAAACAGAGTGCAGAATGAGCTCGGAGGGGCTATCCCATCGGGGCTGCTCTGAAACAAAACTCTGGGGCAGAGTGCAGCAGTAAGGTGCTGGGGAGAATGGAAGACTCTGCCAATCAGGTGCCAGCACAAGGAACTTTGAAAATACTATGGTAGCCGCAACTCAGCTTAACCGCAGAGGCACTACTTGTGACTGGGGGAAGTAGGCAGCATTGGTCCCCGCTGGAACCTCGCTGCCCCCAGACATCCCATCGGGAGTAGGACGAGAGGACTTCATGGAGAGAGAGACTTTCAGCCCAACCCACCCACCAGCCACCCCACAACTTTTAAATACTCTACTTGGGCTCCTACCTTGCTGGGGTGGAGACAGAGTAAGGAGTGCCATCAGGAGACTGCTCCAGGTGAAAGGGGTCTTCTATGCAATGGTGGGCTAGGACTAAGCCTAACTGTGTTTATTTTAGTGTTATTATGACTAAGCCTAATTGTGTTCCCCTAAGTGTTATTGATAAAGGGTACAATAGCCGATGGGGTGAAGGTTTTTGATTTGCCAGATTAATTCTACAGAAGGGGGGATTGCACTGAAATTCTACAGTAGCCGATGGGGTGATGGTTTTTGATTTGCCTGATTAATACTATAGAAAAGGGGTGGGGGGCTGCTGTGAAATTCTGTAGTGAGGGGGCATGCCCTAATCTAGCTAAGTGTTAATGTAATTGCTGCTCCTTGAAGGCTATTGCAATTGATGCTACAGTAGTATTGTGCTGGCCCTGTTTAGCTTTTGATTAAATGGGCTAATTAACCCACCTACAGTAGTGAAGAGCCAATAAGAGGTGGAGGAGGAGCAGCAGTCCTAGGACACCACAGTGTTCTCCGGGGCAACATTATAGGCGCTAGAGAGCACAGAAATAACTGATTCTGAACTGATTTTCATGTATCAGGCACAGAGATGAATCTGTGCTAAGTCGTGCTGAATAGCTTCTGATAAGATACATACACTTGCTTGTCATTTGACTCACTGGGGGGGGGCATATAGATGTCTGAATGTCATCTTGAATGTCATTTAGCTTACTTGGGGGTAATTCTACTTGCTTTTTCAGTACTCTAGACTGTTACATAGTTTATGGAGGGGGAAGTTTGCCTGTCATTTAACTTGATTACTGAGGGGGCATAGGTGCAGTAGCCAGCCACCTTTTCTTGTATTGAATTTGATAATTTCTATTTCTCTACAATCTGGTTAAGCAAGGGGGCAGTTACTGCTTGTTTGAGGGGGCTCTTGTCAAAGACAGAAAAATGTGGAGAGACAGAAGTGAATGGGCTTGGACCAGAGAAGGGAATAATAGCAGATGGGGCTGGTGGGGGTCGGGACAGCAGCAGCAGCAGATGCTACCTTGAAGGGGAAGAAGTGGGGATAATTACCAGGCATCAAAAGGAAGCAAGGGAGGTGGTGAGGGGAAGAATAGTGGGCTATAATAGCTGTGGGACTGCTGTTTTCATGAATACTCTGTGGAAGCTAGGGGGATGCCCTATTTGCCAAAAACTAGGGTGGATGGAGGCAGAGTTAGCACAATTGAGGAGAGATCTCCTCAGGCAAAACATGAGGGCAGGAAGGATGACAGATAAGCAAGGGTAGAGGCTCTAAAACTGCTAGTGTGACAGTGAAAGCAGGACAAGAACAGGCGAGCTATAGAAGGGAGAGAAACTTTGAACATAGGAACAGGTTTGCAGTCCTGGGCACTCGGGAAGAGAGGGAATACACGGCAGTGGAGGATTAGACTCCATGGGAGTGTCTGGAGAATTTTCTTTCTTTATTTTTTTTATTTAGTTGTTTAACCAGGAGTAGCACACTAAGCTGAAAGCTTTTTTACAGGAGAGACCTGGGAGCACAGGGAATTTAAGTGACTTGCTCAGGTTCATGCAGTATGCAAGTGGAAGCTGTGGGATTCAAACCCAGGTATGGTCTGCTGGATGTCACCAGATTTGCAGCTCAGAGCCTTAAACCACTGCGCTATACTGCCTCCCCGGAGAAACGCACAGAAGATGGAGAACTGGGGTTCCCGATCCCCACGACTGGAGAAAGAGCCAGTGAGCAGGGAAACAGGAGGGAGAGGGTCCAACAGAGTGGACAAACACAAGAGGAGGGGTAGCTGCAACTAAAACAGTGGGACCTATGCCAGAGGGAGAGAAGAGGTCCCTGCATCAGGACTCCATAAAAATGCACAGGTGGGATCAGCGAGCACTGGACCCTTGAAAACTGCACAGGAACAATATAGGCAGGAAGAAAGGACCCAGGAGTCAGACACATCTGAGGCTCAGGCTGGTGACAGGAGGCAGGGGTAGAAATGAAGCGTGTGGTCAAGAGGGCCAAAGGGAGATGCCTTGGGGGGGGGGTTCGGGAACAGAAAATGGTACGGAGGTAGCAAAGAGGGAGAAACAGGCTCAGGAAGACACGCAGGTGTAGGTAGTGAGGGAAAAGAGGACTCGAGGCATTTTGGGGGGTACGGAAAATAAAAAATAAAGAAAGCTTGGAAAGGGTAAGAGCTGGGAGGAACTCGGTAGCAAGAGGTGACCAGAAAGAGGAAGGGGACAGGGTTTTAATTGTTGGGTACTCTGTTATAAAGGGTGTTACATGGGGGAGAAGGGGAGACAGAGGTAGCAAAATATGGGTGCAGTGCCTGCCAGGAATGATGGCAGTCGAAGTCATACACTGGATCCCCTTCCGGGGAAAGAAACTGGATGAGAGGATACATCTGCTGTTCCACCTAGGGACAAATGACCTCACAGGGAAAACTGTGAAGGAGGTGCAGGCACGTTTTACAGAGCTGGCCAGGTTCTACAGCAGTTTGGCCTTTAAATCACTGGTGTTCTCTGAGTGTTGCCAGTACCAAGGGCCAGCATGGAGGTGAAGCAAAAAATAGAGGAATTTAACAGTTGGTTAACAGGATGGTGTGCTTGGAAGGGATATGGAATAGTAGGAGATTGGGCAACAACGTGGGGGACAAAAGCCTCTATATCCCCGATAGGCTGCACTTAAACAGGGAAGGAAAGGCAGTACTCAAATGTAAGCTAGAAAATTGTATTGAGCAGCACTACCATTTAAACTGATTTGGGGCAGGTCACAGAGAAGCTTGAGCTGTATGACACATGGCAAGGGGGGCAGCAGCCCTTTCCCTCCCCCCAAAGGCAAACAGACCAAGTGAAGGAAATGAAGGGGGTGTAGACGGCAGGGAAAGGGAGAAGGGGTTTGGAGGGTCATGTGAACAAACGCCAGAAGTCTTGGTAAAAAGATCCCAGATCTAGCAGTGGTAATGGCTGAGGCGAGCCTTGACATTGTGGGGATAACTGAAACTTGGTGCCATCAGGAGCAGAGAATGGACATGGAGATACCGTGTTATACGCTTTTCAGGAGGGACAGGGAGGATGGGAGGGTGGTTGCACTCTACGTAAAGGAGGGTATCAGGGCAACAGAATTACGGGGCAAGTTGGGGGAGGCTGAGGGCCTGTGGGTTTCATTGGTCGCGGGAAAGTGGGAGGTGGTGCATACAGGTGTAAAAGCACAAGGTTCTTGGCTAGTGGTCCCTGGTAATCCAATAAAGCCACCTGACACCAAATGTTGTTTTAAATCAGTTGCAATTTATTGATACCAAATAAGCCCTGACAATTTTACCTCTAACATGATCAAACAGCTGATGGCTTTTTACCACCAGGGCTACAGGTACAGAAAAGTGGAGTGAACCGCTCCCTTTTCTGGGTGTTTTAGCATCTATAGCAGCTGTAGCTATTCCTCTAAAAACACACTGGCCATGATATTTAGGTCCTGTATTTATACCCCAAAAATGCATGGTGGAAATTTCCAAAGCCTACTACAACACATTTTAGCCTAGACACTAGGTCATCTGATACATCCTGAGGTTTGGTTTCGAAAAATGGAGTGGCCATGAGATACCTCGGTCATAAGATACATTTTTTTTATTTTTATATATTTTCTTCGTATACCCCCTCTCTTGCCGCTGAGCTCCTACCTCTTCTGGAGTCTCCAATGGCCTGATTCGTCCCCGCTCCTACTGACTGACGTCCGGTGCAGTCCATCCCCCCCCCCATGGAGCCTTGGCTGTACCCCCCAGGCGGGTACGGGGTGGGGCCCTTACACCCCGACATGACTGTATTTTCGTCGGGGGATGCTGGTACTGGTGCCAGCAGGGGCATTGGGGATCGTGGCCAGGAGCTCTGTCTACTAGGAGCTCAGTGGGGTATTTCCTGGTTTTCTTCCCTGCCCTCAGGACGTCCGCACTCTGGGGAAGCCTAGGGGCGAAGCACGTCACGACGTAGCCTGACGCTCCGCCCCGCAGACGCCCCCACACCCTATTGCGGCAGTCTGCTGCACTCTCCACCTGTGGTCACCCAGGTGGCGGTATTGGCGGGACTTGCATCCCACCCACCCGGAGGAGGAGAGCAGCCGTGCACTCAATCCTCCTCCCAGCCGACCCTCCAGCTGCCAGTCCGTTCCCAGACCTGGGTCGCGTGGCGTCTGGCCATGTAGCTCCCATGGCTGCGCTCGCGGGCTGGCCGGTCATAAGATACATTTGACACTTTGCCGAGACGTGGTCATTCTTAGATGGAAAAACAAGTGATCAGGGGATTTTACATTTATCAAAAATAACTCACTTTAGGATACAGAAAACATATGAGGGGACTTCACATTCACTTTAAGTAACTTGCTGACTAGACTGTGTGGCCAAAACAAGGATCTAATTGTTTCTTATCAACTCTCTGTTACACATTTCTTTTAAACATAAGAAATTATAAAATTGGGAACTGTATCTAAGCTGCTGTGGGTTGAAATAGCTGGACCTTATCTTTGGCTATGACCTTGGGTTAAGGAAGGTTTTGTACAAAATCTCTCTGCTGAGCAAAGCAAAGCTAATTTTCTTTAAAACATTTATTTGTTTAAACATGGTTTATACTCTTCACTTATTTTCCACAGTTATTACCTTTTGAACCTGGGCATCTACACAGACATCAATTTGCACAGTGGTATCATTATTTGCATGGTTTCAACAATTACTCTCCAAACACCTCTGCACTTACAAGGCACATCAATCTACATGTTGGTATCATGTAGTCATCTAACATGCTAACATACTAATTGCCAGCAGATTAGGCCTTACGGTCTATCGAGTCTGCTCGAACCTCAGATCCCTAGTTGGGTGCCGAGCCCCCCTTGTGTTCCAGAAACCCCTGTCATCCATCCCCACCCCCCTGGGACAGGCCATCATCTGATACATCCACTTTCTGTGTCTGTCCCACCCTCTCTTGAAGCCCTCCACTGTGGATCTCTGAACCAGCTCGCCAGGCAGTGCATTCCAAGGGTCCACCACCCTCTCAGTGAAAAACCTCCTCCTCTTTCCCCCCTCACCCTTCCAACTTCAAACCATGCCCTCTGGTGATACCTCCCTGCTTTAGTCTAAAGATCCCCTCCATGTTTACCCTATTTATTCCCTTGAGGTACTTGAAGACCTCAATCATGTCCCCGTCTCTCCTCTCCTCCAATGAAAACAGGCAGAGCTCCTCAAGTCTGTCCTCATACGTCAAATCCCCTAGTCCTCGTATCATCTTAGTTGCCCTCCTCTGCACCCTCTCCAGGAGCTGTATGTCCCTCTTCAAGTGTGATCTCCAGTACTGTACGCAGTACTCAAGGTGTGGTCTAACCAGTCCATTGTACAGCGGCAGAATCACTTCCTTGCTCCTAGAGGTGATCCCCCTTACGTTGCATCCCAACATCCTGTTTGCCTTGCTAGCTGCTGTCCTGCACTGCTCAGAGTTATTCATACATGCATCCACCATGACCCCTAGGTCTTTTTCCCCTATTGAGGCCTCCAGCGCCTCCCCTCCCAGGGTGTACCTGTGTTTAGGGTTTCCCCACCCAAGATGTAACACCTTGCACTTGGTGATATTGAAATTTAATTTCCATGTGTGAGCCCAGCATTCCAGGGTGTCCAGGTCCCCTTGCAGGGCCAACCTCCCCTCTTCTCCCTCAACTACTGCTCCCATCTTGGAGTCATCAGCGAAGAGACTCATTTCATACCCTATACCCTCCCTGATGTCCGATATGTATGCATTAAACAGGATCAGACCCAGGACCGAGCCCTGCAGTACCCCACTACCAACCTCTCTAGGGTTCAAGAGCTCCCCACCGACCACTACTCTCTGGGTGCGTCCAGCTAGCCAGTTTTCAATCCATCTGACCATCAAAGGGCCTACTCCCTACCCCAACAGTTTCTCCACCAGACCATTGTGGGGGACAGAATCAAACGCCTTGCTGAAGTCCAAGAATAATACGTCCACAGGCTTTCCCCTGTCTAGTTCTGATGTTACCCATTCGTAGAACTCCACAGGATTGGTTTGACATGATCTACCTGGCACAAACCCAAGTTGCCAACTATCCAGACCTCCCACCTCCTCCAGGTACACCCCCAGTCATTCCTTTAGTATACTCTCCATTCATTTTCCCACCACTGAGGTCAAACTGTTGGGTCTATAGTTACCTGGTACTTCCCTCGACCCCCTTCCCTTATGGATTGGCACCACATGTGCCTCTTGCCAATTCCTAGGTACTCTCCCTGTCTTAAGTGACCTGTTGAAGAGCTTCGCCAGGGGTGCAGCCAGTATGTCCGCCAATTCCCATAGTACTCTCGGATGAATGCCATCCGGCCCATGAGATTTGTCTTTCTTTAAGGCCTTGAGGGCTAACCACACCCTTTTGGCGGAGTTAGCATCATCCTTCCCCTCCACCTTACTGGCCTTTTTATCCTTATCCTGATGTGACACCCCTGGGATACCTCTCCCTTCCTCTTGCTCCATTTCTGTTGCTCCCCAGATCCCACTCACTTCCGCTTCTATCCCTATCGTGCCTTGCTCTGTAGATATCCCATCCCCCTCCCTAGTGAACACAGAGGTGAAGTACTCGTTAAATACCTCTGCCTGGTCCCTCGCCTCTTCTTCCACCCACCTTCCTTCTGATCTCAATCTGCTGAGATGGCCCTTAGTTCTTCTCCGCTCCCCAATGTACTGGAAGAATCCCTTCTCCCCTCCATGTATCCCCTGTGCCAGCCGCTGCTCTTTACTGGACTTTGCCCCCCCACCATCCGGGTGACTTTTCTAGATGCAAGATGGTACATTTCCTTATCCCTGTCCCCTCTTGTTGTTTTATATTTTTTGTAGGCAGCCTTCTTTTCTCTGACCACTACCTGAACTTCACTGGACCACCAGCATGGTTTATGTGACCTTGCTCCCTTACGTTTCACCTTAGCGCAGGTCCTGACTGCTTCACGAAGTCCCCGGTTTATGACCTCCCATCTCCTTTCCACATTTGTCATTGATGTAATCCCCTTCAAGTGATCCTTGAGAATATTTCCCATGCCCACAAAGTCTGCCCCCCTGAAGTCCGCTGCCAGGGTCCTAGATCTCACCCCCCCTTTCCCATGCTTATTTGAAACCAGACAGTATTATGGTCGCTCCCAGTCAGGGGATCCTCTACAACCAGGTCCCTTACCAGATCCCCATCTGCAAGAACCACGTCCAGGACATGCCCCTCCCTTGTGGGCTCCATCACATGCTGTGTTAAGAACACATCCTGGAAGCTGCCCAGCAGCCTCTGCTCCTTGGCCACCTTAGAGTACATGGTTCCCCAGTTTGTACGTGGCATATTAGGGTTCCCCATCAACACCACTCCTTCCTCTTTTGGTCCACACTGGACAGTGATGTCCAGCAAACCATCCTCCAGAACATCACCCATCCCGGGGGGCCTATATACTACACCCAGCTTGACCTTATCTCCTGCTGGGGATCGTAAGGTGACCCATAGGGCCTCCACGTTTCCCTCTACCTCTTCTACCCTAGCAATTTCTATGTCATTTCTAATGAACATAGCCACTCCACCCCCTCTGCCCTCCTTTCTATCCTTCCTAAGCATAGTGTACCCCAGACGTTTAGGTCCCAGTCATGGTTTTGTTGGCCACGTCTTCGTGACCGCACATCCGCCCGAACAGCATGGCCTGGAACTCTGGAAACTTGTTTCCCAAGCTCCTGGCATTTACTAACGCCAACCCCCACCCCTTATCCCTGATCCCCTTTGTCGAACCCCACCCAGGTTCCTTATACTTCCATCCTCCCTCTGCTCCTCCTGAAACCTCCACCCCAGTCTGTTTCCCTCCTCCTCCTTGGGTTTGAAGGCTACTCCCCTCATCTGGAGGAGAGGGCTTCTGGTCAGCCCCTCCCTTATCCCTTTCCCCCCTCACAAGTTTAAACCCCACCTTTCTTGAATGCAGTCAGCCATCCCCTGTTTAAGGACTTCCTTCCCTAAGATGAAGCCTGTCCTTGGCATACAGTCCCTTATCCTCCCAAACTCCTTTCCAGTTCCCTAACATCCCCAACCCACTCTCTTCACCCCACTTCCTGAGCCAGTCATTAACCTCTGTGATCTTCATTTTTTTCTCCACTGAGGCCTTTGGTACTGGCAATATCTCCGAAAAGGAAATGTTTTATCCATTAATCCATTAATAAAGGGAGGGAGGGTGGGCAGAGGGAGACTGTGAAAAGGCAGAGATACTAAACAAATATTTTTGCTCGTATTTACAAATGAAGAGGAGGTACCTAAAACAAACAGTAGAAACACTCTGGATACAGAAGTTGATACCAGCCCATTTACAGAAGAAAGGGTTCTGAAAGACTCTTAAAACTGAAGGTGGATAAAGCAATGGGCCCGATGGGATTCATCCAGAATTCTAAAAGAACTAAGGGTAGAACTAGTGACACCACTGACTACCCTTTTAACAAATCATGGGAGGATGGGGTGGTACCCGAGGACTGGAGGAGGGCAGATGTGATTCCCCTTCACAAAAGTGGGAGCAAGGCAGAGCAGGAAACTACAGACCTATTAGTTTAACCTCAGTGATAGGGAAAATGATGGAATCACTTCTGAAGGAAAGAATTGTCGAGTATCTAGAGGCCAGAGGGGCACAGGACCCTAGGCAGCATGGATTCTAGCGGGAAGGTCATGCCAGGCAGATCTGATAGATTTCTTTGACTGGGTGCCAAAGTAGCAGATCAGGGAGGGCCTGTGGACATGGCCTACCTAGACTTAGCAAGGCATTTGACACAGTCCCACACAAAGATTAATATACAAGTTAGCCAGCCTGGGAGTGGGTCCCAAGATGACAGCCTGGGTAAAGAATTGGCTGGAGAATAGGACACAGAGAGTAATAGTAAATGGAGTCCACTCAGAAGATAGGGGGTTACTAGTGGGGTACCATGAGGTTCAGTATTAGGACGGTCCTCTTCAATGTCTTTATAAGCGACATTGCAGAGGGACTGGAAGAAAAAATATGTCTCTTTGTAGATGACACAAAGATCTGCAACAGAGTTGATGCACAGGGGGGGTGGAAAGGATGAGAAGGGACTTGGCAAGGTTAGAGGAATGGTCAAATGTATGGCAGCTTAGATTTAATGCTAAGAAGTGCAAGGTAATGCACCTGGGAAACAAAAACCCAGGGGAAGAGTACACAATGGGGGGTGAGATACTAACAACAACAAAAATGGAAAGGGACCTAGGGGTAGTCATATCATGACCTAAAGGTGGGCAAGCAATGTGAGAGGGCAGCAAGAAGGGCTGGGGGGATACTGGGATGCATAGGGAGAGGCATCACCAGTAGAAAACAGGAAGTTATTATCCCTCTGTACAGACAGCTGGTGAAACCCCATCTGGAGTACTGCATGCAGTTCTGGAGACCCAATCTCTGCAAAGACATAGACAGGATGGAAGCTGTCCAGAGGAGGGCAACTAAAATGGTGCAGGGTCTGCACGGAAGACATATGAAGAGAGACGAAGGAGCTTATATGTATAGCCTCGAGGAAAGGAGGAGAGGGGACATGATAGAAACGTTCAAGTACCTCAAGGGAATCAACAAAGTCCAAGAGGGTAGCATCTTTCAAAAAAAGAGGTGTGCAAGAACAAGAGGCACAATTTGAAGATAGAGAGGGGGTGGCTCAGAGGTAATTTAAGGAAGTATTTTTTCACAGAGAGGGTTGTGGATGCATGGAACAGCCTTCCGGAGGAGGTTGTGGAGTCAAAAACAGTGGTGGAATTCAAGCATGCATGGGACAGTCATAAGGCCATTCTAGGGGGTGGGGGTAGGAAGAAGTAGGCTGCTGGTTAACTGGGATCTGCAGCTTATCCAGTAGGTAGGGAAATGGGCAGACTGGGTGGGCCAAGCGGTCCTTATCTGCCGTCAAATTCTATGTTTCTATGTTTATGTTTCTATTATCCCGACAGACTCTGGCAAGTTCTTGGAACCTTGCTTGGATTTCCAAAATGCTATTTCCCTCTAGATTGTTAGTTCCCAAATGCACCAGGAAATACAGTTTCCCTCCACAATCCCTAACCAGTTCGTACACCATGAACTTTGCTCTGTGCACTGTCAGCCCAGAGATACTCACTACCTTCACCTGGCTATGGCATCCACCCCCACCCGTCCCTCCCACTAGATACCCCTAATCATCGAGTCTCCCAATAACAGAACCTTAACACCACCATCATCCTTATGGTTACCTCCACTATACACTCTCAGCCCCCATCCCCCTTTATTCGTGATCTCAATTCCATGGGAGTCTTCCTGCCTTATTAGAGACCCCCTTGTCACCCTCCCCTTTCTGCCTCCCTCGTTATTTTCCCCACTTAACTCAGACCCCCTCTGAATAGGTGTCCCCTTTAACCCTCTTTTCCGAAGCATTTATCCTGGCCCTGATGGTTTCCCTTTCTCCCACACCACCATCCTCCCCCCCCTTGTAATAGTACCCCTACCTCCAGAGGCTCTCTGTGGGTCCCCTTTACCTAGGGCCCAATCCTTGGTACAGACCCCCCCTGCTGAAGGGGGGCCCCTCCCCCACCTCCTTGTCTCCCAGTTTCTCTCCAATCATGCTCTCCTCCCTCATGTCTGCAATATGTTGCATCTCCCCCATCTGCTTAACATTTATGTTTCCCCTTCTACCTCGGGGACTATTTCTATCCTTTCCATTGCCGGTCTGTGATGCCCTGTGGGTATCCGACTCCCTCCCCTAGCCTCTGTATCAGTTTCCTCATTTCCACCAACCCCTTCCTCCCCCTCTAGGTAACACCAGGCAAACATCACATTTAAATTTCACTCTAATTATCACTGCCAAACAAGTGTTCCCAAGCCACAAAAGTTACAATATCACAGCCCAAGTAACAGTTCTAACTCAAAGTAGTAATTTTTAACACACAGAACTAATTTCACATACAAAACTATTCAAATATTTCAGTTAAAACAGAATATAAACCCAAACCTCAGTCCTTACCAGCGTCCTGCTTATGCTCCCAAGTGGATTACTAGCCACCTTCACCTTTTACTAGCCCTTTGCAGCCTCTACACCAGCCATTTTACACCTTTCTATCTCCTCAACCTTTTGGTTAGCAAATTACATATTGTTGATAAAAGTTTGGTCACTGGTCACTAAACTTTGGCCACTGACCACTTTCAACAATCCCCACCTCGAAAGCACGGGATCCATATTGGGGACCCGAGCCTTCTCAAAAGTAAACATAAAAAGAAAGATGCTAATTATTAAATAAATGTTTTTAAAGCTTACTGCCCTGCAGTTCAATCTTGTGATCTCTGATAATGGGCTGCTATTACATCTGTTATTAGGGAGACATAAAATAAGGACACATTAGTTTGAATGCATGTTTAAACTCAGCCATATTTCAGTGGGAGATATTTAAGACAACAGGTATATGCATAAATTGTACATTATTTATAAGGGTTTCAGGTACTGAAGTAGCAGTTAATCGGCTAGGGGGGCCCTGGTGTTAACTGGGAACACTTTTAACAATTCTGATTATGGGGGTGAAGGAAGACTGGTAAGGGGAGTCTTGAACCCCCACAGATAATACTTTGATTGGTATATAAGTTTGGTATAACTAAACACTTTTGATCTTAATCTGTTCATTGCGTTTTAATACTTTTACCTTACATCATTTCTAAGGTATTATAATACAAGCTACAATTTTTTAAAGCTAGAAAAAGAGTTTATAATTGATTACATGAAAAAACCTTTTTAAAACTGGTTGCCAGCATACAGATAGTCAAGGCATTTATAAAAAGCATCCTGTTCTGGAGTTGGTACAGGGGTGGTTACAGATGGAGCACAAATGGTGAGTTTGTAAAACATAGTGCAGAACTCAGGGATGTGAACACCACAATTGAAATATGTGAAAAGATGTTAACTTGTGATACTACATATAACACAATATGACATACCAATTTTGTTGATGAAGAAGAGTTTATGGAATCCACTTTGAGAGTGCATAAGGTAGTTGATACCTGGTGTTGAGGTGTGACACACCCTTAGAGCTTTTTTGAAGAATCTGTTGATAATGTCTCGACAGATAAGACCTTATAAAACGTATAACCAGTTTAGAAAGTTTATATGAGTAACAGTCCATGAAATTAACAGTTCATAAGTTCATATAAATAACCACAAGTTGGTGTGGTTACAGTACAGGTGAAATATCATTTGCAGAATGGTGGTAACCCCACAAGGCACATGGGGCAATGCAAACAGTAATTTAAAAACAAAACACTAGCATTGTAGAAAAATCAGTGTTCATGTTGCTGGCTGCTGGATGGCGGATTGGTAGACACATTGGCCAGGGGTGCATTAGATTGTGCATTGAGTCCTTTTAATGGAGTAGCCACACACACACACTGGCATGGCATTTGTGTTGTGGTAGTTGATCACACCCCGGCACAAAGATTAACCGTTCATAAAAAAGTAATAGTTTACAATAAACCATTAAGAACACAGTCCACAATATGGCAATAGGTTTGTAGAAAGTACCAGCAATGTTTGGAACAAGCAGCAGTGAAGAAAATGGATATCTTGAAGATCAGTTGAAGAAAAATCTTCTTGTTGAAGTTAGGGGATTGCCCCTACCTCACACTTAACTTCATAGTAAGCAGGAACAATAAGCTTGATTGCAGAGTCTGAACTGACTGGATCTTTTTCAGTTGATTTAAAGTTCTATAAATAGGTGTAATTTTGCTGAAAACATTACATTTGCAGAGGTAATAATAACTTGATTCATGCAATAGTCCTTATATGGAACCAGTCAGGCACAAAGATGGTGATGACATCAAAGCTGTGGCAGTTGTTTTCTTTTCAGAAAAAAGATGATGGTCTTGGCAACTTAGATGAAAGTATTACTGCTGTTGAACGTGGAGATCTTATGTGTGCCACACTGTGGAAACCTGCAAACTTGCAAAGTGTGCTAGAAACTGAGTTAAGAACACATAAGTAATCTTTTAAACCAATGACTTTTTTGTTTTGTAAAAAGTGGTGTGATAGAGCGTAAATTCTGACAATTGTGGAAAGAGAAAATAAAAATGGGACGTCAACTGCACACCTGGGGGTGCAGGCCGAGGTCGAATTATACCATTTGACCATCTGTGAATTCATGACAGTGTTATGGTTACACTCTGCTTTCAAACTGCAGAAGAGGCTATGACAGTGATGAGTATGATTTCCCTCTCTGTCTGTTGCTGGCAGGCCTGAGACCTGTGTTATAAAATTTTGTAATGTTACAATAACACACTTTAAACATGTAGTTTTTGGCAATATGCCTGTTACACTATGCAATAGTGGGAAAAATATATATACTGTATTGTTGGCCTGTGCCAGCTAATAGTAGTGCCTATTGCACCTGTGACAAGTGAAAGGGTCTACCTTCTTTACCCTGTATAGTGAAATACTCCAAAGTACTGAGTGAGGTTAGGTTTGGAGCACAATCTAAATTCTGCATATTATAATTCTTAAGATTTAAAATGAAAAGACCTGCATAGAGTGCACTTATTTTTCAGTGGTACCTGTGAGTAAAAAGACAAACGGAGCATTAATTTGTCTGGGGTTTTGCTTAGGAACATATTGTAGGGGCGGGTCAGCAATGCTGGCCCCAGTATTTAGGTTTGGTTATGAGCATTAAAACATTTATACATGTGGAGCACTTTTCTGAATACACACATGCTACAGTGTAGCAAGATGTATATCAAAACATTATAACATAAATGTGAAACATAAGCATCTTTGTAATAGAACAATTTCAGTATTGAGCATAATGCATAAAATGCATTTTAAACGCAGAACAAATATAGCCTGTAAGCTTAGTTCAGGGTCCAGGAATGTTAGAGTATTGTGAATTTACTTGTTGAACATAACCATGGAATAAGTTGCAGGGGGTGTGTGGTACAGTTTAAGTTTATACATTGCAGTCCTTGGTAAAAATGCATCCATTGCTGTAAGGTTATGGAAAGTTGTTTTATATTTGTCTGACAGGATAAGAAAACTGAAAAGACAAGTAAAAGACATGAATATGTGTGGAAATACATACACAATCTCCCCCCCCCCAGCTTAACTGATTACTTGCTGAGGGCAGAAGCCCTTGTACCAATGATAGGTATGAGGTTTAACTGTTTGCACTAGAAAAAGCAGAGGGACTGAGCTAGGTTATACTGTCAAAGTACATTGGGTCTCTTCAAAACTTGTAAATAAGAAATAATTATTGGCAAATACACATTTTCTTTATTTACCCCTTTGGGGAGACCGTGATATACCTTGCAACCTTTGTGGGTATTGCACCGGAAGGAAGGATAGTATGCCCCTTCCCAGCTCCTACTGGTGGAAGAGACAGCTTGACTACTGTAGCAATAAAAATGTTAGCTGTGTATGGTGACATGGATATTGAACCAGAAATGGTCTGGCAATATTAGTAGCCAGTCGTGCAACACCTTAAAAAAAAAATGTGCACTGGATAAATGATAATGGGGTGGCCCCACTGCCGTCCCCACCTAGCACATTTCAAATTATAACAGAATTATATAGCAACTAGTCTAGTAAGTTTCATACCTTACTATAAAGTTGGGGAACTTGTTTTTCTCTAGAAGAAAGAGAAGAAACACACAGACAAACAACAAAAACAAGTCTAAAAATAAAACAAGATTATTTTCATAGGATAAAAGAAGCCAAGCATCCCTGGGTTCCCTTAGCCTAAGCATGAAAAAATGTCAGCTGAGTTTACAAAAGATCTGGATTGATGGTAATACCGTACGTACATATCTCTTAGAATGTATTTTAAAAAGAAAAAAAAATGATTACACCATGGTCACACATAAAAACAAAAGTCATTGTTTTTAACTATAGACGGTAAACTATCAAAAACAGCTGTAATAGTGTTTTTTAACAGTGTGCTGTATATATATAAAAAAAGAAAAAAGTACAGGGAGGTGATGAATAATTTCCCCTTCCAGCTCGAGTGCCTTGCATAGTATAGGAATCACGTGATATTGTTAAGGAACAAAGGAGTTGTACTTATAACCAAATGTTTGTGGAAGAAGGCTTTGAGCATTGCCTGTGTTGGCTGCAAGCTCAGAAAAAAAAAACATGTGTTCCTTTTTTCTTAGAATGCCAGTTCTGTAATAAAAAGTCAAATTGTATGGTTCACTCTTGGTGTGCTTCCATGAAAACATACATTTTGTGTGAAAAGTTGTGCTTTAAGTAAGGAACACACATCAAGTTTGAACAAGTAGTAACACAAAATGTTGAAACACAAGAAGGTCAAATAACGTGCAAAAAGGTCACACAGTATGCCTGCAAGGGTGGCTCAAACCCAGCTGTTTTTGTAGTGTCCTTGAACACTACTGATATTAAAATATATTCAAATAATAATAGAGCACAAAATAAAACTGCTGGCCAAGACAGTACATACACATACACAAAAAGAAATACCTAACACAAAATAAGACTAACATTATTTGACACCAATTTGCTGAGATAATGCCCATAGTTTTACTAGAAAACTGTAAGTGTTTTAGATATATGTGCTGCCTTCTGCCTGTCTTGTAACACTGACAACCTTTTAAACTAACAAATTTATACATATCTACATGCCAAATCTTTTCAGAACAAAACTTTTTTTTTAAACACCTTCCAACTCCTTTAAAATACAGCACAACATACCATCTGTAAGTGGACACATCTAGTGTAACATGGTTACACCTTTTGGCGTATAGCCAAAATATGGCACTCTGCCATTTTGCAAAAAGTTTCTGGTTTTAACTAGAAGTATGATAAAGCCATTCATAGCTGTCAACACATTACATTTTCACCTAGCAGTGGCTTGGCACGTTGTCTGCAAACTACAAATCTTTCTGCACATTGCAATCTATGACGTCATATCTGTTCACCTTCAACACTACCTGCTCCAACCAACAACTACATACAAAAGTTCTTCACTGACCCTGTCTAGGCAGCACAAATGTTTTATTAAAAATAAAACTAAATAAAACAGTCAGATATAAGGCAAAGAAGCTTCTTCTTTTTTACTGTAACATGTTCTGTGCCAGAGGCAGTCAATGCTGTCTTGCCAACAGAACATAATTACAGAACACGGCTATACGTGGGAAAATATGCGAGAGAGAGAGTGAGACAGAGCATTACCTTGTTTAGTATATATATCACAGAAATAAAACAGACAGACATAAAAAAAACTTTAAATAAAAAAAATTCAGACATACCCTGTGCCAAGGTATTTTCCTTCTTCTTTTGTGATACACCGGTCCGATTCAGAAAAACGACTGCAGGACCTTCATGATCATCTCCAAACGCTGCAGCTATTAACCTTTTCAAAGGTTTTCTTTTGGCCATTTCAGTAACCTGCCAAACCAAGTATTTTCCCAGAGCTCTAGTTTGCAGTTTAAAAATCTGTAGCAGTACTAGGTACTAGATTGAGATCCAACTGGTGGAGATCCCCAGTACTTGGGTTTGGAATCAAATGTTTCAGCCTCTATAGGGGGCAAGGGAACTTGAAATTGATACAAAAAAACTTGAAACTACACAGATAGGGAACATGGAGGGGGAGGATTTTCAAATCAACCCATATGTAGTCACACCTACTGTGTATGCATCCACAGTAGTTTATTTTTCTTTCTCTAAATGTTGCTTATCTGATGTTACTTGATTAGACACCGCTTTTCTTCTAAAAGCAGCCTGAACTGTGAAAGCCATCATCGGCTCTAACAGTATATACTTCTAACAGGCAGAAATTACAAGGGCAGTTGTCCTTATTTGTTTGAGAGACTTTTCCTTAATACATCTCTCCACATATCCTTAAACTTGGGGTCCTCAGAACCCCACATAAATATACATTATCCTTACCCAGCTTATAGCTGCACCTTAGACCTTTTTCTGTAGGTTCAAGTCCACTCGAACACTGAGTCCATTAGACTCTTTTTTTTTTCTCCCTGCCCCACAGTTAGGTTATGACCCTTACCTGTGCAGACCCTGTTTAGAGTAAACACTAGGCTTTACCAGATTTACCAAGACCAGAACCAAAACCACCTGTTGGCTGGCTTGGCCAGTTTGGAAAAGCACAAGGTTCTTAGCTAGCGGTCCCTGGTAATCCAATAAAGCCACCTGACACCAAATGTTGTTTTAAATCAGTTGCAATTTATTAAGACCAAATAAGCCCTAACAATTTTACCTCTAACATGATCAAATCTAAACAGCTGATGGCTTTTTACCACCAGGGCTACAAGTACAGAAAAGTGGAGTCAACCGCTCCCTTTTCTGGGTGTTTTAGCTTCTATAGCAGCTGTAGCTGTTCCTCTAAAAACACACTGGCCATGACATTTAGGTCCTTTATTTATACCCCAAAAATGCATGGTGGAAATTTCCAAAGCCTACTACAGCACATTTTAGCCTAGACACTAGGTCAAATGATACATCCTGAGGTTTGGGTTTGAAAAATACAGTGGCCATGAGATACCTTGGTCATAAGATACGTTTGACACTTTGCCAAGACGTGTGGTCATTCTTAGATGGAAAAACAAGTGATCAGGGGAATTTACATTTATTAAAAATAACTCACTTTAGGATACAGAAAACATATGAGGGGACTTCACATTCACTTTAAATAACTTGCTGACTAGACAGTGGCCAAAACAAGGCTCTAATTGTTTCTTATCAACTCTCTGTTACACATTTTTTTAAACACAAGAAATTATAACATGGGGAACTGTATCTAAGCTGCAGTGGGTTGAAGTAACTGGACCTTATCTTTGGCTATGACCTTGGGTTGAAGGAAGGTTTTGTACAAAATATCTCTGCTGAGCAAAGCTAATTTTCTTTATAACATTTATTCTTTTTTTAAACACGGTTTATGCACTTGACTTATTTTCTACAGTTATTTAAAGGGCCCCAACACATTTTTGAACCTGGGCATCTACACAGACATCACTTTGCACAGTGGTATCATTATTTGCATGGTTTCAACAATTACTCTTCAAACACCTCTGCACTTACAAGGCACATCAATCTACATGTTGGTATCATGTAGTCATCTACTAGCCACCTTCACCTTTTACTAGCCCTTTGAAGCCTCTATACTAGCCATACCTTTCTATCTCAACGTTTTAGTTAGCCAGTTACATATTGTTGATAAAAGTTTGGTCACTGGTCACTAAACTTTGGCCACTGGCCACTTTCAACACAGGGGTGATTTACAGGCCCCCAACACAACAGGAATCTGTGGACAGGTACATGACAGATGAAATCTTGAGAGTGGCTGCTAAAGGTGAAGTAGTGCTGATGGGAGACCTCAATCTACCAAATGTAGATTTGGACACCCTATCAGTATCATCCACCAGTAGCAGGGAAATAGTAGACGCCCTGCAAAGAGCCCTACTAAGGCAGCTGGTCAGGGAACCAACCAGGGAAGGAGCAGTTCTCAATCTAATCCTGACAAATGAGGATAGTGTAGGAGATGTGTCAGTGTGGGAACACCTTGGTACAAGTGACCACAGTACTGTTTAGTTTGCAATACGGAAAACTGCTGATGTTCACTGGATGAAGGTAAAAGTGCTTAATTTTAGGAGAACAGATTTCAGGAAAATGGAGTATGTGGAAAGGGCTCTAGAGGGGGTGGTGGATTTAAGAGATGAAGGACATGTGGGAGAAGATAAGAGGCTGTTGTGGGGGCCACAGACCTATGCACCAGGAAGGTAAGTAAGAATAAGAGGAGGAGACCCCTGTGGTTTAATGGTGTTGTAGACGAAAAGGTCAGGGCAAAGAGAAGGTTTTTCAGAAGTTTAAGGTTTAATGCAAACAGAGGGGGACTGGGAAAGGTACCAGGTAAGACAGAAGGAAGCCAGGGTAGAAGTAAGGAGGGTGAAGGCACAGACAGAGGAGAACATAGCAAGCGCGGTCACAAAAGGGGGGAAAACTCTTTTTAGGTACGTCAATGAGAGGAAGAAAACTAGGCAGGGAATACTCTGACTAAGAGCAAGTGAAGGAGAGCTGATACAGGGGGCTACGGAGAAGGCAGAACTGCTAAACAGCTATTTCTGCTCTGTGTTCACTAGAGAAAATGAAGGGGAAGGTAGTGGTATAAGGAGAAGCCAGGGCAGTGGGGGCAGGAGTGGATACGAGTCAGTTCCGAGTGGAGGAGACTCTGGGAGAACTACACTGCCTGAAGGTGGACAAGACGATGGGGTGCACCCCAGGGTGTTTAGGGAACTAAAGGATATACTGGCATCCTTGACTGCACTCTTCAACAGGTCCCTGGAGTCCAGAGTGGTACCCGATGATTAGAAAACGGCGGATATAGTCATCCTGCACAAGGCAGGGGGTGGAGGAAGTGGGAAACTACAGGCCTGTGAGATTGACATCTGTGGTGGGCAAGCTCATGGAGGAGCCTCTGAAAAACAGGATTGCCAGTTGCCTCGAGGCAAGCGGCCTGATGATCAAAGGCAACACTGCTTTATAAGGGGTAGAGCCTGTCAAACGATCTTGATAGAGTTCTTCGACTGGGTCACCAAGGTAGTGGATTGGGGGGTGGACATCGGGTATCTGATTTCAGGAAGGTGTTTGACTCCGTGCCGCACAGGAGACTTCTGTACAAGCTGACATGCCTGCATCTGGGGCAGACAGTGATTTTGATGGGTGAGAAACTGGCAGGAGAGCAAGAGATGGAGAGTCATTGTAAATGGTTTGGCATCAGTAGAGGGCATGGTCACTAGTGGGGTTACTCAGGGGTCGGTATTGGGGCCACCACTTTTCAGTCGATTCTTAGGGGACATTGTGGAGGGCCTTGAAGGGTGTGTGCGACTGTTTGCGGACGATACTAAGGTCTGCAATAGGGTGAACACAAAGGAAGGGGTGGAAAGAATGTGGAGGGATCTAAGAAGGCTTGAGGCATGGTCAAAAGAGTGGCAGCTTTTGTTTAACATGGACAAGTGTAAGATCATGCATCATGGCAACAAAAACCAGAGGGCGGTATACTATATGAGTGGCCATGACCTCTCAGTAGCAGAACAGGAAAGGCACCTAGGCATCACCATATCGAGAGACCTGAAGGTGGCAAAGCACTGTGAGAGGGCAGTAGCTAGAGGCAGCAGAATGCTGGGCTGCATCAGGAAGAGGATTACTGGTAGGAGGGAGGAAGGAAGTCATAGTACCCTTATACACCCATCTGGTTAGGCCGCATCTGGAATATGGGGTCCAGTTCTGGAGGTCATATCTCAGAAGGGATGTGGGAAGGCTGGAGCATGTTCAGAGGAGGGCAGCGAAGATGGTAAAGGGGCTCAGCCACCTATCCTATGAGGAAAGGTTAAGGAAATTGAACATGTACTCCCTGGAGCAGAGGAGAGAAGGGGGGACATGATTGAGACTTTCAGTTACCTAAATGGTATTAAATCAAGTGCCAGTGGAGAGCATCTTCCATCTGAAAGGAAATCAGAGGACTAGGGGCCATGGATTGCAGATTGTGGGGGGACAGTTCAAGGGGAACATTAGGAAGTACTATTTCACATAGGGGGTGGTGAATAATTGGAATAGGCTCCGTGAGGAGTTGGTTGGGGAAACAGTGGGAGGGTTCAGAAGAGCATGGGACAGACACAAGGGTGTGTTGAAGTTGGGGGGGGGGAGGAGAAATGTCCTAGCAGATAACTAGGTAAGTAGGCAGACTAGATGGGCCTGCTGGCGGTCCTTTTCTGCCATCACATTTCTATGTATCTATGTATAAACCCATGCTTTTGGATGTACCAGGCTCAATTATAACTTGATACTCCAACCTCTAGGCTATACTGCCAGCTCATTATTTAAACACCATCTTGCCACTCCTCCGGGATGGGGTGAATGGGACTGGGGTGTGAGGGTTGCCAGAGGGTGGATAAGGGGGAGAATTTGGTATTTACTAGGATGGGATGGGATGGAGTGATAGGGGTGGTACCTGTGTGTCTTAAAACTGTATATTTATTCATTTATCTTAATACAGACATACAAAGGTAGCTTGATTTCAGGGCATAGGCATTGATGTTACAAAGCGTATTATAGAAAGGATACAATTCCTACCACTATTTGTTATGTACAAGATGGAGAGAATTGATAATGAAGTAATAGTGCAATAAGCACATAGCAAAGTCCATGTTCCGTCCCCCTTTGTGCCTGAGACATACAAATTCAAGGCTGTAACAAGAAGATATTCGATAACTATGCATTATATATAGAATAAAATATGGGTTGGTGTGTGTAATGAGAAGTTTACACATACCAAAGGGGTTAGATGCTACATAAACTTGCTCTCGGGATTTATGAATAGCATCTAACCCCAAGAGTGTGTGTAAACTTCTAGTTTACACACACCGACCCATATTTTATTTTATATAATTGCTGGGTTTTCCTTTTTTGCCTCAGCAATTATATAAAATAAAGATATGTTCCTGGCAGCCGCGGTCCAGCTAGATTTTAGTGAGTGGTCCACGGTCAGCTGTATTTATTTCTTTAGAGGTTTTTTTGCAAGTCACAAGCTTTTTTTGGGAAAAAAAAAAAAAGTGATTTTCTGTTTTAAAATAACTTACTGCAGAGTCCCAGTGACGGTTTTAGTGTCCAGGGAAGAAAGCAGTCAGTGGCGAGCGGTTAGGAGCTGATGAGGTGAGGCATGCGTGTGCCCAGAGCGAGGGAAACCATGCACGTGTTTGCTGTAATAAACACTCCTTTATTACAGCAATTAACGCCACATTTTCCCTTTGGGGAAAAAGGGAAACCCATTAATTATAGCAGAACTTGAACTAGGACAACATATGACATTCTGGTAGAAGTCACTGAACTAAGTAATGACTGCAGCATTTACCCATTCCGGTATTAATAGGTAGTCAGATTAAACTGCCCCTGAAAGACCAGTGGAGCAGATAAAGTAATTATGAGACCGAAGAATTCTCTGTTTAATAATGTATATTATACAATGGCAAGGATAATTCTTGCATCCTGATTGATCAGACTGCTGTAGAGACAGTGATGTTATCTGACAATAACATCACTGTATCTAGGGCAGGCACAGAAAAGCCCACATAACCACATCAGGAATCATTCCCTACTTAAATTTCAGACGTACCGCATATTAACCCCCAAACACCAGTTCTGTCCATCGCTTCACCAGTCACAGCAGATAGCATATTTCAGCATACAAAATAAATTACATTTTCATGCCAGCTTTATTTTACTGAACTGAGCTGCTTGCACCGTGAACCTCGCAGGCCGTAACTGCCGGTCACGTGGTTCACTGAAGTCACTCAGTTTGGGGAAAAAAGTGACATGAAAATTAACTGCATTTTCTACTCTGAAATTAACCCCTGTCACAGATCCTCCATCCGTGCTGTGCTCCTCCTGTACTCACAGGCACAATTTTGATTAAACGTTTTTTTTCATTTCCTCCTTGGCTACAAAATCGTCTTACCGCGTACATACTTTAGTGTCGTGCAGTAAACTCGCTGAGCGGCTCGGCAGCCACAGAAAGAAACAGCCATAATTTAAACAGTAAAAAAACAAAGAAAGAAACTTGAAATACAGCCCGTTTTAAAGGGCCGACGAACAGCTGTGTATGTGTGTGTGCGGTGGGGGGACTGATTTCAGAAATCACAGCAGTGAAACAATGAGAAACCTGGGGCTGGGCAGGCAGGATTGTTCAGGTAGCAGTTTCTTTACCAGTGGAAAAATATAGTGTTCAAGAAATTGCGCATCATATCTGTTGTGTACTCATAGAAACATAGAAGTTGACGTCAGATAAGGACCGCAAGGCCCATCCAGTCTGCCCATTTTTTTACCTTATGAATGTGCCATAGGCCTTTACACCGTCAATGGCCTATCTATTCATACTCATCTGTATTGCTCCCTTAAGCCTATCCCATGCCTGTTTGAAGCCCTGCACTGTTTTCATATCCACCACTTCCTGAGGTAGGCCGTTCCATGCATCCACCACCCTTTCTGTGAAAAATAACTTCCTCACATTACCCTTTAATCGGCCTCCCTCTAATCTCATGCTGTGTCTTCTTGTCCTGATATTTTTCTTACATTGACACATGTTAGACTCTTTCACCTTGTTAATGCCCTTAAGATGTTTGAATGTTTCGATCATATCACATCTCTCCCTCCTTTGCTCTAGGGTATACATATTGAGGTCCATTAAATCTGTCCTGATATGAGTTCTGATGCAGTCCCTGCACCATTTTGGTTGCCCTTCTGTGGACTGCCTCCATTTTGCTAATGTCCTTGTGCAGGTGCGGCCTCCAGTACTGCACGCAGTACTCCAGATGGGGCCTAACCAGTGTATTGTAAAGAGGGATTATTCTCTTACCACTCTGCGACAATTCCTACTAATACACCCAACCTCCCTCTAGCCTTACCTAACTTTAGTGGTCTGCTTGGATGATTTCAGGTCATCTGTGATGATGATGATGCCCAAGTCTCTTTCTTCCCTTGTGACTGCCAGCAACTCCCCTCCCAGCCAATAGGTGGTTTCAGGATTTCTCTTCCCTATGTGCATGATCTTGCACTTCTTTGTGTTAAACCCCATTTGCCACTCTTCGAACCATTTTGCCAGTTTATCGAGATCTCTCCTCATTCTGCCCACCCCATCTAGATCATCTACTCTGTTGCAGATTTTGATGTCATCTGCAAACAGACCAACCGTACCCTCCAGTCCATCTGCAATGTCACTGATGAAGATATCGAAGAGGACTGGCCACAGGACTGATCCCTGAGGTACCACACATGTGACTTGCATCTCTTCTGACTGTATACCATTTACCACCACTCTCTGTTTTCTGGCCGCCAACCAGTTTGTCACCCAGTTGACCAACTTCTGACCTGCGCCGAGCCTACCCAGCTTATTAGTCAACCTTCTATGTGGAACAATATCGAAAGCTTTGCAGAAGTCAAGGTAAGCGACATCAACTGCCCCCCCTTGGTCCACCACTCTGGTTACCCAGTCAAAAAAACTATGAGATTAGTTTGACAGGACCTTCCTGTTGTAAACCCGTGCTGTCTTGGATCCTGTGCTCCTATGGATTCCAGGTGTTGCACTATCCTTTCCTTAAGGAGTGCCTCCATAATCTTGCCCACTACTGAGGTAAGACTGACTGGTCTGTAGTTCCCTGCCTCCTCCCTGCTACCTCTCTTGTGGAGCGGGATCCTGAGCCCTTCACCAGTCTTCTGGGACCACTCCTATGCTCAGGGACTCACTAAACAGTTCTGGTAATGGCTCTGCTAATTCCACCCTTAGCTCCTCCTGGGATGTATGCCATCAGGTTCCATTGCCTTGTCCACCCTGAGCTTAGCGAGCTCTTGTAGGACCCTTTCTTTTGTGAAGAGACTAGTGCACAGATCCCTCCCCCCCTGTGTCCATGGTGTTGAGCTGTGGGCCCTGCCCTATCTTCTCCTCAGTGAATACTGAGCAGAAGTATCTATTTAGGATAGATGCTTTTGCTTGGTCCTCCTCCATTATCCCCTTTGATCTTAGCAATAACCCCTCTGGACTTTCTTCTTTCACTAGTGTATCTATAGAAAGTCTTGCCCCCTTCTTTTACTGTTCATGCTAGTGTTTCCTCAGTTTGGGCCTTTGCCTGCCTTACTGCCTTCCCTGCTTCCCTTGGGGAAGTTTGGTATGCCTCCCTATCTTCGTCCCACTTCGTTCCCTTATATTTCCTGAAGGCCTGCCTTTTGCTGTGACCTTTTCTGCTACTGTTTTTGAAAACCAAAGTGGTTTCCTCCTTCTTTTGCTCTTGCTTTTCTGTCTAATACAATGTGATGTTGCTTTAAGTATTGCATCTTTAATGCTTGCCCACTTTGCCTGTACCCCCTCACCTGTATTTCATCTTGGTAGGGCTAGCTTAACTCTGTTGGGCATCTTATCAAAGTCAGCTCCTCTGAAGTCCCATATTTTTGCATTGGAATGGGATGATTTAGTTTTAGTGGCCAAATTGAACCATACCATGTGATGGTCACTTGTCCTCAGGTGACCTTCTACCTGGAATTCTGTGATCCTTTCCCCGTTAGTCAGTACTAGATCTAGGATAGCATTGTCTCTTGCAAAGATCAGTAAATATCTGCAGGGGTACATTAAGAGGCACCTGAAGCAAATTACAGTTACTGGTGTAGTACTTCTGTATCAATCTTCTGACATCCAGTGGGCTGGCTTATAATGTTTTCCTTTATTTTGTTCAGTTTTTTGCCTGCCTCATTTGGATCGGAGACAATAGTAATAGTAGTAACAATCTTTATTTTTATACAGAAGAGTGATGGTACAGTATCACGCCATTAGCACAGAAATCCCATTTTCAAGGTGGCCCTGTTAAATTTTCTTTATATAGTAGAGATCCAAACATATACTACTTTCATAAACAATAAAAAATACATTATGTATATGTGTGTACTGTTAAACTACTGCTTTTTTGTTCTTCCACTCCTGTACTTAGAGGGTGGGGGGGTTTTCTTTCTTTGTGATTTTTACTTTGGAGGCTAATGGCTAGATTAAAAATGTAATTGGAGCGAGTAGGATAGAATATAGTCAAAGATAAACATACCAGTTAGGAAAAGGCCTGATTAACTGTTCTTGGCTGCACCATTCTTCTTTTTAATTCTCACAAGGATGTATTCTGCCTCCCTGTGTGTACCCTCTTTCTTATTTGCAACCTGTTGCTGTTTGAAAAAATGAAATAATAAAATTGCAATTAAAAAAAACAAAACAATGAAAAATACAATTTAAATCACGTACAGTCAGTCTGACTTTGACTTGTCTGTGGAAGCGGAGAACCTTGCTACACTGCAAAGAACAAACTATAACTACATTTAGGACCTGGAAACCTGGTGAGGCATATTTCTTGTAAAGTAAGGGAGCTACGCTTTCTATAAAAAGTTTCATTTTTTTTTTCCTTATTGGCATTAAGCAGAGATTCCCTTAAAAGTGTAGTAATATTATAACCAGAGGGAGTGAGATACAACTGAATTTGCTTGATTGTTGGGGTTGAGACCTAGGATTTGGAAGGATATTTTTGCAACATTTTAAAAGTGTCCTGCTGACTGAGGAGTGAGTTAATTTTTATCCCTGGACTCAGTAGAGTGATTTGTGCAGGAGACCTGGTCTAGTAAAGTGTGGTGTTAGTCGAAGTACTATAAAGGGCAATACTCACCAGGGTGGTAGAGCAGTTGTGTATTTGATTGTTTCTAACAGTCACCAGTGGCTGTGGACTAAGGGGAAGGAAACGGCTTCTGATAGGGGACTCTGTTGTTAGGGGGGTAAACCTGGGAAATGGAGAGGAGAAGGAAGTAAGGTGTCTGCCTGGTGCCATGGCTTGGAGGGACAGGAAGCGAATCCTCAGGATTGCAGAAGCAGCATCACAGGAGAGGGAACTCGATATCATAGTCCACCTTGGGACAAATGACCTAGCTAGGCATGGGATCAGTGCAGTGCAGAATGAATTTGTGGAGTTGGGGAGGGGCCTCAGACGGGTAGCAAGCACGGTAACCTTCTCAGAGGTGCTACCAGTCCATGGCAGGAGTGAGGCTAGGTACTGCACACCATGCAGTTTAATGAATGGTTGCAAAACTGGTGCAGAGCACAGGGCTTTGGCTTCATTGGGGACTGGGGGACCACCTGGAGAGATAAAGGTCTATTCTGGCATGATGGTCTGCATCTGTCCATGACGGGAACCAAGCTCCTATGTGATAGGTTTAAATGTTTCCTTGGCAAGCTTTTAAACTAGCCAAGGAGGGAGGCGCTAATAAAAGGCAGGAAATTTCAAGCCTCCCCCCACAAAACATGGCAGGTAGGAAGGTAAACACTGAGGTACAGAGCTCAACACAGGGCAAGACAGTGGTAAATGGAAAAATAGACAAGGACAGTAAGAGCAGGGATGGGGGGAAAAAAGGATAAAACCAACATTAAATGGAGGGCAATGAGTACCAATGCCCGTAGTCTGGGAAACAAGCTTCCTGAGCTAGTAGCCCTGATGGAAGATGAACAGTTGGATATTGTGGCAGTCACGGAAACATGGTACACTGAGAACCGTGACTGGGATGTCAACATACCAGGGTACACAATCTACAGAAGGGACAGGGAAGGTAAAAAGAGGAGGTGGAGTAGCTCTATACATAAGGGAAGGGGTCAAAGCTACAGAACTAAAAAGTAAAAGGGGAGGACAAGAGGCATTCTGGGTCACCTTGCAGACAGGGAATGGCATCACAATCCGCACAGGGGTTGTATACAGACCCCCGTCTCAAGGGGAGGAAATGGACAACAAAATGATAGAGGACATTCTCAAAATGGCTGAAAAAGGGGAGATACTGTTGATGGGGGACCTGAATATGCCACATGTTAACTGGATAACACGTACTGCAGCCACATCCAAGAGCAGGGTCATTCTCGATGCCCTGCAGGGGGCAGGCCTTAGACAGCTTGTGTTGGAACCCACTCAGGAGGGAGCAATATTAGACCTGGTACTCTCAAATGGAGAGAGGATCACAAATTTAGAAGTCAGTAGACATCTGGGAACAAGCGACCACTGCACAGTGTGCTTCACAATGAGCACAACCATGGAGATAAGCCATACAAAAACAAGGATACTGGACTTTAGAAGAGCTGACTTTGGCAAAATGGGTGAATACCTGAAAAATGCACTAGCAAATGACCAAAAAGGAGGGGTGGAAGAACAATGGAGAAAAATCAAAACTGCCATCATAGTGGCAACAAGCCTTTGTGTGAAGCAAATAAAAAAAACAAAACAAAGCGGAGTAAAAAACCACTATGGTTTTCAAATGAGGTGGCAGGGAAGGTTAAGGAGAAAAAGGCTGCATTCAAAAAGTATAAGGAATCACAGAAGGAGCATGACAGGGAACTGTATCAGTTAAAGCAGAAAGAAGTGGGGAAGGCAGTCAGACTAGCAAAGGCCCAAACCGAAGAAAAAATAGCCAACTCAGTTAAGAAGGGGGATAAAACCTTTTATAGGTACATTAGGGAGCATAGAAAGGTTAAGGGAGGGATAGTGAAGATTAATAAAGGAGAGGGGAGGTGGGCAGAGGGAGACAGTGAAAAGGCAGAGATACTGAATGAATACTTTTGCTCAGTATTCACAAAAGAAGATGAGGAGGAGTTACCTAAACCAGACAATAGAAGCACTCTGGGTAGGGGGGTTGACACCAGTCCATTCACAGAAGTAAGAGTCCTGAAAGAACTCCTAAAACTCAAGGTGGACAAAGCAATGGGGCCTGACTGGATTCACCCCAGAATCCTAAAAGAACTAAGGGAGGACCTAGTGACACCACTGACCACGCTTTTTAACAGATCATGGCAGGATGGGGCGGTACCTGAGGACTGGAGGAGGGCAGATGTGATTCCCCTTCACAAAAGTGGGAGCAAGGCAGAAGCGGGAAACTACAGACCTGTAAGTTTGACCTCAGTGGTAGGGAAAATGATGGAATCACTTCTGAAAGAAAGAATTGTTGAGTACCTAGAGGTCAGCGGGGCACAGGACCCAAAGCAACCTGGATTTACAGCAGAAAGGTCATGTCAGACGAATCTAATTGATTTCTTTGACTGGGTGACCAAAGTAATTGACCAGGGAGGGGCTGTGGATATGGCCTACCTAGACTTTAGCAAGGCATTTGACACAGTCCCACACGGAAGATTAATAATCAAGTTAGCCAGCCTGGGAGTGGGTCCCAGGGTGGTAGCCTGGGTAGCAAACTGGCTGCACAACAGGACACAGAAGGTAATAGTGAATGGAACACATTCCGAAGAAAGGGGGGTTACTAGTGGAGTACCTCAGGGCTCAGTACTGGGTCCAGTCTTCTTTAACATCTTTATAGGTGACATTGCAGAGGGTCTGGAGGGAAAAGTATGCCTCTTTGCAGATGACACAAAGATCTGTAACAGAGTTGATACACAAGGGGTAGAAAAGATGAGAAGGGACTTGGCAAGGTTGGAGGAATGGTCAGACATGTGGCAACTTAGATTCAATACAAAGAAGTGCAAAGTAATGCACCTGGGAAACAAAAACCCAGGAGAAGAGTACACAATAGCAGGGAGGTACTAACAACAACAAAAATGGAAAGGGACCTGGGGGTAGTCATATCAGATGACCTAAAGGTGGGTAAGCAATGTGAAAAGTCGGTAAGGAGAGCCAAGGGGATACTGGGATGCATAGGAAGGGGCATCACAAGTAGAAAAAGGGAAGTGGTTATCCCTCTGTACAGACAGTTGGTGAGACCCCATCTGGAGTACTGTGTGCAGTTTCGGAGACCTCATCTACGCAAGGACATAGACAGGATGGAAGCAGTCCAGAGGAGGGCAACTAAAATGGTACAGGGTCTGCAGCAGAAGCCATATGAAGAGAGACTGAGAGAGCTTAATATGTATACTCTTGATGAAAGGAGGGACAGGGGGGACATGATAGAAACATTTAAGTACCTCAAGGGAATCAACAAAGTCCAGGAGGGTAGCATCTTTCAGAAAAATAGATGTGTAAGAACAAGGGGGCACAATTTAAAGATAGAGGGGGGACGGCTCAGGGGTAATGTGAGGAAATTTTTTTTCACAGAGAGAGTAGTGGATACATGGAACAGCCTTCCTGAGGAGGTCGTTGGGTCTAAAACAGTGGGGGAATTCAAACATGCATGGGACAGACACAAGGCAATTATAGTTGGGGGTTGCAGGAAGTAGGCTGTTGGTTAACTAGAATCTGCAGCTTATCCAGTAGGTAGGGAAATGGGCAGACTGGGTGGGCCAAGTGGTCCTTATCTGCCGTCAAAGTCTATGTTTCTATGTAAAGTACAACTCACTCGGAGTCCAAAACTTTCATCAGTAGCATTTGTGCAACATTCATTCAAGCAGATTTCTTATCTTTGAGTATCACATGTGTAGCTAAGAGGTTATGTTATATTAACCATTGCACATACATCTGTAAGAGAGTTCCTTTTTAACTTGGGTAGTGAAACTTTTTATAGATTTATCATTGTCACTGATCTTAACCCATGTAGTTAGTGCCTTACATGAAAACGTCATTTCCCCATATTTCTTTTTTTTTTTTTTCTGTTTTCTTATTATTTCTGCTCTCTTGGCTCTGGTTGGCTAAAACATCCTGACTGACCTCCCGGCCCACACACCCTACATCAGGCCACCAACTCAATTCCCCCACAGCTTACCCCACCCCCACCCCGTGACGGGGTGGTGAGGAGCCCCCCCCCCCAAACTCTACTTACTGGGATGGATCCAGACAAAGATGTGCCATTCGGTGTCGGGCCGCGGAGGTTGGAAGCTCATGCTGCCCAACCGGAACCATTTTCCCACTTTTCTGTCCCCCTGGAGATGAGGCGTGCAGTAACATCAATAGAGGAAGCACGGCGGCACTCCCTTCAAGCGTCTGCCCCATCTCCGCCCCTCTTTCTGCAGTGTCAGCGCGCTGCCCCCCAGCCTTCGCTAGGGGCCAGTCAAGGACCGACCACTGACGTCCCCCCTCCCCGGAGAAGGAGGGTAGTCCCTCGGACGCTTGATCCTTCTCCTCCCCTGCCAACCCCCAGCGACCCATGCTTGCTTCCGAACACAGGTCGCCGGCATGGAGCGAGGTAAAGCGTCCAGCGCCTCAGCCCTCTGCACCACCAGGCCGGCTTCCCCATACTTATTTCTAATTTTGGGTATTCTAGAGTTTCTTTGATAATTGCTTTTAAGGTTATATTTATGATCCACTCTTTATATTTTTTTCTAGTAAATATAATGGCTTCTGTTCCTTATCAATTTTGTACATGATATTTGCCCAAATTATTTTTCTTTTTTGTCCCAGGGGGTAGCCAGTTTAAAGCTTCATACATGAGACAGTGATGCATGTTATAGTCGCATCATAAAATTAATTGAAACATTTGGTTATATAGTGTATCAGCTTTGTTAAGGTGTGTCTTGTTAGTCTGACTATATACCTGGCAGCCATAATCAAGCAGTGGTATAAGCAATTGATTTACTATACTTTCCCACATATTTATGTTAGTACAATGTCTAGACCTTCTAAAGGCACCTATTCTTTTGTTTACATTTATAGTAAACCCTCTGCCCTCTGCAGAATTACAGTTGCACTCAACAAAGCATGCAGGCTGCTAACTGGGGCTGATCGAGTTACACACACTTGTGGCCTGTACACTCGGGCAGGATGGCTACCTCTCATCAGCAGGATACAGTATCAAACATGCCTCTTAGCCAAAAAAGTCCTCCTCGGGGTCATACCCCCGGGCATTGAAAAACTACTTATTGACCACCACAGCACCCAGAGAACTAGAAGTTCACAACAACTAACCTTCCTTGTCCCCAGATGCTTGACTACCATGGGCCAGAGGACCTTTGCCCACAGAGCACCACGGTGGTACAATACTCTTAACAAAGAAACTCTTACTGCTGCTGCTCTTGGGCCTTTTAAGAGACAACTCCGACTTCATCTCATTTCAACTAGTCGTTGTGACTGCCTCGCCTAATCGGGGGCCCACCGTTCACTGCCCTCCATTTCAGTCTTGACAGCTATCTCTCCGCGCCTAGCCCCCTTCTACCTGCCTACCCCGTGCCCCTCTCCCTTTCCTCCCCCGGGGCATTTCCTGATTTCTATCCCTCCTCTCCCTCCCCTTTAGAGCTCTTGCCCTCACCCTCTACCCTCCGACAATGGCCTTCCTGCCTGCATACCCCCTTCCCTCTCACCTGCAGTGCTTATTTCCAGGATTGCCCTTGGCTGGTTATGTCATGCTACCTAATGTTTGGCACATTTTGAATTACTGGAATTTCCTAATCCTCAGTCTCTTAATTCTTGTTATTGTGTAACTATGTATTATTATGTTGACCTTTGTATGTATGTATACCCCCCATTCCTTCGATGTGGAACCTTTGTAAACGAGCAGTTCCTGCTCAAAGGTATTTGTAATCTTAGATTTCAATAAAATAAAAAAAATAAATAGTAATTTTGGAAATATGGAATTCAAAATTTAGATGTTGACGAACCCATAGTCTCAAATATTTATATTCCGCTACTTGTTATAATACGTCACCCCTTAGATTTTTAATTTTCAGTTTTGGATAAATGTTGGTTCTTTAAGAATATTCCTTATTAAATAGCATAACCTTGGATTTTTTACTGTTTAGCACTAATCTGGAGTCCTCAAACCAGTTATATATGTTGAAAAAGTCAGTTTGTAATTTTTGAACCATAAGGTATCTAGATGGGTTCCTATCTACCATAACTGTATCATCAGCACACAGACGAGTTTTGGTGTTAGAAATAACATCTAATACCGGATTTTATATAGATTAAAAATCATGTCGGGCTCAAAATAGAGCTTTGTGGAACTCCCCTTACCACTGGTCTCATACCCGAACATTTATTGCCTATTACAACAAACTGTTTTTTTTTTTCTCTTAAATATGACGCAAACCAGCTTGCAACTTCTCCCAAGATCCCAATGCCCAAAAACCTACCCTGCAAAATGTTATAGTCCACTGTGTCGAAGGCCTTCAAGAGGTTCACGAACACCGCGCCCACCGCCTGGTTTTTCTCCATAGATGAAGCAATTATATCGACCAGGTCAGTGAGCGCAGTGTCCGTGGAAAAAAAACCCTACGAAAACCCGACTGATATTTTGACAGTAGTCTGTATCTCTCCAAGTATTCCAATGACTGTTTACCAATTTTTCAAATATTTTGGAAACCACCAATAATAACGCTATCGGATGATAGTTTGCTGGTTGTGTAACCGAATCCCCTTTATGTATTGGAATTATTTTGGCTGTTTTCCACGTAGTTGGGTTAGTGCCCTCCCTCAAGCTCCAGTTGAATAGTTTTGTTAAAGTGGGAAAAGTATAGTCTGCTGCATCCTTTAAAATATGGGCTCTATACCATCTGGGCCGAAAGATTTCCTCACCTTGAGATTTTTAATTTCCCTAGTAACTGCTTTGTATGTAATCAGTTTAAACCTAAATTTTGGATTTGTATCTTACGCTGACTCTGTGTTACCATTTTTGGTTGTGTTTTGACTGTGTTTCATTGGAGGGATATCATTGTCTGGTAATGTAACAAAATAGTGATTTAAAATGTCTGCTGAGCCCCTATCCCCGTGCAAAATTCCATTGGCTTCAATTTGAATTGGTGAGGATTGTTTTACCGGTGATTCCAGTGATTTAATAAGTGACTAATATTAAGAAGTATCTGTTGTTGCTGCATTCTTATTATTATATTTCCTTTTAGCTTTTTTAATTTTAGTTCTTAGTTTGTTTCTCATTATTTTAAACTCCTTCCAGTCCGTTAATTTGAGTGTCTTATTGGCAATCTTCCAGAGCTTGTTTTTAACTCTAATTTCTTTCTTTAATTTCTCTGTTACCCATGGAAGGTGTGTTTTCTTCCGGTCACAGATATAAGTGGGGCTAACTCATTGCAGATATTCAGAAAACATTTTGTAAGTTTTTCAGTAGCAAGATATAAACTAGAGATGAGGAAGATTCTATCCCATTTTTCTGCAGTTATTTTTGATTAGAAAGTTTCCCCACTATATTTTTTAAAGAAGTGTCGCTTTTTTCTATTGCCCCTAAAGTTAGTTTTAAAATTGTTCTCATGGATCCCAACTGAAGGGTACAAAGAAGGGAGTTACGGTCTCCCAACATTGGTTGTTGAATATATACACTTTCAGCCCTAATAGCAGGGGAGATAAATACTAAATCCAAAGTACAACCTTTGCTTTCCAGAGAGAGGTTTTTCTGGTTATCTTAGACACCTTCCGATTTAAGTTTAGTGGTAAAAATAACTTTGCTCCAGGCTATTTCCTCTTTTGTGACCCCAGACAACATTAAAGTCACCCACCACAAGTAGCTGGTTCCCTGCTGCAAATTTCGTATGTTCGTATCCAGATTCGAATACATGTTTTACCTGCATAAACCAGGTGGAGATGTGTAGGCAGTAAGAGAGTGTGTGATATCCCCAAGGCTTTCAAGCTAGCTCTCACTGTATTGAAGGTACTTCTTCCTTCGGTAGGTCAAGTAGCTTAGGTCTGGAAACGCAAGAAAGCAAGATCCGTTTTGTAGTGAGAGTTGGCCCTTCTGTTTTGATGCTTCCAGCACTCTATCTCTGACATGCGGTCCCTCAGTCCCAGCTAGAATAGTTCTGGGAAGGTCTGAGTACATGGGTTGATCCTGTAAGGCTTTTAAAATGTGCAAGTCCAGATTTGGTCCTAAAGCCCCCTGCAAGAGCTCCATCTAAAAGTTCACACAGCTGGAGCCTTCAAGCCCCTTCAAGCACACCCAAAATCCTCAAATTTGACATCCTTACGCTGTTTGTTTCCAAGTGTACAAGGCACAGGAGGAGCAACTTCTTTTCTAGAAGAAAGCATGTAACCGCTGTCACTGCTTTGTTGACTGTAGTGGTTCCACTTTGTGCTTCTTTAGAGACTCTGTCTACCTTGATCTCCAGCAAGTGTGACTTAGTAGTAAAACAGTCAATGTTCTTGCCAGCGAAGCCATCCAAGTCTTTGACAGCCTTGAGAACCTCACCCAACATCGATTCCCCAGCCGCATTCTCAGTAGCCTCCAAGCCACTTGGCCTTTCTCCATCTTGCTGCTTTGCTTGGTTGCCTTTACCGGTATCCTGTGGCATCATCTGATGCAGATTCGCAAAGTCTGAATTGCACCAAAATCACAAATTAGGGTAAGTGGTATGAGAGCTATACTGAATCTGATGGTTCTAGTTGCACAGTTTAAAGAAAAAACAAAGCTTTAGCAGTTCATGTGCGTCAGTTGTTCAGAGTGCATATAGAAGCGTGCATTCCTGTTGGCTGCTAGCCACACCCCCACTGGTGGGTCTTTTGATGGGATGGGGAGAAAGGAGACTAGTTACTAAACATGTATTTGCATTTCCACATTTCTTTGTCAGGACATGGTGGGGGGGGGGGACTGGGATGCTGTAAGGGTGATGAAGTGGGGAGCTTTAGTTTAAATGGTCGTGGGAGGTGAGCCAACAACAGCTGCATTTCTGTATTATCTTGATATGAGAGTTTTTTGTTCTTTGTTGATGAAAGTGTAGCATTATTACATGGCAGCAACACTTGCATGTTACAGTCCAGCCACAGACTAATTGAATATCACCCATCAGGACCCTTGAGAGGGTAGGGGAGCCGGTGATAATTCCTGGGGCCCAGCGCCAAAGAGGGCCCTGGGCCACCTGGCATACTACTGTACACAACTGCATAAGGGCCCCAGAGTCCAGACTTTTCTCGGGGGCCCAGAATTCCTCTCACAAGGCCTGTCCCTCATCAGGTTAATGCATAAGCATTTAACATGAACTGCTACTTAAAAATGATCACTGAAGTAGTATTAAAACCATTCTGCTTTGACTACCATGTGGCCTGCTTGTAACTGTTGAAGTTTATCGTGCTGACTATGTGTGTCCGAAATCTTTTTTTTCCTTTTTGTAAAAAAAAAAAAAAAAAAAAAAATTTTATTGCGGAAATCTGTCACATCAAACGACATACATCAGTGAAAGATAGTACGGTGTTAAGGGTCAAACCACATACATCTATAGACAGAATTTATTTAGCAATTGATAAGCTTGCCAGACAGAAGTGTTTACGCATTACTCTTTTTACAAGACATATGTGACATTGTTATGCTAACATTTTAAATTCAACATAGCAGTAAATCATCTGTAGGAAAAGTAACCCTTAAAATTACTTTGTCCCTGGATCTGATCCCAATGTCTGTGGAGTGTGACCCTGATCTGAGATAGCCCCCACAAGAAAGACATGGTAACCCGAGAACTTCGTGGAGTGTGTCAGAAAATTCGGCCTAGAGGTAGCTCTCCTTAAGCGAGTTTAGTAAAAAAGTGCAAAGGTCCGTGGCTCCGGGCGTGTTCGCTCGGCACGCTGGTGATCCGGGTTCGAGCCCTGAGACCAGGTGTCAGGAGTGGAGTCCAGCAGGGAGGGAGTTTAGAGCGTCCTTTGGATGCTTGGACACTTCCCTCCCAGGAGGGGGGGCTTTGGACCACTGTTTGTTGGCCCCTGGAGGTGGTTTGGGGTGATATTCTTGGCGTGTGGCCTCGGCATGCTGCCGAACGCTGTGGCAGACGGCCTGTTATGGGAGGGGGTGGGTGGTTAGGAAAAAAGCTGAAAATTTGCCTTCGGCCGACCAGGATGATGGCCACCAGTCCCAATTGACACGGTAGCCCGAAAGTGTCTGTGCCAACCCTGGGATACGTATTAGATGCCTGTGGGCGTTTCTCCTCCCCCGGTACCCACTCCAGCGGGGGAATGGACCCACCTGATGAAGGGTTATGTCGGGTTACCTGGGGTCATGGCAGTGAAGGGGTGGTGGATGGCGACGGGGCATGTGGCGGGAGTGGACTCTGGTGGCCCAAAGGGGTGGCCAGTTGGGGGCTTGGGAGGGAGCAAAAAAAAAATAGTGCAAAAGGGGGAAGTAGGGTGGCTAGGCCTATTATCTCATGCTTTGAGAGAAAGGTTGGGGGGGGTCCTGTATTATCTGTCAAAAATGCCTTGAGATGAGAAATAAAAGTAAGAGATAAAGGGGGTCCAGATCTTGTAATATCTGGACAGGTTGTGCATTGCCAGATGGGAGAAGCATTCATATTCTGCCAATCTTAAGAGCCCGGCTAACCACTCCATCATGTGGGTGGGCACAGTGGAAGAGTGCCATTTGAGAAAGATCTGCCTCTTGGCTTCCAGTGCAACAAATGTGAGCATATTTTGGCCTGTTTGCCATTTTCAGGCATTCTTGAGTTGTCCCCAGAATCTGTTGGCTGGGGTTCTGGGCTAACGGGGAGCTGTAGACTATCCTACAGACATTTACTAGACCAGTAACCAGTATGCTGTTAGGCCTTGGCAGTACCAAAGAATGTGTTCCAGGGTGCCTGTTGCCACTTGGCAGCTGCAACAAGTAGCTGTGCTGATAAGGTCCAGTGTGTGTAGCACAGCCATGTAGAATTTTTTTCTGTATCATTTGGTATTTGAAGTCCTTATAGGGGCAGTACGACAATTGAGCGATTCAATTTGAGCGAAGGAATATGAGCGAAAGCAAAATGATTGACAGTCACTTTACAGTGACCGGCACATTACAGTGACTCCACACATACAGTGAAACCCAGAGTCAGTGTACGTCGTGGAGTTAGAATCCTAGAGATGGGGGGGGAGTGTCCAGAGGGCGCAATCCCTGCAAAACATGGAGAAGTGTGCATGTAAATATTTAGCTGAAATTTGCTTCCCTCAACTGTAGCGTCACCCAAATTGCAGTCGCTATAAAATATTGACTCAAGTGCCAGCCCGCCGACACTGCGGTAGTGCTACCGCTCGCAACACCGATGACCTGGGTTCAGGAACATGCCCAGGGAGTCGGAGGGCCAGCCGGGTAGAAGCTTTGAGCATCTGCAGACTGCTTGCCCTCTCCAAGTAGGGAGGGGGGAATGCAGCTTGGCACTTGTCTGACCTCCAGTGGAGGACGAAGGAACAGCAAGCACCAGCCATCACAGGAGTGCGGCGTGACGGATATTGGTGAGTTTGCTTAGATGTCATGGCGTGCGTCATGCCCATGGAACACCGGGGGAAACAGCTTCCTGCACCCTGAGAAGACAGAGAGTCGACAAAGGATCCCCAGCCTCTACCTCCCTAGTGTCCCGACGAGAACAAGAAAAACTCTGGGTGTACGGGCCCCACCCCGTCCTCGCCTGGGGGCAATAACCAAGGCTCCATGGGGGATCACTGAGTACAGGTAAGAATGGGACAGATGCATAGGCGACTCCCGATGATGTGGGGTGCAGGGGACCGGGGGAGCAAAAATAGAAAGTAAAAAAAAAAAAACCAACATTCGTTCAAATTGTAATCGTTCAAATGCCATGGGACCCCCTTATAGGCCGTATGTGCTTTGTTTAGTAGGGTGGCCCACTTCTCATTCATGATTTCAGTGTTAAAGGCTAGTTGCCAGTTTTGCTTTTGCTTGTGCAGCAGGTGGCTGTGTGGAGATAGAAGATATTGATAACTTTTCCCTCCTATCTGTCTGGGATTAGAAGCTAATGTGGATAACAGGGAGTGGAGTTTACCCCCATGTGGGATTCCTCTGGACCTAAGGCAGCAGAAGATAACTGTCTGATTTTCAAATATCTCCAGAAATCCATTCTGGGGAGTGTGTACAGTTCTACCAAAGGCTGGAAAGTGTGGCGCACTCCAGTATTTGGATCCATCAGTTGCTCATTTGTGATACAGTAATGCCTTTCTTGATCAAAGAAGTCCGGTTTACTGGTTTCCTATCTGTGGTAATGTGAGGGTTACCCCATAGTAGTTCCCACTTAAGTGGGGGTCTTTCTCTCCACTATATTTAAGGAGGGTTTGACATGCTTTCCTTGCAAATACTAAGATGGAGGATTTGACTTCCTTGCGGTGTCTTGCTGTACAGTAGTTGTATTCCAAGGGACATCCTCCTAGGAGCTACCCTCAAGTAATTTCCACAGATGGGGTCTTAAAGAATAGTGGCACAAACCACCAGAGGTTATATTTAATCACCCCAATTTGGTGGTAGGCCTAGAACCATGAAGAGGCCCCATCCTGCCTGCAGCTGTGTGGGCACTGGAATTTTTGGAGGCTGAAAGTTTCTTCTTCCTTTCCCACAGAAAAGAGAGGAAGAGCTTCTTTATCCTGTGGAATTTGGTCTGTTGAGAGCTCCAGTGGTAGATTACTAAGGTGGAAAAGGATTTTGGGGCATGCCATCATTTTAAATGTGGCCATTTTCCCTACAAAAGTGAGATTAAGTTTCTTCCGCCTGGTAAAATCTGCTTCCAGCTCATTTGTAAGTGGGTTTAAATTTAGATTGATCATGCTTTTTAGGTCAGTGTTGAGTATCATACCCAGGTACTTGAGCTGTAATGGGGCCCATTTTAAGCCGAGATTAATGACTGATGTATCCGTTATTCTTATGAATAAAAAATGATTTACTACTTACTACTACTTTACTACTACTACTGATGCTGAGGGGGTAGTTATTGTTCAGAGGGAGAGCTTCAGTCTTCCCCCAATTGACTTTCAGGCCCAGTAGCTTACTGATGTCATTTAGCATTTGCAGGGTCTTAGGAAGTAAGGATGTCGGGATAGATATGACCAGGAACAAATTGTCAGCATAACGCTGGGTTTTAGGCTGGATGCCATTTACCCAAACACCACCTTGTCTTTCTGAGCAGGGACATGTGGTAAAATTCTGAGCCTGGGCTGTCACATAGCTGGTGGCAGAGGGAATGCGCAGTTTCCATCTTGGCTGCCTCCCGCTGCAAGGAGGGTTTGTGATTCCTGCAGTTACAAGACTGACCACTGGTGGTCCTGGTAGAGGGAGTCTTGTGGATATACATACGTGACTCCCCATGTGGGGGAGATCCTGCTACTTGCACATCAATGACATAAAATCTGGGGGTATTGTATGTCCAGTGCTATGGTAGAGAGTGTTGGTCTGAGTGTGGTAGAAATGCCTGACCCCTGCCCACTGACTGGCCAGAGAAATCTCCCATCTTAAACTGCCTTAGTGTGGAGGGGTGGGGCTGGGGTGGGGACATGAGGGTGGAATGAGAAATGGGTGAAAAATAATCATGGTGCTCCGATAGATAATGCTGTTATGTTCTCCTGTTCAGTTGTGGTGCCCTAACCTCTAGGGCTCTATCCTCCTCCCTGTCTCTGGTTGGGAAAGGTAGACTTGCTCTTCTTCTGAATGGCAAGCCACAACAAGAAGAGTATGTCTGGGACAGTACATTGGAGAACAGGCTATGGGGGGTAGTGGTGACTACTCCATTAGGCATGGGATCAAGGACTTGTGGTTAGGGTAGATGAGAACTTGAACCACTGGATAAGGATGGAAAAAGTAAGTGGCAGAGCATATAGCTGACCTGAGTAGCAAATACTGTTTCAGAGCTCCACAGCCTATGAGCATAGAATACTAAATACAGTACAGACAACTTAATTGGAACATCCACTTTATTGCGTTGTCCCGTTGGGAACTGGTTAAGTGGCTATATTACTGTGTGGGAGCCAGAACTGTTTAAAGGGGATGTCCTCACTGTTCCACGCTGCCTGATTGGGATGATTTAGTCTGACTTGGCCAGGCCTGTCCCTCTCTAATCCCTTGCTAATCTTTTACTCACATTCAGGTAGATGTGACTTTCTTCCCTAATGAGCTCTGCGAAATGAAAGAAAAAAACACTGTGGTTCTCAAAAGAGGTGGCAGGGAAGGTTAGGGAGAAAAAGATAGCATTCAGAAAGTATAAGGAAACACAGAAGGAGCAGGACAGAGAACTATACCAGTTAAAGCAGAAGGAAGCGGGGGAGCCAGTCAGAATAGCAAAGGCCCAAACCGAGGAAAAGATAGCCAACTTGGTTAAGAAGGGGGATAAAACATTTTATAGGTACATCAGGGAGCAAAGAAAGACAAAGGGAGGGATACTGAGGCTGAATAAAGAGGAGGGTGGGTGGGCAGAGAGGGACAGTGAAAAAGCAGGAATACTGAACGACTACGTCTGCTCAGTATTCACAAAGGAAGAGGAGGGCGAGGTACCTAATCCAATCAATAGAAGCACTGTGGATAGAGGGGTCGATAGTCCATTCACAGAAGAAAAGGTTCTAAAAGAACTCCTAAAACTGAAGGTGGCCAAAGCAATGGGGCCTGATGGGATTCACCCCAGAATTCTAAAAGAACTAAGGGGAGAACTAGTAACACCATTGACTGCCCTTTTTAACAAATCATGGGAGGATGGTATGGTACTTGAGGACTGGAGGAGGGTGGATGTGATTCCCCTTCACAAAAGTGGGAGCAAGACAGAGGCAGGAAACTACAGACCTGTCAGTTTGACCTCAGTGGTAGGGAAAATGATGGAATCACTTCTGAAGAAAAGAATTGTTGAGTACCTAGAGGCCAGTGGGGCACAGGACCCAAGGCAGCATGGATTCACAGCAGGAAGATCATGTCAGATGAATCTAATTGATTTATTTGACTTGGTGACCGAAGTAGTAGAGCAAAGAGGGGCTGTGGACACGGCCTACCTAGACTTTAGCAAGGCATTTGACACAGTCCCGCACTAAAGACTAATAAATTAGCCAGCCTGGGAGTGGGTTCCAGGGTGGTAGCCTGGGTAAAACATTGGCTGGATAACAGGACGCAGAGGGTAATAGTAAATGGAATCAATCCACAGTGAAGAAAGGGGGGTTACTAGTGGGGTACTGCATGGTTCAGTACTGGGTCCAGTCCTTTTTAATGTCTTTATAACTGACATTGCAGAGGGACTGGAAAGAAACGTATGTCTCTTTGCAGACGACAGAAAGATCTGCGACAGGGTTGACACACAAGGTATGGTGGAAAGGATGAGAAGGGACTTGGCAAGATTGGAGGAATGGTCAAATGTATGGCAGCTTAGATTCAACACAAAGAAGTGCAAAGTAATGCACCTGGGAAACAAAAACCCAGGGGAAGAATACACAATGGGGAATGAGATACTGACAACAAAAAAGGAAAGGGACCTGGGGTAGTTATATCAGATGACCTCAAGGTGGGCAAGCAATATGAGAAGGCAATAATGAGGGCTGGGGGGGATACTGGGATGCATAAGGAGAGGCATAACCAGTAGAAAACAGGAAGTTGTTATCCCTCTGCACAGACAGTTGATGAGACCCCATCTGGAGTACTGTGTGCAGTTCTGGAGACCCCATCTCCGCAGACATAGCCAGGGTGGAGGCTGTTCAGAGCAGGGCAACCAAAATGGTACAGGGGCTGCACCAGAAGACATATGAAGTGAGACTAAAGGAGTTTAGTAAGTATACCCTCGAGGAAAGGAGGGAGTGGAGGAGGGGGACATGATAGAAGCTTTCAAGTACCTCAAGGGAATCAGCAAAGTCCAAGATGGTAGCATCTTTCATAAAAAGAGATGTGCAAGAACAAGGGGGCACAATTTGACGATAAAGGGGGGACGGCTCAGAGGTAATGTGAGGAAGTATTTTTTTCACAGAGAGGGTTTTGATGCCTGCAACTGCCTTCCTGAGGAGGTCGTGGAGTCAAAAACAGTGGAGGAATTCAAGAATGCATGGAACAGACATAAAACAATTCTAGTGGGGGTTAGGAGGAAGTAGGCTGTTGGTTAACTGGGATCTGCAGATTATCTATTAGGTAGGGAAATGGACAGACTAGGTGGGCCAAGCGGTCCTTATCTGCCATCAAATTCTGTGTTTCTATGTTTATGCACTCTCTTGATCATCCCGTCCTCTCTGCTCTCCAGTTAAAATGGAGCAGTTTCTTGTATCTTGCCTGTGTTAGTGAAGGAGATCCTGTCTATGGATTTTGTTTAACACTGCTGTTGGTGCTCCTGTTACATCATCTACTGTACAAAATGTAGCCATGGAGGCGGTTCTGCAGACAGAGGTAAAAAGATGAGTTGCTGTTTCCTCAGTTGCCTCCAACCACTTACACCCTCTTCCTCCCCCCAACCCATTTCTACCTCCTACCTTTTGTTATGCTGAATGAGAGTGTGAACAACAACACACCCGACTGGCAGAACAAGAGAAATACAGAGCTGCAGAGATTGAGAGGGTTTCTCTTTAATAACAAAAAAAAAGTCTCTGGGGGAGTGACCAGCAGCTGATGGAGCAGGATGCTTCTGAGAGGAGATCTGTTTAAGCCAGCTAATTAACAGGCAAAATATAATTGGAACTCTCTGGATACCAGATTTAACAACAGCACAGGCCAGAAGACATCATTAGCTACATGATAATATATTTTTGGTCAAAATTAAGTAATGGGGAAGCCGCGCTAAGCCGCAGCCACTGACAATTGGGTGACCAAGGGAGGCAAACCACAGGAGCAGACGGGTGACGTTGGTCAGAGTCACAAGGCCGAGAAAAGCACTGAACCACCTGACACAGCACTTTTGAAAGCTATACAAGATTTAGACAAGAAAATGGACTCTCTTTGTGCCGGATTTACTGTGATGGGACAGTAAGCTCACGCTAGTCTCCAGTGAAGCTACTATCTCAACTGAATCAGTGCAAAAATCGACTGTGGTCAGGGGAGTCCTGGCTGAAAATAAATTGATGAGGCTCTGACTGGAACACTTAGAAAATGGCAAGAGATTGGGGAATGTGAGCCTCCTTGGGGTACCAGAGGGAGTCAAAGGACAGGACTTGCTAGCTTCTGTCAGATCCTTAGTGGACTCCAGTCTGTGACTTACAGTTGGACAGCACCTGCTGAAAGCATGTATAATCACCCACAAACAAAAAACATCCAATACAGAGCAAAGTAACACAATCCTCATTGTTACATCAAATCCTAATATCAAGGATATTATTTTACAAACAAGCTGCAAAACAGAAGGGATGAATACAACCGCAGGACAGCTCCTCAGTATTTTATTTCCCCGACTTGAGTTATGCGATGAGGCAAAGGAGGAAAAGCTTTGATGCTGTAAGGTCTGGTCTCCGTACTTTGGGCATATTGCATGCAGTGCCTATGAGCGAACTATGCTGGGAAAACATACCTATATACAGACCCAGTGGAAGCTAGTAGGAGACTTGACATAAACAAGATTTTGCCGAGACAGAAAGAGAGTACGCTTCCGAAGGGAAGGACTAAACTGTTCATGGACAAGGGTGTAGACAGGCATACTCACTGTACACATTTGTGTACAGTTTTGTTGAGTGCCTGTCACAAACCATAAGCCACTCTGTTAACATTATCATTCTAATCTGTAGTATTTGGGTTAGTGTAGGCCACTGAGGAGTATCCAATACATGTATAACCTCTTTAGAGAGTAGAGGAGTCATCTGACAACAATCTGACTTGTTTGGAAGGGGGTGCCATTTGGAAAGGATGTGTACATTTTTTAATGGGGGTGTAACTGTTGGAGATTGTGTACAAAATGGAAATTTCTGGCTACACTCCTGTTTATGGACCGTCGGTCTGCAAGTTAATTAGCAGGGTGCTTACACACATTTTACTGTGTGAAAGGATATACTATATAATGGCTTAAGGGAGGATGGGAGCTATATTGTAATTTTTAGGAGCATGGATATTTTATTCATCCACACTGTTTGGCATGTCCCTTTCCCTTTAAATCTCGCTGGAAAATCTTCAGGCTGGCTCCTCCCACCCACCTGGGTGGTAAATACCTCGGCTCCGCCCCATGACGCCAGATCTTCCTTTCCGCTGGAAGATTCAGGTTCCCTCGTGCTAGCTCTAGCCATTGTAGGCCCTGGATTCGTATCGTTGGTTTTTACCGTATTTAACTCTCAAACTCGTCAGAGTTTTCGATTCCGATAATAGCACATCGGATATGGAGGCTAAGTCGTCCCCTGGTTTTCGCTGGTGTATGTGCGGCCAGAAAATGTCGCCCACCAATCCCCACCTTACCTGCGTGTACTGACATCACCACCTATACCTTTTGCTTGGCTTACCATCCCAACGTCCTCGACGACCGTATGGTGCGCCTTAAGCTGGGGAGACTGGAGAAAAGGAACCCGCCGGTGAAATCGAAAGAAGCGAGATGGCTGGTTGCCGCGGGATCCGCCGAACAGCTCGAGCAGATGGAGGCCTTCGAACAAGAAGTTGCCCAAGCTTCAGCCAGCCGGAGTTTCTTTTTGCCTCTTAACCTCGGTTCTTCCTTCACAGGTTCCTTTAGGGAGATGTGCCTGTCTCTCCCCGCCAGGGATGAGGCGCCCTCGGACTCGCAGTCCTCCTGCCCTCGGAAGAGGGACAAGGATCCAACGTCTTCAAAAAGGAGACGTTCCTGGGACCGAGAGAGGTCCAAGTCCCAGGATACTGCGACCTTGACTTCGGTCAAGATCACTTCCTCAGCCGCCGGCTTCACAGATCTTCCGTCTGGCCAGGCGGAGACTGAGGGATCGGCTGATCCGGCCGAGATTGTTCTCAAGCTGATTGAGCCAATTTTGCCGACTCCGGTCGACGATTCTCTAGAGAGGATCCCAGTCCTTTCTTTCCCCGATGACAAGACACTTCCTTCGGGTGTCCCCATCAAGGGAATTGATCCGGAGCCTCCATTCTCACCGAGCCCGGTTTTGCCCGATCCTGGTCGACCCCGTCTGTCTCGATCGAGACTCTGTCTCCTTCTTCGATGGGAAAACTGAAGAAAGGCCACTGACATTCAAAAAAGAGGCGCCGCCACCGGTCCTCATCCTCCTCGGACGAGGAGAGGCTTTGACCGAAACTCTGTCGATGCTATGAGGAGCTTATGAGGCAACAGCTGATTTTGGCTGGACAGAAGCCGGCTACGCCGTCCACCCAGGCCATTACTTGGCCTGCGCCTCAAGGGCCGACGCCGACCCCTTCGGACCTGAAATCTTCGGTTCCTTCACCTGTGGGGCCGGCCGTTATTCCTAAGCCCATACCAGTCTCACCACCGATTAGGGTGGAACCACTGCCTAAACAGCCTATCTCGGGTGCTCCCTCAAAAGGGGACTGTCCAGACACCGGACTTCTCCGACGCCTGTCCATCACGGTTACCCCGACCGCCCTCGGTGTATCGAGGGGGACATAGGCAGGAGACCGCTGTACCCTGACTCTTCAGATTCATTTGTCACCGGTCTGCACTCCCATCCGGGTGATGAGGAGTCACTCTCGGCGGGCCTGGAGGAAGGTCCTTCCTCCTTTCAGGGCATCCTCCGCCTCATTTCCGATTCCACCGGAATGCCCCTGGAGTCTATCCAGAAAAAGGCGGAGTACCCCCTTACGGATATCCTTAAGAGGGGGGAATACCCCGAGGGAGGCCTTCCCAGTGGCTGAAGCCATTACTGGTCCAGCCCTTGAGCTTTGGCAGTGTCCAGCCTTCTGCCCAGCACCATCTGCCCGTATGGCCCATAAGTATGCGGTGCCTATGGGATCCCTAATGGGATTCACGGAACATCCCTCGGCTGAGAGCCTGGTGACTGCTTCTGTCTTTAGACGTACTGGTAGCTTGGATGACACCGACCAACCTCCGGACAAGGAGTCCAAGAACATGGACCACTCTGCCCGCAAGGTCTACGCGGCCTCTTCCTTGGGCTTTCGTCAGGCCAGTTCGGCTGTAATCATGGCACACTTCTCCCATACCCTCCTAGGGTCACTGGATGAAGTACTTCCTCACCTCTCCATGGACATGCAGACCACGGTCAAGCAAGTCCATGATCAGGGCCGTGCTGTTGCCAAACAGCAGCTCCAGATGGCCCTGGACATCGGGGATTCTCGTGCTCACTCTTTAGCAGCCGCAGTGGCCACCTGCCACAGGGCTTGGCTGCAGTTATCCTCCTTTCCGGCGGATGCCCAGCACAAGTTAGCTGATGTGCCTTTCCTCCTTTGCCCGATCATTTCTGGTTGGGCTCTTGCGCCCTTCCCGGGACTTTCTGCGCCTTCTGGGTTACATGGCGGTGTGCACCTCAGTGGTCCGTTGGGCCAGGTGGCACATGCGCCCCCTCCAATGGAAGCTGGCCACCCAGTGGACTCAATGCCATAGTCAATTCGACCAGCTGATCATGGTAACCCAGAAGATGTGGGACACTCTGCAATGGTGGACCGTCCCAGAATGGTTGCAGGAAGGGATCCCATTTGTCCACCCCGAGCCGACGGTTGTCCTCACGACCGATGCCTCTCTCATGGGCTGGGGAGCCCACGTGGGGGACAACAGGGCCCATGGGTTCTGGACCCCTGAGGAGTCCCTATGCCACATCAACCTGTTGGAGCTCAGAGCAGTCAGACTGGCACTGTCAGCATTCGCTCCTCAGCTCCGGGGTCAAGCGGTTCAAGTCCAGACAGACAATACTACAACCATGTAATACCTCAACAAACAGGGCGGCACACTCCCATCTGCTATGCAAGGAGGCGCTCCACATCTGGACCCTCATCAGCCGGTTGGAGGCAGATCTCCTGGCCATCCATGTGGCAGGAGTCTCGAACCAACTGTCGGATGCTCTCGGCCGCCTAGGCCAGACATCCCACGAGTGGTCTCTCCATCCAGAGGTAGCTTACAGTCTTTTCTCCCATTGGGGGCAAACCGTTGGTGGACCTGTTTGCCTCCAGGGAGAATGCCAAGCTGCGTCTGTACCACGCCCGACCCCCTCAGCAGGGCTCGCTGCAGGGGGATACCTTTTCGAGGCCGTGGACCCCAGGCCTCCTCTTTGCCTTCCCTCCATTTCCCTTGATCCACAAGGTGTTACTCAAGGTGAGGAGGGACAAGGCGAAGGTGATTCTGGTAGCCCCAGATTGGCCGCACCAATTCTGGTACCCAGATCTCCTCAGCCTCACCTGCAGGCCCCTGGAGCAGCTTTGCACACGCCCGGACATGATATCGTTAAACCAGGGGAAGGTCTTCCATCTGGATCTTCAATCCCTGCACCTCACAGCCTGGTACCTGAGCGGCTAGAGTTCCAGGCTCTGGGTCTTTCCGAGGATGTCTACACTGTGGTGGAGACATCTCACAAGAAATTGACCAGGAAATGTTATGCCTTCAGATGGAAGAGATTTTCCATTTGGGGTCAGGGTAAGAGTCTGGACCCCTTATCCTGCTCTGTGGCTAACATTCTAGACTACCTTTGGTCTCTCTCCAAAGGGGGTCTGCGGTCATCGACCCTTAGGGTGCACCTGGCAGCCATTTCTGCTTACCGGGCGTGGGCCAGTCAGCTGACCTTGGCACAGGCGACAGTGGTCAGGCACTTCTTCAAAGGCCTGGATCACATATCCCCCTCCAGTGCGTGAACCTCCACCTCTGTGGGATCTCTTGCTGGTTTTGGCAAAGCTCATGGGCAAGTCATTCGAACCCATGCACAAGTGTGAGCTCTCACACGTGTCGTGGAAGACTGCCTTCCTGGTGGCTTTCACATCAGCCAGAAGGACAGAGGAGCTCCAGGCGCTTTCGGTGGACTCCCCTTATCTGGTCTTTCACAGGGACAAAGTTGTCCTGTGCCCCCACCCGAAATTCCTTCCGAAGGTGGTCTCAGAGTTTCACCTTAATCAAGTGTTGAATCTGCCGGTATACTACCCTAACTACACCTCGGATGCCGAGTACAGGCTCCATACTCTAGACCTGAGACATGCTGTCTCCTACTATAAGGAAAGAACGGCAGAAATTCCGTGGAGAGGTTCGCCAGCTGTTTGTCACCTACGCTGACGCCGCTTCTGGCAGACCTGCAGCCAAATGGACCATTGCAAGATGGATCACATCATGCATAGGTCTGTGCTATGAGTTAGCGGGCAGGAGCCTCCCAGAGGTTTAGAGCTCATTCTACCCACCATACTGCTGCATCGGTGGCTGCTTCCAGGGACATCCCTATCCAGGAAATCTGCCGGGCTGCTACCTGGAAGTCAGCAAACACCTTTATTTCCCACTACCACATCGACCTTGAGTCACGACAGGATGCTGGTTTTGGGGCCTCGGTTCTCCAGTCTCTGTTTCCTAAGTAGGGGGTGTGGCCTTGCCTCCCTCCTCCCGGAGAACTGCTAGGAGTCTGCCAAAGAGTGTGGATGAACAACATATCCACGCTCCTAGAAGAACAGGTTACTCGCCTGTAACAGTAGTTCTAGGAGTGGTATATGTTGTTCATCCACACGCACCCACCCGACCACCCCGGCTTTAGGCGCATCACCTTGCTTCTAGTGGGCTAAGATCTGGCGTCATGGGGCAGAGCCGAGGTATTTACCACCCGGGTGGGTGGGAGGAGCCAGCTTGAAGACTTTCCAGGGAGATTTAAAGGAAAAGAGACATGCCAAAGAGTGTGGATGAACAACATATACCACTCCTAGAACTAATGTTACAGGTGAGTAACCTGTTTTTATGGCTGGTACCGGAACTATAGAGGCTCTAGACCTGTTGCACAAAAATGGTTACTAAAAATGGGTTTGGTTTTTGTCATGAAAGTCCTTTTGGGAAGAGAGGGTAGCCTAGATCTCCAAGATGTCCCCAGCCTTGTGATAAATTTACCACACTACATGTGTGCCGTGGTAGGTCATGGGGCACGCAGCTTGAATTTTTAGATCCTGCTTTCAGCAAGGGTGTGCTAGGTCTCTTGATTCTGCTCTCTGTATGTTAAAAGTCACTCCAAAGTTCATAATAGATGGTGTACTGTGGTTGCAGTGGGACACCTTATGAACTTTTCAGACTTCTGGCAGTTAAATACTTTTGTGGTCACCGCTGCATGGGTCAGTTTCCAGCACTTTTACAAACTTGAGTCTATACGGGCTTATCCATTTTACTGTATGACCCCAAGAGGCGGTAACAAAGGATGAAGAGTGACGCTAAATACTATGCATGACACGCGGTTTTGCATCAGTTCATATACTTGGAACCAAGAATTTGTTTCATCTGTACTTGTGTATGTCTGAGAATTAATAAAACTAAAAAAAAAAAAAACTCCGGCAGACAGGAGCAGCAGCACCATCTGACTGGTGGAGTAACCTGCAAGCCTGGAAGGAGGGAGAGGGGAGGAGCAGACTTGTGTAGTGACTAAAGACAGACTAAAAAAAGGAAAGACCAGTAATGTGCCTGAAATAAGCCATTTCAGTGGCGTTTGATAAATGGCATGGCAGCATTACTTCCAGCAGCTTCATGTGAAGTCCAAACTATCCACTGTTTACCTGACACAAAATAATTACCCAGGTAATAATGAGTTGGGATGAGAAGCCTGCCACCAGGGCATCTCAATTAAGTGGCTTCAGCTGTATGTATTTCATGGTTACCCGGAAGTGTTCATTTCAAAATAAAAGGAAGTATCTAAGGGCACTGAATGGAAGGATACTACTCTTGCTGACGTTTGGGCAAATACTAAGCAGATGGGTTAAAGTCATCGAAGTTCTGTGGCAGGGGGGCGATCCTGCTTTAGAGAGGAGAGAGCCTGAACAAGCAAAGTCAGGGAAAAAGCCCATGTAACTAAAGGGCAGTCAAGTAATGCCACCCTTACTAGACGTCAAAAGTCACTATGGTCCAAGAGAAAGCTGAAGCAGCAACCATGACAGCAAATAGAACTCTTGCTATGAGTGTAGGGTTGGTCAAAAAAAACAAAAAAACACACTACTAAGGCCGTGGTTGGAAAAATGTGGAAAACTCACTAGGGGCAGCAAAGATTAGTAATGTGTGACTTTCAGGAGGAGTGGAAGAGGAAAGTCCTTTTTTTTTTTTTAACTTGAATTTTATTGAAAATAGTTTACAGAGTACAGCAGGTACACATTACAGAATAAGTAGTACACAGTTACTCAGCGTGAAAGTTTGAAGTTCTACAACCATCAGCTAATGTAAGTCCAACCTGAGCGACTCATGTTAAACTAATGCCACTTGATTTCACATGCTGGATTCTAAGAAAATTACTTTTCTATCTCTGCCCTGACAGGGGGCTGGGTGCTCCCAAGAGAAATCTATGAAGATCATGCTCATTTTATTTTTATTTTCTTTCAGAAAGTCAGAGGCGCTCATTCAGCAAGCCTCAGGAGTCCATAGGTGAGATGCACCCCGTGCCTGCATGGCTTGCAATGTAAGAATCTATAGAGTGTGGGGGGGGTGTGCTCCATTGGTTTCTATGGTGCTGTTTTAAACTACAATTTTTATGTTTAGATGGTGACTTCAAATAAATTATGGCACGTAACTAACAAGGCCCTTGTTAGTTGAGCGGTGGCTGTGATTGTTGGATTTACCCTCTAAAAACGTTAAAGTCTGGTTTAAAAACATGGTCCATAGAAACCAATGGCATTCATCTTATGCTGTACAGAATCTTACATTTTAGCTGTGCGGGCATAATGGCATGGCTCACATGTATTTAAATGGGGACCCCTGGAAATTTCCCAGGTACTCCCTCTTTTGGGTTGTGGACCCCATTTTTTTTTTTTTTAAAGCAAGTCCCGTACCCCCAAATGAAAAATCCTACCGAGAGCCCTGTTAGGCCAATTTTTATAGTCTAAGCATCTGAGCTAAGGAACGAATGAAGTTTATTTAGTCACGATGTGCTTGATCCACTCAGTCCATCCATTATGAAATAAATTGCAAAAAATGTCATTAATGCATCAGTTAGGGTTAAAGTGGCAAAAGTAGGGAAATTTCCAACCCTAACATCCCAACCCCACCCTGCACAGACCAAGAGGCGTCGGGGGCGGCATTGAGGTTGGCAGCCCTAACACTCAGTCCATCTATTATTAAATAAAGATAACTGGTGTTGCAACTTGTGTGTGAGTTGTTACATTTTATATACGGTTATGACCAGATCTTCTCAGTGAGTGACAGTTGGAGATAAGGGTTTAGCCATTGCTTTGTTACAGCCTTTTTGACAGCTGCAGTCATAATATTGAACAAGTGTTTTTGGTGTTTGTGTTATCAACTCTGGTGGTTAAGAGAAAAGCACATTCAATGGTGTCAGTTCATCCACCCAGTGAGAATCTGTGCGCTATCTGGCACCAGTAGGGCACAACAGCGGGGCAGACCCAAAAATATGAGTTGTGTTGCCTGTTAAAAAACGCAAAGTCTCCAGCATTCTGCTGTTCTCTGTGGGATTAATTTTGCTGTGATAAACTGGGTTCTGGAAAATGTGAATCACTGAATCTGAGACAGCCTATTGGAACTTTTTTTTTTTTTGTACTCTCGTTTTATTGCTTTAATAAAAGTACATTTATTTTTATTTAGTTTTTGTTTACCAGGTAAGTGCACTAGCCAGCAGGTGACTATTTTCAGGCACGACCCGGGAGGTACAGGAACAATACATAGTACAATTGCAAAGACAATGAGGCAGGGTTACAGGTCAAGGTACACTAAAATATCACAAAATTGTTTTACAGATAAACAAGAGAAAAAACAGGTACTGGTGCCAGGACAGACCTCAGAGATTATGTTGGCAGACATGGTAGGAGGAAGAAAGAAGGGGGGGGACATGGTGAAAGCGGGGCTAAGGATACAAGATAGCAGGTTAGGACTGCGCTCTGGCGGTTTCCACAGCAGGTAGCAGGGGCTTGGAACCAAGACTCATAGGATTACCGTTCTCTCTGGCTAGAGTATAGAGGAAAAGCCCAGAGTTGGGTAATCTGGTAAACCTTGTGGCATCGTGACTGAAGGTAAGAAAAGTGTCAGGCACGCTGGTTCTATGTCGGGAGTAGGAGCTGAGCTTCTGATCCAGAGTGCAGAGGACTTTCTGGCTTTTGGTAGCAGGCTGGGGTCTGAAGCCGGGCTCGTGGAACCGCTCACCGGTTTGAGAGTATTCAGGAGGCGGGGTCGGGGGTGAAATACGGCAGTTTCATGGCTTTAGTGGCTGTGCTTGCGGAAAGTGCCCAGGCTCACGGTTCTGTTTCCGGGTGTAGGATCGGTGCTCATTCGGAGGTGGGGGGGTTACGGTGGTCCAGCGGCTGTGGAAGCTGAACGAGTCATTCCTGTAACGGGTCCGTAGAGGGGCATAGGAGCGGCGCATAGTCAGAAATAGGAGGGAAGTTGTAGGAGGGGTGACAAGAGGGGACAGCGGAGTCAGGTTGGCCATGCCGGGCAAAAACAGGGGAGAAACCTACAAGGGTAGGGGGGCAGAGCCGAAAGTAAGGCAAGTGACCGCGCCACTGGTTCTATTAGCGGGCATAGGAGCTGAAAATTCAGGCGAGGTGCGATGGGACTTTGCGGCTTTTGTGGCAGAAGCTGGGATCTGAGACCGGGTTCATGGAACCGCTCACCGGCGTGAGTTTGAGCAAGAGGCAGGGGTCGGGGGTGAAGTACGGCAATTTAGCGGCTTTAGCGGCCGAGGTGCGGAAAGTGCCCGGGCTCATGGTTTTGTTACCGGGCAAGGGCTCGGGGCTCAGTCGGGGTAAGTGGGGGTTACAGTGGTCAAAGGGTAGGGAGGCTGAGACCTGAGTTGTACCAGTACCCAATACACAACAAACCTGCAGCACAATATATAAGTACAAGTTGAAACAGCAGTTAACAGGCAGACAGTGTGAGGGCGAAAGGCAAGGTGCAGACATTAAGCATGATAGAGGCATAACAGTAAGGTCTAATTTCTTATAACATAATCATTAAAAAGTGCAAATAGGTTACATATCAGAGAAGGCAGATAAGGGAAGTATAGGCAACCAGCAGATAGATAGGGTAAGGAAGAGATGGTAGAGAGAGCGAGTGTTTGGAGAGAGGGGATCCAGCATATGGGTGGAGGATGAGGTAGGAGAAAGGGGGCGTAGGAGAGAGGGGGCGTAGAAGGACAGGCTCAGGTAGGGTCATAGCAGGCACATTGGTCTGTTGTAGCTAGGTGGGTGCGTAGCCCACGCTTGAAGAGGTACTGTGAGGATGCATGTCTTAGGTCAAGTGGCAGCATGTTCCACATTTGTGGGGCAGTATGCCCAAATGCACCAGACCCCTTTGCAGTGCGGCAGCAGGGAACTTTCAGGAGAGATTTATCTGATGATCTCAGTTCACGCGAAGAGGAAGCAGGCTGAAGCAGCTCAGCTAGTGATGCTGGTCTGACCATTCTGATGATGGAGTCGGAGAGGCAGCCTAGATAGTAAAGTCTGGTGGTGGAGGCAGAGAGCCAGTCTAGGTCTCTGTACAGTTGGCAGTGATGCTTGAGCCGGGGGGCCTTTGAAGCATACCGGCAAACATTGTTGGAGGTGACATCCCATTTTTGCAGGGTAGTTTTATGTGCCATAGTCAGGATGGGAGCACAGTAGGTTAGTGTGGGTAGGAGAAATTCCTCTGGCAATGGCCAGCTTGGCAGCGGGTGTAAGCATATAACTGGTTCTGTAGGCAGCCCCCAGTTTGCAGTTCACAGTTTTACAGGTTTCTTGAATATGCAGGTTCAGGTCCAGGGATTGGTCAAGTAGTATGCCAAGATAGCGGAATGTGCTGACAACTTCAAGAGGGGTTCCATCCAGGGCCAGGATTTTTAAAGGAGAAGAGCAGGATTTTAGCTTATGGGCAGTGCCCAGTAGCATAGCTTTGGTTTTGCTGGAGTTCAGGATAAGGCGATGGGAGTTTAGCCAATGTTGAGCAGTGTGGAAGGCAGAGGTAAGCGTCACGCTTAGGTGGTCATTATTATCCGCGTTAGCATAGATGACCAGGTCATCTGCATAGAGAAGAGAAGCACAAGATACTATGCTGCTAGGAAGGTTGTTTATGAACAATGAGAACAGGAGAGGGCCCAGTATTGAACCTTGTGGCACTCCAGTGTTGATTGTGGTACTGCCAGAGATTGCAGAGTTAAGTTTGACAGCTTGGGTCCTATCTGTTAAGTAGCTTCTGAACCAGCTCGTTATGGGAGATGAGAAGCCAAGTTCTTGGAGGGTGGACAGAAGTAAGGGGTGGTCCACGAGGTTGAAAGCCTTGGTGAGGTCGATGAAAACAGCCCCAGTGAGCTGACCTTCGTCCATGTTTGTGAGAGTGTCTGAGGTGAATTTGGCTAATGCAGTTGTGGTGCTGTGATTTTTTTCTGAAACCATGTTGTACTTCACAAAGCAATTTTGAGGTTTCAAGGAACTCAGTGGTCTGGGTGGCTACAAGTTTTTCTAAGATTTTGCTGAGGACTGAGAGAATCGCTATTGGTCTATAATTTGAGCTTTCATTCTTATTTCCCTTTTTGAAGATGGGGGTAATTCTTGCAGACTTCCAGATATCTGGAACAGTACCGTTGGAGAGGGCAGTGTGAACACCTTGGCTAGTGGATAGGCGATGAGATGGGCAGCTGCCTTAAGAAGGCGTGGTTCCAGAGAGTCAGATCCAGGGCTAGTGTTGTCAGATATGGTGTTTAGTAGTTTAAAGACTTGTGCTCCAGACACAGCTTTGAAATAGAAGGGCTTGGTTGCTTGAGGTACAGGTTTATTGGTTGGGTGGCAGGCTGGCTCACTAGTAGAAGAGGGCTGAGGTGCTGAGGTAGATGACAAACATTATCCTCATGCAAGAGGATGCAGTCAAATACAGTAACAGTAACATGGGATATCACTTTAGCCAGTTCTCACATGTATATACAACAGGAGTAGGGGTAACACAAATCTAATGGGCAGAGAACCACCAAATGTCCCAAAGAATGAGAGAGTCCAAAATGCCAGCCACTTCATGGCGAAGGTAATGTCCATTAACTAGGTAGAGTGTCCAAGAAAGATAGACTACACTAAGCAGTAGTGCTGTAACCTTATAAATAAAAATTATTACAAAGGCAATCTTAGTCCCCATGTACTCAGTTATCTCCTGCTCCCCCATGCCCACCAATACATGCATTGAAACTTAGAACAATTCTCACAACTCAGTTATAGCATTCCCATAACCAATGAAACACTAACATAAGGGCAAAGCCCCAGCTATATTATTAACTATGTATTTTAACTTGTGCTTCCTAATTATAAACAGTGAGAGGACAAAAAACCTTGTTGTCCCCTCCTCCAAACTGATTGTCTGACCTCAAAGTCCCAGTCTCTAATTAGCAAGGTTCAAGTTTTAACATTTTAAGTAGTAGAAGGAAGAACTAGTACTCATCCTTCCTCTGAGTCAGAGCTGGGTACTTCATTATCCATCCCCGGCTTGGTGTTAAATTCTGATGCGGCTTTCTCAGTTCACTGACCCGCATCCTTAGGATCTGTAAACTGCCATCTTAAACCTCCGTAGGTAGTTCTTAGGCGGGCTGGTAGTAAAAAGGATTGTGCAATCCCCAGAGACCGCAGCCTCTGCCAGACTGCATCAAATTGCTTCCTTCTCACCTGGGTCTGGAAGGAGAGGTCTGGAAAAAGTTTTATTTCCTGTTCTTGGATCTCCAGTGGGGAAGATGTTCGGGCTGCTCCAATAAGAATGTTTCAGACCTCAGAACTTGCAGTCTTGAGAATCACAGTACGCAGTTGACTCGCATCTGCAGGCCGCACCCTCGGGGTAGCTCGATAAGCCTGCTAGATCTGTCCAATCAAAGTCCTCCAGGATTGTGAGAGATTCAGCCAGCGATTGCCTCAAAAAAAAAAAGTTAGGTTTACTCCTTCCGTGCCTTCAGGTATACCAACTATCCAGACATTTCCAACCCAGAGAGCATTTTCCACACCTTGCAAACGATATCGTAGTTGCTGATTCTCCTTTACCAGAGTAGCTGCAGTAGTCTGAGCCATTAGGGATCTCTTGTCTGCATCGGTGACAGTTGAAGTCAAAGATGTAATCACCGCATCGTGGCCTTCCAGCTTAGTAAGGGTTTTTTCAAGTTTGGAATCCATAGCCCTTACCGATTCCACCAACGCTTGCCATGAAGGATGCTTTGAGCTAGCAGGTCCTACCGCATGGTCTTGATCTAGGCTAGGTGGCGGAGGCTGCGGCGTGGATGCAGGCCGCGAAGTTGCAGATGAGTGGGGCTGATTTTGTTTCGTTCGCCCCATGTCGAGTTTAGTATCATCAGAAAGCTGAAAGTCTGCTAAATTTACTAAAACTGGTTGTGGTGGGAAATTCAAAGAAAATATGGTTTTTGGTAGGCAAAACGGAAATGGGATACACAGAGCTGCAGAAGTCACGTCCTGCCTGGAAGCTGGCTCTCTGGCGTCCCCTGTTGTAACTCATTTGACCGCTTCGCCTTCATGCTGGTCATAATTGCCATTTTTGGGATCAGTAATTTCTGGTAATTCGGCGATATATGTGTTCAGTCAAATGGGTCATGACTACCATGTGCATTACTTCAGTTACCAGATGAATGTCCTTGATCTCTACCTCCAGACCAGCTGTCAAGTTTAGATAATGGCGTAGTTGCAAGTAGCGATACTAGTCTGCAGGTCAAATTTTTGTTTGAGCTGGGTAAAGGACATGAGACACCCCCCTTGTACAGTCGGAAGATATGATTAATACCTAATCTATTAGGGGGCACGGGTTAAGAATGGAGGGGGGGGGATTTAGGAAGGAAATGAGGAGACACTATTTCACAGAGAGGGTGGTAGCAAAATGGAACGCTCTACCAGAAATGGTGGTATCATGTATATCTGTGAACAGCTTCAAAAGGGCATGGGACAGGGAACAGGGGAGGGTGAGGGTAGGGGGTGGCAGTGGGATGACAAAAGGGAGGGCAGTTGGGGCAGCTGCAGACTAGGGGTGTTGGCTGCACATTTGAGCAAACTTAGATAGACCTGGTGGTCTGTTTCTGCTGGCACATTCATATGTTCGTATGTACATATGTTCGTATTCCAGACTCAAAATTGATTATCTAAATGGGCTGGTGCAATCCCCCTTATGAATGCTAGATTTTTTGAGCAGTTGCGTCCCTGTTAGAGATTTACCAGCCTAATCATATGCACCACAGGTTTTGGTGCCTTACCTCTGCAAAATGCTTTTGCTATATATCTTTCAAAAATATTTCCAGTAGTTTATATGTGGGAGGGATTGTAAATCTGTCCCCCTGGGTCACTTGCACTTCCTGGTCAGTAGAGTCACTCACGATCTGCCCCAGGGCCTTGTTAGTCCACCACTGCCCTTGATTAATCACCAAATGACCATTACTATATATAACAAACACTTGTCAATGCCGAGGTTCGTCGTTGGAATTGCTGTTGGTACGCACCGATTGGCAGGACTACAGTTCCCAACAGAAAGAACAAGTTATGCCGCCAAGTTCAGATTCCCATTGAAATAAACTGAAGTGTATACCTGTTTCCTGAATTTGTGATCTGGCTTTGAAGAGTGAAGATGTGTCTGCGGTTAAGAGAAGAGGGCACTGGAGCTCCACCATGGATTGGTGGGGGCTAAAATGGCACAAAAGACATCAATGGACAGTTTTATTTTTACAGGATATTTAAGAAACAAATGAATTGAGGATTTGTTCATGACACTGGGTGATTGGGAACCCCCAGTGTCACTGTAATTTTTTTTTGGGGGGGGGTTGGGTTGCTGAGAGGGAGGGTCTCAAAAAATATACTAATAGTGGTTAAGCCATTTCCGCAGCCAATTCTTTGTGCACTCTTGGGTGAATGCCATACTGCCCTGTGACTTTTTCTACCTTTAGGGTTTCGAGCCCCTTCTGGATCCTTTCTCTGATAAATACTGGTTGCTTCATTTCAGGAATGCCCCTAATAGCTGCTTTGATGCCACTTTCAGGCAGGGGCCAGCAGTCTTCTGTTGTGACGGAAGAGCAAAATTCATCTTTCATGATGGCTGCTTTTTGGTCCTCCCCCTCTTGCGACCTAACAATAAGCACTCATGTGTTCCTTTTTTTCTTAATATATATCTGAAGAATTGTTTTTCCCAACCACTGACACCCTCCGCAACACAGCTCTGTGCCTGCCTTTGCCTCCCTGACACACTTCTTTGCTCGCCTTCTTCGTCCTCTTCCCTGCTTTTCCTTGTACTCTGAGAAATAATTTTTCATGGCCCTCACTGCTTCTCTGACACCTTCTGAGAACCCAATTGGTCTCTTGTACCTGCCTCACTTTTTAACAATTCTTGTGCATGACTTTGTTTCCTCAGGAATGGTTCCCTTGATTGCCCCACCTATCTCTCTTTCCTCTACACCTGTGGTACTCTCCCTGCAGTCAGCTTGTCTTGGACCACCTGCCTCATCCAGTGTTGTGTACTGTTGATATCTCTGAAAAAGAGAGGCCTTGCTCTCAATTTGCCTTCCAATAAACATCGATTGATTGATTGAAACATCATACAGTGCAGTTTAATGAACTGCAGTTTGGAAGAGTTCCCTGATTCTTTACTGATAACTCCGCCTTTTTTTGTATTAAAAACTTTAACCATTAAGATGACTGAATGGAAACAAGTTTGTACTGCATGGGGGTCTAATGTGAAGGAAGCCACGTGTTTTACAGTGAACATCTGGTAGCAATTAACTCCCCCTCCCATAAAGGGAAAAAAGAGTAAAACACTTCCCTCATCATCTCCTCTCCCCCAACTTCATAAGGAATTCCAGGTCCTAGAGAACAAAGACTGACCCCTGAAAGGCTTTTACTGTATTTTGAGCCCAAGTCACGTTCTGTGTTTTAGTAAACTCCATTTTGCAAATTGATTAGTTTCAAAAATAAGATAAAAGGATTGCAAAATAAAGGAAGAAAAGGGATGTGAAGTACTGGCCTCCTAAAAGGGAAAAAAGAATACTGGGTGACATCCAGTCTGGCTGCAGTGAAAGTCAGCAACATGTTTATGAATCCAAGGGCACTATATCAATAATATTTAATTTCTACCGTTTAAAAACTGGCTTCTCACAATAATGACTTCTGAAATGGGGACTAGGTTGGGGCTGGGAGTAATATTTGGGAGTTCAAAAATCCAGACTGACTTCCAGATGTAGATCTTGTGATGTTTCTGACTTTCACCAGAATTAACTTTAAATGATCCCTGTTCAACCAGCCAGGTGGCACTGAGGGTTGAAGTGCTGGACACCACACCTTGTGCCACGCCGGTGAGCCAGGTTTGGGAATGAGACGGGGCCATCGGGGGTCAGCAGGGGACTGGAAAGGATCAAGCATCTGGAGGACTGCTTTTCTCACCTGGGGGAGGATTGGGTCGCTTGCCGCTGCTCAAGCAGCTCCTGGCAGTGGCTGGGAGTTGCCACACTATGTGGCATGCTTACATAGGGAGAGCATCGGCAGATGCCTTACCCATGGGGGTGGGACACGCCCAGCGCATGCAGGGTATCATTGCATGTCCATGCTTGAAGAAGCATAGAAACAAGGGAAAACCCCTGAGCCAGCAGTAGGCGAAGGTGGGACTAGGGACCAATCACCATGTCCAGCACTGGATCCTCCGGCCTGCCCCAGATGCTCCATTTGTGAGTCCTGGCCGCACACTAGATTTACAGAAGGGTTGCCAGTAAGGAGTTGGTGGGCCCACCCTGGGGGGCTTAAATCCAGGGAGTCAGTGCCCCAGGAGTGAGCAAGGGAGGTCTTCTCCATTTGGTAAGTAGGGCTGGGGATCTCAGGTGGGCAGGATCGGGTTGGTCGAGTACCCCACTGGAGAGAGTCTGGTGGTCCAGTGTATAGGAGGCAGATAAAAAGAATGTACAAAAAAAAATTATCCCTGTTCACATTATTTCTTTGCCATTACAGTCTGTGAGCCCCAGTTGGTAAAACAAACAAAGCAGTTGTTTTACAAACACTTTTGTCACTGAAGAAAAAAAAAAAATGACAGGTTGCTGTAATATCGATTTCGCAAAAATGGAATGGTAATAATGAAAAAAAAGGACTGCATTTTTGCATGTGGAACTATTTAGTTATATTGCTAGAAAACCCCCTCAAGGTTCCTACTAGGGCTGTTAACTGTGCAGTAGGAGGGGGTTGTGTCTGCACTGAACTTAAGGGAAAAGTGCAGTTAACAAATACAAACATTTGTAAATGCTGAAAGTTTGCCGTGTGTACTGGTTCCATTTGTGAGGGAGGGGGGAGCGGTTGTGAGTCGGTGTTGGCAAATTTCAACATGGGTTCATAACTTCATTGTTTTTTAGTATTTTTACAGCACATTTGGCTGGCCCGGTGGCACTGAGGGTTGAGGCACTGGACGCCACACCTTGCGCCACACCCGCGACCCAGGTTCAGGAATGAGCCTGGGTTGCTGGGGGTCGGCAGGGGAGGGAGAGGATCGAGTGTCTGATGGACAGCTCTCCTCTCCCGTGAGGGAGGGGGGTTCCTGCTTGGTACTTGTCTGGCCTTTGGCGAAAGTCGGAGGCACAGCAAGCCCTGTAGTTTAGAGAAGGGGTGGGGAGTGGCAGACATCGGTGGCAACGCCTTGACGTCAGAGCGCTAGCCACTCACTAGAACAGGGGAAAATGCCCTTCAGCTCTGGTGGAGACGGAGCAACGAAGCTTGCCCTTGATTTGCGGCCGCCCTTCTGGCACCCGACTGACCGATGCTACCAGAGAAGTTTTGGTGTTGGGGCCCACCTTGTCCCCGACCAGGGGGTAAACCGCGGCTACATGGGCGAAGGGGGGGTTGACCAGGTAAGAGCAGACCATAGAGGGATGACTCCTAGGTGCTCCTGAGGAGGCCAGAGCTGGAGGGGAGGAGAGGAGGAATAAATAGAAAGCATAAAAAAAAAATTTTTTTACAGCACATTTACAACATAGCCATCTTATTACGCCACCTCATGAAGAAAGGAAGAGTACAGTTTAATCTCCTGTCCAAAAGATACTTTTCACGCAGTGGCTATGAAAACACCTTTTGGGATACTAAAAATTTTCTTGCCCAGGATCTGGAAAATGACAGCTGTCATGTTCATGAGGTGCAGTGAAGAGATGGCTATGATGAAAATTTGGGGTCAAAATATTGAAAAGTACCAAAGGTACGAGCCTGCATTTTAATTTAAGTGCATGCTCGTAACTTTGTTGTTTAATATTTTCACACCAAATTTTCAGTGTAGCATTCTTATGACCTTGCCTCATGAAAAGTGTCAGTGTAATTTCGTTCACTCATCCTGAAAGGTGATTTCGCAGAGCCACCACACCATTCCTTGCCACAGGTGCGAAAACATGTTTCAGGCAGGATATGAAAAATGACAGCTATACTATTCATAAGGAGTTGTGAAATAATGGCAGTGTTGAAACTCTGAAGTGAAAATATTAAAAAACTGGCAAAGTTAGGAGCATGCGTAGAAACTGCACAACACACGCTTGTACCACAGTAATTTTTTGGAATTTTTTTCATCAAACTTGCAACATGGGCTTTTTGGGACCCTAGCTCATGACCAGTGGCACTGTCCTTTCATGTATCGGTCTCGAAAGGTGATTCCACACAGCGACTGCAAAATCAACTTCCGGAACCGAGTAACGAAATGACAGTGACAGTGTTCAGGAGGTGGGGCCCCAAGAACCCCATGTTGAACAATAGGGGGCATGTGCAAAAGGGGGGACATCGCCCCTGAAGGAGGGGGCCAAGTAAAGAAGAAGATAGCTGAGGAACTTTCTCTTTCTCCCCCCAACTTGTAATAGTCATAGGCATAATTGGCCCTATTTGTAGAGAAGGGGATATAGAAAACTTTCACGGAATGCCCTCGACAAAGGGATTGATCAATATGAGGGAAACCTAGAAGGAAGGGAAGGGGTGGAGGGGTGAGGGAGAAGGGGCTAACTGGAAAGGGGTATAGGATGGGCCAATAGACAGTGTAACATAGAACATCTGGGGACTTGCTGCAGTAGATAGAACCCAGGAGTTTTGGGTTCTTTGGGGGGGGGGGGCGGAGAATTTGTCTTCCTTCTGGGGGGATGGGGAGCCCTCTTGCGATAATAAAAGACACAAACTCTTCCAGCCCTACTAGAAATAAACTAAAGCGGAAGGGTCAAGGGATGAGTGTATGTATGCGGGTGGATCGGGCCAGCACATAATTTTATCTAGCTACTGGGGCCCTCAGTGCTCCAGAAGTAAGGCTTTTCTGACCAATACAGGGTTTGGTCGTAGAAAAAAGCAAGGAGCTTTAGACTGTGAACAAGAGCTCCCTAGAGGGGGTCTCTTGCTGAGGAGACACTAGCTACCCCTCTGTGCTTACCTTCGCCTAGATAAGGCATGGGTGAGAAAAGAGCCCCAAAAAATGGGGCTCCTACCTTGGGGGTCACTTAACTACGTACTGTTTGAAGGCCAGGTTAGCCAAAAAGATTTACCACGGTTATAATGTAATTGTTTGTTGCCTAAATTGTTTCTGGGATGTGTTCCGACTTATGTGAAGACAGGGTAGTACAGAGGAGGAGGAGCCTGAGCAGGGAGAGTTTCGAGGAGGAGGCTGGGGGATCCTGAGAAAAGGAGCCTGGAATCTTATCTTCTAGATGGCAAGTAGAGATATGACTGTTTGCTCCTACATCAATGGTCTCACGAACCCAGTTAAAAGATCTAAGATTTTGAGTCCGGCAAGGAAAGCCAAGACAGATTTTTTACTTCTCCAAGAGACTCACTTGTTGATGCAGGAGCACAATAAGCTATTAAAATGGGCTTTCAGGGAAATGGCGGTGTCTTCCTACAAAAATGGTAGACGGAGGGGCACGGCGGTGCTTGTGCCGGCCAGTACCACATTTGAAAAAACGGAGGCGAGGATAGATAAGGAGGGTCGCTATGCGATGTTAAAAGGCAAATTCAGGGGCAATATGGTAACATTAGCGTCAGTGTACTTCCCCCGGGCTCAACATTGCCTGAATACCATTCATTTTTGACCACTTTACTGGAGTTGATGGAGGGAACTCTGATTTGTGGGGGAGATTTAAACTTGCCTTTAAATCCCGACATGGACTCCTCCTCGAAAGTCCGAGGGGAAATCACATAAATTAGCCAGAAAGGTTCAGAAATTACTGGGGGAATTGGGATTATTAGACACATGGAGACACCTGCATAGTCGACAGAGAGACTATACCTTCTTCTCCGCGGCTCATTACACATACTCAAGATTGGACTGTGTTCTGGTTCCAAAGAATGAGGTATACAGAGTCTCGGAGGCCTGGATAGGGAATCTTCTTTTATCAGTTCATGTGCCTATATATATAAAAATTGATTTAGGAGAGATACGCCGTAACACTATCTGGTGTCTAAATATCTCATTGTTAAAAGATAAAGAGATAAAGGACACAATAGTAGAAACCTTCAGAACTTATCTCGCGGAAAACATAGGGCAGGATACCTCGCAGGCAATCTGCTGGGATGCTGCAAAAGCAGTGTTGTGAGGCAGGTTCATACAGTTGGCCTCTCAGAAAAAGAGGGAACGAGAAGCCAGGAAACTTACCTTAACTGAGCTGATTGCAGATTTAGAGAGACAGCAAAACCAAAAATATGACAAGGTGCGAAAGAGACAACTGTTGGAGCATAAGAGAGAGCTGATGGGTATTCTAGACTATCAAGTGGAGCAAAAATTGCTCTTTCTAAGACAACAGTATTACGAGGGGGGAACCCGCTCGATGAGTCTCTTAGCCAGTAGGTTGAGGGCAAGGCAGGCGAAAACAACAATAACAAAAGTGTGGCACCCTGGAACAGGTAAAGTGGTACAGGGGGTACACGAGATAGCAGATGCCTTTAAGACATATTATTCCAAACTATATACAGAGGAGATAGATGCAGGAAAGGATAATATAAATATATTTTTGGAAACACTTAAATTGCCAGGCCTAACTAAGGAACAAGGAGAACACTTGGTAGGTCTGGTGAGGCCGGAAGAAATACGGGGAGAAGTAAGGCAGCGCAAGGTATGCAAGTGTCCAGGTTCGGATGGATTCTCATCGGAGTTCTATAAATGCTTTGGGGATCAAGTGCAACCCCTGCTGACACAGGTATATGAAGACGTTATGAGGGGTGAGGCTGCACCTCCTCCCTCTTGGGCTCAGGTGGTAATTTCGGTGATACCTAAGCCCGGAAAGGACCCAGTTAAGTGTCCCTCTTATCGACCGATATCTCTATTGAATACTAACTATAAGATATTGGCCTCTCTCATGGCAAGACGTATACAAGAACATCTCCCATCCTTAATACATATAGACCAATCTGGCTTCATACCGGGTAGACAAGCGCAGGATAACTTGCGCAGGACAACCCATATAATTGACCAGATTAATCTCCTAAAATTACCGTCACTGATTATGAGCCTAGATGCTGAAAAGGCGTTTGACAGAGTATTGTGGCCCTTTTTGAGGGAGGTCCTTTTCCAGTTTGGGTTCCCGAAGCAATTAATAACAGCCATATTTAAGCTTTATGAGTCCCCACGGGCGCAGGTTCATGCAAATGGCCATATATCAGAGGCCTTTACTTTGGGAAGGGGCACGTGACAGGGATGCCTGCTATCTCCACTATTGTTTGCCTTATTCATTGAGCCCCTCGCTCAGAGCATCCGTCAGAACCCAGAGATAAAGGGAATCACTATAGGGGGACAGACCCATAAGCTGGCCTTATTCGCGAACGATGTCCTGTTGTACCTTATGGATCCAGAGGTATCCTTGCCCACAATACTTTGCCAGCTAGATGACTTTTCCAAGTTATCTGGATATAAGCTAAATAACAAAATGGAAATATTGAACTTTTACTATACCCCTTCTAGCGAGATCAAAACAAAAACCCAATGTTATGGGACCAGACAGAGATAAAATACCTAGGGGTGAGGCTAGGATGGAACAATGAGCAATTAAGGGACCTAAATTACCCACCAATAATAGCGTAACTTAAAAATGACTTCCAAAGATGGTCATTATTGCCCATCTCATTCTGTGCCAGAGTACAAGCCCTTAAGATGAGTGCACTGCCACGCCTTCTCTATCTGTTCCAGTGTGTTCCATGTGTGCTGTCCCCAGCGGACTTGGAAACCTGGCAAAGTATGTTCTTTTCCTACTTATGGAAGGGTAAGAAACCCAGACTGAGAAAGGCGCTTTTATATCTCCCGAAAGCAGAAGGAGGCCTGGCGTTCCCTTGTTTACAGGGTTACTGGGTGGCAGCCCAGATGAGGGTCGCGTTACTCTGGGGTAACCCAGGATACGACACGCACTGGAAGAGAGTGGATCTATGGAAACAAGGCAGTCCCCCATTACAGGCGGTGTTATTTGGGCCCATGGACCCAGATGAAATAAAGGGCTTTTCAGGCACAAAGGCTGTGATCGAGGGCTGGAAAAGGGGAACAAGTAGGGGCACTACACATAAACATCTCTGGCGGTACAGATGGTGGGCTTATGACCGCCGATTTGTACCAGCAACAATTGACAGATGGTATCAGAAGCAATCCAAAAGAGGATTATATGCACCCTTTCAAATAATGACAGGAAATATGTTACTCTCCTTTGAAGCAATACAGGAAAAATATGGTCTGCAGCAGACAGATAGAATCAGATACTATCAATTAAGAGACTACCTGAATATACAAATTAATAAATCAATGTTGGAAGAGTCTGCATTGGTGGAGAACAGGCTGTTCCCAAGGATATGGGGCTCACAGGGAGTGGAGCGCGTCATCCCTCTGTTATATAATAGATATATGGCAGATATGGCGGCCTCTTCCCATTATATAAAGAACAGATGGGAGCAAGACCTAATGATCCCCATCACGGACAAACAGTGGTCTCTGATGTGGAGAAGTACATGGTCAACAACCAGCTCACTAGCTTGACGAGACTTCTGTTGGAAGTTGAGGACCCGCTATTTTCTGGTGCTAACTCAGATGGCTCATTTTAAGGAGGAGGCCACTGCAAAGTGTTGGAAGGACTGTGGGGCACACTCTGCCTCGCAAGCACACATCTTTTGGTCCTGCCCAATCATCGCCTCATTTTGGGAGGAGGTGATTCGTTATCTAGAGCAGGTATTCTCATTCCAGACAAAGCTGGGGCCCGAACATTTAATACTGGGACTAATCCCGAGAGAACTGGATGATAAAAATACTAAATATTTGTGGGCAATTCTGGTGGCAGCTGCTTTAAAAGCTATCACTAGAAATTGGCTACAACCGAGAGCCCAAGGGATAGAGGACTGGAAGGAGCTGGTTGAAGCCATACACATGATGGAAAGGTTAACAATCAATCTTAATCAAAAACCACAAATATACCAACAGAGATGGACCAGGTGGATACTCCACGACAGTGGATAGGAAATTAAAGTTTTGAGTTCCCTGTAGAGGAGAAAAGGCCCCCCTTCTCTGTGTTGAATAGATCCCTCTCTCCAAAGTAAAGGACATATCGAGAATAAGTTTGAGATTTTTGACATGACGCTGAAGAAACACATCCCAGACAGTTACTGTTATTATAGTTAAGGTTTGTTAGTTATGATACTTGGAACAAATATTATCTCGGTACATATGTAAAAGAAAGTGAATTTATTAAGAATGTATAAAAGGTTTGAGCCTTGTTAAGTATCAATTGTAAGATTGATCAAATGCTGGCAAATGTACTGTTGCTGTGGACAATAAACTAAGTATAAAAAAAAAAAATGTTGAAAATGTGGGGCCAAAATTCAAAAAAATGGCTGAGATGTCAACCCAAGTTGACCCCCCCCCCCCGATTGATTCCCATTATACGGCTTACCTTGAAATCTTCACTTTGCCGGTCGGCTTTGAAGAGTGCAGACGTGTTCCCAGTCCACAGAAGATCATTGCTCCCGACCTCTGGAGGTAAGTATGGGTAAGGGGGTTATGGAAGTGGGTATGCAGTGGGAGGGTTGGGATGGGGGAAGGGACGGGGAGACAATGATGGACCGTCTTTTTTATTTCAGTTTTAAAGAAATAAAGGCACCAGATGGTTTTTTTTTTTTTTTTTATATAGGGAAAGGATGTGAACATTTCTAGACAGGGGGAGTGTGCTCCTCAGTGTCCAGGGGGATGGGGAATGGGGGATGCAAGGAGGACAGCAGCAGTGGGAGGGAGAGGGAGGGAAGGATTTGCAATGCGTGTGGGCTTGAACAGAACGTGGGTGTGGGGAGGAAAGCAGTAGTGGGAGGGAGGAATTTGCTCGTGGGGGCCTCCAACACAGCGTGGGTGTGGGGAGGATAGCAGCAGTGGGACAAAGCGGGAGGGAGGGATTTGCTGGCAGGGGGCCTCCAACAGAATGCGGGTGTGGGGAGGATAACGGCAGTGGAATGGAGTGATTTGCTGGCGGAGGGGCTCTAACGGGAACACAAGGAAGACAGGAGCGGTGAGCAGACTCGGCACGTTCACACTGTAAGTGCTACAGCAGTGTGAACGCGCAACCAGGAAGTCAGTGTAATGCAGGGCTTTACACATCAAAGGACCAAGCTGCGCCACTATTGGTGCAGCTCTGTCCTTTGAAAAGTTGGCAAACTCCTCCCCAACAACAGAAAGCGAGTCATCGCCATCCTGCTGACTGATTCGCCTGCTGCTGACCTGCCCCTTGGAACTGAGCTCTCCATTGGATGCACTCCCATCACACCCCTGTATGGCACCTCTTATGTCAATGAGTCCGTCTGCGCGCCACAACGACCTCAAAACATTTGCATTTTTTTGCCAGACGAACATTATTGCTGAGGAAAAAAACTATATGGTTATTAACAAATACTGCTGCTTTAAGTTGGAATGTCAGTGAATTTAGTGAGTTCGGATTCCATACCCATTCAGTTGTTGGCCTCTCACATGAGACTGCCAGCAAACATGCCACATAGTATCAATTGTGTCAGTGGATCCCCTAACTAAGCCAGTTGAGGTAAAGGGGGTGGGTTACTGTCCTCCATGAGACTTGTGTGAAGCCCAGCACTACAGACTCACTGTGTGATGCTGAGGTATTTATTCCCTGTGTCCATCATAAAAATGCAAAGAAATAAACCTCGTCAGCTTTGCCAGTTCTTGTCCTATATTTAACAAAGTAGTTCTAAATGGTAATGAGGTATGTCCCCCAAGTCCCAACATGATATAGGGCTGTTGGAAAAAAATAAAAGGTACAGGTGTGTGTCTCTCTCCCCCCATCAACACACACACAGGGTCCCAGACTCTTCCTCTGTGTTAACCAGCTTCTAGCTGCATGTCAGTTTTCACTGTGAATTTTATATGCTGATAATACTGTACTTGGAGAATCTGCAAGAAGCTTTTAATATGAAAGTCATTTATTTTTCAATGAAATAAGCTTGTTAAAAATGCAGAACGACAAATAATATGGTCTTTGATAGTTGGAATTATTACAATTTTTGGCATAATACCAAAAAACCTTAACACTGGGAATCAAGACCATTTCTAGCCACATTTTTGAACTAAAGTAGCTGACTTTAAGTACTTGGCGGTATTATACTGGGACAGCACATTGCCATTCACCAACCATGTTGAATACCTGGTAAAATCTGTTACCTTACCAGTCATTGGTTCATTGTGCAGAAATAAAAAAATTTTTGCTTAGCCCTAACCGGTAATAACCACATACCTAAGAGCTCGTCTATGAAATCCTGGCTAAACAAAAACAAGCTTGCCTTTTTTTCTAAACAAATCTCAGGCAACTGAGGCAAAGAATAATTCTGTAAGTGACTTTGGAGACCACAGACAGCTGACAGCAGTCTCCGAAGCAAGCCACGTTAGTCAGCCAGCCTGAGGCTATCCTGATATGAGCACTGCTCTGCTGCCCCAGTGCCTTGGTTAGTTCTGTGAAACCTATCTGTACAAATAAAGATAGAAGTGTACAGTCACACATTTTATGTTTACATTTTCAAGCAAAACCCAAACAATGCATGTAGAGAATGTGTTGCTCAGTAACTGAAATCTTTGTAAACATGGTGGCACATAATTCTGTGTATTCCGTGGTTGTCTCTCGAAGATTTCATGAAGTGTCCCACAATTTGCCCCACATTTTTAGTGCCAGGGTTCCACATTTCTGGGGCCAGTGAGATAGCTACAGAGGACTACAACCACAGCTGCATAGCAGCAATGGGGGCAAAGGAAGAATAGGGACTGATCTGTGTAGGGCATGACCTGTTGTAAGGTTAATATACAATATTGTGCACACATTGCTGTAAAATCACAACACTGTAAAGAACAAGCATTTGTCAATGCCGAATGTTTGCTTGCTTGCTGATATTAGCATTGGACATGCAGGAGTTAGACAGATGCAGAATAGGAATGGCAGTGAAGTACTGAACTCACGCCAACCCCACCTCCACCCTGCAGAGATGGACGGGCATTGGGGTGTGCCTTTTGGTCGACGCCCATAACGCTCATGGCATTTCACCTCACCCTATCCTGCAGACACTGACAAGTGTCGAGGTGTGCCTTGGGGTGTTCAGCTTTACATTCACCTCATTTCATAAGGACATGTGCTGAAATAGGTGCAGTACAGGAGAATGGGGTGAACTCTGGGGCCGAAGAGTCCAAGGCACACCTCGATGCCTGTCACTGGCTTCAGGGTGGGAGTGGGGGTGGAATGGCGTGACCATTACGGCTGGCAATCCAAAGGCACATCTCTGACGGCTGTCAGTCTGTACAAGGTGGCACGTTAGGGTATCACCCCAGGCGTTTGTTGATATTTGCACTACAAATTTTCAGCATGGCCTTTTTGTGACTCCCACCTCGTGAAAGCATTTGGGACCTCTGCTCATGAACAGTGGCACTGTGATTTTGTTAATCTGTCCTGAACGTTGATTTCTCACAGCGACCGCGTCATTCTGCACCAGATGTGCGAAAACACAGTTCAGGCAGGATGTGAAAAATGACAGCTGTACCATTCATAGGGAGGTGTGAAGAGATGGCAGTGTTGAAAATCTGGAGTGAAAATATTAAAAATGCTCAAACATACGAGCGTACGTGGAAACTGCGCAACACACGCTTGTAACAGTCATTTAGTGGAATTATTTCACCAAAATTTCAACATGGGCCTTTTGTGACCTGTGCTCATGAACAGTGTCACTGTGATTTTCTTAATCTGTCGCAAATTATTTCCCACAGCGACTGCGCCATTGTGCGAAAACACATTTTGGGCAGGATGTGAAAAGTGACAGCTGTACTGTTCATAAGGAGGTGTGCAAAATTGACAATGTTGAAAATCTTGAGTGAAAATATTACAAATTCTTGAAGTTATGTGTGTGTGTGGAAACTGTGCAATGCACGCTTGTAACATAGTTGTTTTGTGGAGTTTTGTCACCAAATTTTCAACATAGGCATTTTGGGACCTCTGCTCATGAACAGTGTCACTGTGATTTTCTTAATCTGTCCCGAACACTGATTTCCCACAGCGACCACGCTATTCTGTGCCGGACATGCGAAAACACAGTTCAGACAGCATGTGAAAAATGACATCTGTACTCTTCATTAGGAGGTGTAAAAAAATGCGAGTGTTGGAAAATCTGGAGTGATAATATTACAGATTTGCGAAGTTACGCATGTGGTGTGGAAACTGCGCAATGCACGCTCGTAACGCAGTCATTTTTTGGAATTTTTTCACCAGATTTGCCGCTTAGGCTTTTTGGGAGCCCACCTCATGAACAGTGCCACTGTCATTTCATTAATTGGTCCCGAAAGGTGATTCCGTGCAGTGACTGCAAAATCACCTTTTGGGACTGAATAACCATTTATGCCATTATACAGCTTACTGACATTTTTTTAGTTTGTGGACGGCTCTGAAGAGTGCAGATGTGTTTCCGCTTCACAGAAGATTGTGACGCGGGGCTCCGGAGGTAAGTATGGGGTGAGGGGGTGTGGGAGTGGGGAGGTAGGTGTGCAGAGGGTGGGTGCGGGTTTTGGGGGCACCGCTGACAGTGAGGGACCATTTTCTTGTTTACAGGTATAAAACAAAACAATGGGGGAAGGTTTTCTTCTTCACAGGTGGTTTGGCACACTGGAGTGGGCTCCCAGAGTGCCATCTGAGTGTTTGTTGGGAGGGGGGGTTCTGTAGCCGATGGGGATTGGGCACCTGGTCAGCACATACAGAGTGTTTGGAGGGGGGGGCACATGAGCCGAGGGAGATTGGGCCCCCCCCTCTGCACACAACAAATGGGGGGACATTATGCCAACAGGGATTGGGTTCCCCCGTCAGCAAATGAACTTGGGAGGGGCATGCCGACAGGGGATTGGGCACTCCCATTAGCTTTGATGGGGACTGTGAGAGGCGGACGACGATAGCCACCGCTGTTTGTTTATTTAAAACAAATGTGGGGGACATTATGCCGACAGGGATTTGGCTCCCCTGTCAGCAAATGAACTTGAGGGCATACCGACAGGGCTCCAGCGCGTTCACACTCTAAGCGCTACGGCAGTATGAACGTGCAACCAGGAAATCAACAATGCAGGACTTTACACATCAAAGGACTGGGCTGCGCCACTATTGGTGTGGCTCTGTCCTTTGAAAAATTGGCCAACTCTGCCCCAACAACAAAAAGTGAGTTATTGCCAGCCTACCGACTGATTCACCTGCCGCTGACCTGCCCTTTGGAACTGAGCTCTCCATTGGGCACACCCCTGTCTAGCACCTCTCATATCACTGAGTTCGTCTGCACCTGTGCACTACGATGAACTCGAAAATGATGTTAAAGCTGCCCTTCCCATAGACTTTAATGGAGCATGTCCCCATGTTCTCCCTGGGTTCACGTCATTATGTGTCTAAGTGCGGGGGTGGATCATGGGCGACTTTACAGACCGGGAAGTGCAAGTGACCCATTGGGGGAAAATTTACGATCCCTCCTACATCTAAACTGCTGGAACATTTTTGAAAGATGTACAGCAACAGCATTTCGCAGAGGTAAGGCACCAAAATATGTGATGCAAATCTCAATTAATGTAACTTGGTGAATCTCTTTAATTTTGTAGGATTTTTAAAGATCCGTCCCAAAATTTCTTATATGTTTTGAGTTAAGCTAGAGCTCACTGGATTACCATTGTGATCCACAGGTTCTGCTTACAAAATCTGAGTACACAGTGGTATGTACATTTTTAGTTCTATGACTTTCCAGAACTGTATAGGTGGAATCCAGCTAGCTATGGGCATATTTAAGCTGGGCGGCTGTGAAGTAGTCATGCAGACACAGGAAAGCCAGACCCCCTTTATTTTTTGTCAGTTGTAATATACTGTAAGCAATTTGTGGAGGTTTACCCCCACCTCGAGGTACCTAGAGATACGTTTATTACATTATCTGAATGTGTTAGGGGGTGGGGTTATCCCAGAGTTTTAAATAGATAATAGCTGTGGTAGCACATTTATTCATATTGAGTCCACTCTACTGAATAAGGACAGGGGTAAATGCTGCCAACCTTGCAAGTTCATAATAAGGGAGCGTGTCAAGGAGCCGTAATTGGGAGTAAATAACTGTGACAGTTCTTTAGGAGTTATGACCCCCAAGTAGGTATTGGAACATTGGTCTCATTTAAATTTGAAATGGAATAAGTGGGGAGGGGATGGAATATAAATGGGTTATAGAACTGCTGTTTGATCCTGGTTCAAGTGATATCTGGAGATACGGCTAAGAGGGAAGTCCAGAGTTGTTGTTTTTTTTATTTTAATTTACCGCACTTTCTTTTCCCTGCTTGTCTGACCTTGGTCATGCTCTTTCTTCCAGCCCTGTCGCCCACTGTCCCCGGGATTTACCTCACCCAGATCAGTGCCTCATGGTTCACCCTCATGGCAGAGCTCCCTGGGTTCCCCAATGCTGGGAGGAGTTAAGAGGTAATTTGTGGTCATCAGCCCAATGAGCAGTATGGGGTCTGTGGAGAGGAAGGTGACATCATGGTGCTTCAGGCCAGGGAGACTTTTCTTCCCTGTAAATCCCTTCCCCTAGTGCCTCATGGACTAGGACCAGGTGGACACAAGCATGCAGGTGTTCTGGTCAGGAGGTGCTTTGCTTACCCATCGCGGTTTCACTGCACTGTCACCAGAATAGGCCAAATGGTCTGTCTTGTCTGCTCGAAAGCCAGCAACCTAGAGGCTGCTCACCTTACCACCCTCTATACATTGACGTAGAAGTGACTACTTAACCCTAACTATACCATGCAGCTATAATATATATATATATATATATATATATATATCTCACTGATGTATAATGTAATCTACAGTATATATATATATATATAGTGTATGTGTATATATATATATATATATATATATATATAAAAACGCATATATATGCAGACCTGTATGAAGCAGGAAATATACTGAGCAAAATCTGACAGTAACAAAAAAATGACATGGGGTCTGGCACATAAGCTGACTAAACAAAAACTTTGTTGTACGCATTCTCATATTGCGGAGCAAGTTTCGGAGCACGAGGGTTGTGTCCATTGTCTGTTTATGTTACTGATATGCAAAAAGTTGGTTGTAATCCATTTCTGTTCGGTTGTGAAGCATATTAAAAGCTGTTTTTGACAAATAAGATGGCAGGTCTTCCACATTTTAGGGACTGTTTACTCCCCCTCTATTTTCCACTAGACCATGGGAAATGAACGTTGGTGCCATTTTTTTCAAGTAGAAAATACCAAGAACTGCAGTAGTATCTATCTTAAGTAAGAACTGTACTCATCTACTTGCCGTGGTGCCAATAATACTAGTTCAAAATGTGTATGAACATGCATTGGTAAAAGAGACAGTTATTTACAGTGCCTCTAACTGCTTGACAAAATGCTTTTGTATTCATGTTTCATATATTCTGTAGCCAGTTTCCCCAATTTCAGTGGAAAGCATATACAGTTTTGTAGTTTAAATGACAATAATGTGCTTTATCTAAAAAGTGAACACTTGGGGGCGGAGCTAGCAGCTGTACAGAGTGGAAGCAAAACAGTGAGTGCTTCAGATTCACAACTTGATATTGGACTTTAACATCTTAAATTTTGAAACTGCTCTCCACTTTTGACAGGACTTCATTTAGAACATTACATCGCGTATTTGGATATGTTGTTTATACCTGTTTTATAATGATCATGGCAAAAAGGAGCAAGTTCAGTAACGGAGCATAAGGAGAAAAAGGCGGCCCTGCATCAAAACTTGCACGTCTTCCATGTGACAGTAATGAAGACCATCAACAAGAAACTTGAAGATTTTACCACTAGAAGCCAACATAATGGAGACTAAAATGGAAACTAAAATGGAGGCGGTTCAGGATGAAACCATGGCAGCATCAACTGTAGCAGAGAAAGTGCTCATGACATTAGCAGGGCTGGTGAAGGAAAACTAGCTGTTGAGGTTGCGCCTGAGGAAGTTGGAAAATTTAGTGCTTGCAGCAAATGTGCTTATTTTGAGCTTGCCAGACGGATAGGAGGAAGGTGACTCTAGGAGTTTCATGCAGCAGTGGATTTGGAAGTTATGGGTCTCAAGACACCTCCACAAGCTGTCAAAACATATTGGGTAACCCCACACCGAGCAACAGGGCTCTAATCTGCTGGCCCATACATTGCTGGTGGTGACAGGGAGTGTGGTGGTCCGGGATGATAATTCTCCAGGCAGCCAAACAGCTGGGGGAGGTTGAGTGGCACAGCACTTGAAAAACAAAGAAAAGTGAACATACCCTTCCTCCAAAGGTGCCACCGATCAAAGGAAAAAAGCAGTTCAAATAAAAACAACAACAAAAAAATGTACTCACCAGGATAAGGAAGACATATATTTATTGCAGTACTATAAACACATGGACACCTCAGCAAACCCCACCTCTCCCCCCCTCCTTCCATCCACCACTCATCCTTCCTGTCACTCTGGAATGGTGAGAGTGGTACTGGGTATAAGGAGAACCCCAAGTTTCTGAGTCTAGTGGTATCTTTTTGCAGACGAGCTCTGGGACTAATTTATACATGCTATTATATACTGCTCTAGAAATTAACATGTTTAGAATGATAGTCCATTTATTTGTTTATTTATTGTGTTAGGAGGATCTTTGAGCTCAAGAACCCCTTTTCAAAGGTGTCCCAAGTCTGTCAAGTTATGTACAACAGCAGAACAAGTTGCTTTCGACAGCAGACCAGAACAGTAAACAACAGGTATAACCGTAATGATCATATTATAAGGAGCAGTGAGTTAGCAGATTTTCACAATTACAGGGGGCATCGACTTGGGGTGCAGGCTAATGCGACTAGCAGATAGGGTTTAGGAACACATGCAGTGCAGTTTCTGGAAAAGATGGGTGGTAACTTGGGCCTTAAAGGGAAGAAGTGGGGGAGAGCAGTAATAGCTGTGGGCAGGGAGCTGCAAGCTTGACTACTCTTTTTGCAAAGGAGTGTTGTCCAAGAGTAGTTCTGAAGGATAAGAGGAATTTTTTGATTCCCCCATTGATCAATTACTATATTTGTTCATAATCAGGGAGAAGAGTTTGCAGACATCCGACGGCATTTGACCAGGAAGTGCTCTCTTGCATAGAAGGGCCTTTCACTGAAGTTAACTAGGAGGTGGAAAGGAAGCCAGTTGGTGGAGAGCTGTAGGTGACAGCGGTGGAAGTCTGGTTTCATGTTAAGGGCAAATCTGCAGGCTCAGTTGGACACTACTGAGATTCTTTCAAATACAGTGTTATTGGCTGCAGAGTAGATAGTCCGTAGCAACATAGTCAGTCCCTGTGATAATGATGCTGGATACTAGTTTTTTTGGGTTTTTTTTTTTTTTTTTTTTACTTCAAGGGTGTGGTTGTGCTTGTTTCTGTATAGCAAGCCAAGATGTTGGTGGATATGTTTGACTAGGGAGGAGTTGTGAGATGTGAAGGCTAGAATCACATCAGGTTTTATAAAATGGCAGTGAACAATGGAGGAATCTGATTTGTTATTTATAGTGCAATATAGGACAGGGTTGCACTATGAATAACTAGTCACAGTAAAACAACCCTATCACAGACTGATGGCTCAGTGATTCATTGTTATACATTTTATTTAATATTTTTCAGTAGCTTGATGTCGCTTTTTTTTTTTTTTTTTTTTGGAGCCCAACTTTTTAATTTCGACTCTCTCCATTGTTCGCTGCCATTTTACAGTGATAATTTATAAACATCCTATGCATTTAAAAAATGGACCTTAGTTATTTATCAAAACACCCTCTAATCGTGACCTGACATTACCCCATCAGAGAGGTGCACAGTAATCGACTGGCAGCACACACACAGCAGCGGTAGTTCTGTGATCAGCAGTACTGCAGATGAAAGCATGCTGTTGGCAACATACCACCGCAACCTCCGTGCTGGGACACAGGCCTACTGCGTTATGGCCGCCATCACAGTTTCACACTCCAGCTCACAGAATAATTAAAAAAAAAACTCACACACACAGTCACTATCCCTCCTCAGTGTTGAAACTGGTTGCTGTTCCTGATACTGTTGGTCTACTCTATTCATAATCTGTCATCTCATATCAGAGAGACACACCGTAATCTGTCGGCAGCACATACAGTAATGGTAGTTCTGTGAGGAATGAAACCACTGCCTACAGCATGCCATTGCAACCTCCGTTTTGGTACTCTTATCTACTGCTTGCCTGGCATATGGCTAGCTCACAGTCCAGCTTGTAAAATAAGTAAAAAATAACCCACATAGTCTCAGTCAAACTGTGTCACCAGCGTCTCAAGGGACAGAGGAGCGAGCAAGCCGTTGACAGCTGCTAATCAAGATTATAGAAGGAAATGTCTGGATACAAGCTCTGCTAAGGTCAGTATGTTGTTCCTGGTGAAACTTTTGAAATAAATAAATGTGCTGAGAAGTAAAGCCCTCTCTTTCCTTGCACACATTCTCCTGCCAGCTGTAACATGTCCTGCCCTGTCTCATTCAACACAGACGCCAGTCTACCGAGGTTGGCTGAATGAAGTTTAAAAAAAAAATGGGAAAGATAGTCGATTGCAGTTTTAAGAGGCACAGGGCTTGTAAACATTCTGTTGGATGGAGTTTGGGGGGAGGGGGAGATATCTGCAGGGAAATTACAAAACTAAACTAAAGCAAAAGATTAAATGTAGCCCCAGTTTGGTGGAAGGACTATTTTATCTTAAAAACACAATTTATTTACATTTTTACTTATTTAAAAATGGGCTTCTAAATAAAAAACTACTACTAAAAACAAAGGTCCATTTTATAAGCACAATAAGGCACTCTGGGGTTGTGCATGACGGTGTGATAACCGCACTCCTAGGGGTGACCGACACTCTGCCTTTGGCCTTGTGCCTAACTACTCCCCTAGGAGTACGGTCATCACACCATAATGCACACTCTGTCGTGTCTTATTGCATAAGTACGTCCAGGTTTTGAAGACCTGAACCTGTTCTATGTGGTCTCCAGTTGGTGTTGTGATGTGCAGTTCAGGGCCACCTTCAGGGCAGGGGTGCTCCTGAAGAGATTTGTTTTTCTTGGCATTACTGACCAGCCTATTAGATGTGAATCAGTTACAGATCTTGCTGAAGTCAGATTGTAGGTTGGATTTTGGTGAATCCAGGTTGCGATGTGAGGTGAAGATGACTATGTCATTAGCATACAGTAATGCTTTGGAGGAGACACCATCTTTTGGGACCTTGTTGATGAACAGGCTGACTAGCAAGGGCCGAGGAGTGAGCCTTGTGGGACTCCAGTGGTTAGATTTTGCAAACTGGAGAATACCTCTACACATCTTGCCTCTGGTGATCTATGGGCTAAGTGGTCAGAAAGCCACACCGTGGCCTCATCTGACAGGCCCAACTACTGGAGCTTTATGATTAGGAGGTCATGGCTAACTAAGTCAGAGGCCTTGTAGAGATCAAGAAAGACTGCACCAGTGTATTCTCCTTTGTCTAGGGTTCTGTGGAGTTCTTCATATAGCTTAGGGCAGTTGTTGTGCTGTGCAGCCTTCTGCAGCCATGTTGTTCAGCAGCGAGGAGGTTGTGTTCTGTAATGTGGACACCATTTGGTTGCTGATAAGCTTTTCTAAGGCCTCAGAGAGCAGCGAGAGGATGGAGATGGGCCTGTAGTTAGAGACTGCTGTGCTGTCACTGGATTTAAACACTGGGACTAGGCTGACTTGATCTTACTTCGAGAGGGTTCCTTCAGTAGGCATAACATGTAGGACTAGCGCCATCTGGCATCAGGACCCAACGGCAGACTTTTCCAGCAATACCCGATGGGGGACCGCCCACCGATGTCACGTGACTGACGTCAGCGTGAGCCTGTATAATGGGTGGTCCCCAGGCCCACCCTCCAGTTCTTTCCCACTGTTGCCTTGTGCAGTGCCTTTTGGTAGACTCACCTTAGCGATCGTCGGTTGAACTTTCCATTTTTTCTGCCGTTTTTTTTCTTAAAAAAATCACCATTATTTTTTTTTTTATTCATCGATCTTTGTCTTCTCCAAATAAGAAGTGTGGATCTCCAAATAAGAAGTGTGAAACTTGTGGCATGCAGATCCCGCACAAGGACGGTCACAAACTGTGTGTGACCTGCCTAGGCCCAGACCATCCTGTTACCTCCTCTGCCGCCTGCCAGCTTTTTAACCAGGCAACACGGAAGTGAAGGCAGCAGGCCTTAGAGTCCCATGTCCTAAAATCTAGATTAGCCTCATTAGAAAAGCAGATGGTGAAAATCTGGGATTCGGCCTCCACTTCTTCCTCTTCCCCTTTAAAACATAAAAAGGAGAAACACTGAGAGAAGGAGCACACCACGGAGAGTAGGAATGAGGCTTCGAGGACCGCGGCTAGCAAGGCCGCTTCCCCGCCGCCTGCAGTGAAGGTCTAGGCCGCGTCCAGGGACTCTTCCTCCAAGACTCTTCTCCCGGTGATGGTGCCAGGTAAGCCCGCGACTGCCGCTAAGTCGCTCCCCTGCTCCTACATCCTTCTCCCTCTCCCAGGTCCAACTTCCATGTGGACTCTGACTCCGACACTGTCCACATCCAGGGAGCCACTAGGGCAGATATCACTTACTGGATTTTCAAATGGGAGACGATCCGGGCTCGGGGAGGGAGACTCATCAGAGGAATCGTCATTCCTGATTCTCCAATCCCAGGGAAGGTATCTCTGAAATGTCCTCTGGAAGATCCTTCCTTCCAGATTTCCTGAGGTCTATCCAAACCTTTTATGAGTGGGAGATGGAGGAACAAGATCAGATGTCGCAGAGGCTTGCAGAGCATCTGGATCTGGAGACCCTAGTTACAGTCCCAGTTCCCCCATGAGTAGCACCTCATCAAGACCTCACATCGACCATCTGGCAACTGCCTAATTCTATCCCAGCTGTCCCAAGGAGAGCTGACAGAACATAGCGGGCGCTTAAGGATGCCCCATTTCTGTCTGCGCATCCTAAGGTGGACTCTGGTTATCTTGGCCACTCAGGATCGATCAACGTCTAAGCACCTGAGTTCTGTTCCTCCCGACAAAGAGTCCAAACAGTTTGACCAGTTCGGGGAAAAAAGTTTTCTCATTGGCTAAGTGCGCATTAAGGTCCCTGAACTAAGTAGCCCATATGGTGTCCCAACAAAAGGCCACCCTTGCCAGGCTAGAGGACCAAATTCAGGATATGCCAGATTCGGACCTCAAGGAGGAACTCATCCGGGACATCTGTCTCTCTAAGATTTCTTGCCTGCATGCTCTTCAGGCCACCTATGATTCAGTCGACTCGGTGGCTTGAACCTCGGTGACCACCGTCTCCCTTTGGCAGCATGCCTGGCTCTGCATCGTGGGCCTTGCCAATGAGGTCCAGTCGGCCATACTGGATGCCCTCTTTCCGGGCTCGGTGCTTTTTGGTGAGGAACACCAAGGACATCATCACATCCCTTCAAGAATGAGGCCAGGCTCTTAGGTTTGTGAGTTCCATATACTGTCAGGGCAGCCAGCAGGGTCAAACGCAGCAACCCTTTTGGAGATGGACCTGGAGGCAGAGACATAGATGCTCCCAGCCCAGGCAGGGAAACTTCTTGGCCCCACCCCTCCTCCATGTCCAGAAGAGGAACAGGTGAGTGGGGGTTGCTCGCCACCTGCAGGAGTGGCAGCGTATCACCTCTGACAAATAGGTCCTGCAATTAGTGTCCGCCAGCCACAGCATAGAGTTCTTAGAGGTTCCACCTGAATCTCCTCCTCAACGGTTTGCCTACTCCACAGACAAGGTTCTTCTGGTAAGGGGGGAAGTAGAGGTTCTCTTGCAAAACAGGCAATAGAGCCAATCCCTCTTTGTCAGAGGGGACGGGGGTTCTACTCCAATTTTTTCCTGTTTCCAAAAAAGACAGGCAACCTAAGACCCATATTCAACCTCAGCAGGCTAAACCTATTTGTCGAGTACAAAAAATTCAGGATGCTCACGCTCCAGAGCCTGCTACCATTGTTGCGGGACAGCCACTGGTTGTACACTCTGGACATGCAGGATGCTTACCTGTACATCGCGATATTACAGCACCACCATCGCTTCCTGCCGTTTGTCTTCCAGGGGGATAACTTCCAATTCAAAGCACTCCCCTTTGGACTTTCTTCGGCACCTAGGGTTTTTACCAAATGCCTAGTAGTGGCTGTGGCCTTGAGACACCAGGGTATTGCGGTCTTTTCATACCTGGTTGACTGGCTGATATCGGCACCCTCCAGGGAGTCCCTTAAAGAGGCCCTTTGGATTACAGTACCTTGGAACTGTTTTCCAGATTGGGGATTATGTTCAATGTCCCAAAATCTTCACTGACTCCTTTTCAACGTCTTCAGTTTATAGGAGCCATTCTGGATACTGTTCGGGGCCAAGCCTTCCTCCCTCCAGACTGGAGGGATACTCTGATGTAGCAGGCCACCACGGTGGCCTCTTCCAGGTACATAGGCCTGAGAAGTTCTCCGTCTTCTCAGCCTGATGGCAGCCTCCATCTCCACAGTCCCCATGGCAAGGATTCATGTGAGAATTTCTCGGTGGTCCCTCAGAGTTCAGTGGGATCAGCAAACAGTATCAGCTGGATCAACCAGTCCTTATCTCCACAGCCTTGCAGAAGGACCTTCTATGGTGGAGAGATTCCACGAACCCATCTCTAGGTCACCTCTTTTGCGACCCTGCTCCCTTGGCAGTCCTCACTACGGACGCCTCCAGCAGGGGCTGGGGAGCTTATTTGGGGGACTGTCAGACACAGGGACTTTGGTCCCGACAAGAGATGTCCTCACACATTAATGTCTTGGTGATGAAAGCGATGCTGTATGCCCTTCAGGCATTTCAGACCATTCTTCCCAAGGGACTATTGCTTATCCAGATGGACAACACCTCCGTTGTCTGGTATCTTAACAAACAGGGCGGTTCTCACTCGTATCCCCTTTGCAGGTAAGTGATGAGAGTGTAGGACTGGGCACCTCAGTAAGGTCTGTCCCTCATAGCCGTACACGTTCCAGGAGTGGAAAATGTTCTAGCAGACAACCTCAGCAGAATGTCTACCCTCGAACACGAATGGGAACTAAATCAGGCAGTGGCGGAATCTCTATTCCAGAAGTGGGGATGACCGGAACTCGACCTGTTCCCCTCCCCATTCAACGCAGAGCTTCCCAGCTTTTGCTCGCTCATTCCAGAGCATGGTGCTTTTTGGCACGACGCGTTGTCTCTCTCCTGGACAGGGAAAATCTTATACGCCTTCACTCCGTCTTCCATTCTCCAGAGGGTGCTCCCCAAGCTCCAATCGGAGGGAGCAAGGATGATTCTAATTACTCCCCTCTGGCCCAGACAAATCTGGTTCCCACTTCTACTGCAGTTGTCGAGGGAACCCCCAGTTCCACTTCCATTACAGCACAGCCTATTAACCCAGGACAAGGGCCAGCTGGTGCATCCGAGGCTCAGGACCTTACATCTTCATGCTTGGCTCCTACAGACATAGCGATTTCCCGCTATGGAATCTCTTCGAGAGTTGCTTAAGTCCTCGTGAAGGCTCGAAAACCTTCCACGAGATCCACTTATGCTATGAAGCAGAAATGTTTTTCCATTTGGGCAACCTCCAAGGGTTGGGACCCCTTCACTTGTTTGGCCCTGCAGCTAATGGAATACCTGCTCTTTCTGTCAGATTCTGGCCTTTCTTATTCCTCTCTGAAAGTCCACTTGTCAGCCATCTCGGCCTACCATGTGCTGGTGGATGGTAAACCCGTGGCTCAGTTGGATCTTGCCAGAACCTTTCTGGAGGGCATTCTTCATCTGAAACCCCCCATCCGCAGCCCTGCTCCACCTTGGGATTTTAATTTTGTGTTGGAGAAACTTACTCTCCCTCCCTTTGAACCAGCGATGAGCTGTGATATTCGCTACCTTTCCTGGAAGGCGCTCTTCTTAGTTGCCATTACTTCTGCTCGAAGGATTTCCGAGCTCCAGGCTCTAGTTTGTAAGAACCTTACTTTATTTTTCACAAGGACCAGGTGGTCCTCCATACTCATCCTAGGTTTCTTCAAGGTGATATCGCAGCTCACCCTTAACCAGTCAGTAAAGCTACCGGTGTACTATCTGAATCCATCTAACAGAGGTGAGGCTCTGCTCCATACCCTGGATGTACACTGGATCCTTAGGTGTTACACCTCACGCACAAATGCATCGCATAAAGCGAATCAACTTTTTGTTTCATTTGCACCCAGGATGTTGGGTAAGGCAGTTTCCAAACAATGCCTTTCCAAATGGCTAGCAAACTGCATTCACTTCTGTTATCAGAAGTATGACAAGCATTTGGCGGGGCCTGTCGAGGCTCATTCCACTAGGAGCGTAGCTGCTTCCGCAACTTTCCTCCATCATGTGTCTGCAGTGGAGATCTGTGCGGCAGCAACCTGGAGTTCCATCCACACCTTTACCAAACATTACGGTCTGGACATTGCTTCTAGGTGAAGGGCCGGTTTCGGCCTAGCTGTCCTGCATGGCCTTTTGTCCTAAGGTATGCTCCTTTAAGTGTTTTGTTTTTCCTACTCCTCCCATGTTTCTCTCGGTCTCTGTTTCGAGGGACTGCTTGGGATTCTGTCCTACATGTTATGACCTACTGAAGGAACCCTCTCGAAGTAAGATAGTACAGTTATGTACGAATTTACCCTAACAGTAGATCTTCGGGAGAGGTTCCTTCAGTAGGTCATGTTTTTCTCGCCCTCCTTCCCCTCAGAAAAATTTCATTTTTGGTCTCCAGGCCTGCCCCTCCTCCTTTCGGGGCTCCGGCGGGAGATAACTGGAGGGTGGGCCTGGGGACCGCCCACTATATAGGCTCATGCTGACATCAGTCACGTGACGTTGGTGGGTGGTCCCCTGTCGGGTATTGCTGGAAAAGTCTGCCGTTGGGTCCTAATGCCAGATGGCGCTAGTCCTATATGTTATGGCGTACCAAATGAACCTCTCTTGAAAATCTACTGTTATGGTAAGTTATTACCTAATTGTACTTTTCCGGACATCGGGAGGTGGGGGGGGACTAAACTGGAGGGAAAAGTTGTATATTTTTTTAGATAGGAAGGGACAGTTCCTCAGTGGCTTTTTTATGAATCAGTTCCTCAATGGCCTTGTTAAGTATCCTCATGCCAAGGAGTCTGGTCCAATTCTTGTTTTGGTTGCTGAGCCTAGCATGCATTTTTTAACTGTATTGATGTTTGCCCACTTAAAATATAATTTGTATGAGCCCGCCCGGTGACGCTGGAGGTTGAGGCACTGGTTGCTGCACCTCACGCTGCGCTGGTGACCTGGGTTCGGAAACGAGCCTGGGCCGCTGGATGTCAGCGGGGGGAGAGAGGATCGAGCATCCAGAGGACTAAGAGGACTGCTCTTCTCTCTCATTTGGAGGTAGACCTGTTGTCTCACTCGTTGATTGCCGCTGGAGGGCAATATGGGCAGAGAGGCACATATCGACGTCATTATGTTGGTAGGGAGGGGGGATGGGAGAAAACTGAAGAGGAGCCTGGCAGGGTTCCATGATGGCCCCATGTCCTCAAGGCTGACCGTGTCTGTATTGGGTCTCGGGGCACCAGGGCAAGTAGTGGACTAAAATTACTTGCCTACAAAATCTTGTACTTGTCGTACCACGAAAGATAGGACTGACAAAACAACATGTAGTACCACTGTAATTGTAAAAACAGATAATTTTTTCTTACCTCATGTGATGAATCACATAAAAGGAAGGGAAGGAGATTATTTGAAGACACCGTTTTCTAATTGTGTGCACTCCCGAACATAACTCCATGTTCAGAAACCTGAGGTTCTGGGACTTAAGATTTAACCACCAATTTCTGAGTAGAATGATCCCCCCCCTCTTAAAATGTAGAACCCCCAAACACACACACTACCAGATCTGTTTTCTCAGATCTGCAAGGATTCCCAGTGCACATACAAGTAGGACAGATTCTTCCTCCCTTGGATGGAGCGGACTCCTTTGAGCGTTACATCTGAATGAAAAGGCCAGGTTTTATGGTAAAAATGGATACTAATAAACAAAGGCAGTTGAGATTAAATAAACACTATGGAGACCAGACTGTGCTTCAGCTGTTGTGGCACATTTTCAGAGTGCAGGGAGTAAGCACACATTAGGGATCATCATCACCTGTCTTCTGTCTGTGCCTTGTGGCGTTTGGTGAGGCCAGCAGCAGGCAGCAAGCTGCAGCAGCACACTAGGCCAGGGAACATAACTAATAAGCATTAGGCAACAAATGGCCAACTAAGCAAGATGACTGTACCAGCAATAATGCAGCATGCAGTGCTTTTCAGCTCTGGACTTAATCAAAACTCTTCTCTAGCTAGCCCACTCCCGGTCGGGCCCTGCTTGCTCCACTTCTTGAATTTTAAGCCCTGGAATACTCCACATGTAACAGTAGGAAACCAGCTGAGCATCAGCAAAAAAAAACTGCTAAAGATACCATAGAGAATAAGAGACCCGACACCCAACCAAACAAGCAGGGAACTGTTTTTTGCCAGCCTTTTAAACCACTAGTTATTGACTCCATGGCACCAGAGCAGCAATTTTAATTAACAGTGTCCACTGCCCCCCCAACCACCCAAACTTCCAGTACACACAAACAAGGCCCTCCCGAATCCGACTACATTTTTTTTTTTTTACCGCAAATATACATATTTAACTAATTTTCAGGCTGCGGGGGCCAGGTCTCCATCCTGTGCGCCTCCACATGTAGGTCTGCACCCCCCCGACCACCAAGCAGTTCTCGTGCTGCATCGTCCATCCCCAGCACCTCACAAACTTCAGAATCACCCATCACTCTGCCCTGTCACAGCCACCACCTGACCCAGTATCACAGCTTCTCTGGCTCAGCCTTCTAATTCTTTGTGTGGTTTGCCATGTCAGTGTGCCCTAATTACCCACCATTAGATACCCACAATCACGATTGATGGCCGAACAGCAGCAGTCTCACTCACTCACACACTGAACCGATACAGTCCTTCAATTCTATCATGCACTGTGTTCAGACTACAGATGGAAATGGTAAGGTGCACCAGTTTGACCAGGGGCAGTGGCTAACAGTGAATTAGTGCAGCAGTCAGAGAAGTGGAACAGGATAAAAAAAGCAAAGCCACAGAGAGTACACTTGATGAAGAGAAGCCACAGCCCCTCCCCCCCAGTCCAGGTCAGCCGCTGCTAGCTGCACAAACTAATCAGGTCATGCCACTACTTACTCACAGAAACACACATACCCACTCAAGGACATGCATTCAGAAACCTGGAAGAAACATTAACCTGCGAGCTGCAAAACAGACTCTCTCTCTCTCACACACACACACAAGCAGCAACACTTGCAGAACACACCAGGTCCACGGCCGTCTGCCCCACAATCCGAATAGAACTACATTGGTTTTACTTTATTGGTAGTCTTATCAAATTCATTCTGTCTCTGGCACCAAAACAAAAAAAACAAACAAATGGAGTAGTGCACACTTGGGTTGGGGAAAAAGAGAAAGCCTGGGGAAGGGAAATCGGCAATCACTCCTCAGACAGTCTGTCTACAGAATTATACATCCTGGCATCCACCTAAGTGACCACTTTGTCATCTACTCACTTAGCCAGCACTGTGTGCGACAGTAGGAGCACCCTAACACTTTTTTCACCCACCTCTGTCTGCTTCTACTCCAGTTCTTAGACAGCCACCCAGTGCTGAGTGAGCCACACAGCCTAAGTTGCTTCTAGCCATCTCTTGCAGAATGCTGCCTTATTAATCGGACCAGGTGGAGTAAGATTTTGATCATGTCATCGGTCAGGTCCTCGCATCGAACGGGTGATTCTCTACTCAGTGACCGTCCTCCAATAATGGTGTGCACCACTGACTAGGCCTTCCCGTGTCCTGGTAAAGGTTCTCCTCCTCCTCCAAGCTGATTTAGGCCAATGAGCACATGCTACCACCATTGCTAGCCTGCATAGACAAATCAGAGGGGCGGATTGGCATACATCATGTGAATCAGCAGCTCATTGGGGTGAGCCTTGGAGTGGCGGATGGCGGAGCCTTGAAGTGGCAGCGTGCAGGGGAACAAAAAAAAGACGACCATGGGAAAAAAAGGGTGCAGCCAAAAAAAACACTTTTCCTCAGGCTCAGTCGGCAGATCAAAGGATCTGCTCGACAGTGATTTTAGGTTGGCCTTGGACGTCCGGCAATGGAATTTGCACACCCCTGGCTGGAGGAGATTGGTGGGCTGTGGGACAGGTGTGGTAGGCTGGCTTTCAGTGGGCAGGTCTTTACTCATGTTCACGAGAAAAGAGTTAAACACCTTGGCGATGGCTTGAGGGTTGATACTTGTTCTGTTGACATTAAAGAGCATCTTTCTTTTTTTTAACACTTCTTTTTCCCTGTGATTGCCGTTGGCTGGAGCCCCATCGGTTAGCTCCCAGCCTGTTCCTTCCCTGGCTTATGTTCCTCCCAACCTGTGGTCCTGGTCCACTGACCCACCCACGATTCTCCTGCAATTATCCCCCTGGCTTGCACCCCCCGGGGCGGGGCTGCCTTCTGTTCCTTGGCGCTCCCATACAGTTATCAAGTAGCTTGCAGGCGGAGGTGAATGTCGAAGGGTGTCATGACCCAGGAGGGTAGGATCTGGTGGTGGGAGTGGGGGCTCAGGAGAGACTTCTTTCTTTCAGCCAACAGCGTTTTTCCGTTTCCTTGCATGATTCCCCCCCTTTCTGTGATGGGAGTGGACATGCAGTGACATCATGGGGGGGCATGGGGGGCCGTGCGGGCTCCCGTGCGTGCCTCAACGATGACCGCTGCATCCCACCATCTCTAGTGCTTGAGGACTATCAGGTCAATACCTCCAGGCCACCACCAGAAGGTATACTATTTCCAGAGCCCTCCACCCTCCCTCCCCAGTGAAGGTGAGCAGTCCATCAGACGTCCTAACCTCCCCCCAGCCAGCTCTCCAACACCTCTGGCTCTCTTCCAAACTCAGGTCGTTGGCGAAGCAAGCAGTAGTGTTGCCACTGCGTAGCAGGCCAGCTGAAGAGCACCTTTATTAATTATAAAAACCTGAAACAGGGAGCTCCCTTACTTCATTGGGAGTTCGTCTAGGCTGTTTTCAAATTTTTTTAAATAGCCCCGAAAGGAAGAGAAGGGATTGTAATTTGCCCCGAGGGGCTGGCTACATGATCCCTTTCCGCTTCCTGACTCTCTGAACCGCTCCCTCATTCCAAAATTTTTGACATCTTTGTAGGTCGAGCACAGGGGTGCGCTCCATTCACTTGAATAGAGCGGCTTTTTCAAATGTGATTTCAATTTTAAATCGGGTTTTCGTACCTATTGAGCCAGGGTTCGACTAACAAGAACCTTGTTAGTTGAACCCTGTGATCAATAGGTACTAGAGCCAGGAAGTGGTAAGTGAGCATGTGACCAGCCCATCGGGGTAAATTATGATCCTTTCCCTTCCTTTGGGGGCTATTTAAAAAAAAATGTAAAAACAGCCTGGAGGAGCTGCCGATGAGGTAAGGGAGCTTCTTGTTTCAGGTTTTTATAATTAAGAAAGGTGCTCTTTAGTATCAGTGGAACAAACAACATCAGTCCTCCCTGTTTCAGGTTTTTAGAAATGAAAAATATGAAGAAGGGTGCTCTTCAAGGATGTTGCGGGTAAAGTGACTTTTCTGTCTTAGGACTTCGTTGATGGATTCCCATAGACTCATGGGATTGTTTCTGAATTTGGTGATTTCAGTTTTGCAGAATTTGCTTTTGGATTTATGAATGGCAGATTTACACCAGTTTCTCAACTCTTTGTACTACTGTAGGGCCTGGCGACAGCCCGATTCTTTGTATGAGGCCCACAGTTTGTCCTGCTCATTGCACAAGAGCGAGAAGTTCTGGGGTGAGCCAGTGATTAGTGTCTCCTCTGACTCATTTCTTTCTTAGTGGGACACAGTGGCCACATGCAGTTTGGAATGTCTGTGAGAAGTCAAAGGCAAAGTTGATGTCAGAAATCTTTACTATGTCAAACCTATGTACAGCTTTTACTTTGTTTAGTAATTTCTAACACTGAAGTTACATATACACTTTATTAACCCTTAGGCCGCCGACAGAATTAGAACGTATAGGAATTCTGGACTGATATATCAGTCCACGGCTCAGCAATGAAACATAGAAACGTAGAAGTTGACGGCAGATAAGGACCGCAAGGCCCATCCAGTCTGCCCATTTCTTTTTCTACCTTATAAATGTGCCATCGGCCTTTGCTCTGTCAGTGGCCTATCTATTCATAGTCATTTGTATTGCTCCCTTATGCCTATCCCATGCCTGTTTGAAGCCCTGCACTGTATTCATAGCCACCACTTCTTGTGGTAAGCCATTCCATGCATCCACCACCCTTTCTGTGAAAAAGAATTTCCTCACATTCCCCCTTAATCGGCCTCCCTCTAATCTCATGCTGTGTCCTCTTGTCCTGCTATTTTTCTTATATTTAAACATGTTAGACTCTTTCACCTTGTTTATGCCCTTAAGGTGTTTGAATGCCTCGATCATATCACCTCTCTGGTTAGTCAATGGTTAGTAAAGTATTTGAAAGCACTTTAAACTATGTACTTTTATGTGAATGCATGTGGTTAGATATGAAGACACATTATGGGTCCATGAATATTTATGAGTCTGCACAATTTTAAAGGAAAGTTGTCATCATGTTAGCTCCTGCCCGTATAGTTTACTCCTTTCTGGTTAAGTTTTTATATGTTATGGGCGTTTTCTCCCTTCTGTAACTTACTTTATTTTAATTGCAACGTTTGTTACTAGAGTATGGCAGATGCTAGTGGGGCTCCATTATGTGTAACGGTGGTGTCACACTGCGCGCTTTAATACAGAAGTATTGAAGCGCATGGTATGTCACCCCACCTTTACAGATAATGGCACCCCACTAGCATCCACCATACTTCCAGGTAGCAGATGTTTTGCATTTAAAATAAAGTATGTTGCAGCAGGAGAAAAATGCCACAACATGCTTAAAAGGCTTAACTGGAGGGTAAGGCTTGCGGGGGCGGGAGGCTGGCATGATGACACCATTCCTTTAAGCATGTCATTTGCTCAACCTATTGCCCCTCATGAAGCCCTGTATGTAGGGTGCTACGTAGAGGTGGTTTGGTGAGGCGTCCATGTGTTTATAGTACTGTAGTAATTTGCCGTCTGTATCCTGGTGAGTTCACCATTTTTTGTTTTTATTTGAATGGCACAATATACCTGTGCATCTGTTCCCCAACTTGTTTTATTTATATATATATATATATATATACTGTATATTATATATTTTTTTTCCAATTCTATCCTCCCTCTCTAGCTCCATAGGACTCTCTCCAGCATAGTCACGGGGTCCGGCCGTTTCCTACTTTGTCTGAAGTCTCCCCAGTCTAGCATCTGTCCCAGAATTCTTCCACCACACTAGCGACCCTCCCAACCCCCCCAGCTCTGAGCCCCCCAAGGTGGGACCACCACTCTTACCAGCACTCTGTAATCTAGTAGGGCAGCTGGAGTGTGTAGGAGATCGAATACTGGCTGGGGCAGACCTGATGTCGAGTGTGGGGGCCAACCGCTGGACCCACCTTCGCCTTCTCAGGGCTTTTTCTTGTCTCCCCCAAGGCATGGTGGATGTGCAGTGACGTCAAGCGCAGCAAGGTGCGGCTCCCTCACCCGCCCGCCATCCGCTGCCACCTGTATCTCTCACACGCATCCCCTGCCAGTGTAGTGCTCCCAGTCTCCACTGGGAACTGCTACAAGGCGGGATTCTCAACCCACCCTCCCAGGAGAGGAGAGCAGTCCTTGGCACAAGGTAAGGCGAATGCCTCAGCCCTTAGTGCCACCAGGCCGGCTACTTGAGTTATATTACACGTATGTGGAGGAAGGCATTCAATGGCATACAGGGACAGTGCCAAGAAGTAGGGATACACTAAGTGTTGATGCTGCCTGTCTGGTTTATAGTAGTTTACAGAGGAAAGATACTTGTTTATTTGGACTCCAATGAAGCTGAGAAATTACTCCTTAAGCTTCACAGTGAATTCAAGGGCAGAACTCTGACGCTGACTGAATTTTAGTGCCTAAAATTGCTGTTGCTAATAGATAGGGGCATGAAGATCTCCCTGGACTTTGCTTTTATTTTACTTCTGCCGGATGCAAAGACGGACTGCTGACTGTAGCATTTTTCAGTATCTATATTAATTCAAGTGAGAAAGGATTATTTCTTCTTTTTTAATATGGTACATTTCCGGCACTAGTGACTGTTGAGTTTCCGTCCTTTATCCCACAGTTCATTGGTTTTGGTGCCACTCTGAATCTGCAACGTTTGTTCTGTATTGCTGGGTCTAGATGCAGACCAGCAGATTGAGTTAAGTACTTTGTTTTTACTGGGCACTCTACCACCTTGAAATGATGACAGGATCTATTTTAAAGGCACGTTTAAATCCTGTGCTTGTCAGACTTTGAGAAGACCTGTTCTGACCTGTTTTATTAGGTCTGTTGGTTAATTGTAAAAACAAATTTTTGTTTTTCCCACACACATTTGAACTCCGTTTTGAGTTCAATGAGTTTGGAAGTTGTGCTGTCCTCTTGTCTTAACTGTGCATGTCTCATATTGGTTTGAGAACATATAAAGCCAATTAACATTGATGAATATATACAGTATACTGTAGCACAGTAACTTTGGACTGTTCTGATTCTAGGCTGTGATTAGGTTTTACTATTATACTGTTTTTTTTTTTTTGTCTTATTTATTTATGCTCCCCTTAAGCCCTTGGCTGGTCACTACGAGCCACCTAGGCCTACCGCTGCCTTGTCCCTTCGCCATCCACCGCCCCCGTAACTGCCATGACCCGGGTAACCTGGTGTATCCCTTCGACAGGAGGCCCCTCCCCCAGGGTGACAACCTGGAGAGGAGAGTTGCCCGTAGGCATTCTGCTTTTCCCAGGCATGGCAGAGGTCAGCAAGGATACCTCTAGGCTGTTGTGGTGAGTGGGGAATGGCGGCTGTCATCCAGTCAGCCAAGTGGCTGATTTTCCGGTTTTCTCCTGACTCATCCACCACCTTCATAGTGGGTCAGCCACTGCAGCATCCTGGGGGTTGGGGACGTCTAGCAGTGTGTCGAGGCCACATGCCACCAAGAACCCCAACCACTAGCCACTACCAGGAACCGAGAAACAGCAGTCCAGGACCCCCCACAGAAGGAGGCGTCTGAAGGACACCCTCAGCTCCCTCCCTCCAGAACTCCGCTCCTGTCATCCAGGCCCGGGGCGTGAACCCGAGTCATACTATAAAACCGTTTAATGGTAGACTTCCGGTTCTGTCCTCTCCTGGTGTAGACGTGGGTTATGTTGGCTCCCACTCTTGATGCACAGGAATTGAGCTTAATCCATATTTGAAAACTCCTGTTAGCGAGAATCTGTTATTAAAATAGTAACTGAATGCCCCAACTAGACTGATGGCCTCAAAATTAAAAAGTGAGGAGCTGCCTAACCGCTAACAGCAGAGCACAGTCCTGGCCGCAGGGGACCATAGCCAGAGTAGATCCCAGCTGGTGTAGTCTGAATCCATTAGCGGGATAATTGAGGATGACAACGAGGAGAGCTTCACTATAGCCTGTAAAATACTTTTTTTCACTAAGTAAATTGAGGTTGTCAGTGGAGAGACTGGAAGCTGCACTCACAGAGACATCCCAGGGACTACAAGATGTGCAGCATGTGGAGGGGATGTAGGATAATAGATTGACCAGACTCAGAACATCAGGTTCAACACACAATTTCTGTGTGATGTTTATTTAAAACACAGGGGGAATAACCTTAAGTAATGGCATATCCTTTCTTCAATACATCAGTTTGCAGCAATAGACTATGCATGTCCTTCCTCTGTACTTAGTCAGCACCCACTGATCTACTGATCTATCTCTTTAGTGAAAATTATTTCATTTCCTGTGATTGTCTTATGTGTTTGAGTGATGGGGAGCTCAAAAACAAGCTAAAGACAAAGAACCTCAGTGCAGAAGCACTGAAGCAAGAGTTATCCCCAAAGGGCAATGGCAATAACGCCAAGTTTCAAAGAAACACAACATCACACATACCCCCATAATGCAATGGGATCTATATGCAAATCACCATGACATTTTAGGCTGGTTCAGTTTAAGGCAGGAATGCATGGTGCCAAAGGGCCTCTCAAACAGTCTGTAATTTACATACATTTTAAATAACACAGCGGGGGGTTTCTGATATCTCTACCCCGGTAACTTAATTTTTACAGTACAGTACAGTCCCCATGTAACTTTTTACCTTTATCAAAAACACCTCGAGCCATGGTATTTTCAACATTTACAGGTTTCTTACACATAAGGGCGTATACATCAGGGTATTTTATGACATAGTGCTATTACATACTAAATCCAGCAATGAGGAACACAGCCTGTTGTTTTACATCAGCTCAGAGGTCACCACAATAACCTCCCTGTATGAGGACCTGAGAGGGAAAAGTAAAATTAAAGCGGACACTACAGCATCTTCAGAAGCTCCATCTCAGGGTCACTATTAACAATAAACATTCCATCATAAACATAGTGTATATCATCATTCTTTACCCTGAAGCGTTAACACATTTTTAACAGAGACTAATGGTACTTTCCCTGCACTATCTCCTTTTAGAGAAAGTCCATTATATTTCATTGACATCAATTCCTGCACCATATCTAGACATGAAATCAGCATTTACATGTGTTGTCCCTGCCCTGTGGGACACAGTAAATCGATAGGGCTGAAGAGCCAAGTACCACCACATTATATGGGGATTTTTTTTCTCTCATTTGGTGTAACCAGCAAATTGGGTTATGATCAGTTACAACCTTAAATTCAGCCCCCCACAGGTAATATTTCAGAGACTCCGCCCATTTCAGAGCCAAGCATTCTTTCTCTATGGTAGTATATCTTCTTTCCCTTTCATGTAGCTTCCTGCTGATATACGTGATCAGATGTTCTTCCCCATCTATTTTCTGAGATAAGACTGCCCCAATTCCATTCTCTGATGCATCGGTTTGAAAAACACGTGGTTGAAGTCAGGGCTTTTCAGTACAGGAGCTATACATAGAATGGCCTTGATATTCCTAAAAGCCTCATCACAAATAGGGGTCCACTTAACCTTATTTGGGCTCCTCTTTTTAGTGAGATCAGTCAAAGGACTGGCAATGGCTGAGAAATTGGGAATAAATCTCCGTTAATAACCAGCCAGGCCTAAGAAAGACTTCACGTGCTTTTTTTGTTTGGAATTGGGCTGTTTGCTACTGCTGTAGCCTTCTCTACCTTGGGCTTCATTTGTCTGTTGCCAAAAATGAACCCTAGGTATCTTGTCTCTGTCTTTGGTAGGACACACTTAGCAGGGTTAATAATCACTCCTGACTCCTTTATTGTTTACAATACCTGGGACAAGTGTCTAACACGGGATTCCCAGTCAGGGCTGAATATGACCACATCGTCTAAATAAGCTGCACAGTACTCAGTGTGTGGTCTTAGTACGTGATCCATAAAACGCTGAAAAGTGGCTTGGCCTCGTCTAGTCTGAATGGCATTGTGACAAACTGGTATAAACCGATTGGGGTGCTAAATGCAGTTTTATCTTGTGAATCAGGTGACAAGGGGTTTTGCCAGTATACCTTAGTAAGGTCAAGGGTGGAGATATACTGTGCATTGCCTAGCCTGTCAATGATGTCATTTATTCGGGGCATTGGATAGCCATTGAATAGTGATGCATTGTTAAGCTTCTTAAAATCTAGGCATACCCATATCCTAACCTCTTTCTTGTCCACTATAACCCTGGGTGAAGACCATGCACTCTTTGAGGGTACAATATGCCTAACTGCTCCATTTTTTTGACTTCCTGAATCACCTAATCCCTCACCTTCATGAGCAATCTGTAGGGCTTTTGGTGTATGGGCTTGTCTTGCATGGCAGTTATGGTTGCACAATTCCTCTGGCGCTCACCGGGATGTTTGTGAATATCGGCTCAAATTCTTGTAATACTCCCTGCAAATCTTTCTGTCGCTGAGGCTTCAATTCAGGGTTTATCTGGATCTTCCACAACTGTCCTGACTACGCTAGCCTTTTATAGGCAACCTCCATCTCTGAGACTCTAACTTCAGGATGGATGTAAAAAGAGGGGTTAGGCTTCTCATGTCATTTCCTAAGGAGGTTCACATGGTAAATTTCCGGGGGGGGGGTCTCTTTTCTGGCATGCTAAGCTCGTAATTCACTGCTCCTGTTTGCCCCAAAAATGATGAAGGGGCCCTGCCATTTTAGTAGTTTGCTGTCTGTGGAGGGAAGAAGTAACAACACTTTGTCCCCTGACTGAAATTTTGTAGTCTTCAAACCCTGGTCTTATCTTTCTTTCTGCAAATCTTGCTTCTCTTCTAAGCTCTGGTGTGCCAAGTTGATGTACTTTACCAGGCGTTTGTGTAACTGAGTCATGTACTCTATGACATTAAGATGTCCCACCTCCTTCCCTTCTTTCCAGTGTTCTTTAACCACATCAAGTGGCCCCCTCGGGTTCCCCCCATACAATAATGAAAAAGGAGAGAAACCAGTGGATGCTTCAAACAACATGAAGTCTTGCTATATTATGACATATGCAGTATAACCCCAGGTTAGAACTGCTCCGGAGGTGAAAGAGTTAACTTTCCATGCAGGACATGGAATCTTGAGCGCGAGCTCGGTTAAACACTCTGTCTGTTGTAGCTCAAACTTAAACTGTCAGATTCTTTACTCCGCCTCACTGAACAGTCGCTCCGGAGATTCCTCCTGCTGCTCGGTTTGTTTGTCGGTTTTAAAGTGTAATTCTCGGTTTATTTTACCGAAATTTAACCGCAACCGTCGGTTCAAGCTCTGTCTGTGGTATTGTAAGTAATAGATAGGCTTTTGTTTATTTTCTTCTGTGTGGAACTTGTAAACGTCTTTTCGGTTCAATTTGAACCGAACAGATTGGGTTTAAAATTACCTTCTAGTCCTTTAGAATGCGGTTCCCGGTTCTTATCGGTTCTAAAAAAAACAGATTTTATTATGCTTTTTTTCCACGACCCGTGACACGGTTGGGAACCAATAAGAGAGTCTTGCTTGGCGGATTGCCATTAACGGGCAAGTTTTGGTTAGGCTGGCACTATGTCTGAGAAACCCAAAAGAAAAACCGGACCCACTGGGTTTCAGCACTGTGGCCTCTGTGGGGAAGCCTTTGCTAAGGCTGACCCACACACCACTTGTGTATATTGTCTGGGGTTTGACCACCTCAATGCAGACTGCCAGATTTGTAAGAATTTTCCTGCTGCCACCGTGGAAAGAGAGTTGGTAGGCTCAGGAAAGGAGGCCAAAAGTCCGCTGGACCCGATGGCCAGCCCGTTCGGTTCCAACCGAACCTGAGGGAGTGCCTCTGACCAGGCGTAGACTTCCTCGGCAACGAAGAGCCAGCTCTGAGGAGCCGGTTCCAACTAAAAGGACTAGAAAGTCAGCTAGTTTGGGGCCAAAAGTTCTTTCTCCAACTCTGAGGAAATAGCCAAAGCTATTCAAATTGTCCAGTCTCTCTCCCCAGTTCCGTCCAAACCGACACCATTAGGAAGCGCTCGGTTCGGATGGTTCCCTGTTCAAGATTATGATTTTGAGGATTTTATGAACCGGAGGAAGGGAGGAGGGTATGAGGGAGTGAGTGTGATTTTGAAAGTCTGGATGTGCCCATTGAACGGACATCTCTGCAGACAGACCTCAGGAGTGTCCTCCCAGGCTATCTGAGTCCCTTCTCATTTTTGTTTTACAAGAAAGTTGCTGAGACTCTGCAACTCCCTGTTGAGGAAGCTGTTGATGATCAAGAAGAGCCTGATTTTGTGGAAATGATGGATATTCCAGAGTCTAGGAGACTGTCTATTCCTTGCACAAATCTTTTAGGAAACAGACAGTAAAAATTTGAAAACTCCTCATTCTGTCCTCCTGTGGATAAAAGGATGGACAAGAGGTATGCTTTATCAGGCTCTGATACAGAGTTCCTATCCCAGCAGTGCAGCCATGCGGGGGTAGTGCAGGCTGCAGCCTGTGACAAGGCTAATATTCCTCTATCCTTTCACCCTCCTGAAAAGGATTCCAGGAGGATGGATGCCATGGCAAAGAAACAGTACATGACAGCATCTTTGGGACTCAGACAGGCAAATTATATGGCTTATGCAGCTAGGTATCAGAAATCCAGGTGGGATACCGTCCTGGCCCTAGCAAAACAGGCCCCTGACCAGCTTGCCAGGGAGCTGGAGCAGGTGGCTGCGGATGGTATTGAGGCATCCAAGGTGCAATTTCATGCTGCAGTAGACTCTAATGATGTTTCATCAAGAGTCATGGCTACATCTGTGTCTCTTCGCAGAATGGCCTGGCTCAGATGTACTCCCCTGTCACAGGATACCCAGTCTAAGGCTATGGATTTTTCTGTTGTGGGAAATTCTCTGTTTGGGGAGCAGACAGAGAATTATATGAAGAAAATGGATGAGTATAGGACCACCTATAGGAGTGCACAGGCCAAGAAAGGCAAGTCACTCCTCAAAGGCAGCATGTCAGGGCAGGCAGGCCTTTTCATATGCCTTTTTACCAAGCCCAGGCCTCCTTTTCTGCTTATGCCCAGAGGGGGTTCTTTAGAGGAAGGGTCAGAAGGGGTTCTAGTAAGCCTGCTTCTACCCCTCAACCCAAAGCCCCTGCAAAACAGGCTCCCTGATGGGGTGGCCAGGGCCAATCCTCCACTACCGGTAGGGGGCAGGCTGGCTTACTTTGTCCAGGACTGGAAGTCTTTAACATCAGACAAGTGGGTCCTGGAGTAGTAAGCAGGGATTGGTTCTCAGCTTCAAAAATTTCTCAAGATGAGAGCCAGGTCTTTTCCACCTGCAAACCCATCAGAGGCACTTGCCCTGGAAGCAGAAGTTTTTCCTCCTGGATCTCAGAGCCTTGGAAAGGTTCCACCCATACACCAGGGCAAAGGGTTGTACTCAGGTACTCTTTACCCCAAAAAGACAGGAGAATGGCGGCCCATCCTGGATCTCAGGTATCTAAACAAGCACCTTTAAAACCAAAGTTCAAAATGGTGACCCTGGGGATTATTTTACCCTCTCTAAGGCCAGGGGACTGGCTAGCCTCCCTGGACCTCAAGGATGCCTACTTCCATGTTCTCATCAGAAGCTCCCATCGAAAGTACCTCAGATTCGAACTGCCCTCAGGCCATTACTAGTTCAGAGCAATGCCCTTCGGCCTCACCTCGGCCCCAAGGGTGTTCACAAAATGCCTGGCAGTAGCAGTTGCTCATTTAAGAAGGCAAAAGATTGCCATCTTTCCTTATCTGGACCACTGGCTCATTGTAGGCCAGTCTCCAGAACACGTCAAACTACACTTACAAGTAACCCAGCAACTGCTTACATCTCTAGGTTTCCTTCTCAATCTTCCAAAGTCAGTTCTGGAGCCTGTCCAGCTTCTCACCTTCATAGGCACAGAACTGAACACAAAGGAAGCCAGAGCCTTCCTTCCTCTGGAAGGAGCAAGGACCCTGGTGTCTCTGGCCTCTTCTTTCACCCTGCAGGTCTCTCGACCAGCAAGGCATTTTCTACAGCTCCTGGGGCACATGGCTGCTTCTACAGCAGTAGTGCAGGGAGCGGGATTTCAGATGAGGGACATTCAGTTCCGTTTGAGAGCCTTTTGGTCTCAAAGGACAGATCCCCTAACCAAATTGATTCCAGTGACTCGAACCCTGATCCAGGCCCTTCAGTGGTGGCACGATCAGAACAATCTGAGACAGGGGGTTCCCTTCACTCCCCAGTCTCATTCCTTGACCCTTACTATAGATGCATCCCTCTTGGGGTGGGGAGCTCACATGGGCGACCTTTCCACCCAGGGACTGTGGTCCCCTCAGGAATCTCTGCTCCACATCAATTTGCTGGAACTCAGAGCAGTTTTTCTAGCACTCCAGGTTTTTTCCACATCTGTCCAGAACAAGGTTGTTCAGGTCAGAACAGACAATACCACTACAATGTGGTACATCAACAAGCAAGGGGGCACTCGGTCTACGGCTTTGTGCACCGAAGCAATGAAGTTGTGGTCTCTGGCTTATTCTCTGAACGCCTCCCTTACGGCAGTTCACCTCCCAGGCAAGGACAATGTCCCAGCGGATGCTCTCAGCAGGATTTCCCAGGGCCATCACGAATGGGCACTGGACCCCCTAGTACTGGAGGTAGTATTTGCCAGATGGGGCACCCCGCAAATAGATCTCTTTGCAGCCCCGGACAATCACCAACTTCCCCTTTTTTGCTGTAGACCCCCAGTATTGGGCTCAGTCCCTCTGGATGCTTTCCTCCTCAGTTGGGAAGGGAAGTTTCTCTATGCTTTTCCCCCCTTCCCCCTTCTTTTCAAAGTGCTAGTCAGAATCAGATCTCAATCCTGCAAGATGATCCTGATTGCTCCAGATTGGGCCAGGCAGCCCTGGTACCACCTCCTCATGTCCTTAGCAGTCCACCCTCCCATTTGTCTTCCCAGGAATCACAACCTGTTAACCTGTGCCCAGGAGAGTTTGGTATCCGAATCATAAATCTCTCAATCTCAAGGCATGGCTCTTGAAGAGTTAGTTTGCTGACCTACACCTTTCCCAAGGTGTATTGGATATATTGAAGGCCTCTAGGAAGCCTTCCACCAGGCTACCTATAATTCAAAATGGAAGAGATTTTCCATATGGTGTGCTGGTAAACATATTTCCCCAGAATCTGCTGGCGTGCCCACGATCCTGGATATTTGGTGCATTTGAATTCCTTGGGGCTGAGACCAGCTACCTAAAAAGTGCACTTGGCAGCTGTGTCTGTCTTCTTATCAGCAGGTAAGCCCTCTTCTTTATCAGCTCACCCTGTGTTCTCCAAGTTTTTAAAGGGTTGCTTCACACACCCCCTGCTCAGGGACCCTGCCCTGCTTGGGATTCATATTTGCATCGCTCAGCTTATGCAAACCTTTTGAGCCATTGTCTTCAGCAGAGCTTAAGTACTTGACTTGGAAAACTGTGTTTCTGGTAGCCATCACCTCTGCCAGGCGCATCAGTGAGCTACAAGCTTTGTCCAGTGGAGCCTCATTTTATCTCCTTTCATAGAGATAAGGTGGTCCTCAGGACTAACAGGAAGTTTTTGCCTAACGTGGTTTCAGACTTTCACCTTAATCAATCCATGTCTCTTCCTGTGTACTTCACTGACCATTCCTCCTCTGGTGAGAGGAGATTGCACAGTTTAGATGTCAAAAGAGCCCTTAGTTACTATATAGAACGTACCAAGGGTCACAGGTTTGAATCCCTCCAATTGTTCCTCACTTATGGTGAGGTTGGTAAAGGGAAACCTGCCACTAAAAGATCCATTGCCAGGTGGATTGTCTCTTGTATCCAATTCTGCTATGAAAACCTGGGTAAGGTTCCTCCCTCAGGCCTGAGGGCTCACTCTACCAGAGGTACAGCTGTGTCTCTGGCTGCTGCCAGGGACATTCCTATCCTAGAGATATGTCAAGCAGCTACCTGGAAAACAGTTCACACTTTTACTAAGCATTACTCCCCGGATATCCAGGCTAGGAGTGATGCTCGATTTGGCACAGCTGTGCTTCAGAGCCTATTTCCCAAGTAGGTTCTGTCCCTCCTCCATGGAGGTACTGCTGTGTAGCAATATGTCATAATATAGCAAGATTTCATGTGTTGTTTGAAGAAAAAATTACTCACCTTAGTAATGTTGTTTCTTCTAATGGAGTCTTGCTATTATGACCTCCCCCACCTGCCCCTCTCAGAACCTCTATTTTGGGATGTGGGTGGGCAGTGCAATGTTGGCACTACATAGATGCCCACTTTAATTTCACCCTTCTTAGGGTGCTTAGGTGTTATGCTTTATTTTTCTTTCTTGAGTCCCTGACTTGAGTCTTTGTTTTGGGATCAAGAATAAAAATGTGTTTTTGTAGTTAGTAGCCAGTGGGCTGAGTGTAGGTTCTGACTTCCACACGGAACCTTAGTGAGTTTTTGCTCGTAAAGATCTGACAGTTTAAGTTTGAGCTACAACAGACAGAGTGTTCAACCGAGCTCGCACTCAAGATTCCATGCCCTGCATGGAAAGTTAACTCTTTCACCTCCGGAGCAGTTCTAACCTGGGGTTATACTGCATATGTCATAATATAGCATGACTCCATTAGAAGAAACAACATTACTAAGGTGAGTAATTTTTTCTTCTGGGATTTCTCTGTAACCGAAAAGTAAATAAAGTTTTGGGGCATCTATATTTTGTTTTATTATTAACTGTATTATTTTGTACATTTTAGGGGCTAGGATGTTTTTGAAGGCTTTAACAAATTCATTGGTATACCCATCCATTCCAGGTGTTTTTTTTTGTTTGTTTGGAAGTTGCTCAATGACTTATTCTATTCCCTAACTTAAATTTCACTATATTCCCACTTATAATTGGTTGAATTTAATTGCCCTATAAATTCCCTGGTCTTATTAACATCAATTTGTATGTCTTGTTGATAAATAGATTTATAATATTGACAAAACACCTTGACAGTCTCTCTATCATTGGTACTTTTTTGGCCCTCTGTATTCTCAATAGCTACAATTATATTTTTTGTCCTTATTTTTTCACCTGATTAACTAGGTATTTCCCTGATTTATCCCCTTCTAAGTACTTAATAATTTTGGCTTTTTTAGTATTTGAATTTTGTCTGTATTTATAATATTTTGTCTTCTCAGGTCTTGGCACATTGAATAATATTTATTGTAGTCCTGTATCATAAGGGTTTCAGTTTCTTGTATTTTTTTGGTTAAGAGATTGTATCAATTGTTGGACTTTTTCATTTTTCATACTTTGATATCCAATGATGTGTTCTCTTAAAAAGGCTTTAAGTACATCCCACAAATATATCCGATTGTTGTCCCTTGGATTATTGCTATCATATGTTTTGTTTAATTTGTAATAGAAATGTTGGATCTTTTAAAAGTTTATTGTTAAATTTCCAACTTCTGATAAAAACTCTGTCCGGTTCTGTCAATATAAACTCTAAGTATACTATAGCATGGTCTGAAATTAATATAGTGTCAATGTAGTTTTTTTTTTTTTTTTTTTTTTATAACTGTTACCAAGGAGTTGTTTATAAATAAACAATCCAGTCTAGTAAACTGTGCATGTTTTTTGTCATGGTGTGTGAAGGTTTTTTTCTCTAGGATTCATATATTCACCAAATCATGGTTTATTAGAAAGGTCTTTAAAGTTTTAGCTAATGATATTTATTCTTGGTTATAGGACCAGTTTTTTCAAATTCAGGCCATGAGAGTGCATTCATATTGCCTCCCATTATTAATTTAACAGGGTCTAAATTAATTATTCCTTCAGTAATCTCTGCTAAAAAGGAAGGGTATTGGAAAAAAGGTGCATATATTGATCCAAATATGAATGTTTCCGTACCAGTTTTTAGTTTAATCATAATTAACCCACCCCTGTTGATCTTTATAGTGGTCCAATAACTGAAAACTTAAATTATTTTAATTAATATAGCCACTCTGTTAGAGTTATGTGTTAAAATATGTTCTCTTTTTATAGGAGAATTTACTCTGTTGACATTCCAAGTAGCAATTTAATTACTGTCTGCATTTTACTATCTGAGATTTATAAGGTTTAATTTTAATTACTTTGTACCAGATAATTGACACCCTACAAACAAAATGTGCTCTCATCCTAAAAACCCTTCCCCCCATATATTAGCTTGTCATAAGTTTCTTTTATGGCGCCCTAATAAGGGTAACTCCATTTAATTCCCTTTTTTATCTACTATGTCTAGCTCTCATTGCTGCTCCTCCCAATCCTGTTGCTTAATTAACTGTAAAATGTCTAATTATACAGTCTTCTTGTCCTTAGGTCCGTTTGTTCTTGTTTTTTTTCTTCTTCTGTAGCATACCTAGAAAAGAAAAGGCAGCAGGATATATTTGATGCATTTCCATCCCTATTATTTAACACTTAATTCATTCCTCATTCAGTATCTCTAGGATTTACAGAATTTCAATTTTCAGTAGTTTTTTTTAATTCCTTTGTTGCTTCTTCAACATTTTTGTAGATGTATTTTATACCTTCATAGGTCACTCGTAGTCTGGCAGGGTAAGTCATTGTAGTTTTAATTGTTCAGTTCCGTAAAAGTTTCCTTAAATAATCAATTTTTTTCCTTTCAGTTATCAAATCTGGGGGAATCATTGTATATTGCAGTGTTGGCTCCATTAATCATTTCCTTTTTTATACTGCCAACATTAATGCTTCTTTCTTCTCAGAATGGAGAAATTTGGCCAGTATCGGTTGGGATGGGCCTTGAAGGCCGTTGTCAGGACAAAATGTCCTATGGGCCCGGTCAGACTCCGCTGCAATCTGTTCTATAGGTATGTTCTTGAAATTGGCCATTATTTATTTAAGAATTTGTTTAGTTAGCTTGTTCTTCTCCCAAGATTCTGGAACTCCTAACAAACACCCTTATGATTTTTCTCCTTGTTCTGGCTTCGAAATCTACTAATTTATTTTTGATGTCTTTATGTACTACTTCCATTTCTTTATGTTGCCTGTTAATTGAAATATTCCAGGTCAGATATTCTTTTTTGGGCTTCCTCAAGTTCTGACCTTAAAGTATGATTTTCTTGAATTAAGAAAGAAACTGTGGTCTAGAATCAATTTATTTTCTCTGTCGTTTCTTTGTTTGCTGTTTCACTTTATCCAGATAGTTTAGCTATTCGCATTATTAAGATTTCGGCCCCGGGGGTTCTTCCCAGATATTCTCTTCAATATTGTCCGAAGGGGAAGATTCTTCAGTTTCAGAAGTGCTAGTTTTCTTTGACTAGTTCACCATAGTCTGACACCTGTAGTTTTGTCAGCTCCTTCCCCTTTTCCCTCCTTATTAAATACTAAGTCTTCCCGTTCTGTGTGTAGATGTTTGAGCCAGTTACCCTCACTGGCTCCTTTCTGTGTTATGTTATTCAGTTCCAGTATACTATTAGGTAACTCTCTCTTATCCAGAGTTGCATTTGTACATACCTGAGCATCTGACTTGCTAAACTGTGAAGTGCAAGCTGATTCTACATTTGTAACAGAAGTAACGTTGTATTGGCATTTAGTTGTAATAACCTCTGAATCAGTCTATACCTGTGTCTCTGAAGAGGTGGTGATGTTGTCTGTGGTTGGCGTTGTTGGCATCTGTAGTGCCCCGATATCTTCTATGGGAATACTGAACCTTTGGTCTTCTCCTGGTGTCTTCTCTGAATTAGCACCTTCTTCGGACGTACTCGACTACATAGATTCTGTTATTTCTTCATGTAATTCAGTGGTTGTCTGCTCAGGTACGTGTTTTGCCGTTTTCCTCAGAAAAATAGGAGCCATTGATGGGGTTTGTTTAAACGTCATGGGAGTTATCGTTGCTCGTAAACTGATGGTGGGTGGTGTGGCGCTAGACTTGGTGTCTGACATTTCTATGAGATTCTATGCTTTTTTTCCCACCAAAGATTTTGTAGCCTTGGACAACTAGCACCTTGCCCCAAATTAGGGGCGTAACCGGAAATTTTTTTTTGCTCTCTTTTCTCCACAGCGTCGACAATTATCATGCGCTTACCCCACCTGTGCAAGATACCGCCGTGTCAAATGGGTCAAAGCAGTTCTTACTCATGAGCAAATCGTTATTGTTCCTGCAATAACGTTTTTTCTCTGTTTTCTTCTTGGTGTCATTGACAGTTACCGTGTGCTTACCCCGCTCATACAAGATATTGCCGTGTCGAGCGGTCAAAGCAATCCATATTCAAAAGCTAATAGTTATTGTGCCCATACTAAAGGAAACCTTTTACACTGCAAACATTTTCAGAGGGACGGCATTTTCTTCTAGCATGCAGCTGGCACCTCAGTGTGCACCTGAGAGCCCCCAACAGAGTAACTTATATCAACTCCTAATCAACTCTGTCCTCTCCTCCATTAGTGAAGTTGATCCTTGCTCTTGTTATCTGGCTGCAACCATTTGTAGTGGAGCTCCTTGAGATGGGCATAAGTCTCTCGGGGAGGGGGTTATCCAGTGACTGCATTTTAAGTAACCTAAACCTCTGGCAATAGGTTTCAGTATTTTTTTTTTTTGGTGTTGTTTCACCTGGAGTCCCCACCTGCCATCTGACGTCCCCCCCTGCACCGACCGTGTATGAGACCCCCCTCCCCTTCAGCCCCCGTGATGCATCCCTCATGGCGGGGGGTTGGGAGACCCACAACCCACCAGACCGGATCCAGTTCGGGGGAGGTGCGAGAGGGACAATCATCATCTTTGGCGAGGACTCCCATTTTTTTCTGTTTTCTCCCCTGTATTCTCTTGATAAAGCACAGTGTGTCCGCATGAAACGTTGAGAGTTGTTTGCTGTGTTGGTTTGGTGGAGGCACTATGGGTGCTGAATATTTTAATAAAGGGCTGAATCCTATATTTATTTTGGATCATTTCAGCGTGAGTATGCCAAAGTTCCTTTTAGTTTTTGATTGCTGCCTTTACTAGAGGCACCACGAACTGTGAGCGACTCTGTTTTTGTTACAAAATAGGGTTAAAGTCGTCTGAAATAGAAGTTAGAGAATTCTTTATGGAAATAATCTCCTGCATTTGTTGTTGCTGCTGGGTCAAGGCCTGAGTCATTTCCATGTACTTATCTAGGTTAGATTGGTGCTCTAGCATAGCTTCCATTTTCACAGAAAAGTCATGCATTTTTTCGAACAAGAGTTTAGCCCAGGAAGGGGGACTTTGCTCAGAGTTCTCCTGTTCAACTCCTTGAAGGATCAGAGGCATTTTCTACCTCAGAATCTGAGGTGCTGGTCATATTAAAGGAAGCTTTATTTGTGGGAGATTCACTACGCAAAACTTCATGAATAGGATTCGAAGGAGGAATACTCATGTCCATGAAAGGGGCAAAATCAGCGGGCTTAGTCAGTTCAGAAACAGAATCAATATTTGTATCCGTAGAAAAAATATGTCTTAACCCTTTAATGCTGTTAGCGGTTGCTAATGTGGATGGTGAACAGTCCTCTGTTGATGTATAGTAGATGGAAGGCAGTTCTCATAAGCAACTCTGGCTGAGTTTAAGTGACCCGGTGAACCCAGCTTGTTATTTCCTTCGATGCTGGAATCAGTTTCCTTCTTGATGTCCTGAACTGAATAGAGGGAATAAGAATATGGACATCATCTTCTACTACCGGTGGTAAGGTTTTTTCTTTTGGTGAGCCAGGGCTTTTCATTTTAGTGTTATTTATTGCTGTCGGTAGCTGAGGTGGTGAAAAAATAATGGAGGCTTGAGTGCAGAGTACTGGCCGCGTCGTCTCAGAGCTGGAACCGACTGAGTGAGGTAAATTCTCCCCAGGCAAAGAATGAGGACTATCGGTGGCATTTCCATTTTTCACCAGAGTAGTTACTGAAAATAGGGGGGAAACTCCCATCGTTGATAGCTGGATTGCCGATTTAGGTTTTTCAAGTTGAGCTAATCCTGGCGACATGGTGCAAGATTTCATTTTGCTTTTAAGTGTACCTGATTTGCAAGTTGGCATGGTCGGCAGTTTGGCAGACTTGGCTTTAGTGGACGCACTAGGTTTCTGCAATGCCTTATGAGGAGTCATGAAGCCGAATTTTGATAATGATTTGGAGGCTTTTTCATGGATGTAACCTGTTCCATTAGAAGTGAGGTATTAATGTCCATTTTCTGCTAAAAACTGGTGAGGGTATCGAGAATTTGCACCTCTGATGCAGAGTCTTATAGCATCTGCTACATAGCTTCAGCAGAGCTGAACGCCATGTTGCTCCTCCCCTTTGTGGGTGGGCTACGCTTTAATCCTTGGGACCACTCTTGTAGAGGGCAGTAGGAGAGCAGTAGACAAGAGGAGGAGGAGGTTATACTGCCCTTGTACAGGCCCATGGTGAGGCCACACCTGGAGTACAGTGTGCTGTACTGGTGCCCATACCTTAAACTCCAAAGCCGAACACTGCTCCGCTTTAGAGGGGCAGGGGTCATTCTTATGACACTGACCAGACTACGATCCTCCAACACTATAAAGTTTTACAGAGCTCTATACGCACAAGATGATTTACCAGATTATGCTGAGAGGATGGATACCTTCTTCCAGAGGGTCCAAGTGGGGAAACTCACAGAAGAGGATAGGGATGCAGTGGGAGCGCCATTCACCCTGCAGGAGATACAAACAACTATAGCGAACCTAAAGCCAGGGAAATGTCCAGGTCCTGACAGAATTAGCAATAAATTCTGCAAAACCTTTATGGATTCATTGGACCCTCTTTTGATGTAAACTTGCAGGGGCATTCTGGAGGGAGAGAGGACACCCACTTCCTGGTAGTTTGACCAGATTACTGTCCTGCCCAAGCCAGGCAAAAACACAGTTCTGTGTGGTTCATATCACCCCATTTCGCTGTTAAATGTAGATTTGAAGATCTTTACGTTTATTCTGGTGCGCTGCCTCCAAACCCTGATTCACCCGAGCCAGATAGGCTTTTATTAATGGCAGGCTTATTCATGGAAACATCAGACGCCTTCTCAGTTATCATCTCTAAAACCCAGAACAGCAGTGAATTGGCTTTAGCAGTGTTCATGGATGTGGAGAAGGCATTTGACTGGGTGAATTGGGAATTCCTGTACAGGACTTTGAGAGAGATGGGGTTGAGTAACACATTTCTCACTTGTTTAAAGGAGATTTATGCCTCCCCAGAAGCTACAGTGCAAGTAAACGGTCTCCAGTCAGAGAGTTTCTCCCTGACCTGGGGAACAATACAGAGCTCCACTCTCTACCCTCTCCTTTTTGCCCTGTGTACAGAACCCCTGGTACAAGCTGTGTATGTCAGAATCAGGAGATAGTGGGTGTACAAGAAGGGAACAAGGAACCCAAGACCTTCCTTTACGCTGATGATTCCCTCTTTTACCTAACAAAAACCAGAAACATCAGTGCCAGTATTGTTCGTGGAGCTGGAGGAGCGTGAGACCATCTCAGGTTATAAAATTATGATAAATCTGCCAGCCTGTTGGCGCAGTGGTAGCACTACCGCTCGCGATGCCAGTGATCCAAGTTGTGAACCAGTTTGGGTCATCAGGAGCCGGCTGTTGGAGAGGGATTGAGTGTCTCGGGGATGCTCGCCTCCTCTGGGGAGGGAGGGTTCCATCCTCTACCACAAGACTGCCACATGGATGACCGCAGGTGGTAGTGCGACTGGAGGGGCAAAGGGAGGGCTGAGACGTCACTGACATCAGTGGGCAGACAGGTGTGTGCAGACCCACATTGACGTCCATGTAGACAACGCCCCCAGAGGAGATGGGAGGAACAAGGAGAAACTGTCCCCAGCACCTCCATGATGACGGCCATGGTACATCCCAGATCTCTGCCTCCCCAAGCACATGGCACCACTTGACAAAATGCAGGAATTGGAGTAAATCCCCCCCACCCTGACCCCACCTGGGGGATGTATCCAAGGCTTAATGGAGGTAGGTGACCATGGGGAGGGGGGGCAGAAACATTGAGAGGTGGCTGGCAGGTCCATATACCTAGAAGGGGCTGGAGAAAGAAGAGGGCAGAAAAAGAAATTAAAAAAAAAATATGATACATCTGAGGCCCTGAAGCTGAGCGGCATGTGTCCCCCCACCCTGAAAGCAACCTTCCCTTTCCACTGGGCACCCAAAAATACAATGCATACTGGGGAATTTGTATTTCCCCAGAGTAACACACATCATCATCCCTCAGCTATGAGAAAGTTCTCAGTGAGGCACAGTGGATGTGGGCCACTGGAATTTGTTACCGCTGAGTCTGGGTGGCAGGATTGCTACCTTTCTGCTTACATGTCTGTTCTTATTTCAAGTCCTCCCTTTCGTATACTAGAGGGGTTCTGGTGTTGTATGTAGAAATTACTGTTGCAGTTTGTGTGGGCATCACACAGGCACAGAATCAAGAGGAGGCTTCTCACTTTCTCTAGAAAGTGGGGGAGGGGTCTGACAGTGCTGGACCACAAGCTTCACTACCCATCAGCCAAAATGGCCCCCTTAATCATGTGGAAAAACAGAAGAGTGATTCGTTGTTGCTGGATCTGGAAGCAAGTTCTGACCTGCCAGCCCCAGTCTATGCTGTACTACACAAGACATTGATTTGTTCCCATAGACGCCATATGGCATCAGAACCATCCATTGCTGGAATGGACCCAAAATGGCTACTGGGAGCCAATGAGTTAAACCCTTATTAATATTATCCAGCATATTGAACCCATGGACGGCACACACACTCCAGATGCTGTGCAAGGCTAAGGCATTGACCAACCCTCCAAATGTGGTGGGTCCACTCTCGCTTATAGTTTGATCCAGACTTCCTCTCTCTCAAGGAGTAATAGGGGATTCTGGCATTGTTTGTTTGTTTATTTACCATACTGCAGCCAAAACTCCACCCAGGTGGATTGGCTGAAGTTAGATACACCAATTATAACAAGAATACAAAAAATACAAAAACATGTTGACATAATAAAAAAATACACCTTAAAATCACAAAACAAAAACAATAAATATTTGATTATACGAAGAATAAATACATATTAATATTAACAATCATTTAAAAATTTCATAAAAAAGGAAGACTGGTATTTGGTTCTGAAACCTGGTTTTCACCATCTAACTTGTTTTCTCAAACCATAGACATCAAGTTTCTCTAGGTGGTAATATAATATACAACTTGTGCTGAGGATTACAAATTTCATAAAACAATTTCCTTGACATTACTGTTCTGCTCTCATCTAACCTTTCTAACTTAAACATTTTCAATGCATCCATTTATGACATTTTCCGGCCTACAATAATCCTCAAGGCTCTCCTCTGAACTCCTTCAATTTCTTCACTTTCTGCTAAGGTTAACCTAGCTTCCCATACAATAGCCTCACACTCCAAAACAGGGCGAACAACTGTGCAAAAGAAATAAACTAAATCATCCTGGCTCACACCTGCTCTTTTTAACATTGTCAGAAAATACACCCTAGAATTCCCTTTTTTTACCATCCCTGACACTTGCTCTTTCCATGCAAAATCATCCTGAATTTGTAAACCTAACAGTTTAACACTCTTTACCACTTTCACTGTACTACCCCCAAACATAAGGGGTGATAATGCAACCTTATTAGGTTTCCCTAATCATATTTCTTGTGTTTTGTCTAGATTTATCTGCATCTTATTGTTTCCATACTTCATTTTTTTTCTAAATCCTTCTGTATTACACTTTGACTTACTTCCTCAAATCTATCAATAACAGTTGCATCATCCACATACAGGGCCCCATTGTATATACAGTAAGTCATTTATCATAATGAGAAACAGGATGTGCCCCAATCTGGAACCCCCCATACAAATAATCTGGCTCAGACGTCCAACCCTCCTTCTCTATCCACTGCAACCTACCTACAAGAAAATCATGGATCCACTTTATTATACAAACAGGAACTGCCAAGGACAGTAATTTATCAAAATATTGTGTGCTATCAAATCAAAGGCTTTCCTGTAATCAGTTAAAGACGCTCTTACCATTTCACCATTTTCCCATGACTTCATGCATAACTCCTGAAATTTCAATTAAGCTAGGGTGGTGGAACTCCCCTTTAGGCAACCAAACTGATTGGGATCTGTATACTGACTTATTATTTCCAGTAACCAATTTGTAACAGATTCCTCGCATACTTTAGAAACAACACAAATCAAAGAAAGGGGTCTAAAATCCTTACTCACATCACATGGAATGTTTACTTTAGACAGTGGTAAAACCTTGGCCTGTTCCCATGATTGGGGATTTTTCCCATCAGCATTAATTTATTAAACACATTGCAGATCCAGGGTGCCACCAAATCAGCTCCCTCGTGCCAAATCCAGTTAGGTATATTATCTGGTCCTACTGCTTTGTTTACCTTTACTCGTTTTAAAGCTTTGGAAACATTCTTGACTGACACTAAATATTTAACCAGAACTACCCACAGTTCTTCCTCACATTCTTTCAAGGGCTCCAGCTTTCTACTAACTTCACACAATATTCTATTTAGCTTCTGCACAAATTGCCTCTTCCTGTTTTCACCCTCAAAACCGCCCACTTTCCTATCTGTTACTCCTCATTATTACTTTCAATAATAGCCTTTGTGGATTGCCACCATTTTTGTGGATCAGCATTGTGTAACCCATTAATCTTTTTCTCGTAATACTTCTTTTTATTCCATTTTCCTAACTTATTGATTTTATTCCTTAACCTATGGAATTCATAGAATTGGAACCAATTGTCTCTTACCTGGTATTGACATTTCATTACAGAAGGGATATGTACTACCATTGCAGACCTCCAGCAGAGGTATGGCCTATCCAGGCAAGATTTGTTCTGATTCTTACAGGTTTTACACTTTCTAAGGATGGAAGACTGAGTGCAGAAGGTAAGCAGAGGTCTCACACTTCTGTAAAGCTTCCTGTACTGGGCAGCCATAGCTGGGCTGCCATGCTCATGGGGTGGAGAGACAACATATCCAAAATCTACAAGGTGCCGCAAGGCTCAAAGCATCCTGAATTCTCACAGTTAAGAGCAGCCAGGGAAGGAGAAGCCCAAACCACCATCCGAGAGGAGGACTGGAGCAAAATGTGGGAGCAAGGCTGGAGGACGACAGCCTCTCCCAGATGGTGGGAATTTAGGTGGAAGTTGCTGTCTCATTACTTTCACACTCTAGCCATAATGAAACACTTCAGAGAAGGTGGGGGGGGGGGTTGAACGTTTGCTGGAAGGGCTGTGTTAGAGAAGGGACCCACTACCACATTTTATAGGACAGTCCAAAAGCACAGGCACATTGGTTACAGACTGATCTGGGGAACAGAATTTCTTTTCATGTTTGACCACGTGATACTAGGGAGAACAGTCCCAGGTATGGGCCATAAAATACAACAGATGCTACTCAGGTCTCTATACAGTGTTGCAGTGAAGGGGATTATACTCAGATTGGCTGTCTGTAGAGCAGCCCTCAATAAAGAAATGGGTTATTAAAGTGCAACACCTACAGAGGATGGAAAGAATCCCCGCCACCCTGCAATTATCATTAGAGAGGCACACTGAATTGCGGCAACAGTGGGACCTGTATGAGGTGGGTGGGTGGGAGGGGTCCCAGGCAGGCATTCTTGGTAGGGGGAGCGGGTATAGCTCTGTGCCTTCAACTAACTGAATTACTTTGTCTAGGCCTAGGGAAATCTTAACCAGACCCACAAACTGGTTCGCCTAACCCAGGGGAGGGGGAGGGAGAGAGGCCAGGGCTCCTGGTGACCGCTCAGATCTAGTGGGGACTGGTTCACAAAGCCAACCTAGTAACTTCATATGAAACACATTAATAAGACAAGTAACCTTAGTTTGGTGTATTTTTGTAGTTTTAATGTCTTTATAAGTGACATTGCAGAGGAACTGGAAGGAAAAGTATGTCTCTTTGCAGATGACACAAAGATCTGCAACAGGGTTGATACGCAAGATGGAGTGGAAAGGATGAGAAGGAACTTGGCAAGATTGGAGGAATGGTCAAATGTATGGCAGCTCAGATTCAATGCAAAGAAGTGCAAGGTAATGCACATGGGAAACAAAAACCCAGGGGAAGCGTACACTTTGGAGGGTGAGATACTGACAACAGTAAAAATAGAAAGGGACCTGGGGGTAATTATATCAGATGACCTAAAGGTGGGCAAGCAATGTGAGAAGGCAGTAAGGAAGGCTGGGGGATACTGGGATGCATAGGAAGAGGCATCAATAGTAGAAAACAGGAAGTTGTTATCCCTCTGTACAGACAGTTGGTGAGACCCCATCTGGAGTACTGTGTGCAGTTCTGGAGACCCCATCTCCGCAAAGATATAGACAGAGTGGAGGCTGTCCAGAGGAGGGCAACCAAAATGGTGCAGGGTCTTCACCAGAAGACATACGAAGAAAGACTAAAGGAGCTTAATATGTATACTCTTGAGGAAAGAAGGGAGAGAGGGCACATGATAGAAACTTTCAAGTACCTCTAGGGAATTAACAAAGTCCAAGAGCGTAGCATCTTCCAGAAAAAGAGATGTGCAAGAACAAGGGGGCACAATTTGAAGCTACAGGGGGGACGGCTCAGGGGTAATGTGAGGAAGTATTTTTTCACTGAGAGGGTTGTGGATGCATGGAACAGCCTCCCTGAGGAGGTCGTGGAGTCAAGAACAGTGGGGGACTTCAAGAATGCATGGGACAGGCATAAGGCAGTCCTAGTGGCGGGTAAGAGGAAGTAAGCTGTTGGTTAACTAGGATCTGCAGCTTATCTGTTAGGTAGGAAAATGGGCAGACTAGGTGGGCCAAGCGGTCCTTATCTGCCGTCAAATTCTATGTTTTTAAGTTTCTATGGTGTTCTGTTTTGTTGGAACTGTTGCTGTTCTGTTGAATGCTTAAAGTGAGTTTTGTAACATGACCTACTGCAATATGGACTGGTTCCTGCATTGTATAGAAGAGGGCAACAATTAATAATATTAAGAACTCTGAGTTAAACAGTCATTGCATGATGGCATGGTTGTAAATGTATTTGGATGTCCAGACTTTGTGAACAATGTATTATCATATTAGATTCCATCAATATAGCTGTGTTAAAAAAATAAACTTCTTAATAGTAAATGATAATAAGCCCCTCACAATATGTAACAGAGTCAGGAGACTTAACTGTATGTTACCAATACATGATGGTTTTGTTAGTCTGTGTGTAACCCTACAGGGTAACTTGTATTGCAGGTGTAGTAAACAGTAAAATATAAGTGAAAACCAACTATAGAAATATCAATAATTCAAAAAGGTGTAATCGGACTATAGTGTATAGTGACCCCTTGTTCTGTTTAGAAATCAGTTGCAGTCAAAATGTTGTACCACAGACCACAGTTCAAAGTTCATGGAACACGGTAATACTACACTGTGATACAGCAACATCTTGGTTGTTTTTGAGAGTGCACGAGCCAGCAGTTGAATTAAAGGAAAAACAGCTGCACGTACATCTCACAATTCCAAACAGTAAATTGTCTGACAGGATGGCGGTGGTATTTTTTCCTAAAATGGCTCCTAGAGAAGCGCACAAATTGCCGACAATGGAAACTGTCTCTTGAAAACATTTAAAGTTTTTTTTTTTTTTTGCTAGAACAAAGGGGTCAGTATGCACTATAACAAAATACTGACTGGTGGCTGTGCTAACCAGGCACTGCCACCTCCAGGTTCTGATTCCGTGTGACCTCTCGAGCTTCACTCTCGAGGTCTAACTGAATTAGAACTCCTCGGTGGCAGCACAGGCTGGTTGCGCACAGTTGCCCAGCCAGTATTCTCTGTGTTGTTCCATATATCACTGGTTGAATTTCTTTATTTGCTATGAGTCTGAAAGTTGCTCGTTATCCTTAAGAATTTGAATTTAAAGAAAGATAAGTCCCTGCAATGTGGACATATTTAATAGTCTCAAACTTATTGTGGTTCATTCTGCATGATGGCAGCACTTGGTTCATTGTGGTTTATTTACCTTACATGACATTTGGATAACCCCTCAAGCAGTAGCATAAACAGGGAGCTGTGTGTGTGTGTGTGTGTGTGTATTATATACATACATGATATCTTGTCTTTACATAAGGGACTACTTGTATTGTGACTGATACATAGTCAGTAAAATATAAGCTTAACAAAGAAGGAGAAAAAGTTAAAAAAAAAAAAATTTCCTTTGAGAGAAGATTGCAGCATAGGGTTATGGTGGTAAATTGAGGATCATTGTATTTATTTGGGGGGATGAAACAAAAACTTAAACTCTGATTAAGAAGTAAAATAATTTTGCTTTGAGAGAAGGTCATTCTATCTGCTTGGAGATCATTTGCAGGAGTGACTCATCTGACTGTAGAGATGGCTGTAGTTTTCATGAGTAAGAATATTGTCAGGTGGCATTACTCTTCCTACCTCAGACTATGCATTCTGTTGAGATCAACCACAAAATCTGAAAAGTGGTTAATGATGAACAGCAGGTCTTCCTGCCGATAAAGGCAACAATGTTTTCTAACATGTTTCTTTTTTTTTTCTAGCTCAATGGCATCACATAGAGAACTTGGACCAGTTCTTCTCTAGAATATCCTTTTGAAGGCATATTGTTGTAAAGATGTATCAACACTGGGGAGATGCACTATACGGTTAATAGCCAGAATTCTACCAATTCAGCTTTTGTTCCAGGAGGCTCCCTGCCTACCTTCAGCTGGCTCTGGCCCTTCTCCTGCTCTGGATTCCACTGAGTAGTCCATTGGCCACCCTAGAGCAGCTTTTTACCCATTAAAGAGTCTGCTCTGTCTGTCTGTCCCCCCCCCCTCCAGTGATGCTCTCCTCTCCAGCATGAGGGGCCCAGTGTACGTGGAGAAGCATGGTGGACCATGTTGACATTATCCAGTGCATGACCTCCATACATTTTTGCCTTCTGCTACAGTTCCCACCCGCCACCAAGAGACAGTATAGCGTAGTGGTTAAGGGCACTGAGCTGCAAACCTGGAGACCTTGGTTTAAATCCCATCAACCCCCACTTGCATACTATGTGACCCTGAACAAGTCACTTAACTTCCTTGTACTCCCAGGTCTCACTTGAAAACAAGCTGTGGCTTAGTGTGCCTTTCTTGGTTAAACAATTTCCCCTTCCCCTTCCCCTTTCCCTTTCCTTACCACCCATTGCTGAGTTTGCACTTGCAGTCTGTGACATGTAGAGGGAGTAGCAGATGCCATGTGGTCATCATGCAGGCTTGCTCTAAAGCTAGCTGCAGAATGCACTGTTGTTGCAGGCAGACTGTAGCTCTCCCCCTCACCTTCCCTCATACTCCACTGGCCTAGGGATGGGAGTCTGTTTATACCCAGATTCAATCCTTGCCGTGTGATGTCTGAAGGATGAGGTGAAGCTGACCTTGTGAAGGATGAGGTGTCATATCAGTGTAATAAAAGTTGAATCAAGAAATGGAGTGAGTACCTGTGCTACTAAAAGCAAATCCAGAAATTGTGAGCCTGGTTCAAGACTTTCAAAACATGAAGTAATTCTGAGAGGTGAGCAGTCTTTTATTGTTTGGGGCACCCAGCAAAGTTTTACTTTTTTTTTTTTTTTTGAACCATGACTCATAATAATTGGTTAAAGTTAGGACAGCATTTGAAACACAGAATGGCACAACTTAAATTATTACATAAGGCTAGGTATGGAATTACATATACAGCACTAGACAGCGCTAACTGCAAATATTATGGTCAGAGTAGTCCATGGGAAGCCTGCTCACCTGTTTGTTTCTGCCCAACCCTACTTCAGTCTGCCCCCTGCCCTCCCAGCATGTCTCCGCCCACCTATTTGTCTCTGTTCTTGCCCACCACACTTGTCTCTAACCAGAAACCCACAGTTTTCTTTATAATTACATAAGACTGAGAAATTAATGACATACTGTATACTGTACAAGACCTAGCACACTGCACAGATATTCTAGTCAGAGTAGTCAATGTATTCCTTATCCACCCCACTTGCTTCTGCCCCACCCCACCTGTCTCTTCCCCTGGCCATCCCCGTTGTCTCTGCCCTGCCTACCACACTCATCTGTGCCCTGGCCCTGCCCACTGTATTCATCTCTGCCATGCTTACCACACAACGCTCTGCTTCTGCCCTCTGCACTTATCCCTGTCCTGCCCACCCTACTTGTCTGTGCCCTGCTATGGCAAAATGATCATAAATCTGCTTTCTGACCACTCATAAACTCATAAATTGCCATCAACTTAATTATGAAATCGGAGAAGAAGCTGAATCGGATTTGAGAGTGAAATATCCAGAGTTGTTTTCAGTGCGCTAAAAGATAAGTTAATAACTTTATGAAAGGAAATTTTATATACTGTACCACTCTCAATATTAATAGATTCTAAGCACTAAAAATTACATTATGAAGTTGCATTATTAGAAATTTGCCTAATTCAGATAAAAATGATTTTTTTCTTCCTTCTTTTCTTCTTTTTTCTCATTTTTGTAGTACAAACATAGCTATTAGAGGTTTGTTAAGTGTAAAATGTTTAGATTAGTCTGTTGGGCTCTAAAATTTGAGTCCATAGTAGGTTTGTAACCCTGCCTGGGTAGGGAGTAGAGAGCCCCAAAGGCATGACACAGTAAGGCCGACCAGCACAGGCATAAAAAAAGATGCCTAGTTTGTTTAAAGTAATGTATAGCTGTGAACACACAAGGATTTCAAGTAACAATGCTAATTTTGTAGTCTTAAGAAGTCATTAAAAAACTAAAGTTCTGAATAATCTTCCACTAAATTAAATAGTAATTATTACATTGTGCCAAAAAATTCATAAGGAAAATATAACAATCTTAGCAAATAACAAAAAAAGGAATAAACAAGTGGCAAAGATGGCAATATCTGTACTATTTTATCGCTGTATACCCTAGTTGATTAAACTATGGCAAATTCAGAGAAACACAATTTTCACAAGGTTAATTTTGCATTACTGAATGTAAATGGCAATAATATTAAAAAAGGGTTGCAATACTATTATACACAAAAGAAAACAATGTACAAATATTGACTCTTCATGAAATCTACCTTTGTTCAAATGACCACCAGAAACTAAAAAGGGGGTGGGTGCACCGAATATATTACTGAAAAGGAACTACAGGTAGTAGAAGGGTTGCTTAATTAATTGCCATGGGTTTATATTTTAAATACATTCAACAGTGAAAAATGAAAATGGGAGAATTATTTTGGTTAAGGGAATTCTGTAAGGAAGAGAGGTGATTATCGGTTCCGTATGTGACCCATGTATAGCATATTTAAGTTTTCTCATTCAAGGTGTTGAACTCTGTACTCACGACAACCTGATGGGGAGATTTAAATTCCCTTATAAATCCAAATAAAGATAAATCAGCAAGACCATCTACAGAGGCTAATCGTCTGTCTTTGCACGTTAATGCCTTTTTATGTCAACCTAGTTTGTGTGACGTATGGAGAAACAAAAATCCAGAATTAATAAAATATACATGCAGAGCCAGACATCTAGATGTCTTCTCCTGATTAGATTATATATTTGCAAATAATTAATAACTGCTATAATAGATAATGGGATTAAAGAAATATCAATATTGAATCATGCAGTGGCTTACTTAACATTTATCCCAGTGAAGGACCGAGAAAGAACAGCGCAGTGGAGATTTGACAGCTTTTTATTGCACAATAAAAAATTTATTGAAATAATTAAAAACACAATAAAGAATTCTGGCAATGTGCTTATAACACCACTAACACAGTAAGCTCTGTATGGGATGCCTTTAACTCAACTGGTAGAGGAATAATAATTTCGTAAACATTAGTCTGAACAGAAAAGGAAAAAATCTAGAGGTAGAAATACAGCATCATCAAGATTGGTTAATAAAGGAGACCAAACAAGAAAATATAATTTAGACTTAAAAATACAGGTTAAAAAAAAAAGAAACATTGTTAAAACAAGTGGAAAAATATTAAAAGTTAAGAATAAATTATTTTTCCATGCACATAAATGTGGCAGACTTTTAGCTTATGTACTGAAAAAAAATACATCATCATTGTAAACTAAAGATTAAGAATTGAATGTCTTTATTAAAGATGAAGACATAGCTAAAGTATTTATTGATTATTACGGAACCATATATAATAAAACACAGGCAAGAAATCTAGAAAAAAAAATAGATGAATCTCTAACTGAGGCACTACTTACACCAATAATGATTTCTCCAAATAGCAGATGAAATAAAAAATGAAGTTTTGTCCATCAAAAAAAGGAAAAACTCCGTTCCAGGTGCAGATGGCTATATTGCTGAGTTCAAGGCATTTATAGAGGAATTGACTCCCTGGATGTATACAGTGGTGGAGGAAATGGAGGAGGGTAATCATCTACCTCCATCATTTGTAGACACAAATATCAGACTAATTTCAACAGGGAATAAAGACCATATATTCCTGGAAAATTTTCACTCTGTAGCACTGTTAAACTCCGATCACAAAATAATTGTAAAACTAAGGCCCAGATTTTCAAACTGCGCCATTCTGAGGCGCAAGCCCCTGTGCTGCTCAAAATAGTTGCGCAGGGGTGTGGCCGGGGTGATATTCAAAGGAGTTGCGCTGTTGAGCAACTCCTTTGAATATCACCCCCCAGCCACAGCACTTGCGCATGGCGCAGTGGAACTTGCGCCACCGCAAGTTGCCAGAGTTGAGCATTAAACTTGCGGTGGCCAAGTACCATTGCGCCATGCTCAAATTTCGATATTCAAAGGTGACATGCAAATGAGGGCCATAATTTATGCAAAGCGCAAGAGGGCCATTTGCATCTATTTATGAGCCCCATTGCATGCCATTTGCATGTAAGTGCGCCCGATCCCGAGGACTTGCTCCTGGCCACCTGCCAGGCAGCAGCGGTCGAGGACAACCGACGCTGATGCAACCCGATCGCAGGCATCACAGGTACATGAAACCCCCCACACATATCCCACAGCCCGATCGCGGGCAGTACAGGTACATAAACCCCCCACACATCTCCCACAGCCCGATCGCGGGCAGAAGCGTATATGAACCCCCAGTGCCTGATCGTGGGCAGAATGTAACCCTCCCCCAACCCGAATATCTCCCTGGTGGTCCAGTGGACCGTAAAAGCCCGATCGCGGGCAGAATGTCACATCACAACCCCCAAAACATCTCCTGGTGTCTAGTGGCCCCCACCCACCACGAAGCCCTCCACCCCGCTGCCCCCCACAGCCGGCGGGCGACAGCATCCCACCCGCCTGCCGCCCCGCCGCCCGCCGACTGACTGTCCGGTAGGGCTGCACGCCCATTGGTGCAGAGCTACAGCCAATGGGCGTGCAGCCCATACCGTACATGACAGTCCAGATTTGTGAATGATGCTGCCGGGGAGCAGGGTGGAGGGGCTCGTGGGTGGGTGGGGGACACTAGACACCAGGGAGATGTTTGGGGGTTGTGATGTGACATTCTGCCCGCGATCGGGCTTTACGTCCACTGGACCACCAGGAGATATTCAGGTTGGGGGTGGTTACATTCTGCCCGCGATCGGGCACTGGGGGTTCATACATCGCTCTGCCCGCGATCGGGCTGTGGGGGATGTGGGGGTTCATGAACTGTACTGCCCGCGATCGGGCTGTGGGATATGTGTGGGGGTTTCATGTACCTGCACTGCCCGCGATTGGCTGTGGGATATGTGGGGGTTTCATGTACCTGTAATGCCCGCGATCGGGCTTCGGGATATGTGGGGGGTTCTGTAACTGTGATGCCCGCGATCGGGCTGTGGGAGATGTGGGGTGGGGGTTCATGTTACCTATGCCCGCGATCGGGCTGGTGGGGGGCCAGGGACCGAGTTGGGGCCAGCCAGGGGTGGCAGCTGCTGTGGCGCCCTGCAATACAGCAGCTCACCTAGGGTGGCCCTCAACTTGATCCTTTTTTTTGGCTCAAGGTTGTGCAGGCGAGGTTGAAGTTACACATGCACAACCCGACTGAATATCGGGTTGCGCAGGTTATGCATGGTTCCTCCCCCTCCTGTTGAGCATGCATTCATTTGCATTGCTCTTTTGCGCAACCTGTTGCCAGTGGAGCAACTGCCTCCTGCTGAATATCGCAGAATGGCGCAATGTAGGACTTGCGCATGCGCAACCCTATTGCGCATGGAGCAACCCTTTTGAATATCTGGGCCTAAGTATTGAGATTTCAAGATCATACACCGAAACTGTTGTATCAAGATCAAAAAGAGTTTGTAAAACAAAGAAGTGTTTCTGAAGGGCTATGTGATAGCCAAACCTCCATCTCCTCCATCCATCCCTTTGATGATGAGACCATTGCAATAACCCTAGATGCGACAAAGACCTTTGATTTGTTAGACTCATAAAAAGTTGGGGATTCCACCATCATTGTAAAATTAATAAAGGCCTTATATCACTACAAAGCATACTTCAAAATCAACTAGTATAAATTCGAGCTATTGCAAATGCATAATGGGGTGCATCAGGGATGCCTATTATCTCCAATTTTATTTAAGTTTGGTGCCCCGCTTAAATCTTATTTGTATGAACATAAACATTAAAGGTATACCAAATACGAATGGACAATTCATATTAAACATTTATACTGATGATACAGTAGTATTTCTTTCTAACCTAGAAGTAACATTTGTTTCCCATGTACGATAAATACTCCACTGTCTCTGGTTTCGGTCTAAATAAATCAAAATCAATAGTATTACCCACAATGGACTCAACATGTGAAACTAAAATTATACTAAGTGATATGAGAATGGACAAAAATTTGTCAGTGTTTACAGAGAGACTGAAATGTTTACTGGATACTTGGCAAGATAGAGTCCTGTTTTTATGGGGCCATATAAAAGCCTTGAAAATGCTTGTAATTCCTCATCTCAAGCATCTTTTTCAACATGTACAAGGAGAGATACTTTTAACCTGGTTACAGCAAATGAAAAAAATTCTTCACAGAATTTTATGGCACAGTGGAGTTCACAGAATTTCGTGGAAAAAACTAAGCTGAGAAAACTGGGCGGTATGGGGTGCCCTGATCCAAAGATTTATTATTGAGCAACAAAACTGAAACAAGCAGTAGGCTAGATAAACCAGGAAAAACATAACATAGACAAGAAAGGTACAGTATATACTAATCTCAAATACAAGAAACTAATAAGGATATTCAGAATTGAAAATTCAGAATGTACTGACATTTCCGACTACCTTTTTTAGTTAAAAAAAAAAATTATAACAGTGGCAAAAATCTGTGATACAGTATTAGTCTATTTCCTTACAATAATGTAAGATTGTTGTCAAGTATCTGTTGGAGTCCTTCTATGTGAGATACTAACATGGACAGCTCCAAATTAACTAAAGAACTAAAAAATGAATTTAATGATGGGGGCGCTGCTGAGCACCCAACATGGCGGCTGCTTAGTTTTTTATCTCCCGCAAGGATAGGAATTAAAAGCCTTAATTCTGCCTTCCTTGGAACAGCAGATCATCTCAAAAGGCAAGATTCCTTGTAGTAAGGACTACTGAACACAAAATGAGTCCAAAGAGAGACCAAAAACATGCTGCCCAGCATATATAAGCCTTTCTTTCCATGGCGCCTACATCGAGAGGAACAGGTCCGGGCCCTTCTGTGTCGTCTGAGCCATGAACGAGTGATACTCCGAATCCCCAGATTATGGCATTGCTACACAAAATCCAAGAGAATGGAGAAGAAACCAACTGTAGACTGGCAGCGGTGGAGTCCAGATTTAATGACCTTGAGGAGAAAGTGGGTGCAACTGCAACAGATGTACAAGCACTCAAAGCAGAATTGATTCACCAACAAGCAAAAAACGCTACTTTTGCGCAGGACCTGACTTTTCTCCGGGCTAAGATAGAAGCCTTTGAAAATGCACAAAGACAATCATATGTGCGTATAGTGGGCTTTCCACCACGATTTGCCTCATCCACTGAAATCCTTACAGCGATAAATAGACTAATTTTTACAGACCTGACACTATTGCCTGCTGATTTGGGATAACAGTGACCAGAGCCTTCGCCATTCCGATGCGCTCCAGAAGGGGCCCAGGTAGCACATGTCCTTTGACTGCCATTGCTATGCTGTTGAATTCCAAAAGCCGTATCCCGCTGTTGCAGGCTGCTAGACTAAGGGGAGACTTGGTCTGGGGAGGCAGTAAGATCGCCTTTTTCACTGACATTTCCTCTCCGTCCCAGACCAAGAAAAAGACGTTGCAACTCACGAAGAAACTCCTCTTGGAAAAACGGTATCGAGGCCTAACTCCTCTTTCCTGCGAGGCTCCAGATTAAGTATTCTGGTAAAACCCATATTCTGACAGACCCAGATGCTGCTGCTACTTTAGCTTCCAAATTAACTGAGGGCCGAACTCAGGGGAAAAAAGATGATCTGGACTTGAGTTCTGAATCGTACACTAATGATTGAACTTGGGACAGTTTGATGTGATGTTTCCCTTTAATGCTAACTTACTCAGAGTAGCAAATATCTGTTTTTTCTTTATGTTTGTTCTTTGCTGGAACTTACCATCTCTGATTGCAAAGCCATGTTGGTGATAATATGTTGAAGGCTGCTGTTGAATTTCCTGCCTATTAAGGGTCACAACGAATATAGGGGATACATTACCCCACTCAATTCGTGAACTGATTGCAAGCTCCCTTTTTTAATAACCTGTCTCCCTATCTGTTAGCAGGTCTGACACATGGGATAGGGATGTTAAGCAACTTAATTGAGCCCAGGCAACCTAGTTATATTCTAGTTTTAATCTCCTTTGGTAGGATACTCCAGCCTCCCTCCATCTTTTAGTTCCTTCGAGGGGCTGAAATAATGGCGAAATGTTTTGTATGGTATAGGACGAGTGAGAGCGCTAGGTCCTACATTTATTATCTTGCCAGAGAATAATTCCTTAATCTTACCAAGGTTGTTATTCACTAGTACAGAATGTACAATAATGCTGTATACTCGGAGCGTCTGCTGAGCTGTATCTGACTGTGATGTATAACGACTATTATCTGCCCTGTTATTTGTGGTATGGTGTATGCTGTACTTCATGGAAAATGTTAAAAATAAAGTATAAAAAAAAAATGAATTTAATAAATTGGATTTACTTTTCAGTAAATGATAAAGAAATTACATGGGAAGTTTTTCCGAGGAAAGGCTCATTAGCTATGATAAAGAATTAATGGATTAAACACTTGACATTGAGGAGTAAATTTAATAAATATATATCATACAAAAATCAAATAAAGCACATAAAAATACTGGACATCACCAGTTTAATTGTTCAACCAGCCACTAAGAAATCAAGCATAATGTTTCCACGACAAGCGACCGATACCAAAAGAAGAGGTGACAAATAATATGGCAACAAATACATGTCCATGCAGAAAAATTATACACCTTATCTAAAATTAAAACTATTTAGTTTAAAATTATTGATGGTTCATATAGCATCCTGAATAAATGAAAGTATATGAACCCAACAAACAGAATGGAATGTTGGCATGTGTGTCAGAGTCGAAGCAAAATAGACCACCTCCATCATTTGGGTAATGTGAGGAATTCAAAACTGGAGGAAACAAAATAGTGAATAACTAACCAAAATTACAAGTAAAGAAATACCATACATACCAGAAGTCATGCTGCTCAATGATTATAGCGATTTGGATTTTCAGAAAAGAGACCAAAAAATGTGTGCACTTGTGTCAATGGCAACAAAATAGAACCCCACCAAACACCAGTATTTAATTCCTTAACGTGGGCCCAAATCTTTAAAAATGCATTGGTTTTCGAACGTATGATAGATCATGTAAGTGAGGGAGGAGACCTATTTGATATCACTTGGAATTCAATACTAATTAAATGTTACCACCCTTGTTACAATTACAGTACAATTCTTTGGTAGAAAGCTATATTCTTACAAATTGCATAGGAGAAGATTTATTTATATATGTGTGTATATATGTGTGTGTGTGTGTATATATGTATATATATATATATATATATATATATATGTGTGTGTATGTTTGTATGTATATATATATATTTATATATATGCATATATATATATATATATATATACTGTGTACGTATATACTGTATATATATATATTTTAATAGATAACTCACTCTAAGGTATACGGTCGCGCTGTGATATACACTCGAGGCCGCAGGCTGAGTGCGTCAGCCATCCAATGCATGCATATATCGGCGCGTGAATGCACAACCTAGAATGGGTTATTTATCTTATAAAATGGCAAAATTGTTTTGGAGAGGGGTGAAAGTGCAGGTGTGCGGTTGCACTCTGATATACTCATGGTCATGTGACGTGTTTCAACCAACCAGCAGAGATAATTTTTCCTACCCATTTTATAAATATATATTTACTTGAGAAATTGGAAAAAAATTATCTCTGCTCTACCTACAGCACTCATCTTTGCCCTGCCAACCTTACTTCTCTGCTCTGTCCACTGTATGTCTCTGCCCTGCTCACTGCACTTATCTGTGCCCTGCCCACCAGTCTTTTATCTGCCTCTGCCCATCACACGCTTCATAACCCTGTCCTCCCACTTGTCTGAGCCCCTGCCCACCACACTTGTCTGTGCCCTGCGCACCACACTTGTCTCTGCCCCTGACCACTCCACTTGTCTCTGGCCTTTTCCATACCAGTTGTCTCTGCCCCAGCCTACCCCACATTTCTGCTTCTCCTGGCTATCCTACTTGTTTCTTTCCTTTGCACACTCACTTGTCTTTGCCCCCACCCACCCCACTTGCCTCTGCTCCTGCCCATCCCACTTGCTTCTGCCCTGCCCTCTGCATTAGTCTTTGCCTTCTACCCACCCAACTTTTCTGCCCCTTCTGGCTACCCTGCTTGTTTCTTCCCCCTGCCCACACACTTGTCTTTGCCCTGTCCACTCCGCTTGTTTCTGCCCCCTGCCCACACCACTTTTCTGCCCCTCCTGGTTACCCTACTTGTTTCTTCCTCCTGCCGCACACTTGTCTTTGCCTCCAGCCACCCCACTTGTTTTAGCCCTGTTCACACACTTGTCTCTGCCCCACCGACTGCACTTGTTTCTGTCCTGCCCACCACATTTGTCTGTGCCCTCTGCTCACTTCTCTTGTCTCTGCCACCTGCTCACCTAACTTGTCTGTTCCTCTGCCCACCAGACTTGGCACTGCCCCATGCCCACTGCACTTGTCCCTTTCCCTGTCTACTTCACTTGCCTCTGTCCACTCCACTTATTTCTGCCCCTGCCCACCTCATGTTTGCTGCCCCTGCCAACCCCACTTGTCTTTGCCCCCTTCCCACTTCACGTTTGCCCCCAGCCCACCCCATTTGTCTTTGCCTCTTGCATGCAATTAGCTGGGCTTTTTCTGGTGAGTAATTTTGTGACACTATGATGTCACTTTTAGCATGTCTGCATGGCTCACTGATGCCCCTTTATTTGTCATTTTAGCAGTGGAATAAAGTTAGGTTAAAGAAAAATATGAACTTCAGAAACAGATGTGCTGTGCTAGCTCTGGCTGGATCAGGCAGCCAGTGACCACAGGGGTAGCTGATACCTGTGACCAACTTTGGTGACTGTTACAGGAGAGGTGGAGGTGTGCATGGTCCCTCATAGTCTGAAAGTTAATGAAAAGCTCTTTCAAATGAAGTATTGGGCTTTCCCATAGGTGTTGGCAGTATTTACAAGTCAGCCCTAGGTTAAATGAAGGCAGCAGCCATTTCATGGAACCTTGAGACAAAATGTGATGTCACAGTCATGGCAGCTGTTTGTTACTAAACTTTGATATGGGTATCTCCAGATTGCTGATGCCTACAGTCATGCTGAATATCTCATTTGAAATGAATTTTCATAATCTTTCAGACTTTGAGGGACACTACCCAGCCTTATTTTTATTTGTGTATGCAACATCTTGCACAGTACAAGATCTTGCCTGAACATCAACCTGCATTTCTCCTGTTTATTTCAGGTGGTTATCCTTAACAAAAACCTTTTACATTTATAAATTGCATCAGAAGAATGGCTTCACATGCATGCTTGTGGCAGAGATCTTTGAACTCATGTAAGTGTGGAGAGTACCTTTTCATTACTGTAAGAGGCAAAGCACCTTTGTTATAATTTTATATCTGGAAAGCACCTTTCCATTGTTCCAAATGTGCAGCATTCCTTTTCATTACTGTAAGTACGGATAGTACCTTTTCATTGTAGTAAGCATGGAGATTACCTTTCCATTGTTGCAAGTGTGATGACTACCATTTCGATACTGCCATTGCAAGACAGTGTGTTTAGAACTTTAAAAAAAATAGCCTTGTGTAGCAAAAAAAAGTTCCATGCGGTTATCGTAGTACCATGACCAAAATGAGCATGGACAGTGCATCTGTTTAAGCTGCCACTTTCAACAGAGGTAATCAACTCCTGTCCCCTGGCCATTTTTTCTGTTGTAAATTGTTAATGCTTGTGAATAGTACTCGATTGATGACGCAGGAGGTTGACGCCCTTGTTTATCTGCATGACTTGCACAGCATGGGCTACTGTAGTGTAAGCATTCCCTGCACTGCCCCACCAGTGTGAATCAACCCTTTCATGAAGGGACCATCACGTAGGTAAGAGGATCACTCAAACTCCATGCCCATTCAGTCCTTGGTCTCTGATGTGGGATTGCTGACAAGTTACCAATTAGTGGCAGTTGTGTTTGAGAAGTGGACACCTGTCTGCTAGGAATTGGACTGAGAACCACTGCACTTCTGCTTTCTATTTTATCCTTCATACCTGTGGGACGGGCCCTTGAACAGCCTGTCCTCAAGCCCTGGATCCTGTACCTACTGAAGTGGTCACCACTGACCCCCAAAGACCCACTGCCTGTCTCCTTTTATACTATCCCAAGTTTACTATTCTGGGTGGAGTCAACCAGAACTTTCCCAGCCAGAGGAGTGAGGGCAAGAACCCTGCATCACAATTGGGTGCTGTTAGGCAGTAGCTTAAATGCCACCATTGCTGCTGCCTATGTTTCATCTCTTCCAACTGTGGTATGACCCGAGAAGGGAGACCTTCCTGACCAGCCAGAAGTGAAGTGGGACCAGACTCACCCACCATGCTCTGACTTGCGTATACTCTCACAGGACTAGATGTGTGGCACCACCACAACAAATGTCAACATCCTGCGTCACGCAAAGGATTGTTTCCATGGCACAGCCACAAAAGAGGATGAAGTGGGATTGGGGAAATCGAGGGTAGGGGAGCATTAGAAAGTACATACTGTATCATGCTTACTTTGGTCCCCCTAGGCCCTGGAGTTGGCTTTCAAGTAGTGGAATCCAGTTGTCCAGTTTCTACAATTTTTCACAGCAGCCATTTAGAAGGGGAAGAGATCTAATTTTGTCTTCTGAGCTGAGCAGTGACTTTTATTTGACCCAAATAGACCTCTACAATAGAGAAAACAGTTAAAAAGGACACCTCTGTTGGGCTGCTTGATGGCCTAGTTGCACTGCCATGCTAGTGACCCAGGTTAGAGAGCAGACTCGGGAAGCTGGCCAGAAGGCCTGGGAAGGCTGGAGTGGTACTACATGCATCACTGCTCCCATCCAGGGCTGGGATTGGGTTTCCACCACCACAGCAACCCTTTACTGTGAGCAAAAGAGCTTAATCCTCCTCAGTGGAGACCCTTGACAAAGCTCTGTTGACCAAAGCGCCGAAGCACCTAGTTGATGTCTTGTTTCTGTAATTAATGCTGTGTTGACCTGGATAAATAAATTTATCTGGCTCAGGTTTACATTATCTGCTATCAGTAGCTTGGGACTCTTTCAGTTACTGCCTACATGTGCACCAGTAAGGCTCTGTTGTGTTTTGGTTTGGGGCTTGCTTTCCCGTGGTAGCATTGTCTGTTTCTTCAGAGCGTGGGTCCGTTTCAGACTTGGAAAAATACAAAACCCTTGCTACTGTCCGAATGGCTGCCACAAAGCATACCTGGGTTCCCCTTCAAAGGTCTTTGTTGGCCTGAGGGTGCTGGGTGGTTGGCGAGATAAAGATGGCCTGACTAAGGTCAGAGGAAGCAAACAAAGAAAAGTAGAGATAAAAAAAAGAAAGGTTTACTGCTCGCGACACTGGCGACCCATGTTCGGGATTGTGCCCAGGCCATTGTGGGCTGGCTGTAGGGAGGAGGCTTAAGTGTCCCAGAGGAAGTACTCTTCCAGGGAGGAAGAGAAGGCTGCAGGTTTCACTGCATTACCATCAGCTTGGTGCCCACAGGTGGCAGTGCAGCTGGAGCAGGCAGAGGCGGGTGGATGCTGGCACTGTCAGAGCTCAAAATATGCCTTGCTTGCGCATGTTCTCATTGATGCATGGAATACTGGCAACCAAGGGGAAACCTAACAGTAAAATATCTGGAACTGTGAGCAGCATGATAGAAACATAGAAATATAGACTTTGACGGCAGATAAGGACCACTTGGCCCACCTAGTCTGCCCATTGATGCTGGCTCCCTGGGGGTTCCTCCAACCCTGACTTGCTGCAACTTCCCACACCTGACAGACCTGAGGGAGGGGGTTCTCTGCCTACCCCAAGATGGAGCCCACCCCAGCCTAGGGATTTCATGGAGACCCAGTAAGCACAGGAAAAGGGGTGGTATGGGGCTGGGGGTGTCGCCAAGCTGAGAAGTGCCACGCCAGAGAATGGTGGTAAACCAGAATAATACAAAAACAAATGGACTACTGGTCAGACAGATCAAGGCATTTTCTTTTGGAGTCGGAGGCACTATGTGTATTTGGCTCACAGAGCTCTACACTGCCATGCCAATCTGCAGCAGATGGCATCTATAGTTCCTGTCCATTCATGCTGAGTAGCACGCAAGGATAGGAGTCTGTCTGGATGTGGAGCTGGGTGAGACACGTAGCCTCAGATACAAAGCCTGGGTCAGCTGCAGAGTGGATCCCCAGCTTCGCATGAGCAGGTGATTGCCCAAGAATTGCTGTATCCCCACACAAGAAAATGGTTTTCAAATACCTCAAATATTTTGGTGTCTCCCAACCTTTTATGTCTTGTTGGGGGGGTTGTGGCAGCTGCTTGTCAGGCTTGTTTCTTCCCGTCATTAAGTGAGGGTGGTGCAGCCTAGAGTTATGGTAGGGTTCCCCCATGAATTAGAGCATTCCAAATCAGGAAGCAGCCTGTACCTGTGTAAATCGCTGCAAGCTGTAGGGGACATAGGTAATAAGTAGGGCACTCACCAAGGTTGATTACTTTTAAAGTTTATTCATGCATGTTTGTGTGGGTCACCTAAGAACACCAGCGTTTTGGGGATTATACATTCCCCTTCCTCAGGGCGAGCAGCTTACTTATGGATAATTATTATGTTAGAAACTGCTCTCCTATTTATAGTCTATCTTCATACAAACATTTGTTCATGTCCTCCACCAAAATATTCATTTCCACTTCTGAAAACATAACCAGAGGTGAAAAATGCAAGAGGGTAAGTCTATGAGGATCGCCATTTTTAAATAATTACTTTGCATCTGAGCTGCAGAGGTGCATACCTCATGCTGAAAGCGCACTGATGCAGCCCTTCCTGCCCTTCTTACAGTGTAAACAAAGAAATCTGTGCATGTCTGACATCATCATGCCAGATGCCGTGCACGCTGCCGACGTCTCCCAGGAAGCTGCTATAAACCAATGGTGCAGCAGGTTTCCTCATTCACTCTAAGAAGGGCAAGAGGAGCCAAGTTAGTGCGCTTTCAACCTGAGGTACGCACCTCTGTAACTGAAATACAAAATATTTAAAAATGGGCTCCTCGTAGGCTTAGCCCTCTCACAATTCTCACCTATAGTTACGTTTTTAGAAGCCAAGATTGGCATAAAAAACACTTTTCTTTAAAACAGGTACCTATTTTATTTTGGAGAGCACTGTAAGCAACAGTGGAGTTTTATGGTGGGGATTTCTTAGCAGCACACACATCCACACCTTGTACTTAAGATTGTAGGTCTATGCATTGTTTCGCAGCTTCAGGAAGGAAAACATTTAGATGTGTTGTTTTGCATACCTTTATGAGTTAGTGTACGAAACAGCAGTATTGTTTGTGTATTGAATATTGTGGTGGTGAACATGAACAGATGTTTGTATGAATGTATACTGTAAATAGTAGTTAATATAATAATTATTTGTAGGTAAGCTGTTCACCCTGAAGGAGGGGTGTGTATAACCCCCGAAACATTGATATGCTGAGGCGACCCTCACAAGTGTGCATGAATAAAGTTTAATATACATTTGGTGAGTGGTCTACTTTTAATCTGTATCCACTAGGAGCATCCCCATAGCGTAGCCTATGAGCCCTTCTAGAGGCCTCCACACTGCGTATCTCATGCTGTGGATGCTGATCTTGCCCAGTTGCAGGCCTTATCCCACCACCCAAGCAGCTGTATGGGCTGGCAGTATAGCCTAGAGGTTAGAGTAATGAGCTGTGAACGAGCTTGGTACATCCAGCAGACCAGACCTGGGTTTGATTCTCACAGCCTCCACTTGCATACTGTATGACTCTGAGCAAGTCACTTAACTGCCCAGTGCTCCCAGATCACCCCCTGAAAATAGGCAATTGTGCCTAGTGGGCCTTACCCAGTTACCAAAGACTAAAATAAAAATAAAAATATATATATGGATAGGGTCTGGTCTGACATATATGGGCTGGATGCATCATGCTATGAATGTGGGAAGGCCTCTACATGTGCAGAGTGGGATCAACACAAGTCACAGGGAGCAGTTCACTGTTTGCTAAAGCTCATTTCCTTAATACTAGACTCTGTGGTTAATCAGGTGCTTTCTGCCAGGGGAACGTTACAACTGTAGTTGTGTTCACTAAAAATGAACTAATGCAGCTGCACACTGTGTTAGCCCATTGGCACTGAATAATCACGCTTCGTAATAGTGCTAACAATTTTTTTATTTTAATATTTTTTCTCTCAGTTATGTCTGTTTACACTACGCAACCATATTCTTTTCATTCATCACTATTTGAAATTTCATTTGTCCCTTTTAGACTCAAATGTAAACAGAATGTCTTAATGAAAAAGTTTTACCAAGTTTGCTGCAGGTTCAGCGTCCCTTTACACCTCCATGTTTTTTCCTGGCTCCATTGCTTAATCCATATGGGCGTTCAATAACCATTTCCTTTACTTTCCTTCTCGGCGTGTTTAGTCGTGAGCCACCTTTGTGACCAGAGGACATCGTAGGAGCTTAAACATTAGATCCTGCTGCTTTCATTCTTTGAAAGAATCACTTGTTTCTTTTCTATTTGAGAACCGTGCAGTTTCATCTATGCTGCTCCTTCTCCTTCCTGGTACGCTGCAAACTCCGCCTCTAATGTGCTGACGTTCCGGAGCTGTGACGCTCCATCCTCAGAGCTACCTGTGTAATGGAAGGGCTGAGTTTTAAATCTATATTGTTGCTTAGCCACCCTTTCAAGTTTTCAACTCTGTTTTTCAGCATTCTCAGTCTTTCAGGAGTATGCGCTACTGTTTTTTTCATTCATTCTCCAAGGAAAAAATATTTTACTACGAAGAGAAGCTTTCTGGATTCACGAACTGCTACCTTTAACACCAAAAGGATTGAACAATGACACAGGTTACCATAGTTACCTTTAAAGCCTGTTTTTCACTCAGTAAAATGATTATTCACAACATTGCTATAAGAAAAGTATGCTGAAGGATCAAGTGGGTGCTATAGGATAGAAATTCAGAGTAGGTTTCCCGGCTTACAGCAAAGTGCAAAATAAGGTTAAAAAGGACGTTTTTCTGTAATACACAAAAAGGTAAAAGGAAGAAAAAAAAAAAACCTTTTTTAAACAAACAAGCTCAAGTAAATAAAGCTGTAGCTGCTGAAGGAAATACGGAACAGATGAGGAACGAGACCCTAGTATAATGATTTACAGGAGAGCGTCAGTAATTTATGACAAGTAATGGGTAAAACAATAAAGAAATAAGAAAGAGGAAGCACTTTATTCCTTGGAGAATGAATGAAAAAACAGTAGTGCATACTCCTGAAAGATTGAGAAAGCTGAAAAACAGAGTTGAAAAACTGAAAGGGTGGCTAAGCAACAATATACATTTAAAACTCAGCCCTTTCATTACACAGGTAACTCTGAGGATGGAGCGTCACAGCTCCGGAACGTCAGCACTTTAGAGGCGGAGTTCGCAGCAGTACCAGGAAGGAGAAGGAGCAGCATAGATGAAACTGCACGGTTCTCAAATAGAAAAGAAACAAGTGATTCTTTCAAAGAATGAAAGCAGCAGGATATAATGTTTAGGCTCCTACGATGTACCCTGGTCACAAAGGTGGCTCGCGACTGAACACGCTGAGAAGGAAAGTAAAGGAAATGGTTATTTAACACCCATATGGATTAGACAATGGAGCCAGGAAAAAAACATGGAGATGTAAAGGGACGCTGAACCTGCAGCAAACTTGGTAAAACGTTTTCATTAAGACATTCTGTTTACATTTGAGTCTAAAAGGGACAAATGAAATTCCAAATAGTGATGAATAAAAAGAATATGGTTGTGTGGCGTAAACAGACATTACTGAGAGAAAAAATATTAAAATAAAAAAATAGCACCATTATGAAGCGTGGTTATTTAATGCCAATGGGCTAACACAGTGTACAGCTGCAGTAGTTCACTTTTAGTGAACACAACTACAGGTTTAACAAGTCACAGACTGTCTGACACCCCCATGTACAAGTTTGTGTGGCATTGTGAATCAGACCCTAAAAATGGAAAAGGGGTCACTTCTAGTGTAGGACAGGAAAGAGGAGCATCAGATAAAGTTTAATTGTTGTTATGTTCCATTTCTGCAGACAATTCCTCTTTGTGGTAGGCTTCACGACTTTTCTGGTAAGCTGCGTGGACTATGACATTCTGTTTGCCAATAAGTTGGTAAACAGTACTCATCACACAAATGAGCCATTCAAAGTGACTCTGCCAGATGCGTTTCTGCCCACTAGTGTGTGTAGTGCAAGGTAAGAGAATTGTGACTTTAACAAGCTTAATCTGTTGAACAACACGTACCACAATAATATAAAGCACAGGAAATATATGCAGGGGTCACCATGAAATAATTTAGACTGGTCCTTTTTAAGCAGAATTGTAAGGTACCAGATGACCTCTCACAATCTTCAAAGGCTGATTACAAGATCTGGCACCTTACACGTATGCTTAAAGCAGAACCATTCTAAATTCTTTTATGGTGACCTGCATATGCTTCCCATGATGCTTTGCAGTACTGGGGTATGTATAAGTTTGTATTTCTTTGAAATCTTGGATCTTACTTCGAGAGGGTTCATTCAGTAGGTCATTACTTATAGGACTAGCACCATCTGGCGTCTGGGCCACATGGCAGACTTTTCTAGCAGTGCTTGACGAGGGGACCGCCCACCCGACATCACGTGACCGATGTCAGCGCAACCGTATATAGTGGCCAGCCCCATGCCCGCCCTCCAGTTCTTTCCCGTCGTCGCCTCATGTCAGTCGCATTGCAGACCTCCATTAGCGATCGTCATGTAAGTTCTTGCGTTGGAGTTATTCCATCACCTTTTTTGACAAATTCTCAAATTTTTTCTCACTTATGTCCTCACCTAAGAAAAAGTGCTTGTCCTGCAGCACACAAATACCACACAAGGACGGCTGCCTTAAGTGCGTGATCTCCCTGGGCCCAGACCATCCTGTCTCATCCTGCCTGGAGTGCCAGCCTTTCAACCAGGCCACCAGAAAAAGGAGGCAGCAGGCTTTGGAGGCCCACCTTTTAAAAGTCCATCTTGCTTCATTGGAAAAGCAAATGAACCGGATCTGCGAGTCCTCTTGAGAGAAATCTTCTCCCTCTAAAAAAAAGAGCACTGAAAGGAGAAACCTCGGGAGCGGGAGTGCTTCACTGAGGCCCAGCCTGAGGTCTCTCGGCCCTCGACGAGCTAGGCTGCTTCTCAGCCGCCGCCTAGTTTGAAGACTTCTGATGGTAAGTTGGCTGCCGGCCCCTCCAACAGCCGCACCGCCACTGCCATTAAGTCGGCCCCCAGCTCCTCCGGGAACCACCCGGCCGCTGGTAAGTTGGCTCCCCAGACCTCTGGGACCTGCACTGCTGCAGCCGATAAGAAGACCAGGGGCTCCTCTCCTGCCCGACTCCATCTGGTAAGACGCCCGTCTCTGATGGCCGCTCAAGCGTGGCTGTCCCGTCGGGGCCTGACGGCGCCTCACCCGACATCCGGAAGAGCCAGGGGGAGACTACCCCCTTCTCCCCCACTGTTACCCTCCACTTCCCAGATGGGTACTTCAGGCGAGGACAGTGCGGAGCCCCTTGACATACAAGATCATTCCTTGGGGTCCGTTCCGCGCTTCCCTGATGGGATCACCAGGAAGAAGGCTCATCAGCCATCCGGCCTTGTTGTGGTGGCCCCTCCTCTCCCGTTGGGTGAGATCTCTCCAGATCCGGCTACTATCCTGGTCCCGATCCCACTGTCGGATCCGTCTCACATTCACCTGACGCCGGAACCTCCGATTGCTTCAGAGCCAGGGCCCGGTCGTCTGCCCCAGCCTTTGGCTGCAGCACCAGACGCGGTTCCTCTGTTGGGTCCCCTTTGTCTGGTCCCGGTGCCAGATGCTCTGACGCTGGATTGCTTTCTGGCGCCGGATCGCTTTCCAGATCAGGTGGTGCCAGTCCTGACATCGGTACCCCAGACATTGACTATCTCGCCGCCAATCTATACGACGGTGGGCCCGATGTTGGTCCCCTCCTCTGTCAGACCCCCTGACGTTGGGGATTTATTCCAGACCCTGGACTGCCCCTCATTGCCCCCGGGGTATCCTGGGGACCATTACCCAGCTGGTCCTCCTGCTCCTGATTGGAGCACTACAGGACAGTACTATCCTGGGTTCAATCCCTACCAGGGCTGTCACTTTCCGGGTTACCAGGGGTATCACTACCCACCTCCCCTGGTAATCTTCCCTCCTCCCCTCCAGCCTTAACCTCCTCCCCCCAGCCTTAACCTCCTCTCCCAACTCCTCCACCGGCTCCGGTCACACCGGACTTCAAGATCCTAATTCAGTCTTGGTGGCAGGGGGTGCGCTTGGAGTTGGTGTCAGATCAGGAAAGCAGGCTCCCACACCCACGCTGTCCCGGATCTCCATCCCCAAGGAGTTCTTCTCCCCCTCTATCCATGGTTTACATCTCGGGGATGGTCTGCAAAACCTTTGTTCTCCCAGACCTTAGTGACCTTCCAAATTATGGAAGCGGAGGACGATGGCGATGAGTTGGAGGAGGAGCCCTCGGACGAACCCGAGATTCCGAAGGGCAAAGTTTCCCCCAAGTCGTCCCCCCCCCGGAGGACCCTGCCTTTTCGTACTTCTTGAGGTCCATGCAAGACTTTTTTGACTGGGAGTCGGAGGATCAGGACCCCATGCGACAGAGGCTGTCCGAACACCTGAACGTAGAATCTCTGTCCCCTTTACCGATTCCTCCTTGGATTGGGCCTCAACTCTACGGTCTGGCAGATGCCTCATTCCATCCCAGCTGTCCCCAAGAGGGCGGACAGAGTGTACTGGGCACCTAAGGAGGGCTCCATTTCTTAAGGTGTATCCAAAGGCAGATTCTGTCGTTATTTAGGCTGCCCACGATCACTCGTCTGCACCCAAGCACATGAGCACCTCTCCTCCAGATAAGGAGTCGAGGCAGATGGACTGGTTTGGTAGAAAGGTTAATTCTTCGGCCACGTGCGTGCTCCGGTCCCTAAATTATGTGGCCCATATGGTGTCACACCAGAAAGCTACCTTGACCAAGCTGGAGGCCCAAGTCCAGGCTATGGACCCCTCGAGCCTCGAGGAGTTCGCCAAGGATCTCAGCCTCTCATGTGTTTCCTGTAGGCATGCTGTTTGGGCTACATACGACTCAGTTGACTCTGTAGCCCGTGCCTCCACGACGGCCGTTGGCTTAAGACGGCATGCCTGGCTTCGCATTTCTGGCCTCGCCAATGAGGTGCAGTCTGCGATTCATGACACCCCGTTCCGAGACTTGGTGCTTTTTGGTGGCGATACCAAAGACATCTTCACTGACCTCCAGGATAGGGGCCTTGCCCTGAGGTCAATGTGGTCCATGTACCAATTGGGCACTGAACAACAGCAGTAGCCCTTTTGGAAAAGGACCTGGAGGCAGAGGAAGCAGGCCCCGGCTCGACGCCAGGGGAAACGCAAGGCCACGGGTTCTGCCACTCCTCCTACCTCCAAGAACCAGAGACGCTCAGGAGGTCCTCCTCCTGAATGCTCTGCCACCTCCTGACTCCCTAGCCCCACCACCTCCTCAGCCTCACAGCGAGGAGCCGGTGGGGGTTCGCCCGCCATGTGCAAGACTGGCAGAACGTAACCTCCGATGCATGGGTCCTCCAACTGATGTCCATCAGACACACCATAGAGTTTCTGGAGATCCCACCAGACTTTCCACCAAAAAGGTCTTCCTACTCCAGGGATCATGCCCTTCTTGTTCAATAAGAAATTCAAAGCCTCTTGCTCAGAGAAGCAATAGAGCCCATTCCCCTCCGGCAAAGGGGAAGGGGGTTTTACTCCCATTTTTTCCTTGTTCCGAAAAAGACGGGAGACTTGAGCAGTCTCAACCTGTTCGTCAAGTACAAAAAGTTCCGGATGCTGATGCTCCAGAGCCTTCTCCCACTTCTTCTGGAGAACCATTGGCTTTGCACTCTGGACATGCAGGATGCTTACCTGCACATCCCAGTCTTCAAAAGCCACCACCGATTCTTGCGGTTCCTATTCCAGGGGGAGCACTTCCAGTTTTGGGCCCTCTCCTTTGGTCTGTCCTCGGCACCGCAGGTGTTTACCAAGTGCCTGGCAGTGGTGGCAGCTTTTCTATGCTGTCAGGATATTGCAGTTTTCCCTTACCTGGACGATTGGCTGATTTCGGCCCCATCCAAGTTTTCCTTACTTGAGGCTCTGTCCTTTACTCTGGACCTTTTCTGCAAACTGGGGATTACTGTCAGTATTCCCAGATCATCCCTGATACTGTCCCAGAGACTTCAATTCATTGGGGTGGTTCTGGATACGGTCCAATGCAGAGCCTTCTTTCCTTCAGACAGGGTGGAGACACTGGTCTGTCAGGCTTCCTTAGTGGCTTCGTCCAGGACCATCCTGGCCCAGGAGGTCCTTTGCCTTCTTGGCCTGATGTCAGCCTCCATCACCACCGTTCCCCTTGCAAGACTCCACATGAGAGCTACTCAGTGGTCCTTGTGGGTGCAGTGGGATCAACTCCTGGATGACCTGGACCATCCAGTCCTGGTGTTGTCAGCAGTTCAGAAAGAATTGCTGTGGTGGAAGGACCCCTGCAACCTTTCCTTGGGTCTTCCTTTCAGGAGCCCGGCCCCCTCTGCATCCCTGATTATGGATGCATCAAATATGGGGAAGGGGAGCACACCTAGGGGTGCACCAAGTTCAAGGACTGTGGTCCAGCTTGGAAGCATCGTTACACATCAATGTTCTGGAGATGAGGGCGGTCTTGTACACCTTACAGGCCTTTCAGACCCTCCTTTCCAAGGGATCACTGCTTGTCCAGATGAACAATATGTCAGTAGTTTGGTACCTCAACAAACAAGGAGGAACTCGCTCATACCCCCCTTTGCAGGGAGGGGATGCAGGTGTGGAACTGGGCGGTCCAGCACAATCTGGCCCTAGTGGCCGTGCATGTTCCAGGCTTTCAAAATGTCCTGGCGGACAGTCTCAGCAGGTCTCAGACCCTAAGTCACGAATGGGGACTAAATCAGGAAGTGGCAGAGTCTCTCTTCCTAAAGTGGTGGCATCCGGAACTCGACCTCTTATCCTCCCACTCCAATGCAAAACGTCCCAGTTTTTGCTCGCTCATTCCAGGGCATGGTGCTTTCTGGCATGACGCGCTGTCTCTTTCTTGGAGACAGACATTTTTGTATGCCTTCCCTCCGTTTCCCATTCTCCAGAGGGTTCTCCTCAAGCTTCAAGCGGAGAAGGCAAGGATGATTCTCATCGTCCCTCTCTGGCCGAGACAGATTTGGCTCCCGCTGCTGCAGTAGCTAGCGAGAGAACCACCGGTTCCACTTCCAGTGACTCACGACCTCTTGACCCAGGATCAAGGTCGTCTTGTTCATGCGGGGCTCCTACAGACATAGCGGTTTCCCGCTTTGGGGTCTCCTCTCGAGTCGCTCAAGTCCTAGTAGAGGCTCGAAAACCCTCTACTCCGTTCCACTTACACCATGAAATGGAAACGTTTTTCTGTTTGGGCGACTTCCAAGGATTGGAACCCATTTTCTTGTTCTGCCCCACAAGTCATGGAATATCTCCTCCATCTTTCAGACTCAGGTATGTTGTATTTTTCTTTGAAGGTCCACCTTTCTGCAATTTCAGCGTACCACGAGCTGGTGGATGGTAAACCTGTGGCTCAGTTGGAAGTCTCGAAAACCTTTCTGAAAGGGATCCTCCATCTGAACCCTCCCCCATCCGCAGCCCTACATACACCCCCTTGGGATTTGAACTTTGTGTTGGAGAAACTTACTCTCCCCCCATTTGAACCAGCGATGAGCTATGATTTATGTTTCCTCTCTTGGAAGACTTTATTTTTGGTTGCTGTTACTTCAGCTCAAAGGATTTTGGAGCTTCAGGCTCTGGTATGTAAAGAGCCTTATCTTATTTTCCACAAGGACCGGGCGATCCTCAGGACAAATCCTAAGTTTTTACCCAAGGTGGTGTCAGAAGTCACACTGAATCAATCAGTGGAGATTCCAGTTTCTTTCCATCCCCTGTGACTAGAAGTGAGGCACTCCTGCACGCCATGGACGTCCATTGGATCCTTTGGTGTTACACACACCGAACAAAAGATATCCGTAGCTGCGATCAGCTTTTTGTTTCCTTTGCCCCCAGGTCTATTTATTTATTTATTCATTTATTTATTTGCTTTTGTTAACCAGGTAAACACACTAGACATCCAAGTGCCTATTTTCAGGTGCGACCCAGGAGAATTACAGAGTAAGCGGGAAACATAATACAGAGTCGAGGTAACATACAGGAGCCACAGGCTTCGACAAGTGGGTGGTACAGCTTATATACAACAGGCTCAAAAATGGTCAGGTAAGCAGTCTAGCAACAATTTACAACAGCATTGGGAGGTAGAATAATTGGCAGGTAAAGCTGTTTCCAAGCAGTGCCTTTCCAATTGGTTAGGTAACTGTATTCGCTACTGTTACCAAAAATACGATAAACCTCTGCCAGGTCCCATCAGAGGTCACTCTACCAGGGCATGGCTGCTTCCACTGCCTTTTTGTAGAGCATTTCTGTGGCTGATATCTGCGTTGCAGCACTTGGAGTTCTGTCCATACCTTTATCAAACACTAGAATCTGGACATTGCTTCTACACGGAGGGCAGGTTTTGGCAGGGCCTTCTGTCCTAGGCTGGGTCCATTCTACTTCCCAGTTTTGTTGGAGTTTGTTTCTTTCCTCCTCCCTTGTTTCTCTCGGTCTCTTCTCTGAGGGACTGCTTGGGATCCAGTCCCATAAGTAATGACCTACTAAAGGAATCCTCTCAAAGTAAGATAGAACAGTTATGTAGGAACTTACCGTAACAGTAGATCTTCGAGAGAGGTTCCTTCAGTAGGTCATATTTTTCCCTCCCTTCTTCCCCCTGTTATTTTATATACAGGGACTCCAAATCCTGTTTACTCCTGCTGTCAGGCACTGCTAGAAAAGTCTGCCGTGCAGCCCAGACGCCAAGTGGCGCTAGTCCTGCAAGTAACGACCTACTGAAGGAACCTCTCTCGAAGATCTACTGTTATGGTAAGTTCCTACGTAACTGTACTTTTTGTTGTCAATGCACTTCCTGTGTAACCCTTGCCTCTGTTCTTTTGTGCTAAGATTCTTTGTCTTTTAATCTGTGAATATTGCTCCTCCAGTGGTGTTGGCAGAATGCATCAGTTATGGTGCAGTGATGGTGCATTGTGCTGCTACCTATAAAAACTGTGGCTCATGTGCTGTCTGGATTGTTACGCTGAAGTGATTGGGAGTCAGTGCATCATGGAGGTGAGGGGCTGGTCCCTCCCGGAGGGAGGGCACAGGCCATCATAGAAATAAGAGGACTAGAATGACAATGCCATGACATCCTAGTCATGTTATGTGAGTGTTTTGTTTTGCCCCATAGGGAATTACATCCCATAGTTCTATAATGGCAGAACTGTACACCTTGGAGCTCATGCCGTTGCCATTCTTGTCCTTTTAGTTCTGTGTGGGTCACCCATAATTCATGCATCTCCCCCCACCCCAGCACCAGGTGATCATGGAGCTGTATTGGTGTCAACTGTGAAAGTTGCGACTTACCTGCACTCTCAGCTGGGTGAGCAGTGCAGCAGCTCTGGTAACTTCCATGGTTTTTTTTGGGGTGGACAGGGGGATCCAAGGAAGAAAAAATGAGGAAAAGAATAATTTAAAAAAAATAAATAATGAATCCATTTTTACTAATGGGTTTTTAGCAGCCCAACTAGTGGCTTAGCAGGAGAGTGTTGCACTGCCCCATAGGAGACCCTGGTTTGGGAACGAACATAGGTTAGCCACCCACATAAGTCGATGTGCTTGTCTCAGTAGAGGAGCAGCTGAACTGCTTTGCTCTCTTACATCCCCATGGGTCAGTAACAAGTTAGTCCCAATGGGTCTGTCAGAGCTGCAGCTGAGATCAGGTACCGAGCTGTGGTTACAATCTTCAGAGTCAAAAACAGAAGAAAAACGAAAAAAAAAATAAGAAAGTATGCTTTCATGGGGGGTGGAGGTTAAGAAAGACTGGATTTCAGATACAAGCCTCTTGGGACCTGCCTCAATAAAATTAAAACAAGGGGCAGCTGTATGGTTTTGGTGCCTTTCTGTGTCCTCATAAATACATTAGGATTTCTTAGGCTAATTAAAAAAAAAAAAAGCTGTGTTTCAGTCTTTATAAAATTTCCATTGAGTGGTACATATTTAGAAGTGTGTGTCCCCTGTAGAAGATCAGTGGGGACTGACCCTTGTGGAGGCCTGTGCAAGTTAAACCTGATATGGCCAGGTTGTTCTGGTGCCTTAGTGTAGTTAAGGCGATCACCTTCCCTTTGAGGGACCATGGGTCAGTTTCTGGGCCCCCAGTTTTAATCAGTTGCAACAGGAGAAGAGGCAGTCACCAGGAGTCGCTGTCCTTTTGTCCTCTTTCAGAATGTCTGCCCCCTAGTGGCCCAGTTGAAAAGGAACTGTTCCACAATTAAACTGCCTTAGAAAATGGGTAAAGACAAACTCGTATCCTGATTGGTTCAAACAGCCTGGCACCCGGGCTGTTATTTCTTAACAACAGCCCTGTTCAAAACAAGTACCAATTCAGGATGCCCTATTACCAAGACTGTCCTTGGGCACCCCAAATTTTATATCTCGCCAGCGCCATGTCTCTCTTTCTCACCAAGCGAGCAGCTCCCCGACATAACCCATGTTACATTCTGCCCACGCTTGCCTGCAACAGAAACTGCGGCCAAAACAAAATACTGCTTCAATTTTTTTTTTTTTATCTCCCTCACATATTTCCTCAAGTTAACGCTGTACTCCACTTCTCACCCACCACCAAAAACATTTCGGCCAGTCCGCCAACTGCGCTCACTCATTTACTTTCTGTTACTGGCCAATCCATTTGCAAGTCGTGTTCATTGTGCCCACACTCCCCCCACAAAAGAAACAGCAACAAAACACCAAACTAGGTATGTTTTTTTTTTTCTTAAATAAAACACTCACTTTCTTGCCTCGCATCTGTCCTCCTCATCTGAATCACTTCATTTCAGTCTCCTGACCATGCTAACACTCATTTCCCTATCATTTTCGATCTCCTCTCTCTCTCAAATCCAAAACCATACCTATCCACATACCGCGAACACATAAACAAGGGACCGCAAAAAATTTAAACTAACATTTCCCTTCCTACCAATAAAAAAGGGACACTCCAGTACAAAAAAAAAAACTCCTATCAAGAACAGCAGCACCCTCTAGTGGCAAGGGACTATTTTACAAAACCCACATTTCTCTTCATTTTTAATAACATTTAACACTCTTTTTTTAAAATCAAAGCAATATCTAAAAAAAATAATGGAAACCCATTTTCTAAGTGTAATAATACCCTCCAGGGTGGTGGTTATGGGATATAATGGACCTTTCAGGGGCTATAAGGCCCTCCGCCTGCGGCATCTGGCCTCATTATGCCCCTGGGCGGTCCGTTATATCCCAATAACGCCCACCCTGTTGGGTATTACTACTTACGTCATCCTCCAGTGACAGCTCTGAAGGAAACCTGTATGTGGGAGAGCACGTAGATGCCATTACCTAGCCCTCTCCACTCCACTGCAGAGAAACAGATCACCATAGGTGGGCACACTGACTTTTCTCTTTTTGGCTAAATTACTTGACCTGAAGGAAGGGCCCTTCCTCAGGTCCATCTGCCAGTAACCACTGACCAGCAGCTCTGGGGAAATGTACAGCAGCCCAAGTTTTGGAAGTCGGCTCAGCAGTACAACTTGGGGAGCCAGCACTCATTGCCAGACCACCCCAAAATGGACTGTCTCCTGTAGAAATGACTTGGGTCATAGCAGGTTTGGGTTCACTGCACGGCAGGTAAAAGAGAGCAAGAGGTGGGTGGATCAGGGTAAACATAGAAAATGGATAAATAAGATTACAGTATCCCTTTAACATTCCACTCAGAAGCCAGCATGTAGCACTACTATACATGAAACATGGGTTCTTATTGCAATCCCAAAGTCTCCGTGGCAGCCTGGCAGGGGAATTTAGAGGCTGACGGGATACATGGTCCGGATTGGAAGGGAGTTGGGAGTCAACACACTGCTGATCCCTGGTATCTCAAAAGTGTAGAATGGTGCCGTCACTACAACATGGAAAGGGTGATGCCAGGGTCCTGGTGATGTCATGCTGAGATGGTCACTTTTGCTTACTTTACCACATCCTTCTGGGGGGAAAGCAGTGAGGATTATGATGTCAGCTGTGAGAAAAGCAGGACAATTAAAGAGAGTCTACAACACAGATCCTTTTTTTATGTACTGTACTGTAAATGTTCTCAGTAGTAAAGAATGAGGGGGAGGAAATGAAGAGAACAAATTAAATATAAGTCACTGTCAGTGGCTCAGTAGGTAGCACACTCGCCTCTGAAGCTGGGAGATCAGAGTGCTGTGGGTTCAGTTCCCACACCTGGCACTTTGGGTTAATATCCCAATACTGACACTGTAGTGCAGCATGAGGGGGATGCTGCACTTCTGAGGTGCCGTCTTTCAGATGAGACGTTAAACCGAGGTCCCATCTGCCTGGATTGGTGGTAGTTCAGGTAAATGCTAAAGATCCCATGGCACTTATTGAAAAAGAGTAGGGGAACTTTTTATTCAACAAAACATAGGAACAAGAAAACAAAACAGGCATTCATATAATCTGCATAAAGAAACAGAAAATAATACAGAGGAGTAATACAATAATATAATAAACAAGAGAGTCTCCAATAAACATGTATCCAATGACAAAATCAGAATAATCAAAAAGTGTAAAATACATGTTAGTGACCTGGATTATGAATTTAGGTAATTGGGGCATCTGCAGTGGTAATTAATGGTAAACCTTTCCAAGATTCTAACAGTTGTTTTTACTTGGTGTTTTTACCTCCTCTAAATAACAAGATCTTAAATCTAACATAACTTTAGAATAAATTTCTATAAACAAACCCTCTTTTTGCTGTAAGGTATACCCACATCTCGATAACCAAATATTCCATTTTAATATAACCACAATCAGTTGTAGAGTGTATATATTCCAAGTACTCTGAGTCTCCAAAAACATCCCATACATCAAATTATCTATAGTTATAGAACTCTAGATACCCAGACTCCATTTAGTAGCTAAAATTCCCAAAACCCTCTAATAAAAGAACATTCAACAAATAAATGTACTTCAGTTTCCTCCTGTTGAAAACAATGTAATCTACTACTGAAACATTCTTCAAGTTTTTTATGCTTCTGATTTGCTTTTATATTTATCTTGTCGTGACAGGAGAGCCAATGAAAATCCCACATCTTAATTGGAATCTTTTTGTTATTAAGAAACCTTAGCAAACCGTCCATATAATTTAATGGACAGTGACAAAAAACAATATCCTCATGACAAACCGTATCCAAAAGAAAAAAATATAATTGACGTCTAGGCAAAGACTGAATCTGACCCACAGTCAACCTCCATTGTTTTAGATGAAGAAAAGTACATCTCAGATATTCAGGTACCTCCTGAGATCATTTTACAACCATAAGTGTATTGGAGTGCCATAAATCTAACCAATGAGCACACTTCCTTTTCAGCACATTTTTACAACCATCCCCATGAACAACCAATAAGCACCTAATATTTGTATGAATAAAGAAACTATTAAAGAACAGAACAGGATTCACCATATTCAAACCACCCCCCTTCAGGGGGAGATATAAAACATTCTGTTTGACCGGGTTAAGTCGGCTACCCCAACAAGCCTGAAAAAATATACTTAACAATTCCGTTTCCATATGCTTAGGAGGGGGAAAGATATAACTAATGAATAAAAAAATAGGAATCAAAAAGGTTTTAATAAGATAAATTCTCTTCTTTTTACTCAGTTTCCATTTATTCCAATTCATGACCTTCCTCTTACCCCAATTCAATTTCCTTCTCCAATTCAGAACATCCAGATCTTCCTGCCAAAACAGAACTCCCAAAATAGATATAGGACCCAGAGAAATAGATATTTGGGCTATAGTACCCTTATAACCTAGTGAAAAATTTAAACATAATCCCGTACATTTATGCAAGTTCAAAGAGGCTCCCGAGATCTCACCAAATCGAGCACCAATATCAATAGCCTTAGTTATTGAATACTCATCCCGAACCACAAGAGTCATATCATCTGTATAAGATATCACCTTATACGGACGGGAAAAGCCCCGAAGTGTAACTGGAAGAAGCAAAGCAGAATCATTCAATTTCCTAAACAAAGGATAAAAAAAAAAAAAATACATATAGAATCGGGCTAAGTGAACAGCCCTGTCTCACACCTCTCTGCAATTGTACTATGCATCCTTTCCATCGTTGAACAAGTGGAATAACCGTAGCAGTTCTGTAAATACATCGTAGCCACTGTACCATAATGGGTGGAACATGATAGTGTAATAAAACTGTCCACAAGAAATCATGACTAACCCTATCAAAAGCTTTTTCCTGGTCAAGAGGAACCAGAAAGCCCTCTCCAACTCCCCTTTTACCCAACTCAATGACTTCTCTAAGAAGCAATAGGTGATCTTGTACAAGTCTACCTGCAATAGCATAAGATTGCGCTTTGGAAATTACCTCAGAGGCTATAAGTGGTAGCCGAGATGCCAATAACTTAGCCAAAAGTTTAAAATCTGAATTCAACAAACAAAGAGGTCTCCAATTTTCCAGCATGTTAGCATCCCCCTTTTTAAAAGATAAGTCAGGATCCCCATATTGATTGAAAGAGGCATGTTCTGAGTGGTCAATATATGATTAAAAACCTTAGTCAATTCTGGGAGTAGTTTCGGTAATATAGGATGTAAAACTTCATTAGGCAAACCATCTGGTCCTGGTGATTTACTGTGTTTCAAAGATTCCAAAATTATATAGGCTTCAGACTCCTGCAATGGCTTTGTAACAGCATCTAGAAGGGTATTATCTAAAGGTGGAATAACTATATCGGCCAAATATGTAGACATAATCTCTGTTTTCATATCTAAAGGTGCATATATAGCTCTAGTATAGGCCTCAACGATACTCAGAAGAGATAGTTTATCTGTATAAATCTTATCTCCTGGCCCCTTCAGAGAAGTCATATTTTTAGCCCGCATAGTAAAGGTAAAGTTTTCATATGGATTAACCATCTCTCCCTCCCCTGTGTTCCAAATCTGTACTGAAATTCCAAAGATCTAGCTTTAACATCATAAAACTGTTTCATAGCCAGTCACCTTTTCAATCTGGGCAGTATACGCATGTCCTCTCTCCACAGAAAGGAAAAGCCAGCGTTGGAGCTGCAACCTATTGTGCAGATACTGAAAATAAGACCTATGTGAGTTATGTTTACCGAATTGTTTAAGAGTATCTGGAGATCTTTTTTAGTATCTTCCCACCATAGACAGGGATCAACAAAAAGGTCAAATACTGATTTCCTAGCTACAATAAAATCCTGGATAAGATGCTGAAAATAATTATTGGAAAAAAAAGAAATATTCAATTTCCAAAACCCAGGACCCCGTTTAATAATCAAAGGATTTCCTATTTTAATACCCACAAGTCTATGATCCGAAAATTCTAGAGGAAAATTCTCTGCCCCCAAAATAGGAATATGACTAGATAAAAAAATATAGTCAATAATAGAAGTCAGGGGACCTTTCTGAAAAGTAGGAACGTGCGTATTCCTAAATTCAAAAAAGAAATCCTTCAAATGCGTCTGTGTAATCATGGTGTGTAGCAGATGGGAATCACAATAAGTTTTCTGGGATTTTGCAATCAGAGGGCAATTAAAGTCTCCAACCAAAATCAAATGATAGGATGTTAATAAAAATGGTTGTATCAGCTTAAACAAATCACAGCGGCCTGCCTTAGTCTGTGGAGCATATAAATTTAGCAAGCTAAATACTTCCTCCTGTATAACAACATCTAAAACAAGAGCCCTCCCTGGTAACAAATCATAAACTTTCAAAAACTTAAATTCAGGCAATCTAAATAATATCTCTATACCAGAACAGGCCTCTAACCTGCAGGACCAATAAGAAGGCCCAACCATCCACTCTCTAGAGGCCAAGTTTGACTCAGACAAAGTGTGAAATCTCACATCCTGCCAAAATTAAATACCAAAGGAGAGAGATCGCAGGAAAGAAAAAACTATCCTGTGCTTACTAACCCTCTTAATACTATTAACATTGAGGGTATAACAGGTAACAGGAATAAGCATGTAATAAGTCAATCATTTATATTTACCCTGTCAAGTTATCTGCCTTTTTGATTTTGCTTTCCTTTTCTGAGGATCTTGTACAGACAGCTGTTGTTCAGGGTCCGATGTAGCCTCCAGCAAGGAGGAAGCAATGGAAGAATTATCCGTGTCTTCACCAGTTTGATCAGAATGTAAGAGATCAAATTTATTACTCATAGGAATAGTGACGGAGATTTCCTTCTTTTTTTGAGCCAAGGCCTGTGTTTTATGTTTAACCACCGGGATCCAACCTTACGGCCTACCTGGAGGCTGTGATGGTGGAGGCATAAGGTCCTCTGTAACAGCTAGTACAGAAGTGGAGGCAGTTTCTAGATTCCTCTCTTCTACCCGTAAATCTTCCTGTACAACAGCTGTCTGTGGAGGCTTAAATCCCTCTTCTTTGTCAGAGACAAACCTCGGAGCCGCATCCGCCCCCCCAGTATCCAATGGAAGCTGAGCATCAAAATCCTGCATCCCAGGAGGTTGTGTAACCTTTTCATTCTGTTTGTTACCCAAAGTCTTTTTCTGTGTTAGGGCGATGAGCAGACGCTGCTCATCACCGGGAGCCTGATCAGGAAGATTATGAGCTGCCCACTTACAATTTTGAAAAGTGTGACCAGGCATATCACACAAGTTAGACTTACACTCATTAGTGCAGTAAGAACTTAAATGCTCCAATTCCCCACAGCCATTACATCTCGCCTTATCACATACACTACTAATATGTGCCATTGAACCACGACGGTAACACATCTTAGGTTGTCCAGCATAAAATAAAATGCCACAATCCCGTCCTAGAAAAAAAGAATTAGGCAAATGTATCACCCCAGTATCAGAGGTTTTAAGCAGAACCTTTAACCTCCACCCCCCAGTTCAAATATGCTCAGAGTCAAGAATTGCCTCGGGATCCTCCATAATAGTACATCTCTGTTTCAGCCAGTAAATTAAGTCATTAACACTCACACCCTCATTTCAAAACAGAACTGTAATAACCTTTTGTGCCAGTTTAGAAAGAGGGAATGCAACAAAAGGAGCCCATAAAGGGGAGTTTTTCAGCTGGGAATACTTCAGCCAGAAACGTTCCAGACCTGATACAGACTTGAAACTCTCATCAAACATAGTTTCCCCTGAAATATGAATCAGGGCATAGAGTTCAGTAGTGAAAAACTTCATCGAATCCTTTAAGAGAGATTTAGCTACAAATAATCTGTCTGGTGGGTCCTGCATACCACCAATATAAGACAGACAGACAGACTGCATTGTGTCTTTTAGCCGGATAAATCGGCAGTTTAAATAAGGAAGAAAAGTAATGAGGGGCATCTTTATTAATGACATTCAAAGGCCTCTGTGGTTTAGGCAGTGCAATGCTCGGGAGTGACTCAGTTGCAGCCAAACAGGCCGGTACATCATCAGACTGCGTTTTACAAGCAATCTGTAGAACCAGGTTCTGTGTTAATTTCAAATCCTCCGGTAGCTCCAGCGCAGGATCCTGAGACGCCCCTCGCACCCTAGGCATACGTATGGGGGAACTCCTTGCAACCCACTGACCTGAGGTGGCGGCCTTCTCCCAGCCAGCTCCAAGAAGAGCCTTTTCCACTGACCATTTCTCCCCACCAGTTTTCCGAGCAGTGTTTTGAGGTTCAGTTACCGTTGGATTTGGCTTTATTGCTCCTCCCGTCACCATGCCCAAATCAGCCTTATCAGGCTTAGTCGGTAACAGTGCATGTAAACAAGCTTTCCGTTCCATAGTTTCCGCCCAAGAGTTCAGCCGAGCCGTACTGTTTTCACTATCAGTCCCAACAGTAGGTAAAACAGGCCCCAGCCCCTTACCAGCCTTCAGTTCCCTCAGCCGCTTCTGCAGCTGCAGCTTCCATGATAAGAACGCTCGTTCTTACGAATCCAGAACCCTCAGTAAATCCTCTTCCTCTGGACTGACAATAACCCGTTCAGGGAAAGACACTGTAGCAGCCTCTGAAGCAATATCACAATCCGGTTAAATACTTTGAGGTAATACCGAAGCAAAACCTGGCGTATCAGCAGCAGGTAATATTGTAACCACCTCTTGCATTACCTCTACCACATCTGAAATATTCCGATCATCCATCAATGCTGTAACAGAAGAGTTTTGCAGCACAGCACACTCGATCTCCATCTCCACAACTTCCTGCCCCTGACCAGCAACGTGCAGAGTCGCCATGTTGGACGGCAGCCCGGGAGACCTACTCTCCCCACTGAGCAGTAGGGGAATTTCCCTGGTGTCCTGGCCAAACTTCTTCCATTCACTAAAAATACCACCAACACCTTAATCTGGTTCAATTTCAATTGCTTACCATCTGTATCCCCCCTCCCCCAGGTCGTCCCTGAAAAAGGGACTTCTAGGCCCAGTGGGCTTACCGGGTCAACAAAATTCAATAAATAAATAAATATAAGCTGACTTGTGTCTAAATATTACATTTTAAAACGTTTTGTGGAAATTGGAAAATCACTTTATGTATGACAGTGATAAATCTAAAGACTAAATTAAGCCCACAAAGCCTCAGACCTGCAAATGATTCTTGGTACCCACGGACAGGAAGGGACATCCCAACTTCTTGGGTACCATTTTCTCTGATTTACACTGGAACTAAAATTGCTTTCCCTGTTTTGCAGAATTCAACAGAATGTGTTTTTAATTTTTATCCTGGCGATAGCTGGGGTGTTCTGGATTCATCGCTTCATTAAGTTTATCTATAATGTCTGCTGCTACTGGGAGATCCATTCATTCTACATCAACGCTCTTAAAATCCCCATGGTAAGTGATGTATGTAATTCTGTGTTCAGTGTGCCTTGTTTCACCTTCATGCTGTAGCACCAACCCCCACCTCCCCCTAGTGATCATCTAGTGGTATGCTTCATTTATTGATCTTACCTAGGGGCAGCATGGACACTGTAAACAACATGGGTGAGAGGACCAACCCTTGGGGAACTCCACAAAGCAGGGGCTTAGGGCGGGAGGAAAAACTTCCCATCCCCACCCTCTGTGTCCTGCCTGTGAGAAAGGACTCAAACCAGCTGATGACAGTGCCGATAATTCCTCATAGCCCCCTCAGGTGATCCAATAACACTGCATGGTCCACAGTGTCAAATGCTGATGACAGATTGAGGAGGACAAGTATTGACCGCACCCTTCTATTTTTAGCCCTGAGGAGATCATTTTGCAACCGGTACTATGTCCAGACCTAAATCCTGACTGGAGGGGCTCATAGATATCCAAGGCCGTAATGTGTGCTTTGAGCTGCAGAGCCACAATTTTCTCAATAACCTTACCCAAGAAGGGGAGGCCAGAGACTGGCTTATAATTCACCAAGACGCCTGGGTCAAGAGATGTTTTTTTTCAGAAAGGGCTTTACCAGCACCTCATTCAAGGCGTCAGGAAATAGCCCCTCCAAAAGCGAGCACTGGACTATCGTGGCAAACACTGGGCCAACGGACTCAATGCATCCCGCTAGAAGACTGGTTGAGCCCAGGTCCAGTTCACAATATGTGGGCTGTAGCTTCAAAATCACCTCACAGACCTCTTCCACCCCTACCAGTCTAAACTCACTCCAGGCAAGGGGAGTGCTCTCAGAGACATCTGACTCACCACTGCTGGGATGAGGTAGTCCGTTGGGGAAATCACAGCCCTGACAAAGGACACTCTGTCAGAGAAGAACAGAGCGAGCCCCTCGCACTTTGCCACCAAAACTTCTCTAACCATCTGTAGGCAGGCCAGATGAAGTAGCCTGTCCACAGTCCGGAAGAGTTGAGCCAGTCTGTTCTTCACTGCAGAAATCTCAGATAAACTGCCTTTTTATGGAGACTGCCCTCTGACACTCACCATAGTAAGTTCTCAAAGCCAGCCTGTCCTGCTCTGACTGATTTATGCCAATGATGCTCCCATCTCCGACCTTTGGCCTTCATCTCCTTGAGCTCCCCATCAAACTAGGGGGACCTCAAGCGAGAAGACCTAGGTTGTATACGGACTGGCATGACAGAATCAAGCGCCACGGTGACAGCCCTATTGTAGGCCGCCACCACCTCACTCAAGCTGACTTTGCAGGCAGCTCTCACTACTGAGAGGTCCATTACCGCTGTTAGGCCCTCACAGGACAGCCCCCTTAAAGGGCAGTAGTGTACCAGTTCCACAGGGGAAGGGCTCACAGGGGACCCTGAACGAGAACCGCACTGTGCAGTGATCCAACCAGATGACCAGATCAATTTTGAGATCAGATATCTTAAGCCCCAGCGAGAATACTGGGTCCAAGGCGTGAGGAAAGTAGAACATGTTGGAATCAAACCCCATTCTGCTGGATGAACAAAGCTTGTTCACAGCACTTTGCTTTAATCTCTAGGCTGTACTGCCAGCTGATAATCAAAAACTTCACATTTCAAGGCTGGCCCTATGATGCCAGGCCAGTGGGTACATAGCTACATTTGCATCTTGTAGACCTGAGTTCACACCCGAAATTTTAAGAGAAAAGGCTGTAAGAGAGGGAATATAAAAAGACAGAAGCTGGTGCTGTGGCAGCATCAGAAATCTGTACTGACAGAACACAGACAGGGTTTAGAAATCCTGATTTGGGGCCCCAATACCTATTGGCACCACAGAGTCAGCCTTGAATGTATATGTAGCACCAGTCAGCTGGCAGTATATAGCCAGAATAAAAGCAATCCTAAAGATGAATTGTTTTTACTAACAGTTTGAAATGTAAGGGTGATAACTCACTAGCTTCAATGCACATACAAAACAATTATAATTGTAGAAAGTGTTGTAATAACACCTTAAAACACACTTAATAAAGCAGACAATTTCCTATTTAATCTACAGTCAATGGAGGGTCAAGATCCTCGGTGACATCATTTCCTGTCAGGAGCCTAAAACATATGGCTGCCCCCAGCCCTTAATTACAGACTGATTTACATATGAATAACTCTGGACAGCAAAGGCTCACAGATAAATACAATGGCTCACTCAAATTAGCTTTTTATGGTCTTTCAGACATTGAGAAACCCTGTTGATGACCATTCCCCTATAAGAATGTGACAGGTGGATGTGGTCTATTGCAGTAGCAAACATGGTTTAGAATGCCAAAGTTGTGTGCAGTATTTAGAATACTGCAGGAATGAGATTTCAGAATGCCGCCAGGTTGTAATCGTGATATAATATCAGAAAGTAACTGGACACGCAGTTTTGGAATGTGACTTGGCTATGCAATTTTAGAATGTGGCAGTAACTCTCAATTTCAGAATGTGATGTGGGCTCTACAATTTTGGAATTTTGTCGGGATGGTCATTTTTGGAATGTAACAAAGACGGGCAGTTTTGGAATGTGACAATGTCACACAATTTCAGAAAAGGGGTACCCATTCCTATACCCTATGCAAGGAAGCAATGAGTGTATGGTACTGGGCTCTGTTCCACAGCCTCTGACTGTCAGCCTTGCATCCCTCAGGCACACAAAATGTCTTAGTAGACTGGCTAAGCAGGTCGAAGTCCTAGATGCATGAGTGGGAACTGCTGACCACTGTTGTAGACGCATTCTTTGCAAGATAGTCATCCAGAGTTGGACTTTTTTGCGTCCCCACATAACGCAAAACTGCGACATTTCTGCTCGCTCGTTCCAGGGCCTGGAGTTTTCTGGTGAGCTACGTTGTCCCTCTCTCGTGGAAAGGAAAATTACTGTACACATTTCCCCAAATTGGCTAATACTGAAAGTCCCCATCAAAGTGCGGATGGAAGGTGCTACCCTCATCCTCATAGTCCCATTGTGGCCTCACCAAATATGGTTTCCATTTGTACAGCTGGCGGTGGAGCCTCCAGTACCTCTTCCATTTTGTCAGGGTCCATTGTCACAGGACAAGTGGTCCGTGGTTCGTCCAAACCTGAGGTCCATACATTTGCATGCCTGGCTTCTGAAAACATAGCCATGGCATGTTTTGGAATCTCCCTCTAAAGTTGCAGATGTTCTAGTTGTGACTCAAAAGCCTTCTGCCAGAGATACCTATTCCTTGAAGTGGAAGTGGTTTACCTTGTGAGCTGCTTCCAAGAATTTGGACTCATTCACATGTCCTGTAAATGCAGTTGTAGAATACTTGCTATCCCTGTCAGACTGAGGCCTACTCTGTTCCTTCCTTAAGGTGCATTTGGCCACTATATCAGCTATTCATGCACTTATTGATGGATGTATGGTTGCACAACTGGAGGTGCCCATACTTTATTGACAGATAGTCTGCAAACAAAACCTCCTTTTCATAATCCAGTTGCGCCATGAGACTTGAATTTTGTGCTGGGGAGATTAATGTTGGCACCGTTTGAGCCGGCCACGGAGCTGTGGGCTACGTTTTCTGGCATAGAAAATATTGTTTTTAGTTGCAGTTACTTCTACTCTAAGGATCTCCTAGCTGCTGACTCTAATTTGTGAGCCTCCTTATTTAATTTTTCACAAAGATAGTTTCTTTGTGTACAAGTCATAAAGTTTCTACTGAAGGTGGTATCTGAGTTTACACTGAATCATATTATACACCTTCTTGTTTACTAACTCGAGCATGCCAATCATGGTGAAGCATTGCTCCATACTTTAATCATGTGAATTGCACCAAGGATTGCAGAAAGTCCTCTCAGCTTTTTGTTTGGTTCACCCCCGGGAAAGAGGGTGCTCCTATTTCTAAACAATGCCTGTCCACATTTCTGGCACATTGTGTTGCGTTCTGTTATAGGAAGCATGGTAAGGAATGTCCTGGTGTGGTTCATGGTCCTTCCACAAGGAGGTGGCCACTTCTACTGCTTGTTTCAGAAATGTCCCTGCCGGTGACATTTCTGCTGCAGCCAAATGCAGCACTGTTCACACCTTTACTAAACATTACAGTCTGGACATTGTCTCTCATAGATGTCCTGACTTTGGGCTTGCTGTACTGCAGAGTCTCCTGTCTTGACTGTATCAAGCTGTACCAACCTCCCAATGCCTTTTGGGACTGCTTGGGACTCATTCCAAGGATGTGGCCTAATGGAAGAGATATCCTTGAAGAAGATGGAATAGTTATATACTTACTGTAACAGTAGATCTTCAAGAAACGCTCTTCCATTAGGTCATGCCTTCCCTCCCTCCCTCCATCCCCCTTCTGCTTCTGTGATGATAGCTTCAGATATTGTGCCTGATCCTAACCCCATGGCTTTTATATGCAGCACCATATATCCCCTTGTATGGTTGGTGCTGGTCTCATCTCCTGGTTCCCCATGGGTGGCGGTCCTCTGAGCCTAATCTTTGGTAGGGAACTGAGGAGTGAAGGGGCCATCCACATTTATGTAGATGCTGATGCATCATGTTGTTGCAGGTGGCCCCAAGCTAGCAAAGGTTTCCGTCTGGTCCTAGTGCTTGATGACTGTAACTCCAAAGGTGTAGCCTAATGGAAGAGATTCTCTCAAAGATCTACTGTTATGGAAGTATGCAACTGTTCTTGTTGGAATGTGGCAAGGACACACAGTTTCAGATTGGGATGGGGCACACAATTTCAGGATATGACAGGGACATGCAATTTTGGAATGTAGCTAGGATGTACGGTAGTGTAGTGGTGACATAATATGGCAGGGATGCACAGTTTCAGAATGTGGAGGTGGCACAGTTTCAGAATGTGGCAGTGACATAATTTTGGAATGTGGTGGTGGCACAGTTTCAGAATGTGGCACTGACGCACTGCTTCAGAATGTGTCAGGGATATGCAATTTTGGAATGTGGGGGGTGCGTGCACTTTTGTTTTGTGGCAGGAATGCACAATGTCAAAATGTGCCAGTGACACAGAATGTCAAAATGTGGATTTTGAAATGTGGTGGGTTCATACAGTTCTGGATTATGGCAGGGACAAGCAATTTCAGAACAAAATGGTGTGTCTTGCCACATTCCTGCTGTGTGTATCCCCACTATATTCTGAAATTGTCAGTCACGCCAGTTTGCTAGGTGTGCCCCTGTCACATTTTGAGATTGAGTGTTCCAACCATATTTCGAGATTGTGCATCCCTGACACATTCCAAGATTGCATACCCCTCCCAACATTCTGAAAATATGAACTACCATGACATTTCGCAGCTTTGTTCAGTGCTGCATTCCAAAACCAGCTCCTTCTGTATTCTGCAGTACAGTACCGTGCATTCTAGAAATGCATGCACTGCACCCAGCCACGTGTCAGTTTTTTTTTTTTTTTGTCAAATGATTACTGCAACTATAGATCTTCATTGAAGGTATCTCCTACATTGGGCTACACCTTTGGAACTGTAAGACGTCGGCATCAGGACCACTTGGAAACGTTTGCTAGCTGGGGGCCGTCCCTGTTTACATGCAGCATCAGCATCTTTATAATCATGGGCAACACCATTGTTCCTCAGTTCTTCCGCCATATACAGCTTGTTGGATCTGCAGAGAAACAACGCCATTGTTCCTCAGTTCTTCCGCCATATACAGCTTGTTGGATCTGCAGAGAAACAACGCCATTGTTTCTCAGTTCTTCCGCCATATACAGCTTGTTGGATCTGCAGAGAAACAACGCCATTGTTCCTCAGTTCTTCCGCCATATACAGCTTGTTGGATCTGCAGAGAAACAACGCCATTGTTCCTCAGTTCTTCCGCCATGTACAGCTTGTTGGATCTGCAGAGAAACAACGCCATTGTTTCTCAGTTCTTCCGCCATATACAGCTTGTTGGATCTGCAGAGAAACAACACCATTGTTCCTCAGTTCTTCCGCCATATACAGCTTGTTGGATCTGCAGAGAAACAACGCCATTGTTTCTTCGACTTTATTATTTTTTACCTCTTTAACTAATCAACATTGTCCTTTTATGTCGTCATCAAGAGTCTTTATTTAGGTTTTGTACCTATGGCCACAAGATCTACAATGACGACACTGACACGGTTTGTGTTTGCTGTTTGGGACTGTCCCACAACATCAGGGCCTGCAGGATCTGCCACGGATTCAGTCAAGATACAAGGAGATTCTGAAAGAGGGCTCTAGAAACCTTAATCATTATCAAGGCCAGGGAAGCTGTCGCCAAGGCCATGAGCTCCAAGCTGGCTTCTCTTTCTGCTTCGACCGCCTCCTGGAAGGATACTCTCCAGTGTTTGGTGACACTGTTGCTGCTGTGGTCTTCAAGGACAAAGACAAGGATAACTCATCATCGAAGTCCTTCTCTTCTGGCCATCACCAGAGGCATAAGAATAAAGCTCCTGCTTTACCCGTGAGGTCAAGGTCTCTATTAAAGGAAGATAAGTCCTCGTTAACATCTGCTTCAGTGATAGCTACAGATCCTGACCGTCAATGGGACACCAAGGTTGGGATCTGCTTCTGGCACTGCTGCACCTACTGTGGACGGTATGCAGTCCCCATAATTGTGTTATACCTGTTTGATGTTGGTAATCCTGGGCTCTTTACAGGGTGCTGGTGACTCCCATGTTGTGTTGGCATTGTTCTCTGAACTATTCAGATGCCTGTTTCCATCACTCCCACCAGTGATAATGGCTGTCCTATTGACTGGGCCTCCCTTTTGTCATCAGCCAGATCCAGAAGCACATCTTTCATTCCTCTGTCACAGCATCTGCCTCCGTTGCTGGCTCTGTTGATATCCCCCATGTCATTTCACATGTCGACAATGTGGAATATAATCCCTGTCTCCTTAATAAGGAAGAGAATTTGGAGGATAATGATTCCTATGAAATGGGTTTGCATTCCAGCTCTACTATCTTCCTGCAGTGAGGACTCTGTGGTGTATACTCCCAGGTCTCATCCTGAGGATCTCTGTTTTCAGGCTGTACTCAAATAAATCCAAAATGTCATGGGATTTGATGCTGAGTAGGAGCTCCAGTAAGAAAAATTTAATGGGAGTTTTTGGAGATTCCTGCTGCACCCTCTATTGTAGTTTCTCCTTTATATCCTGCCTTAGAGGATGCTTCCTTTGCTGCCTGACCTTGCCTGCAGTGCCACAGTATCATGCTCCATCTGTAAGCCTTATTATATGTCCCAGCCTGAAACTGATTCTGTAGTTATCATGGCTGCTCATGACTGCTGTAGCACCCCTAGACACATGAGCACTTTGCTTCCTGACAAAGAATCCAGGAGGCTGGATGTTATGGGCAAAAGAACTTACCCTCCGCATCCTTGGACTTACAGATTGCTAACTACCAGGCATACATGATTAAATATCAGAATAGCCTGTGGAAATCTGCCGTCTACCATTCAGACTTTGCCTGATAGCACTGCCTTGGCAAGGTGGACTTGTTTAAAGCCATCTCAGCTGGTGTGGATACTGAAAGGTATCTGTTACACTGTGCATACGATGCTTCTGCCAGAGCTGCCGCCTCCAGCATCTTCCTTCAGAGATATTCCTGATTTAGGGCAGTTGGATTTGTTACTGACATACAACAGGCTGTTATGAATGCCCATTTTAGAAGTTTCAGATTGTTTGGGATTGATGTTGAAAATGCTGTACATGAGCTGCACAAATCTATGACCTCACAACCTGCTAGGGGGCATGGTAGGGGCCCATTTTGCAGGCCTGCATCTTGTGGTGGCCATGCCTCCCATGCACAAAACCGTGGAGGTAGTCCCCTTCTGGTGCCCATGCAGAAGCACCAAAAGGTATCGGTTAAGGTGGCACCCCTACAGCCCATGGTACCTTCCGACTCCCCTCTTCCTCCCCCTCTGCTGCTACCTTCAGGGGTGGGAGCAGGATCATAATTCCTCTGCCTAAACGGAGGGAGATAATGAAGGACAAGTGGATCCTGGAAATAGTGGAAAAAGGGGCATGCCCTGAAGTTGCTGTATACTCCTCTAGCTCATCCTCCATCTCCTCCTCATTATCCGTGCGGTCACTTGTCCCTTCTGCTAGAGGAAGCTCAATCACTCATTCACAAGCGAGCTAACAAATCCGTTTCTGCCCAAGAAAGAAATGAGGAACTGGGTGTTATAGTGAATGTACTGAAATCCGTACTAGTTCCTTGTCATAGCCTCCAATATATTGGTGCAGTGCTGAACACGGCAGTGGGCAGTGCCTTCTTGTCTGCAGATAGGGCCTAGGCTATTGTTGCCCATGCCCAGTTGATAAATAGGAGTCATTACATGTCTGCTCAGACAGTGTTCCATCTTCTGGGACTGAAGGCTGCTTACATAGTAATGGTTCCCTATGCTCATCTCTACTTGCACACACCGCATTGAACTCTTCTAACCTCAGTAATACTCAGATATTCATAACTTCTGCAGTGACCCTTTAAAACAGAACTGCCTGGAGAGAATGTAACACATGCAAACGATGGAACCTTTTGTGTGTGACAACTTTTCAAATGCTGCCTTGAACTAACTGCCTTAGTTCTAAACCCCTCAGATTTCACTCTCCACCTGTCAAGTCTAGACGCTTGGAGTTCCTCTCCTCAACTTCTATCTGTGACATGAAAAAACTTATAAAATCATATAAGTAACTTTTTTTCTTTCATTTGCTGTCTATTACTTATTGTAATTCTAGCTAAACTGTAGTTTTAGTGATAAATTTGTATTTTTATCGGTTCTTCACGGTTCAGTATAACCGGTGGGGAACCAAGTTATTTTAGTTCAGATTGGAGTCTTCTGACTAAAAAACTCTGTTAGTTTAGTTTATTTTTATTAAAAAAACATTGTTTTTTGTAACCGCTTTATCGGTTACTGAACTGATAACCTCGGTTCATTTTTTCTGCAGTTCCCAGTTCTTATTGGTTACTTTATCGGTTCCGGAACCAACCGCAACTGCTAAATATTACTTAAAATTTATAACCATTTAGCAGTTTGAATTTTTTGTTGGTTCCCGATAAACGTGTCTGAAAAACCGAAAAAGAAATCCGGTGAACCTGGTTTTAAAAACTGTTCTGATTGTTGGGAAGTATTTGCCAAGGCAGATAAGCACAGTTTGTGTGTTGTCTGCTTTGGCTATGATTGCCTAAAAGAAGATTGTAATATTTGTAAAACTTTCCCAGAAAAAACTGTGGAGAAACGCCTGGAATGGCTAAAGAAAAACTTCCTCCACCTAAGGGTACCTCAGGCTGACCAGCTGACACCCTCTTCTCCTGTGGGTGAAACCACTGCAGTTTTACATTCAACCCCCAAGACAGGTGATAAAATGACTTCAAGAGGCTTGCTGAACTGACTGACTCCCTGATTCCCTCAAAAAAGGCTAAAAAAATTAAAGCACACAGAACCCGTACTGAACAAAAAAAGGGGGCTTCTGTGGGTGCTCTGGCTCTCCCCTCTCCTCGGGAGATACAACAGGCTTTCAGAGTGGTACAAGCCTTGCAGGGACTTTTTTCTCCTGGCCAGCAGCCATCTGGGCAGACCCCAGTTGGACAGGCTAGCCACTCAGCCAAATCCTCATTTTTTGAAGAGGAGGATTATGGGGAGTGTCAGGAGGAGGAAGTGGGACCCATTGAACCTGAGGTTTCCCCTGAGCGGGATTTTAGCTCTCCTCCCAGAACTACTGAGGATTATTCCTCACATTTCACTTTTGTGAGAAGGATGGCTGATGCCCTGGACATCACCACAAGTGAGGAAATAGAGGATGAGGTGGAATACCTTGAGATGATGGAGTTAACCCCCACTAAAAAGCTCCTCCTCCCAGTCAGTAAATTCTTCAAAAAGGATGCCTTGAAGATTTACAGACTCCTAACTCTGTCCCCCTCTTGATAAGAGACTGGACAAGAAATATCAGCTGAACAGGGAGGGTGCAGAATTTCTGTTTTCTGACCCTGACCAGCAGGGGGTGGAGCAGGCAGCAGCCTGTGATAAGGCTAAAGTGCCCCTGGCTTCTCACCCACCAGAAAAGGAATCCAGAAAAATTGACAGCATGACCAAGAAAGGATATTTGTCAGCCTCTTTGGCCATCAGGCAGGCTAATTGTCAAGCTTATGCAGCACGGTACTCGAAGTCACTGTGGCAATCAGTCTTTGCTATGGCAGATAAGGCCACATCACCCTTGTTGACTGATCTTGCAGAAACTGCTAGGTTTGGCTTGGAAGCAGCCAAATATCAGTTTCAAATGGCTGCTGATACTAACGATACAGCAGCTACTGTAGGTGGATGGCCAATACTGTTGCCCAAAGGAGCTTTGCCTGGCTAAGAGCCACAAATCTTACCCAGGACACACAAACAAAAGCAATGGATTACCCTCTGGAGGGTAATTCCCTTTTTGGAAACAAAGCAGTGGTTTACATGAAGAAAGTGGACGAATACAAAGCCACCTTCAACAGCAATTCAGCCAAAGAGAAGGCCTTCCCATCCACCAGACCCTATGGGAGGGGAGGCAGGGGTAGGTCTTTTCATAACAGGCCTTTTTTCCAGGCAATGGCTGCACCCCAATACCAGCAGTACACCCAGCAAGGGCACTTCAGAGGTAAGGGTAGAAGGGGCTCCAGGCGTGGATCTCAACCCCAGTCTCTGCCCCAGAGTAAACAAATACCCTGATGTGTTTTCACTGGCTGCCTCCTCTCTACCTATGGGAAGCAGGCTGGCTCATTACCTCCAGGCTTGGCAAGGAATTACCACAGACAAGTGGGTCCTGGAGGTAGTGTATCAGGGGCTGTCTCTGACTTTCAAATCCCTTCCTGTTTTGAGAACCAGAGTATTCAGACCATCCTTCCTCGCAGAAAATAAGCTGTTGGAGGAAGAGGTTTGAAACCTGCTACTGTCAAAGACAGTCAAGCCTGTCCCAGCTCAGCAGAAAGGAAAGGGGTTTTACTCAAGGTATTTCCTCACCACAAAGAACAATGGGGAGTGGCAGCCTATCTTACAGTAGACTTCAGGGTACTAAACAAGTATCTGACAAAGCCAAAGTTCAAAATGGTAACATTGGCATTGATTCTGCCAACACTCAAAAAAGGAGACTGGTTGGCATCACTGGACCTAAAAGATGCCTATTTCCACATCCCCATAAGGGAGTCTCACAGAAAATACCTCAGGTTCAGACTCCCATCAGGTCACTACCAATTCTCAACCCTGCCATCCAGTCTCACTTCAGTGACAAGAGTATTCACAAAGTGCTTGGCAGGGGTTGTGGCACACCTAAGGTGTCACAGTGTTCCCATATTTGGACTGGCTGGTGGTAGGAAAATCACCACAGCAAGTCGGTCAATACCTGCAGCTCACCCAGAGGCTTCTGGAGTCCCTGGGGTTCCTGATAAACCACAAAAAAATATGTCCTTCTACCTGAACAGGTGCTGCAGTTCATAGGGGCAGAAATTAACACCCTGCAAGGCAGGGGCTACCTGCCTTTAGACAGGATAAGGAGTATCCAGCTGATTGCAGACTCATTTAGCCTACACAAGCCCAAAACTGCAAGGCTGTTCCTACAGCTCCTGGGTCACATGACTGTGGCCGCAGGCACTGTCCTAGGTTTCAGGTTCCAAATGAGGGACATCCAGTTCCACCTAAGGGCACACTGGTGCCAGAGAAGAGACCCTCTCTCAAAGCTGATCCCAGTAACAAAAACCTTGTTACAGGCACTTCAGTGGTGGAAAGAGGAATCCAGTCTAAGAGAAGTGGTTCCCTTTCAGCAAGAGTACCCATCAGTTGTTCTCACAAGAGATGCATCTCTACTGGGGTGCGGCACCCATTTAGGGGACCACACAACCCAGGGCACATGGTCAAGTGCAGAGTCACTCCAGCATATAAACCTGCTGGAACTCAGAGCAGTGTTTCTGGCACCAAAGGCCTTCACAACACTAATACAGGGAAAGGTGATACAAATCAAGACGGACCATACCACCACAATGTACTTAATAAACAAGCAGGGAGGTACAAAGTCAGGTCCTCTCTGCACAGAAGCCATGAAAATCTGGAGCCTGGCATACTCTGGGAGTTTTCCTACAGTCAATCCATCTGCCAGGGAAAGACATTATCCTCGCAGGTGCTCTGAGTCGAATCAATCAGGCCCATCATGAATGAACCCTGAACAGGCAAGTGGTGCAAGTGATTTTCAGGAGGTGGGGCACCCCAGAGGTAGACTTGTTCGCATCCCACCGGAACCACCACCTGCCACAATACTGTCGTAGACCACCAGTTTGGGGGAGCAGTCCCCCTGGGTGCTCTAGCTCTGAAATGGTCAGGGAAGCATCTGTATGCTTTTCCTACCTTCCCTCTGGTGTGCAGAGAATTACTTAAGCTCAGGTCCCAGTCAGCATCAATGATATTGATAGCACCAGACTGGACCAGGCACCCATGGTACTCTCTGCTGCTATCCATGTCTGTGGCCAAGCCAATATACCTTCCTCCGAGTCACAATCTGCTAACCTTCAACCAGGGGAGGCTCCTGTACCCAAACCTTAGGCCACTTAGGCTCAAGACTTTGCTGTTGAGGACCTAGGATATGCAGGCTTGCATCTTTCTGAAAATGTCTTGGACATTTTAAAGGTTTACAGGAAGCCCTCCACTAAGACATATGCTTCAAAGTGGAAAAGGTTTTTTATTTGGTGTTCAACCAGGGAGCTGGTACCAGGACAGGCTGGGGTCCCAACTGTACTTGACTACCTTACTTATCTGCATTCACTGGGCTTGTAGTCCAGTACCCTCAAGGTCCACCTGGCTGCAACATCTACTTACATATCAGCTGGACAGAATGTTTCAGTGGCTTCAGATCCTATCTTCAAGAGGTTCTTTTAGGGCCTGGCCCATTTGCACCCCCCTCATAGGGAACCGGTGCCAGCATGGGACCTAAATGTGTGCATAGTTAAGCTCATGGGGCCTCCCTTTGAGCCCATGTCTTCGGCTCATTTGAAATATGTCACATGGAAAACAGTTTTCCTAGTGGCAATGACTTATACAGTAAGAATCAGTAAGCTCCAGGCTCTTTGCATTGAACAGGACTACATCTCATTCCACAGGGACAAGGTGTTCCTGAGAACAAACAGGAAATTTCTCCCTAAAGTGGTCTCTGATTTCCATTTGAACCAAACTATTACCCTACCAGTCTTTTTCACTGAGCTTTCTACCTCTGGTGAGAGGAGACTCCACAGTCTGGATGTCAAGAGAGCTCTTAGCTACTTTATGACAGCCACTAAGGACCATAGACAGGACAAAAAACAACTGTTCCCGACTTATGGGGATGTGGGAAAGGGTAACCAGCATTGAAAAGGTCCATTTCTCACTAGATAGTACAGTGTATCCAGTTTTGTTACACTGAGGCTGGAAGGGAACCCCCAACAGGATTGAGGGCCCATTCCACAAGAGGCACAGCTGCTACCATAGCAGCTGCCAGGGATGCTCCATTAGAGGACATCTGTAAAGCAGCTACCTGGAAAACAGTACACACCTTTTTTTGTTTTGAACTTGATATTTTATTGAAGGTTAGGACACCATTATTACAGATATAAACCATAGCAATACTTTTTCCATTAATTTATCTTATTACGGATCCATTCCACTGAAGTAAAAAATGATCCGGTCCATATGTTGGATGTGCCTCTTTGTAGCCAGATATCTCCGACCAACAAGGATACGCTGGAATGTCCAATTTGTTCATCAAAGTCCAACATAAAATGACTATTCATGTTAATACTATACAAAAAGGGCTTACTAAAAATAATTTTTTTTCCTTTTTTTTCTATATGTGTCCTAATTGTCTACCTTATATCATTGGTAGTCTAAATTGATATAATCTATGAAGTGTAGCCATAGTAAAAATCCTTAAATTCTTTTTTTTTTTTTTATACTTTATTATTTTATCAGTTGATTCACAGTCAGTTACATACCAGCATGTTGTCCAACAGTGAACTACCCCACCTGGGGGAACGTAATGCCACATTAGTCTGCTTAAGTTCATGTCACCATTATAGGCTTAGGTGTGCTTGTAAGTCATTAATTATAAACATTAGGTAAAGACCCCCATATAACACAGAGGCAAACAAGTTATTAAGTTATCAAAAACACCCTTACTATAACTAGTAGATAAGGAGCAAAAAACATTTCTGCAGTGTAGTCTCCTTCTTAAAGATATTTCTACATAACTAGGAGAGATGCCCACCTTCTCAAATCAGTCTCTGTCATCTTCAGAGCTGAACCATAATTCAGACTGTAAAGGGAACCCAGGGACCACCCGATTCTAATACCCAAGTATGTGAAGTGCCGTCCCACTCTCTTAGAGCCCCAACCCTGATTCCACCCCGAACTTTTGGGAAGCCTCATAACTTCGGATTTATCTAAATTAAGTTTATATCCTGAAAACTGTGCAAATCTCTCCACCAGCTGCAGAAGGGTGGTCATAGAACTCTCAGGCTCTGTAATAAAAAGCAACATATCATCCGCATACATTGACAGCTTATGTTGTTCCCCCGAGAAGCCCCTCACCCCTTGAATATTCTCATTCTTCTGAATGGCTATTGCCAGGGCTTCTACCACCAAAGCAAAGAGCAGCGGAGACAGTGGGCATCCCTGCCTTGTAACCCTGCCCAAACCAAAGCCAACAGAGAGTGTCCCATTTAGCAACACCTTCGCATGGGGGGATCTATACAGTGCGCACGCCCAGCCCACGAAAGTATCACCCAGACCAAACTGGGTCAGTGTCTCAAATAAGTAGTCCCATTCCACCCGATCAAAGGCCTTTTCAGCATCCATAGAAAAGACACAGGTATCCTTCTTCCGCTTTTCTGCCCCCCAGATTGCATTCAGAAGTCTCCGCACATTATGATAAGAGAGACGTCCCTTAATGAACCTGGTCTGGTCTGGGTGAACAATATCAGGTAAAACCACCTCTAACAGACCTGCCAACACCTTCTTAAATATCTTAGTGTCACAATTCAAAAGTGAAATGGGGCAAAAAGAGGCACACTCCAAAACATCTTTCCCTACCTTAGGAATCAAACAAATCACTGCATCAGAAAGGTATCCGGCAGTCTCGGAGTCTCCCCCTCCCGCTGCTGAAAGGTATCACATAGCGGTCCAGCCAGCTGCCCCTCCAGGCACTTATAATACTCCATTGGATAGCCATCTGGCCCACTTGCCTTACCACTCTGGAGCTTCTGTATGGCCCCAGCACCTCTAGTTTGGTAATAGGACCATTTAAAGAGTCTCTCTCTGCTCCCTTGTTAATTTGGGTAACCTCAGGGCTATTAGGAAAGCTTCCCTATTCCCCTTCCTTCCATCGTTCATATACAATGTTTCATACAAAACTTTAAAGCGCTCTTGTATCTGCTGAGGAGACTTATGCAACACCCCCCTTCTGTCCTTGATTGCTGCAATATGAGTTGCACCATTTCCACTCTTCATCAGGCGAACCTGCAAAGGTCCCGGCCTATTTCCCTATTCATACAATTTTCTCTTACCAAATGTCCAAGCAATTCTGGCCTTCCCACTAAGTAACGTATTCAGTGCTTCCCTAGCTGCCTTCAGCCCACCTTAAACTACTTCATCCTCCCAATTCGAAGCCCGCCTCTCTAATTCCCTCACTCTGGCTTCTAGTTCCATTCTCCTATCTTGCTTTTGTTTTTTTACTTTAGCCACGTATTTTATGATCATTCCCCTCATATATGCCTTTCTGGCTTCCCAAATAGTTGCCCTACTAGTAGGGGAGTTTATATTAGCTGTTATATAGTGTTCCATTGCTCCCTTAAGTATTCTTTAAAAGTTTTATCACCCAGCAAGTATGTCGGGAACTTCCAGGGGGGTGGGCCCTCCGTCAGCCTGTTCATCTCCAATGAAAGAATCACCATGGCATGGTCCGAAATATGGATTAGACCATGTCTAACCTCCCTCATCCATCCATACCATACCTGAGGGAGGAACACACAGTCAATCCGTGACCAGGTACCATGCAGATTAGAGTAGAAGGTGTACTCCCTTACACCAGGGTTCGCCTCCCGCCACCCATCCCCCTACCCCATTGGCAAATTGCTTCATGTTGTCGGCCTTTACTCTGGGAATGGTCCAAGAGTTGATCCAGAGTGCAGTTCAGGTCACCACCCAAAAGCAGGCCCGGAAATTGCTCCCTTACCAGGAGTGAAAGAATAGTATGGTAGAAAGAGGCCTCATACACCGCCAGGGCATAAACCGATCCAAATGTTACTTTCTCCCCCCATAGTTCCCCCACCACAAAAATATATCTACCTCCCATCTGGTCATTAACTACTCGCTGCACCTGAAATGGGAGGTGCTTATGCAGAAGGACAGCGTCTCCTCTCTTATGCGCCTTAAATGAGGCTGCAAAACATTTCCCCACCCACCCAGTGCCAATTTCCCGTGTTCCACCGCAGTGAGATGTTTCTCCTGCAACATTGCTACTTGAATTCCCTGTCTCCGCAAGGCTGTAAGGAGACTGGTTCATTTAACCGGGGTCGCTATCCCTCTAACATTCCAGGAACATATACTTAAATTTTGTTTATTAACCATTGGTAAAAAAACTGTTTTGTCATATTATTCCACCCATTGTCCATAGCATAGAGCTCCTCCTCTTCACTCTAAGACACTGGGCATCTACTCTCCTGCAGCTGGTCATGTCTTTCAAACGCACCTGAAGCACCTTAATCTGGTAATCAGGACTCTGTGTGCAATGATATGTAAGTAGAAAAACAATAACGATAACAAGTGTCCAACTATTGAAAATACATTCAAACATACCCCCCAACTTTTTTAATAACCAAATTACCCAAACCCCTTCCGCCCTTATATCCTTTGTCCAGTATCACTTGCCCATCTTGTCCCCAATTCCCTTGTTTTAAATGTAATCCCCAATACCCCATCTCTGACACTAACTGCCAGCACTGCTCAAGTGCCAATATTATACCTCTATGCAGTTGTGTCCTGCCCTCTGCCCCGAGGTATATATCATACTTGCCCTTCTAAATTCAATTTCTGTGTAAATCTCCCAAAATATGGAGCTTCAAACTCTAAGCCATCTTCGATATATCCCCCAGGCCTTCATCCCGAAATTGCCATACATGGAGACCCTCCCCTGCTGATGAGAGGCCCTGCCATATGAGAGTACGCAGAAACAAGCAAACACTCCCATGCAGGCCACCCGTACTCAATCCCATGGCCGCCAATGAGGGCCTCCCCCGTATAATATTAGCCCAGCACAACAGGGACATGGCTTCCTTCCTCTAACAACGTCTCCTAAGGCGAGCCCCTTATTATGCCTTTAGCGGCCAAAACGCCCATGTTCTCCAAGTTCCCTATTCCCAGCTGGCCCCACATATCATATCCACGTTCTCCTCCATTCCCTGCAATCGAGCATCGACCCCCTTCCCCAGCGGTACCCATTCAGATGTCCCTTTTGTTTGAACAAAAAACTTCTTAAACTATATAATATCCAAATAAGTGTCCTTCGAGTGGACCATTGTGTGGGTATGACAGAATCTTCTTCAATCCACGACCTTTTCACACAAGCCTAGCGCCTCCACGCACTGGAGAGCGGGAGAAGAGTAAGAAAAGTCCATCCCAACAGGAGAGAAGAAACATAAAGAGACGCTCATCTCAATGAGAATGTTGATACAGTCCATTTTCCCCTTATCAGATAATTAAACTGATGATTGAACGAAGCTAGTCCAATCGACCGGCCTCCCAGGTGCTTAGATATAATTGTTGAGGTTTTATACTTCACCCGGCCTTTTTTCACAAACTTCGCTGCTTTCTCCGCTTCCCAAAACAAATATGTTGCACCCTTATGCTTCACCTTAAGAGTGGCTGGATAAATCAAAAAGTTCTCTACTTTAAGTGAGCGAAGAACATCCATTGACTCATTAAATTCTTTACACCTATTCAGAAACCTTGCTGAGTAGTCCTGGGAGAGAAAAATGCAGTGGCCCTCCATTAAAAGCTGACCTTTCTCTCTCTAAGCTCGCAGTACTGTTTCACGGTCTTGAAAATAGTGGAACCGCATGATGGTTTGGCAAGGCGGTTGCCCCGCCGGAGGCCTGGGCATAACAGCCCGATAGGCACATTTCAGCTCCAACCTTCCATTTTTGAGGGTAAGGCTCAGCAGCTTGGGCAGTGTTTACGCACAGTAATTCAACATATCCCCTCCTTCCATCCCTTGTGGTAGACCACGCAGTCGGAGATTAAGCATTCGATGATAAATTTTCTTGATAGTCAGCCGCTTCTTTCATTTCTTCTAACTCTTTTTGCAGGGCTAAGATCTGATCTGGTACACCCTGCAGTTCGTCTTCCATTCTAGATATGCATTCCTCCACCTCCGTTAAGTGTGTCCCATGGGCTGCCTGCTAGGTCAATACCTCCTGGAACTTTTCATCGATTCTGGTTTCTAATTTGCAGAGTCACTGCTCCAAGGCTGCTAGAACCTGGCCCGTAACTCTCGACCCAATGCGCTCACCTCCGCAGCTGATAAGGAGACTACTTGGTGGCTTTCAGCCTGTGAGCAGGCCGCATTTTTCTTTGTGGTTTTGCCAGCCGCCCTCTGACTTTTACCAGCCCCCAACGTCAGATATTCCACCATACCAGGTTGATGTATGGTCTTGTTACAAAATAAACCGTCAACCAGGGCAATTTAATACTTTTTTAATTTTAATTAACCTCAGCGAGGTGGAGTGAGGTGCAAACACGTCTGTTCTCTTCAAGTGCTCATTAGCACCCCCCAGCAAGGTATTTTTAGATAACCAGTGCTGCATTATTAATTTTTGGGCTGCCCCAATTAATATATAATAGAGGTATCTCTTATTTGATGATTTTATCCCCGTGGGGGAAGACCCAATATCAAATTTTCAAATTCCAGGGGTCGCTTCAGCTCCAGAATAGAACCAATGGCCCTCGCCACCTTCCTCCAAAAATTCTCTAATCCTGGAACACTCCCAAAATATGTGATAGTGGGATCCCACTTCTCAACATTCCCTCCAACATTTGTATTAGAAATGTGTGGCGTAATGTTTGGATAAGACCAGAGTTCGGAAAAATCTGGGGGATACCTTCCAGTGGAACACCTGCCATGAAGGTGAATTTGTTGTTTTGTGTATACCTCTCCAAACGCCCTGTCACATCTCCTCCAGTATATCTCTTACCAACTCTGCCTGCCATCTTTCCTCTATGCTCTGTATAGCCAGCAATCCGACTTCTTCCTGCAGGATCTTATATATCTGAGAGATGTAATGTTTGGTGTCTAAGAGTTGGCTCTTCTGCCAGGTTAACCTGATGGGAGTAGGTGGTTCCTGAGACAAGCCTATAGACAAAGAGTCTCGTAAGATTGACCATACCACTATAAAGGTGTACGCTGTTGTATTTTTAGGTCTCCGGCAGGCTAGCTATGCTATGATCATGGCTAACTTCAGTTACTCCCTGATGACAGTCTTCGATGTTGTCCTCCCTGACCCCCCTGTTGAGCAACAGTTGGTGGTGAAGCTCTCAGAGACCAAGGTCAATTCCTGGCTGGGCACCAGCTCCAGACAGCCTTGGACATGGGCAATTCTTGCACCTGTGCTGTGGTAGTGGCTGTCTCAATGCATCGCAGGGCCCAGCTACATTTGTCCACCGTCATGGTGGACACCCTACATAAGCTGGCGGATGTCTTTTTTCTAGGCATCGTCCATTTCGACCCTGGGGTAGAAGTACATCTCATCATAGGTATCCAGAGTAGAGAAGACCAAAGTCCATAATACTCGCCATTTGTCTATATTCCCCTGATTTATAATATCAATAACCCTTTATGTTTCTGGTAGTTATGTGTCTGTCCAATATATGCTTAAATTCCTCGGATGTCTTGCTTGTTACTACTTCTACAGGTAGGCCATTCCAAATTTGTTGTACTCTTGCTGAAAACCAGTTCTTCCTTTTGTTAGTTCAGTATCCCTTGCCTGTGATTTGCAGGTGGTGTCCCCCCTCATGTTGTAGTTGTGTTTTGACATCAAGGCCCAACTGGTTCCATAGTGATTTATAGGATAATGCCTTAAAGACCAAACACATGTCCCCTCTTAATCTTCAGTACTCCAAGGGAGTACATTCCCAGCTCTGTCAGTCTGTCCTTATATCCCAGTTCTTTAATATTTCTGGCTATTTTTGTTGCCCTTCTCTGGACTCTTTCTAGTGCCTTTATTTCAGTCTTATCCCCTGGAGCCCAGAACTGGGCACAGTATTCCATGTGGGGCCTCACCAGGGAGCAATACAAGGACTCCATGACCTCCCGTCTCTGCTGCTGATGTGTCTCCTGATACAGTTGCAGTTTATTATCCAGAGCACTCAAATCGAGGGGAGGCTCTATCGCATACTCTGGATGTTCACCGGGTCCTTCATTATTATTTGACTTGTATGCAGGGTCTCAGAAAGTATGATCAGTTGTTTTTTTCATTTGCCCTGCGGATTTTAGGGGCACCTGTTTCTAAGCAGACATTGTCTAAGTGGTTGGTTCACTGCATCATGTACTGCTACCAGAAGTATGAAAAGACTTTACTGGGACCGATAAAGGTCATTCTACCAGGGATTTGCTCGTCTTCTGCGTAGCGTGTCAAGCGACAGATATCTGCGCAGCTGCCACCTGGAGTTCTGTCCACACTTTCATCAAGCACTAAAGTCTGGATATTGCCTGCAGGCGCAGGGCAAGCTTTGGTTTCGCTGTCCTGCAGGGCCTGCTCTCATGAGCATTTCAGTTCCTGCCTTCTTTTCTTCCACCTGTTTAGCAAGAGTTTTCCTTGTACTGCTTGGGACTGAGTCCATATGGTGTAACCTGCTGCAAGAGCTCCCCTCGGAGTGAGATAGTACAGTTACATAAGAACTTACCATAACAGTAGATCTTCGAGAGGAGCTCTTGCAGTAGGTGTTGCTTTCCCTCCCTCCCTCCTTCCCCTTGGTTTCTCCATTTTCTGAAATTCTCTTTTATCCTCAGTTTGAGAATCCTCCTTGGTTCGCCAATTTTCTTCCTGTGCTGGGGTATCCGGCAGGTGAACAGAGGTGGGGCTGGGGGACCGCACCTTTTATACCATTGGCTGACATCATGGGCGGGCCAGCATCAGGGGCAGTCCCCGTCATAGACTGCTAGCTAGAAGTTCTCTGTGGGGTCCTGGCACCCGCAGGCTTAAGCCCATATGGTGTAACCTGCTGCAAGAACTCTTCTCGAAGATCTGCTGTTACAATAAGTTCTTATGTAACTGTACTTTTTACCTTAATCAGGTGATTAACTTGCTAGTTTATTTCACCAGCCCATCTTTGGACGCCAACCGCAGGCTTCTTACACTGGATCTGCAGAGGGTGCTCTCATATGATTGTAGTGTACGGCTAGAGTTGGGGAACAGGCTTGCCAGCTGTTTGTCACTTATGCTGAACCCATGCCTGGCAGACTGACAGCAAAGCAGACGATTGCAACATGGATTACTTCTTTGCACCAATCTCTGCTGTAGTTTGGCTGATAGGGAACCTGCCATATGGCTTAGCGCTCCTTCCACCAGATATACCACTGCCTCAGTGGCTGCTTCCAGGGATGTCCCCATACAGGGGATGTGTTGGGCTGCTGCCTGGGAGTCAGCACACACCTTTATTTCCCACTACCACATCAACCTGGAGTCACATCAAGATGCAGGATTTGGGACCTCAGTTCCCAAGTAGGGATGTGCGCTTTGCCCCCTCCTCCTGGAGAACTGCTAGGAGTCTGCTAGACTGTAGATAAGTGAACCATATCCATACCACTAGAAGAATAGGTTGCTCACCTGTAACAGTAGTTCTAGGAGTGGTGTATGGTTCATGTCCACACAACCCTTCCGGCCTCCCCTGGAAAGTGGCACATGGATCCTGCTTCCAACATGTAAGATCTGATGTCATGGGCGGAGTCAGGGGATATACCAACCAGTTGGTAGGAGGAGCTTAGCTTTAAAGGGAAACAGTGGAAAAGGCACAGCTTTACCCAGGCACTACAAAAATGCCTGATTAGTGCTTTCAGATGGTAACTTTTTTTAACAGATAACTCTAATTGCTTTTTTAGTGATTTAAACAGTGGCCTTCAACTTTCACTTTTTTATTGCTGGCAGCCACCATTTCATGAGTAGCAAAGAGCTTCCTGAGCTCACTTTATGCTAATATGACCTGCCAACCAATAGCTGAGGTCAAACAGACATATTAGCATACAATGAGCTCAGGAAGCTTACTGCTGCTCATGAAATGGCTGCTGCCAGCAACAGGAAATGGACGTTGTTGGTAGCTGTTCTAAATCATTAAATAAAGTTGTTACTGTCTGAAAGCACTAATTGAGAGTTTCTGCTGTGTCTGAGGAAAGCTGTGTCTTTTCCAATGTTTTCCCTTTAAGACATCCAGTCATCGTTATATATTCATGCAGCTGTGTACCACAGCAGTCTTAATGTTGACCTTGAGTTATTGGCTATTAATAGCCCATAGAGATACGCAAAGATGTATCAAATTGATGAGGTATGGATATTTTTTACCCTCATGTATTAAGAGGGATGGTGCCCTCATTAGTGCTGATATATGTAATCCTCATGTACTTCATCCTGAGATAATTCTGTATGTTTTATTGTCAACCCAATAAACATAGAGTTAAAAAAAAAAAAAGAAGTTACGGTGGTTGGTTAGCCATACCCCGAGGTATTTAAAGGCCTGAACGGTATTGAGAGGAGTGTTATCCTGGAAGTAGAACACTGGAATGTAGTCAAGTCTAGCCAGCTTTTGTACTGAGCTGAAAGCCATAGAGACTGTTTTCTTGGTGTTGACATTTAGATAGTTTTCCTGAAACTAAGCCAAGACTCTACTGAAATCCTGTTGGAGAGGCACTTGTACGGCGTTTGAGTATGGACGCTTTGTGAAGATAACAGTATCATCTGCGTACATGTGTATGTGGGAGTGGGTGGAAAAGGAGGAAGATCATTTATGAAAAGCGAGAAGAGAATAGGGCAGAGAATTGACCCCTGGGGGATGTTGAGGGGAGGGAGGGGAGAAGCTGCCCAGCAGCACTGATTGCTGCCTGCCAACGAGGTAGGAATGGAACCAAGTTGTGGAAGGGGAGGCTAGGCCAGCAGAGTGGAGCTTTTGCAATAAAAGGGTGTGTGAGATAGAATCAAAGACCTTTGCATGGGACTTCCAGTTCCGTTGCCTAGGAGATGGAAGCCTAAGCCGAGAGCTCCCGACAAAATCTATAACAATCCATCGGAATCCAGCTCACAGTCGCTGACACCCCGCTGTGAAATTGACTAATCAACTAATTCAAAATGCCGACGAAACTTAAGCATAAAGATGGAGCGAATAATCTGCACCCAAAGCTGAAATTCCCTCCTCAAGGTTCGCCTCAACAGGCCGCATTACAGGCTGAGATAACAGATCTGATTAACCAGACCCCAGCAGCATCTCACAGCACAGAAACCGAGTTCACTATCACTTCAAAAACCCTATGCAGCATTTTGCAACAAATAAGTGAAACACTTACCAGGTTAGAACAGAGAGCCGGGGAAGAAGAAAATTTATTTCGGACCTAACCACACGCACAGATCACCTGGAGGAGACCATGACGGAATACACCAACGTCTCGGATATGCACAACGTGGCCTTAAAAGATCTCCACCACAGAGAAATCTCACTCCAACAACAACTAGAGAATTTGGAAAATCGCAGTCGGTGAAACAACCTAAGATTACATGGACTCCCTGAAGGTACTGAATCGGGCCCTATGACGCAATACATGGAGGGCTTCTTAAAGGAGATTTTAAACTTGAACGGGAGCCAAGACCTTGGTATTATCCACGCCCACAGATCTTTGGTGGCCAAATCGAAGGATCCTGAAGCCCAACCCAGATCCATAATCCTGGCATTCGTCGATTATAGGATCAAAGAAGAGGTTCTTAGATCCGCCTGGTCTAAAAAGCAGGTTCTTTTCGGCGATGTCCACCTATTTTTTGAGCAAGACTATGCTGCCCAAACTCAGGCTCACAGACAAAAAAGCCTATACCATAGTTAAAATCATCAGACAGGCTGGGTACACTGCTCAGCTTGAATACCCAGCAAGAATAAAAGTTAACACATCAGACGATTGGCAAAGATTTCAAGAGCTACCTGTAGCAGTTAGTTGGGCGGAAACATTAGGAATAGCAGTTCCCGAAGAGGGCGCTGAAGTTCCATGCAGAGCTTATTTGAAGAAGTCCTGGCAAGTACAGGGAACCAGAAATGCGAAGACCTCGAGAGCAGGGGAGTCCAAATCAGTATGGGACAGTGTGCACAAAAGATCAGACCCCCAGGACAACAGTCCCTTTGCAGCTCTACATCCAGATCTGACTTCTGAAGAAGCAACATCTTCGAATGGCTGAGTACACCGAGAGGCAGAAGTAGTTTTTGTTTATGTTGTTTTCTCTCCTCATCACCCCACGATAGAATGATTGGTAGTCTAAATTGATATAATCTATGAAGTGTAGCCATAGTAAAAATCCTTAAATTCTTTTTTTTTTTATACTTTATTTTATCAGTTGATTATTTATTTATTAATTTAGCTTTTGTTTACCGGGTAAGTACACTAGACAAGTTGTATGCCTATTTTCAGGAACGACCCGGGAGAGTACAACAAGTATTACAGACAACATCATTACACTAGGTATTACAGACCACATCGTAACAGGTGAACAGGTGCAATATCGTAACTTAGTACAATGAGTGTTACAGACCTCATTGTAACAGCGTAGCAGGTGACCCAGTACAATACTGCAACTTAATACATTGAGTCAGCAGAGCATACAGACAGGAAAAGCAACAGTAAATATAAACAGACAAGGGTAAGGTACATAATGAGCAAGCATTCAGTAGCATTGAGCCTACAAGTAGCATAGGCAAGTACTTAGGAAGGGACGGCTCGAGGTCAGCAATCACGTCGTACGGTAAGTGTTCCATGTGGGAGAGTGCCGAGAAGTTACAGTACCTAGGGCATGGAGCAGGGGTGGCTAAGGGCACTCGTAATGCGAAGCCAGCTTTAGGTGCTCCCACAGGGATTTCCAGAGACACGGGTGGGAGGGGGCAGAGCAAACCAGCTCAGGAAAGGAGTTCCAGAGCCTGGGAGCCCATACTGTGAAGTCCCTGTCCCCCAAAAGGGTGCGGGTTGGGGGTACTTTTAGTATCCCAGGACCATGGGACCTGAGGGAGTAGGAGGAGCGGTCAGCAGGAGAGAGGAGCTGAGCCAGCTCCAGGGGGTAGCCAGTACTGATCACCTTACTCACAAAGCACCCTAGTCCAAAGTTTAGGTGATTGGTCGGAGAAAGCCAACCAAGCTTGTCATAGAGTTCACAATGATGGGTAAGGCAGGGAGTGGCCAGAGCGAAACGACAAATATTGTTGTACGTCGTGTGCCATCGGGTGAGGAGGGCTTTCGAGGTTCGAGCAAAAGGTGGAGGCCATAGTTGAGGGAAGGGAGTAGTACACCCCAGCAAGTGCCAGACCAGGCTGCAGGAGTTAGGCTGTATTTTGGTCCTGTAGGTCAGTCCCAGCTTATAGTTCACGGCTCTGCAGGCATTGGGATTATGGGTCCCTATGTTCAGTTGTGGTCGAAGCCACCCCAAGGTATTTGAGGGAGGTTACAGTGAGAAGTGAGGTACCATCAGCACAATTGATTTGCAGCGGGATTGGGAGGCACAAATCTTGGCTGTTGAGCCAAATAACATAGCCTGTGTTTTTTCAGGTTGAGGACCAACTTCTGTTGGGTTAGCCAGGCCTGAATGTTTTGAAGTCCCTCAGATAGGTGGAGATTAAGGGTGGCAGTATCCCTGAGTGGGCTAAGATGACCAGGTCATCCGTGACAGGTGACCCGACATTTGGTTACTACGGTGGAAGATGGTTAATAATGAGAGAAGAGAAGGTCCCAGAACCGAGCCCTGGGGAACACCTGAGGTCACGGGAAGGGATCTGAGAGGACTTTATTGAATTTGGTCAGCTGTACTCTACCATGCAGGTAGTCATTTAGCCATTTCAGAACTGACGGGACAAGCCAAAGGACCTCATCTGGGTGCAAAGCAGGTCATGGTCAACAAGGTCAAAGGCCTTGGACAGGTCGATGAATACTGCCCCAGAGAGTAACCCCTGGTCCGTGGCTGTTCTAATACTGGACGAGACAGAGATCAGGGCCGTGAGCTGTGCTGTGCCTTTACTTAAAACCGTGCTGGGTGGAGGACAGCAGCTCAGATGCTTGAATGTATTCAGAGAGTTGTACAGCAACCACTCTTTTCGAGTAGTTTACTGATGGCTGTAGTATGGCTATAGGACGATAGTTATCTGGGACTTTAGGGTTGCCCTGCTTTAATACAGGGACTACCCTGGTGACTTCCAGATATTGGGAATCTCCATGGCAAGAGACAGGTTGATAATGTGAGCCACCGGAAGGCGATATGGGGGCTCCTAGTTTCAGAAGCTTGGGCTCAAGATTGTCTAGGCCAGCTAGAGTACTGAGAGAGACTAGAGAGGAGAGTCAGCATCTCCCTGTCCGTCCACGGCCTTAGGGGTAAGGGAGGTCTGGAGGGGTCAGACTCCAGCCAGTCTGGGGGTGAGGGACAGTTGGCACTCCTGTCAGCTGAGTTGTGTAGGGAGAGAGTGGGTAGGTCAGTGAAGTGGGAGTTGAGGGCATTCGCAATGGTCTGTGGGTTGTTGCAGGAGATCCCTCCTATTAACATGTCAGTTACTCCAGAGTTGGAGGAACCGCTGACCAAGGTCTTTATGTTTCTCCAGAACCTTCTAGGGCCATTTGCGGAGCTGAGGAGGGCAGACTTGCAGAAGTCACTTTTGGCAACTCTAATAGCCTTTTTACACTCGTTTCTGAGTTGTCTGTATTGTTGTAGCAGGGTCTGGTCAAGGGAGCATTTGAAGCAGGCCCAGCACTTGTCCCTCTCCCGCATAAGGGCAAGGAGGCTCCCGTGTAGCCATTTAGTGGCTGTCCCCCTGACCCTCCATCTGATGGTTGGGGCATGCCTGTCTTGCAGAGCCCCGAAGGAGTTGAGAAACTGTGTTAAAGCTGTGGAGGGGTCAGGGGCACTATACACCCCTGACCAGTCTGTGAGCCTTAGGTCCTCAATAAACGCATCCTGATCAAGCCTGGCAAAGTTCCTGATGTGGATGATTTTGTGAGGTATCTTGGGGGAGGGGAATTTTCACACACAGAAGATCGGGGAGTGGTCTGAGATGGAGTCAGATAGGGTCCCTACGGACGAGATCCTGTCAGGGCGATTTGACAGAATCCAGTCCAGTAGGGAGCTGGAGGCTCCATTGGCCGAACGTCGGGTGGGCTCCTGCACGAGTTGCACCAGGGATAGGCTGGCAAGTAGGGGTTCGAACTGTTTTGCGTTACCCCCATTCTAGTTTAGATTCACGTCACCCAGGATTAGGAGCTCATTGTCACCAATACTGAGGCCAACAGTGTCCAGGAGGTGGGTGAGACCCTGGAGCCCTCCCTTGGGGGGGTTATAGGTGCATACTACATGCAATTTCTTAGCATTCCCAAGGAGTAGTACGACATGTAACAGCTCACGGGACTGGGGGGGATGTCTGGTGAGTCACCAGGGACACTTTGAGGTGGCTTCTGTAGTAAATCAGGATGCCCCACCCCTCTTGTTGTGAGACCTGTCCAATCGTATGTGCTCATAGCCTGGCAGCGCATGCTGAGTCGGGATTGAGGGCTTGAGCCAGGTCTCCGTTATACCAAGGATGTCGGGCTTGTAGAGTGTGACCCATGCAACAAGCTCATCCAGGTTGGGAAGCAGACTACGAATATTGAGATGAGCAACATTTAACCCCTTGCTCAACTGCCATTCCTGAGGAATTGCAGAGGCGTGGAGGGTGGGGCCGGGATTAGGTTCAACATCTCCGGCCATGGCAAGAATCAGTGGGACCAGCCACAGGAGGTACCCTCTGGAGGACGATCTATTAGTCGAGGGTTTGCGGGCTCGGTGTAGCCTGGTCCAGGTGCGGTACTGTAGGGGAATAGGTATCAGACCGCATACGGGATAACAGGGTCTACCAGCGTCCGCTAGCAGATTAGAGAAGGTGAAGTCAGTCAACAGGGGTGACATACACAGTCTTCCCCAGGGTATGGATAGGGGCAGTTACCATTTGGAAGGTAACTAGTCCCAGAAAGAGACCTGCCAGGGCTAAGGGCTAGAGGTACCATTTTCACCACAGGGGTAATGCCACAGAACAGGTTACAAAAGTAAGGATAGGCAGTATATGAGCCTCTAACCTGTGTAGCACTCAGACAGCATGTACAGTAGTAACAGCAGGTAACACAGTACAGGTATTCAAGATAGGTCAAACAATGGCATGAGAGGTCTCAAGATAGGTCAAACAATAGCAGGAGAGAACTCAAGAGGCAGTGAATCAGAACTCCCGTTACAGTATCTATTTTTTTTTTTCTATTATCAAAAGACTGTCATTATTCACTGGAGCAAAAGGCTGTCTCATCCCAGTCCATCCCTTCCAATCTGATAGGGCAATGCCAGAGCATGGGCGGGGCAAATGGGGATTTAATGGGAGGAGGGAACGGGGTGGGTAGAAGGGCGAAAAACTTGTCCTGTTTGAAGAGATCTCCGCCGAGGAGGCCCGCCGGAGCTTGAATCACAAGCCGGCACCTCCGACTCGGCCGTCCGCAAGCAATGCGGTGAGCACGAGGGGGCGGGGGGAAGAACCACCAACTCAGATCCCCCATGCTTCCCCTACGGAGTGAGCACAGTCCAGGAACTAGCTCTCCTTAAGGTAGGAGGGCTGGCAAACACAGCAACAACTGGGACCAATCAGGAGGCAGTAGGGAAAACAGCGCCAAGGTTTAAAGTTTCAGCTGCATTTCAGACGGTCGAGCGCCAGGTTCCAATTAACAGCAGCTTCAGCAGATCGAGGCAGGGCTCCCGCATGCAGGTAGGGCAAGATTAAGAATTGCAGAGTACGCTTGTCAGGGAGTGGGTCTCCGGCGCTTGGCAGGGGTGAAATCTTGTCCTGTTTGACGAGATCTCCGCCGAGGAGGCCCGGCGGAGCTTGAATTACAAGCCGGCACCTCCGACTCGGCCATCGGCGAGCAATGCGGTGAGCGCGGGGGGGGGAGAACCACCAACTCAGATCCCCCACGCTTCCCCTATGGAGTGAGCACAGTCCAGGAACTAGCTCTCCTTAAGGCAGGAGGGCTGACGAACACAGCAACAACTGGGACCAATCAGGAGGCAGTAGGGAAAATGGCGCCAAGGTTTAAAGTTTCAGCTGCATTTCAGACGGTCGCGCGCCAGGTTCCAATTAACAGCAGCTTCAGCAGGTCGAGGCAGGGCTCCCGCACACAGGTAGGGCAAGATTAAGAATTGCAGAGTACCCTTGTCACTGAGTGGGTCTCCGGCGCTTGGCAGGGGTGAAATCTTGTCCTGTTTGAAGAGATCTCCGCCGAGGAGGCCCGCCGGAGCTTGAATTACAAGCCGGCACCTCCGACTCGGCCATCGGCGAGCAATGCGGTGAGCGCGAGGGGGGGGGGAGAGAACCACCAACTCAGATCCCCCACGCTTCCTCTACGGAGTGAGCACAGTCCAGGAACTAGCTCTCCTTAAGGCAGGAGGGCTGGCGAACACAGCAACAACTGGGACCAATCAGGAGGCAGTAGGGAAAACAGCGCCAAGGTTTAAAGTTTCAGCTGCATTTCAGACAGTCGAGTGCCAGGTTCCAATTAACAGCAGCTTCAGCAGGTCGAGGCAGGGCTCCCGCACGCAGGTAGGGCAAGATTAAGAATTGCAAAGTATGCTTGTCAGGGAGTGGGTCTCCGGCACTTGGCAGGGGCGAAATCTTGTCCTGTTTGAAGAGATCTCCGCCGAGGAGGCCCGCCGGAGCTTGAATCACAAGCCGGCACCTCCTAACTCGCCGCCGGCGAGCATGCGGTGAGCACGGGGGGGGGGGAGAGAACCACCAACTCAGATCCCCCACGCTTCCCCTATGGAGTGAGATTGACAGTCAGTTACATATCATATGGTATACTGTCCAAAATAATACAAAACCAATGGGTCAGTTAGCCCCTTAATCACAGGAATATAAGAAAACTTGCATCGACCATATTGCTGGTACAACATCAGGGGAATATCACTGGAAATTGTACAGAAATATAAAGTTAGATGCAATAACTACATAGAAGCCCATGAGCAACATGGCAGGCCCCTTAAAGTTTAAGTCCAGCATGTTGTCCAGCAGTGAACTACCCCACCTGGGGGAACGTATTGCCATGTTAGTCTGCTTAAGTTCATGTCTCCATTATAGGCATAAATGTGCTTATAAGTCATTAATTATAAACATTAGGTAAAGACCCCCGTATAACACAGAGGCAAACAAGTTATTAAGTTATCAAAGAACACCCTTACTATAACTAGTAGATAAGGAGCAAAAAACATTTCTGCAGAGTGTAGTGTCCTTCTTAAAGATATTTCTACATAACTAGGTTAACCATACTGTAGTGGTCTACTAGTCCGTTCCAAACTGTGGTGTAAGAAACATATTTAGTGTAGCAAAAATACCAGGGGACTAGGAAAGTTCTCAGATTAATATCCTGACCCGGTTTCACCATTGGTATTTTCCTCATCTTTTGCACCTCTTTGCTTGAGCGTTACCTTCACCCTCTTGGACCATTTACTAGCTTCCAGCGGACCAGAAAATGATAACTCTGTCCTGATATACAATGCACAAACAGGCTGGAAATACTATGGAATGAGGTATGTTGGCTTCACGCAAAATGTGGCAAACCGCATCAAACTTCTTCCATTGTTGTCTGGTCCCATAGCTAATATCTGGGAATATATGCACATGCTGGTCATCCTGAGTAAGAGGGCCTCGTCTTCTAGCCAGCGAGAGAATTCAGTCCCTTTCCCCTGATCCTGCAATAACCACCATTAGAGTGTGAGGCATATTGGCGGCTTCTGCCTGTCCACGTGGCGTGATGCAGTATACTTTTTGAATTAGGAAGTTGCTCGGATCCCTTTCTGCTTGCAGCTTTTCAGTCAACCATTCCCGAACAAACATAATCAGGTGATCCCCTTCAGTGCTTTCTGGAAGGCCAAGAATTCTTAAGTTTGCAGATCATACCTAGTTTTCCAGGGTCTCCAACCTCGCCCTAAAGTGTTGCACCTCCTTCACCACCATAGCTGAGGAACCCATGGCTGCCAAGGCTTGTTTTTTAACCTCGATCAGCCCTATTTTAATACAGTCCACCGTGCTCTCCACCACGGTTACTCTCAAGTTGAAGGTGTCTGTTTTTTTGTTTATTTTTGTGTCAGACCCCATCAGACACTGCATTTTTTGGCCCAAGGATTGTAGCATTTCAGTCTCTAAACTCTGCCCGGGATCGACTTCCGGCAACTGCGGCAGATTGGGCCACCTGGCCTGTTGTTGTTGTTTGTCTTCCCTTTTCCGGGTTCATTTGTGCTCCGATTGTGGCGAAGGGTTCCCATCTTATTTACTGATAGTTAAACCACCTAATAAGCTGCAAATTTCAGGTAAATTCTTAAAAAAGTAAACTTTATCTGCCTTTGTAGTAAGGATATGGAGGAGCCGACGTTGAGTGCGACTGCTCTGCTCGTGCTCCCCAGGCTCCCCCCAAAAAAAATTCTTTAAATTCTAACACGTACACTGCTGTAGTAAAACATATTACATTCTTGCATTAAACAATTAAGCTGTCTCCTAGATTGTTTCCTATCTAGCAAGAAATACATTTGATCAAGAATCTGGTTCCCCACTTGAGAATACCCTGGCAATTGTACTTCCCTCCCCTCCCCTCTCATTATTACTTAGAGGAGAGTTCTCTTTTATGCTTGGAGTAACTGTTCCAGGACCGGAACCCCTCTCTCCTCAGTATGATCAAAAAAGGTAACCACCTTAAGTTTAATTTATCTACAGGTAGCCTCAGTTGTGCCATAATGGCTTCCATACTTTTGATTTGTTGAATGTTGCTGTACCAGTTTGAGGCTAGCAAGGTATTTTTATTTTTTTTGCATACAAAAGTTTATTCAAACTTTCGTGTACACCTATAATCAATTCCACATAAAAGTTCACCTATTACAATGTACCTGGATTATGTTCTTATGTTATCCATTAATACATATGTGATGTTAATTTTTATATAACCAAGTCTACACAGATTTGTATACACCCATATACTATATTATAAAAGCTTATAATTCCTAAACAAAAGTGCTTATTTAATAAATAAGGTGCAGTGCTCAGGTGCCCTCTGAAACAGTACCCTTATAGCCTATATATCCAGGCCACCCCAAAGAACCATAGTCTCCTGCTGGGACAAATCTGCCAAGAGAGGAGTCCATTCTCTAGTAAGCTGGTCCAGCTTATCTTTCACAAGGAGGGAGAGTTTTTCCAACCCCAGGGTATACAGTACAAACATTCGCCAGCCCTGTATTGGAAGTTATACAGGACACCCAAATATTTTGTATACAGTGTCTGGCTAAAATCAGTAGGATTCTTACCCATCTCGGGAGTGGTTCCCATTCTCCATCTCCATCTCCCTCCACCCCAAAAAGACATATCAGTGGATCTAGCGGAACCACTTTTCCCCACATCCTCCCTACCTCCAATACCACCGACTTCTGCTGTAATATATTACAGGCCCAAAAACAGTGTATGTATGTAGGTACCTATCTCCTGCTCACATCGTCCACAGTAAGGTGACGTAGCCGGGTGATACTTACATACAGTAGCGGGAGGCTATATGCCCTGTGGACAAACTTAAAAAAAGCTTCCTTAAATCTGTTACAGAGCAGGAGGCCCATGTGCATAGGCAACAATTCTGACCAATTCCGATCCTCTATCTGGATGCCCAGATCCCTTTCCCAGAGTCTACGGGTTTTAACCGTAAGGTCTGGCAAACCCTGTCTAGTGTCTCTCACCACTTTCCCTATGAAACCTTTAGGGTCCACTCTGGACAACTGAATAATTGTTTCAGTTTTCCTCAGTTCCCCTATCCCTGGTCCTTCCCTACTTAGCCCTGCTACATAGGCCCGCACTTGGAAGTACCTAAACATGTGTCCTTTTTCCAGACTCAGCCTCTGTCATATATCCAAGAATGAGCAAATTCCCATTCCACTACGCATGTCCTCCAGGCTCCTTATACCCCTTTTTTCCCACCTCTTAAAACTGGGGTCATCCCATCCCAGTAAAAAGTATGGGTTTCTAACAATCGGAACTAAATATGTATCCACCTCCTTCACCCTCTCTCTGCTTCAGAAGCATACTCCAGCTATCTAACATTGTTTCTACCAACGGATTCCGGGTCTCCTGCCTATTATATGTACATCTTCCCCTTCTCTCCAGATATGCTGAGAATCTTGCTCCACAACCCCATTGCTCAAGATCAAGCCACCGTGCTGCTGGAGACAAGTATATCCAGTCACTTAAATACTTCAGTTGAGCTGCCAGATAATAAGATTCTATGTCTGGGAAGTTTAACCCTCCTCTCCCTACATCCATCTTAAGTCACTGCAAACTCACCCTGGGGCACATCCCTCTCCAGATAAATGAGGAGAGCAAACCCTCCAACCTCTTGGTGTCCTTCCTGGTCAACCCCAAGTGTAACATCTATAAAAGGTACACCAATCTGGGGAGGATGTTCATTTTAATTAAATTTATCCTCCCAAGCCATGAAATCGGGAGAGATACCCACCTTCTCAAATCAGTCTTTGTCATCTTCAGAGCTGAATCATAATTCAAACTGTAAAGGGAACCCAGGGACCACTCGATTGTAATACCCAAGTATGTGAAGTGCCCTCCCACTTTCTTAAAGCCCCAACCCTGATTCCACCCCGCACTTTTGGGAAGCCCCGTAACTTCGGATTTATCTAAATTAAGTTTATATCCTGAAAACTGTGCAAATCTCTCCACCAGCTGCAGAAGAATGATCATAGAACTCTCAGGCTCTGTAATAAAAGCAACATCATATCTGCATACATTGAAAGCTTATGTTGTTCCCCCGAGAAGTCCCTCACCCCTTGAATATTCTCATTCTTCTGAATGGCTATTGCCAGGGGTTCTACCACCAAAGCAAAGAGCAGCGGAGACGGTGGGCATCCCTGCCCAAACCAAAGCCACCAGAGAGTGTCCCATTTAGCAACACCTTCACATGGGGGGGGGGTCTATGCAGTGCGTGCGCCCAGCCCACAAAAGTATCACCCAGACCAAACTGGGTCAGTGTCTCAAATAAGTAATCCCATTCCACCCGATCAAAGGCTTTTTCAGCATCCATAGAAATGACACAGGTATCCTCCTTCTGCTTTTCTGCCCCCCAGATCACATTCAGAAGTCTCCGCACACTATAATAAGAGAGACATCCCTTAATGAACCCGGTCTAGTCTGAGTGAACAATATCAGGTAAAACCACCTCTAACCGACCTGCCAGCACCTTCCCCAATATCTTAGCGTCACAATTCAAAAGCGAAATGGGACAAAAAGAGGCACACTCCAAAACATCTTTCCCTACCTTAGGAATCAAACAAATCACTGCATCAGAAAAGGTATCCGGCAGTCTCAGAGCCCCCCCTCCTGCTGCTGAAAGGTATCACATAGCGGTCCAGCCAGCTGCCCTGCCAGGCGCTTGTAATACTCCACTGGATAGCCATCCGGCCCACTCGCCTTACCACTCTGGAGCTTCTGTATGGCCCCCAGCACCTCTAGTTTGGTGATAGGACCATTTAAAGAGTCTTTCTGCTCCCTTGTTAATTTGGGTAACCTCAGGGCTTTTAGGAAAGCTTCTCCATTCCCCTTCCCTCTATCGTTTGTATACAATGTTTCATAAAATCTTTAAAGCGCTCTCGTATCTGCTGAGGAGACTTATGCAACAACCCCCTTCTGTCCTTGATTGCTGCAATGTGAGTTGCACCATTTCCACCCTTCATCAGGTGAACCTGCAAAGGTCCCGGCCTGTTTCCCTATTCATACAATTTTCTCTTACCAAATGTCCAAGCAGTTCTGGCCTCCCCCACTAAGTAACATATTCAGTGCTTCCCTAGCTGCCTTCAGCCCACCTCAAACTACTTCATCCTCCCCATTCGCAGCCCACCTCCTTAATTCCCTCACTCTGGCTTCTAGTTCCATTCTCCTATCTTGCCTTTGTTTTTTTACTTTAGCCATGTATTTTATGATCATTCCCCTCATATACGCCTTTCTGGCTTCCAAAATAGTTGCCCTACTAGTAGGGGAGTTTATATTAGCTGTTATATAGTATTCCCATTGCTCCCTTAAGTATTCTTTAAAATTTTTATCACCCAGCAAGTATGTCGGGAACTTCCAGGGGGGTGGGCCCTTCCTCAGCCTATTCATCTCCAATGAAAGAATCACCATGGCATGGTACGAAATATGGATTGGACCATGTCTAACCTCCATCACCCGTCCATACCATACCTGCAGGAGAAACACATAGTCAATCCGTGGCCAGGTACCATGCGGATTAGAGTAGAAGGTGTACTCCCTTACACCAGGGTTCGCCTCCCGCCACCCATCCACTGTCTCCAAGTCTACCATCCCCCGACGCCATTGGCAAATTGCTTCATGTTGTCGGCCTTTACTTTGGGAATGGTCCAAGAAGTGATCCAGAGTGCAGTTCAGGTCGCCACCCAAAAGCAGGCCCGGAAATTGCTCCCTTACCAGGAGTGAAAGAATAGTGTGGTAAAAAGAGGCCTCAAACACTGCTGGGGCATAAACCGATCCAACTGTTACTTGCTGCCCCCATAGTTCCCCCACCACAAAAATATATCAACCTCCCATCTGTTCTTTAACTACTCACTACACCTGAAATGGGAGGTGCTTATGCAGAAGGACAGCGACCCCTCTCTCATGCTCCTTAAATGAGGCTGCAAAACATTTCCCCACCCACCCCATGCCAATTTCCTGTGTTCCACCACAGTGAGATGTTTCTCCTGCAACATTGCTACTTGAATTCCCTGTCTCTGCAAGGCCATAAGGAGACTGGTTTGTTTAACCGGGTTCGCTGTCCCTCTAACATTCCAGGAACATATACTTAAATTTTGTTTATTAACCATTGGTAAAAAAATTGTTTTGTCATATTCCACCCATCGTCCATAGAGTTCCTCCTCTTCACTCTAAGACACTGGGCACCTACTCTCCTGCAGCTGGTCATGTCTTTCAAATGCACCTGAAGCACCTTAATCTGGTAATCAGAACTCTGTGTGCAACGATATGTAAGTAAAAAAACAATAATGATAACAAGTGTCCAACTGTTGAAAATACATTTCAACATACCTACCAACTTTTTTAATGACCAAATTACCCAAGCCCCTTCCCCCCCTTATGTACTTTATCCAGTATCACTTGCCCATCTTGTCCCCAATTCCCTTGTTTTGAATGTAATCCCCAATATCCCTTATCTGACACTAACTGCCAACACTGCTTAAATACCAATATTGTCCCTCTGTGCAGTTGTGTCCTGCCCTCTGCCCCCTTCCGATGTATATATCATACTTGCCCTTCTAAATTCCATTTCTGTGTAAATCTCCCAAAGTATGAAGCTTCAAACTCTAAGCCATCTTCAGTATATCCCCCAGGCCTTCATCCCGAAATTGCCACACATGGAGACCCTCCCCTGCTGACGAGAGGCGGTGGCCATATGAGAGTACGCAGAAACAAGCAAACACTCCCATGCAGGTCTCCCGTACTCAATCCCATGGCTGCCAGTGAGGGCCTCCCCCGTATAATATTAGCCCAGCGCAACAGGGACATGGCTTCCTCCTAACAATGTCTCCTAAGGCGAGCCCCTTATTATGCCTTTAGCGGCAAAAACGCCCATGTTCTCCAAGTTTCCTATTCCCAGTTGGCCCCATGGATCATATCCACGTTCTCCCCCATTCCCTGCAATCGAGCGTCGACCCCCTTCCCCCAGCGGTACCCTCCAGACGTCTCTTTTGTTTGAACAAAAAACTTCTTAAACTATATAATATCGAAATAACTGTCCTCCGAGTGGACCATTGTGTGGCCTTGACGAATCTTCTTCAATCCACAACCTTTTCACACAAGTCTAGCACCTCCACGCACTGGAGAGCGGGAGAAGAGTAAGAAAAGTCCACCCCAACAGGAGAGAACAAACATAAAGAGATGCTCATCTCAATGAGAATGTTGATACAGTCCAGTTTCCCCTTATCAGATAATTAAACTGATGATTGAACAAAGCTAGTCCAATCGACCGGCCTTCCAGGTGCTTAGATATAATTGTTCAGGTTTTATACTTCACTCTGCCTTTTTGCGCAGACCCTCCACAAACTTCGCTGCTTTCTCTGCTTCCCAAAATGAATATGTTGCACCCTTATGCTTCACCTTAAGAGTGGCTGGATAAATCAAAAAGTTCTCTACTTTAAGCGAGCGAAGAACAGCCATTGACTCATTACATTTTTTAAGCCTATTCAGAAACCTTACTGAGTAGTCCTGGGAAAGAAAAATGCTGTGGCCCTCCATTAAAAGATTACCTTTCTCTCTCTCTCTAAGCTCGCAGTACTGTTTCACAGTCTTGAAAATGGTGGAACCACATGATGATTTGGCGAGGCGGTTGCCCCGCTGGAGGCCTGGGCATAACAGCCCGATGGGCACATTCCAGCTTCAACCTTCCATTTTTGAATATAAGGCCCAGCAGCTTGGGCAGTGTTTCCGCACAGAAATTCATCATATCCCCTCCTTCCATCCCTTCTGGTAGACCACGCAATCGGAGAGTAAGCCTTCGATGATAATTTTCTTGATAATCAGCCGCTTCTTTCATTTCTTCTAACTCTTTTTGCAGGGCTAAGATCTGGCCTTGTATCCCCTGCAGTTCGTCTTCCATTCTAGATATGCGTTCTTCCACCTCTGGTAAGCGTGTCCCATGGGCTGCCTGCTAGGTCAGTACCTCCTGGAGCTTATCATCAATTCTGGTTTCTAATTTGCAGAGTCGCTGCTCCAAGGCCACTAGAACCTGGCCCGTTAACGTTCGACCCAGTGCGCTCACCTCCGCAGCTGATAAGGAGACTACTTAGTGGCTTTCAGCCTGTGAGCAGGCCGCATTTTTCTTCGTTGTTTTGCCAGCCGCCCTCTGACTTTTACCAGCCCCCGACGTCAGATATTCCTCCATACCAGGTTGATGCACGGTCTTGTTACAAAATAAACCATCAACCAGGGCAATTTAATACTTTTTTAATTTTAATTAACCTCGGCGACGCGGAGCGAGGTGCAGACATGTCTGTTCTCTTCAGGTGCTCATTAGCATCGCCCAGCAAGGTATTTTTAGATAACCAGTGCTGCATTATTACTTTTTGGGCTGCCCCAATTAATGTATAATAGAGGTATCTCTTATTTGATGATTTTACCCCTGCAGGGGGAAGACCCAATACCAAATTTTCAAATTCCAGGGGTCGCTTCAGCTCCAGAATAGAACCAATGGTCCTTGCCACCTTTCTCCAAAAATTCTCTAATCCTGGAACATTCCCAAAATATGTGATAGTGGGATCCCACTTCTCCACATTCCCTCCAACATTTGTATTAGAAATGTGTTGCGCAATGTTTGGATAAGACTGGAGTTCTGAAAAATCTGGCAGCTACCTTCCAGTGGAATGCCTGCCATGAAGGTGAATTTGTTGTTTTGTGTATACTTCTCCAAACGCCCTGCCACATCTCCTCTGGCATATCTCTTCCCAACTCTGCCTGCCATGTTTCCTCTATGCTCTGTATAGCCAGCAATCTGACTTCTTCCTGCAGGATCTTATATATCTGAGAGATGTAATGTTTGGTGTCTAAGAGTTGGCTCTTCTGCCAGGTTAACCTGATGGGGGTAGGTGGTTCCTGAGACAAGCCTCTTTACAAAGAGTCTCGTAAGATTGACCATACCACTAAAAAGGTGTACGCTGTTGTGCTTTTTAGGTCTCCGGCAGGCTAGCTATGCTATGATAATGGCTAACTTCAGTTACTCCCTGATGACAATCATCAGTGTTGTCCTCCCTGACCCCCCTGTTGAGCAACAGTTGATGGTGAAGCTCTCAGAGACCAAGGTCAATTCCTGGCTGGGCACCAGCTCCAGACAGCCTTAGACATGGGCAATTCTTGCACCTGTGCTGTAGTAATGGCTGTCTCAATGCATCGCAGACCCAGCTACATTTGTCCACCTTCATGGTGGACACCCTACATAAGCTGGCAGATGTCTTTTTTCTTGGCATCGTCCATTTCGACCCTGGGGTAGAAGTACATCTCATCATAGGTATCCAGAGTAGAGAAGACCAAAGTCCATAATACTCGCCATTTGTCTATATTCCCCTGATTTATAATATCAATAACCCTTAATGTTTCTGGTAATTGTGTCTGTCCAATATATGCTTAAATTCCTCGGATGTCTTGCTTGTTACTACTTCTACAGGTAGGCCATTCCAAATTTGTTGTACTCTTACTGAAAACCAGTTCTTCCTTTTGTTAGTTAGGTATCCCTTACCTGTGATTCGCAGGTGGTGTCCTCTCATGTTGTAGTTGTGTTTTGACATCAAGGCCCAACTGGTTCCATAGTGATTTATAAGATAACACCTTAAAGACCAAACACATGTCCCCTCTTAATCTTCAGTACTCCAAGGGAGTACATTCCCAGCTCCGACAGTCTGTCTTTAAATTCCAGTTCTTTAATATTTCTGACCATTTTTGTTGCCCTTCTCTCGACTCTTTCTAGTGCCTTTATTTCAGTCTTGTCCCCTGGAGCCCAGAACTGGGCACAATATTCCATGTGGGGCCTCACCAGGGAGCTATACAAGGGCTCCATGACCTCCCGTCTCTGCTGCTGCTGATGTATCTCCTGATACAGTTGCAGTGTCATTTGCAGCCTAAGTCATTTGTTATTCTGACACTCTAGTCCCTTTCGTCCTTAACTTCCCTCAGAGTTACAACATTCAGTTGATAACGTAAATTTGTAATTACTGATCCCAAAGTGCATCACACAGCACTTATCTGTATTGAATGATAGTTTGTGAGTTTTTGTCCTGACCTCCACATCTCTCAAGGCGATTGAAGTATGTCCCTATCTAAGGTATTATTTACTGTGTAGCCCAGTCTAGTGTAATCTGCAAATTTTGATACCCAGTCTTCATTACTGGGTTTCATAGAGGAAATATATATATTGAACAAACAGGGCCTCAATACAGAACCCTGTGGGACCCCACTTGTCACATCTGTCTCGTCAGAGTATGCTCCCCAATGCACACTCTTTGCTTCCTGTTGGATAGCCACGATGCTATCCACTTAGTGATGTTACCCTCAATGTTATAGTTAATTAATGCATGGACTAGTTCACCATGTGGGACTTGTCGAAAGCCTTGGAGAGGTCTAGGAAGATGACATCCAGCGATTTCCCTTCGTCCAGAACACTGCTGACCCTATTGTAAAACTCCAGAAGATTAGTCTGGTAAGATTGACACTTGGTGAAGCCATGTTGTGTATGGTTGATGTTTCCTTTTGACTGCATAGGTAGCACAATCTGGTCCTTGATGATCCCTTCCAGTATCTTGCCTAGAACAGCTGTCAAACTAACGGGCCTGTAGTTCGCTACCTTGTGCTTTGACCCTTTCTTGTGGATAGGCACTACTTCTGCCTGGCTCCATACCTCTACCACTTTGCCTAATTCTAGTGATCTATTAAATATGGCTGCAAGCGGGCCGGAAATCTCATGTGCTGTTTCCTTAATCACCTGAGGATACAAACCATCGGGCCCCTGCGCTTTATTTGGGTCAATTTTTAATAATCTTTCTTTAACGTTTTCGTGGTCTAATAGGACGAAAATCTCCCAGATCTGAGTTATGATTTTTCAAACCCCTAGTTTTATCATTAAAGACTGTAGTGAAGTATGTGTTAAAATGCTCAACCATTTTGCTGTCTAGTGACAGTTGTGCCATCTGCCTGTTTTAATGGTCTGATAGAATTTGCTCTGCCTCTCTTGTTATTTATGTATGAGAAAAAGGATTTGTAGTTATCCTTTACTCTGCTTGCCAATTTGAGTTCATGATTTTGTTTGGCCTTTAAAATCTTTTTTTTTGGTTATTTTTAATGTTTGATGGTATAAGTCCGAGCTAGTGTGGTACCCGCTCTTCTTAGCCCTTGCGTGCTCCTTATTTTTTATATTTGTGCTTTTTTTGACTGAGGCTGTCATCCATATTGGTGAAGTTTTTGGTTTATTATATTTTTCCCTGCTGGGAACATACTTCTTAATTAAGGAAGTAACCATGTTTTCAAACATATCCCACATTAGTTTCAGATTCTGATCTCTGAAGTCCGCCTCCCATTCCCATTTTTCTAGGTCTTTCCGCATACTGCAGAAGTCAACCTTAGGATAGTTGTAAACAGTGATGTTCCCTTTTGTTTTCCCTATCTCTTTAGATAGTGAAAAAAAGGTCATGTTATGATCACTAGATCCGAGTGGAGCTAATACTGTGCACCCAAAAATAGTGTCACTCATGTTGCTTAGGACCAGGTCCAGGATATGGTTCCCCTTTGTATTCTCATCTACATACTGTTGTAACCCAGTTATATTCAAGATTTCCAAATATCGTAATTTGGTAGCTGTCTTTGCCCTGTTTTTAACCCAGTCAGTGCCTGGTAGGTTTAAGTCTCCCAGAAGTAAGCAGTTATTTCCTGCCAGGAGTGTGTCTAGATTACTTATGAGCACTGCATCTTCAGCATATGAATAGGATGGTGATCTATAGATAACACCGATGTCTATTTTGGGCCCTTTCTTAGGAGTAAGTTTTATCCATACCAACTCTGAGTCACCCCAGTCAGTAGTGTCGACCTGTTCAGATGTGATTTTGTTGGTTATGTATATGACAACGCCCCCTTCCCTGACCCCGGATCTACTTCTAGAATATAATGTATATCCTGGAATTTGCTTGTCCCATGTGTCATCCCCATTACACCATGTTTTGGTGATAGCACATATGTGAACATCATTTTTGTCCAGGGTGTGCCTGAGTTCATCAAATTTGTGAACCAAACTCCTAGCATTGAGTGACAGGCAATTCCATGTTTTGATATCCTTGCTATTTGTAGCTTGGTCCATTTTGGGGGGGTCCCAGGATCTGTGCTAATGGCCTGATCGTGTCCCTCCTTGATTGTAGTTTAAATGATTATCCATAACAACCCTTAATCTATGTGCCAAGATTCATTTTCCCATTTTGTTGAGGTGTAGACCATCGGGGGCCAAAAGATGTGTGCCCTGGTACTGTTCCCCATGTGTGATATAGGTATACCCTTCTCTGTAGCACCGCCACTTTAACCATCCATTTAGCTGGTAAATATCCCTGTTTCTGCTTGCAGTAGCCCTGGGGACAGGAAGTATTTCTGAAATTATAACGTGGCATCCTTTTTCCTTTAGTGCAGCTCCCACGTGCTCGAAGACTCTCTGTATATTTAACAGAGCTCTCTTCCCTGTGTCGTTTACTCCCACAGGCAAGATTGTGACAGGTTTGCTTGTGTTTTGTAGTAACCCTGGGAGGAGTTTCCTGACATCCCCTATCCCTGCTCCGGGGCACTAACCGTTGTGTGTTTATTGCAGTGTTTACATAGTGCTTGATCTGTGTATTTCAAAATAGTCACCTATCACCAAGGTGTCGTGGGTTTCTGGTTGTGTTTGTGTCTCTTGTTTTGTCATCCCCCCAGCCTCCAGCCTGCTTGTGTTGGCTAGCTGTGTGGGTGACTCTTGCTCACTTGGTTCCTTTGTATGGGATTTTGTACTAGGGTCTGCAAGGGCTTGATAGCTATTTTGGGTGTGTAGATATCCCGTGCCTCCAATGTTCCTTCGTCCCTTTTTAGGTGCTCTTTTTACCATGCACCAATCCTCCTCATCGTTATCTTGGTCATCATATACCCTAAGCCCTTCCTGTTTTGGCGTACTTCCATCAGGTACTTTAGGTTGTAGGGGTGAGTGAACAAGACTAGTATTCTCGGCTGCTGTATCTATAAACTACTCTGATATAGTGATTTCTTTCTGCATTTGTAGCTTAGATTGCAATTTAGTAATCTCCTCCCTTAGAATGTCGATTAAGGTGCATTTGTCGCACATATAGTGCTCCTCCTGATTCCCACAGGAAAACATCTTGCATACCTGACATTGGTTCATGGTAGCTCTATGCTCTGAAGTATCCATGATACTATTATTTTCAGCAAATTACCTTACTTGCGCTCCGGATCTTACTGTACTGTCCCAGTTCCCTGTCTTCCACAGTGGACACAGCCAACACACACCCGATGCGAGCGTCTCTGCGCACCCTGCCCGCTACAGTGCTTCCTTTTATGTAGCTTTGTGACCCAGAAGGACTATAGGGATCACAGATCACTTTTTGCAATTGCTGAAATAAACAGAAATTAAATTAAAATACAAGCTCTACGGGCGAAATCCACTCATGCGTTGAGCTGGCCCGCTATAGCTTATTTAGATTTGTGCCAGAAAACGTTACAAAACGCAAGCCCGTAGTTCTTAGTTACTGTTGTAAAGAACTACACGGCTTCTCTTCCTGCTTCCTGTGTAGGAGATTATGCAGGGCTCCACTAGTCAGTTCGCAACACTTGCCAAAGTTTGCTCAAAACAGTTTAAAATTGTATGTAGTGCTAGCCTACTGCTCCCATGAGGGTGTATATACCGCAGCCTGCTAAGTAAAAACAAAAGTATCACCTTGACTCATCCGGATCAAGAAGTTCAGTGCCATTCTGGGTTCTGTGACTTAATCCCTCAAGGATCAGAAAAAGCCTAAGAAACAGTCTTTCCAGTACTGGCCCTTTCAGTCACAGCCTCCCCGGCAGCAGCCCCAGCAGGGGCAGCTCCAGTCCTGGTGCCCTAAGCAGAAGTCTGGAGCCCAAGGTCCAAAAAAAGGGGGGGTAGGGGTAGTGGTACCCCTCCAGCAGAAGCCATCAGTGCCCCTGCAAAAGCTGCCCAGTGATTGGTCGGTGGGGCATTGTCTTGACACCTGTCTATGACTGCTCTGCCTGTCTGAGGCCAGCTACGTCACTTCTTACTATACTGGTCTGCTGTCACAATGTACAGATGGATGTTGGACATAGTGGGCAGAGGACTGTCTCTAGACTTCATGGCTCTCTTGCCCTTCCACCTCCACATGCCTCAAGAGTCTGTGCTGTCTCAGGACACGCTGTCTACCCTAAGGGTAAACATTGCTCAGCTCCTTGTGAAAGGGACAAAAGCCCATGTTCTGGATACCCTGGCCAGTCATGGTTACTTGTGTAGGTACTTCCTGGTCCCAAAGCGGAAGGGAGGGCTGGTGCCCCATACTAGATTTGCACACTCTCAACCAGTTTATGCAGAAACGCAAGTTTAGGATAGCCACTCTGAACCAGATTATACCATCCCTGAAGCAGAACATGTGATTCTGCTCCCTGGACCTCCAGGATGCATTTTTCCACATTCCCGTCCATCGGTCCCACTGCCGGTATCTCCAGTTCCATGCAAAAGGGATCCAATACCACTTCCAGGTCATGTCCTTCAGCCTCTCTTCAGTGCCCTGGGTCTTCACCAAATGTATGACAGTGGTGGTGGCCCACTTGTGGCACCTTGAGGTCAGAGTGTACCCCTGCCTGGATGACTGGCTGTTGGTCGGTCATCCAGAGAAGTCATGGAGAAACCCACAGAGCTGGCTCTCCAGACTTGTTGGGACTTGGGCCTACTAGGCAGCTTGAACAAGTACAAACTGGTACCGAAGCAGGTGATCAAGTTAATTGGGGCAGAACTAGACTCCATGTGGGCCATTGCCTGCCTCCCTACTGACCAGGCACTGGATCTTACCTCCTTTGCTCGATCATTTCAGGTTGGGCTCTTGTGCCCTGCCCAGGATTTCCTTAGGCTGCTGGGGTACATGGTGTCCTGCACTGTCGTAGTCCATTGGGCCCACTGGGGGATGTCACCTTCAGTGAGAGCTGGGTTATCAGTGGCCCCATCGCTTAGGCCACTTGGACCAGCTGGTCATAGTGACCCAGCCGATGTGGGATGCCATCCACTGGTGACTAGTCCCAGAACACCTGGAGGAAGGAATCCCATTTGTGTGCCCAGAACTGACCATCATGCTCATGACAGATGCATCTCTGGTGGGATGGAGAGCGCACCTGGGAGACCACAGAGCCCATAGGTTCTGGTCACCAAGGGAGTCCCGTCACCACATAAACCTGCTGGAGCTCTATGCAGTGCACATGACTGATGGAATTCGCTCTACTAGTCAGGGGTCAGGTCATGCAGGTCCAGACAGACAACACTACGACCATGTTCTGTCTGAACAGGCAGGGCAGCTCTCGCTCCCTGTCTCTGTCTCATGAGACAGTCCATGCCTGGCCTCTCATACGCAGCTTGGGTGCAGATCTCCTTGCAATCTGTGTTATAGGAAAGAACAGTCAGCTGGTGAATGCTCTCAGCTGGGTCAGAGAGATGTTGCATGAGTGGTCCCTGAATTAGGAGGTGGTGAACCACCTGATCTTCTCTTGGGGCACACCCTTGATTAATCTGTCTGCCTCCTAAGAGAATGGTAAACTGAGGCTATTTTGTGCCCACCACCCACAGTCCAGGACACTGATGGGGGATGCTTCACAAAGCCCTGGATCCGAGGTCTCGTATGCCTTTCCTCCCGTTCCCCTGATCCACAGGGTGGTGGTCTATGCCTGGAAGGACAAGGTGTGGATGATCCTGATCGCTCCAGATTGGCCATGGCAGTTCTGGTACCCGGATCTCCTTAGCCTCAGCAGCAGGCTTCCACAGTGACTGCCTCGCTGTCCAGATCTGCTTTCCAGACTACAGAGAACAGTCCTGCAACTGGACCTTCAGTTCTTGCACCCCACAGCCTGATTTCTGAGCAGCTAGAGTCCCAGGCCTTGAATCTCTTGGAAGATGTTTTCCAGGTTGTGGAAGCCTCCAGGAAAGTCAACTCACAGTTGCTGTGCCTTCAAATGGAAGAGAGTGTCCATTTGGTATCTGGGCAAGGGCTGGATCCCCTTGCTTGTCTTGTGGCTAGCATTCTGGGCTATGTTTGGTCCTTTTCCCAGTTGGGACTGTGGGTGATGACCCTTAAGGTGTACTTGGCAGCCATCTCTGCTTACCAGGTGCAGGCTAGTAAGCCAGCAGTGGCTCAGTAGAAGGTGGCTGGGTGCTTTTTCAAGGGCCCAGGCCACTTGTCTCCTATGGTGCATGTACTGCCTCCACCATGAGACTTACTGCTGTGCTCTTTGGGAAAGTCTTTTTAGCCAGTGCAGGATGTGAAATGTCACATTTGTCATGGATGGCCTTCCTGGTGTCTATTATGTCAGCCAGAAGGATTGGGGAGCTCCAGGTGCTCTCGGTGGAGTCTCCTTACCTGGTCTTCCACAGGGACAAGGTTGTTTTTTGCTTCAACCTGAAGTTCCTCCCGTAGGTGGTATCAGAGATCTCACTTCGAGGGGGAGCTTTTGCAGCAGGTTACACCATAAGGACTGAAGCCAGCAGGTGCCAGGACCCCATGGAAAACGTCTAGCTAGCAGTCTGTGGCGGGGGACTGCCACCTGATGTCGGCCCGCCCCTGACGTTGGCTACTGGTATAAAAGGGGCATTCTCCCATCCCCACCTCAGTTCTTTTCCTGCCATCGACCCGTGCACATCTGTTCCATGGACACCTTCTGCTTTAGTCGAACACCTTTTTCTTCGATTTTTTTTATTTTCAAAAAATAATTTAGATTATTCCTTACTCTGCATGTTGTCTACTCCGTCGTCCTCCGTCGAACGGCACCAATCCAATAGTGCCTGTGGCAAGCAAATTCCATCAAAAGATGGCCATTTGGCCTGCCTCTTCTGCCTGGGCCCAGACCACAACACCAAGGCCTGCTAGTATTGCCAGAAGTTCAACAGCAGGACCAGGATTTGCCACCAGATAGCCCTCAAATCCTTGCTAGAAAAACAAATTGCAGCCATGCAGAAGGAGACCAAGGGGAAAGGTCCGTCCTCTTCACCCTCGGGGAGCTTTGACTTCCTCGTATCACCACAAGAAGTCGGGGAAGCATCACCATAAGGAAAAGTACAAGGAAAAGGATTCCTGCTCCCGGTTTCCACACAAGTCAGGCTCTGGATTTGGGTCCTCCTCCTGCGGGAGGACGAACTCAACTCCCTAGGCTGCCCTCGTCTCCTCCAGACTACCTGTGGTCAAGTCCCCCACCCTGGTACTGACGTCGGGCGGAGGCTCTTCTGGGTCCAGGACCAAGTCCTCGGCCATTCAGCCCCTGAAGCTATGGCCCTCCTCTCAGATCTCAGGCCAACAGACAGGTGGTTTGGCCTGTTCCTCTTCGGGCGTTGAGTCCTTACCATCATCCATCCGACCAAGGTGTCCTCCATCAGCCACAGTCTCCAGCATTGATTCCCTGGACCGACGCCAGGGGCATGAGCATGACTCCTCTGCTCTACTCAAAGCTTAGCTCCCCTCAATGGGCCTCGCATAAGCCGACGCTGGCTGCGACACCGGGCCAGAGCATACCTGTCTCTTCGATGCTGGCGTCCGCTCCAGTGACCTCTCAGCCTGCATCACCAGACCCTCATACGTCGCTGGCTAATGGCCATACTGAGCCTCAGCCTACGCTGGAGGGACCATTGTCCGACCAGCCAGCACCACCAAATGACCACACTTTGGTGCAACTGACGCTGGCTACTCCTATTCTACAGGAGCCAGAGCCACCTCAGGGACTGATGCCCAACCTGTCGAGCCCTCTGATGCCAGGTGCTCCCCCTGAGCCCAGGATCCCACTGTCAGACGTCAGAGAGCTTTTATGTCCTCGTGGAACACCATTAAAGGCGATCTTCAAGAAAAGCCTTCCTCGCCACCTGTTAAGGAGCCTATTTCAGTGTCCCCCCTGCAAAACAGCCTTCCCTAAACTCAGGGAGCCTACTCCCCAGCCTAGGGAACTGACCCCACAGCCGGAAGGCTTGGACAGGGATAATTCAGGCCGTGGAGGTAGGAGACGTAGTTCTTCCTCCAGATCCTCAGATAGGCACAGATGCTGGTCTAGAGGATGTCAACACTGGCGTTCCTCCTCTAGATTCAGTTTGTTGGAGGATTCTAGCCACAGCTCTTCCCTTTTGGGAGGTGCCCCTTTGTCGCCATATAATAAGGACACCCCCAGGTCCCCACTTGACTACCCATCTTTCATGGATGCGATGCGGCATATCCAGGCAAATACGGGATGGGACACCGAAGACCTGGATCCTGAAAGAAGACGTATGGCAAAATACCTCTGTCAGAAGGATCCCAAGCCCATAGTGGTGCCACCCTTGGTTAATACCTTCCAGGACGTCATCAGGATTGCCTGGAAGCATCCTACTTCTTCTTCAGCAGTCCTTAAGAAGTCAGACTACTATTATATATCCCCCAGGGATGAACCCTTTTTGGGAGAACATCCCCTGGTGGATTTAGTAGTGATCACAGCACCCACGATAGGTCCAAATGGCCCAGGCACCTAAGCACCCAACCTCCAGACTGTGAATCCAAACAATTGGACTAACTGGATAAGAAGGTATACTCCTCTGCCACTTGCACCATCCGCTCCCTAAGTTTTCTAATGCATGTGGTCCAATACCAGAACACCCTCTGGGAACAGGGCATGGAACTAGCTCAGGCCTTACCAGCTGTTCCCCAGTAGACAGAGCTACTCAACTCTTAATGTCTGGATCGGATGTGGGCACCCACATTCTGAAGTCCTCTTATGATTCTGCAGACACAGCAGCTAGAGCCATAGCCACTGATGTCTGCATAAGACAGCATTCCTGGTTCAGGGTCTCAGGTTTCTCCCCAGACATCCAGGCCAGCATCATGGATGCCTCCCTTCAAGGGCCCAGTCCTGTTCAGTGATGAGTCTGAGAAAATTATCACTAGGCTTCAAGACTTAGGCAAGGCTATCTGGTCCGTTCAGGCAATGTACCAGTCTAACCTAAAGCCTTTTTAAGCATCAGTCCTTTCGTTGCTCCTCAGGTCAGCAGCCTCGAGGACAGCAGCAGCAGCGAGGTGCCTTTAAAATAAGGACCTCACTCAGAACCCAGGAGGCACCGCTCCCAGGGCTGCCAAGTCCTCCCAGGCTGCACTGCCTACCCCGACTGTCTCTGCATGACTCCCTGCCCAACCCCCTGACCCCAGCCAAAGCTCTGGGGGAGCCGCTAGGGGAGCGCTTCTCCCTCTATCTAGAGGGAGCAGGATCATGTCTGACTAGTGGGTCTTGCAGTTGATAGAGAAAGGACACACAGTAGGGTTTCTGGAGCTCCCTTCGGACAATCCTCCTCCGCCCTCTTGCTGTACCCCATCCCACACCACTCTCATACAAGAGGCAATTCAGGCATCTCTGTCTAAACAGGCCATAGAGACAGCCCCAGCTGCCCAAAGAGGGAAGGGCTACTATTCCCACTTTTTCTTGGTGCCCAAGAAAACGGGGGGATCTATGCCCCATCATGGATCTCAGCCATCTGAACAAGTACATGGAATACGAGAGGTTCAGAATGGTCACCCTTCCAGGACTGATCCCTCTCCTTCATCAGGAAGATTGGCTCTGCTCGCTGGACATGCAGGATACATACCTTCATATCCTGATCGCCCAGTCCAACAGAAGGTTCCTGCGGTTCCTGTTCCAGGGACACTGCTACCAATTCCGAGCACTGCAGTGTGGCCTATCCTTGGCACCTCATGTGTTTACAAATAGCCTTGCAGTAGTGGCAGCTGCCATACGGAGGAAAGGCCATTATGTCTTCCCATACCTGGACGACTGGCTTCTCACAGCTCCCTCCAGGGAAAATTTGTTACAAACCATGGAAGACACCTTTACTTTGTTCCGCGATCTGGGAATCACGTTGATCCTTCCAAAGTCCTCCCCATGGCCAAGCCAATGACTACAGCTGATAGGCACATTATTGGACACTGTCCAAGGCAAAGCCTTCCTACCCCCAGGCAGGGCGGATCGCCTTCAAGCTCATGCTCAGGAGGTCTTCTCAGCTCACCTGGTTCCAGCCAGAGAAGTCCTTGGGCTTCTAGGACACATGGCAGCAGCTATCGCAACTGTACGGTTGGCTGTGCTCCACATGAGGGCGATCCAATGGAATTTGAGAGTCCAGTGGGATCAACGAACGGACAGCCCGGACCAACTTGTGAGAGTGTCAGATCCCGTTCAGAAGACTCTGCGGTGGTGGTGAACTTCCTCCAATCTCTCTGGGGGAGTAACCTTCCAAGGGATGCCTCCTTTCCAGTCATTGACCACTGATGCTTCTGGCCTGGGCTGGGGAGCTCAACTGCAGGCTGCCGGACCCAGGGTACATGGTCTGCCCTGGAGAAAACCCTCCATATCAATGTGTTGGAGATGAGGGCGATCCTCTATGCCATGCAAGCTTTTCAGACAGATCTAGCCCCGAACCATCTTCAAACAACATGAAGTCTTGCTGTATTCTGACTATTGCAGTTAGCCCCAGCACTCAAACTGCCCTGGAGAGTAGAGGTTTCATTTTCTATGCAGAGCATAGAACATTAAGCTCGAGCTCGGTTCAGACCTTTGTCTGCTGCACTTTGAAGCGCAACTGTCAGATTCTATACTCCGCCTAACTGAACAGCCGCTCCGGAGATTTCTCCTTTGCTCACAGTTCGTAAGTCGGTTAAAGTCCTCGGTTTTACTGATTATTTTTCGCAAGTTTCGGTTCAGATCTCTGTCTGTGGTACAGTAAGTACTAGATAGTGAACTAGACATAGTAAACTTATGGAAATTGTAAAAATTGATTTTTCGACCGGTTCGGCTGAACCGGCCGTTTAGTGATTTATATATTCTGTCTTTGTTTTTATACTTAGTTTGGTTACCGGTCCTTATCGGTTTAAAAAAAAAACTGCATTTTCTTGTGTTTTTTTCCAATACCCGTGACACGGTTAGAAACTGATAAGGGTGTCTTGCCTGGTTGTTTGCCATAAAAAGGGTACATTTGTGGTTAGGATGGCTATGTCTGAGAAACCCAAAAGGAAAACCGGGCCCACTGGGTTTCAAGTCTACAGTGTGTGTGGGGAGGTCTTTGCTAAGGCTGATCCCCACACCACCTGTGTTTAGTGTCTGGGGTTTGACCACCTCGATTCAGATTGCCAAATCTGTAAAAATTTCCCTAAGTCTACCCTGGAAAAAAGATTAGGTAGGCTCAGGGATAAGGAGGCCGTGAAGTCCGCTGACCCAGATGGCCAGCCCGGTTCAGTTCTGACCGAACCTGAGGGAGTGCCCTTTGACTAGGGCGATACTTCTTCGGTCAAGAGGAGAACTGATCCTGAGGGATCGGTTCCTACAAAAAGAAAAGAAAAATTGTCCGGTTCAGTTCCAGGGACCCATTTTCGGACCACCGAAGAGATTGCCAATGCCATAAGGATTGTAGAATTGCTTCGTCCAGTTCCATCTGATCTGGCACCTTCTGGCAGGCGCTTGGTTCATTCGGTTCCTCCAGTTCAAGATTATGCCCCTGAAGATTTCTACGAACTGGATCTGGAGGGGGATGAAGATTATGACGATGGTGTGGGAGGTCTGGCTGAGCCCATTGAACCGGACATCTCCCCAGACAGGCCTTCTGGTGTTTCCCCTCCTAGCTTTTCTGAGTCCCCTTCCCACTACATGTTTTACAGGAAAGTGGCAGAAACCCTCCAGCTCCCTGTGGAAGAAGCTGTAGAGGAACCTGATTATGTGGAGATGACGGACATCCCAGAGTCCACAAGACTGTCAATTGCCCTTCATAAGTCTTTTGGGAAACAGACACAAAAGATTTTAAAAACTCCAAATTCTGTACCTCCTATCGACAGAAGGATGGACAAAAGGTACACCTTATCAGGTTCAGGTATAGAGTACTTGTGTCAACAATGCAGCCATGCTGGGGTTGTGCAGGCTACAGCCTGTGATAAGGCTAATATACCCTTGGCTTCACACCCACCAGATAAAGATTCTAGGAAGCTGGATGCCATTGCAAAGAAACAGTACATGGCATCCGCCCTGGGACTCAGGCAGGCTAATTATATGGCCTATGCAGCCAGGTACCAGAAGTCCAAGTAGGACACTGTACTGGCACTGGCTAAGCAGGCCTCCCCCCAGCTAGCCTCTGAGCTGGAGGGGGTGGATGTTGATGGGATTGAGGCATCTTAAGGTACAGTTCCATGCTGCTGTGGACTCCAGTGATGTGTTCTCTAGAGTCATGGCTACATCTGTGGCTCTTCAGAGAATGACTTGGCTCAGATGTACTGGTCTCTCACAGGACACCCAGGCTAAGGCCATGGATTTCCCTGTGGTGGGTAATTCTCTGTTTGGGGAGCAGACAGAGAATTACATGAAAAAGATGGATGAGTATAGGACCATCTATAGGAGTGCACAGGCCAAGGAAAGGCAGGCAGCTCTTCAAAGGCAGCAGGCTAGGGGCAGGGGTAGGCCTTTTCATAGGCCTTTCTACCAAGCACAGGCCTCTTCCTTGCTTCAGAGGGAGAGGCAGAAGGGGGATGAGCAGGGCTGCATCCATCCCTCAACCTAAGGCTCCTGCCAAGAAGACACTGTGATATGTCAGCCCGGGTCGACTCCCCCCCTTTCCTGTAGGAGGCAGGCTGGCTTACTTCGTCCAGGACTGGATGTCTGTTATCTCAGACAAGTGGGTCCTGGAGGTGGTAAGCCAGGGGCTGGTTCTCAGCTTCAAGAAATTTCCAAAGCTGAGGGCCAGATCTTTTCCACCTGCAAGCATCTCCGAAACCATTGCCCTAGAGGCAGAGGTTTCATCTCTACTGGCTCTAAAGGCTGTAGAGAGAGTTCCTACATTGCACAGGTGCAAAGGTCTGTACTCCATGTACTTCCTTACCCCAAAAAAGACAGGGGAGTGGCAACCCATCCTAGACTTAAGATACTTGAACAAACATCTTTTAAAACCAAAATTCAAAATGGTGACTCTGGGAATAATCCTTCCCTGTCTAAGGCCAGGGGACTGGCTAGCCTCCCTGGACTTAAAAGAAGCCTACTTTCACATTCCCATCAGGTGCTCCCACAGAAAGTACCTCAGGTTCGAATTGCATTCAGGCCATTATTAGTTCAAAGCTATGCCCTTCGGCCTGACATCAACTCCAAGGGCATTCACAAAATGCCTAGCAGTAGTAGTGGCCTTTTTAAGAAGGAAAACTATTTCCATATTTCCATACCTGGACGACTGGCTCATTGTGGGTCAGACCCCAGACCAAGTCAAGTCAGACCTTCAAATGACTCAGCAAGTGCTCACTTCCCTAGGATTCCTTCTCAGTCTTCCCAAGTCAGTTCTCGAGCATGTACAGCTTCTCACCTTCATAGGGGCAGAGTTGGATACAGTCAAAGCAAGAGTTTTTCTTCCCCCTGGAAAGGGCAAGGGCTATTGTAGAGCTGGCTTCTTCATTCCACCTTCTGGTCTCTCGGCCAGCAAGGCACTTCCTTCAACTTCTGGGCCACATGGCAGCTTCTACAGCAGTGGTCCAAGGGGCCAGATTTCAGATGAGGGACATTCAATTTCACCTGAGGGCCTTTTGGTCTCAGAAGAAAGGTCCTCTAACCAAAACCAAACTAGTTCCAGTGACCCAGACTCTGATCAAGGCTCTCCAATGGTGGCAGGATCAAGGCAACCTCAGGCAAGGAGTCCCATTCGTCACTCAGTTTCACTCTGTGGTCCTAACCACGGATGCTTCTCTATTGGGGTGGGGAGCCCATCTGGGTCTGTCACAGCCCGGGGACTGTGGTCCCCTCTCAGGAATCCCTTCTTCATATCAATCTCTTGGAACTCAGGGTGGTCTTTCTGTCCCTGCAAGCTTTCTCTCAGTCAGTGCAGAACAAGGTTGTTCAGGTCAGGATAGACAACACCACCACCATGTGGTACATCAACAAGCAGGGAGGCAGTCGGTCCACGGCCTTGTGCACGGAAGCCATGAAATTGTAGTCCCTAGCTCATTCTCTGCAGACCTCTCTGATAGCAGTCCACTTTCCAGGGAAGGACAGTGTGCTAGTAGATACGTTGAGCAGGATCTCCCAGGGCCATTAGGAATGGTCCCTGGACCCTCTGGTGTTGAAAGTGATTGATTTTTTCAAGGTGGGGCACTCCAGAGATAGATCTCTTTGCAGCCCCAGACAATCACCAACTTCCTCTGTTTTGTTGCAGACCCCCAGTATTGGGCTCAGTCCCTCTGGATGCTCCGATTTTGAAGTGGGAAGGGAAATTTCTATATGCCTTTCCTCTACTGTTCAAGGTTCTGGTCAAGGTAAGGTCACAACCTTGCAAAGTGATTCTGATTGCTCCAGACTGGGCCAGGCAGCCTTGGTACCCCCTGTTGCTGTCCCTAGCAGTCCATCTTTCCCTGTCTCTTCCCAGGAATTACAACCTGTTAACCTTCTCTCAGGGGAGGATTTGGTACCCCAATCTTCGGTCACTCAATCTCAAGGCATGGCTCTTGAAGAGTTAGAGTATGCAGATTTGCATCTCTCCCAAGGGGTTCTCGATATTCTCAAAGCCTCTTGAAAGCCTGCCACCAGAAAAACTTACAACTCCAAATGGAAAAGATTCAGCATTTGGTGTTCCAAGAAGCATATATCCCCAGACACTGCTGACTTGTCTACAGTTCTGGATTATATGGGCCATCTTAATGGCCTAGGCCTCAGACCAGCTACTCTCAAAGTACATTTGTCAGCTGTTTCTGCTTTTCTATCAGCGGGAAAGCCTTCTTCACTGTCATCTCACCCTGTATTCTGTAAATTTTTCAAGGGATTGCTTCATACCAATCCCCCCCTTTAGGGATCTTACCCCTGCTTGGGATCTTAATGTTTGCATTGCTCAGCTTATGCAACCCCCTTTTGAGCCTTCGTCTTCAGCAGAGCTTAAGTACTTGACTTGGAAAACTGTGTTCCTGGTAGCTATTTCTTCTGCCTGGCATATCAGTAAATTGCAAGCTCTGTCAGTGGAGCCTGATTTTATCTTATTCCATACAGATAAGGTGGTCCTTAGAACTAATGGGAGGTTTTTACCTAAAGTGGTTTCAGATTTTTCTCTGAACCAATCTATGTCTCTCCCTGTGTTCTTCACTGATCATTCTTCTTCAGGAGAAAGAAGTTTACACAGTTTGGATGTTAAAAGAGCACTTAGTTACTACATTGAGCGTACTAAGGGTCACAGGTTTGACTCCCTTCAGTTGTTTCTCACTTATGGGGAAGTGGGTAAGGGCAAACCTGCCACTAAGAGAACTGTTGCCAGGTGGGTTGTGCCTTGTATTCAATTCTGCTATGAGAAGCTAGGCAAAATACCTCCCTCAGGCCTGAGGGCTCATTCAACTAGAGGTACAGCTGCTTCCCTGGCTGCGGCCAGGGTATTCCTTTGCTAGAGATATGTAAAGCAGCCACCTGGAAAACAGTCCATCCATTTACCAAGCATTACTCCCTGGACAGTAGTACTACAGAGCCTATTCCCAAGGTAGGTTTGATTCCCTCCTCCTCCATGGAGGTACTGCTTGGTAGTCTTCAATAGTCTGAATACAGCAAGACTTCATGTTGTTTAAAGAAAAAATTACTCACCTTAGTAATTATGTTTCTTCTAATGGAGTCTTGCTGTATTCTGACCTCCTTCCCTACCTCCCCTCTCAGTACCTGTTTTTGGGAAGTGGGCTGGGAGGTGCAGTGTTGCACCCCAGGGGTGCATTTGGGTACTTCCTCGTTTTAGAGAGTGGGAATAGGTTGTATTATTAATTTAACAATCTTAAGTTGTTCACTACCTGGTTTTTGATTTTTGATTTCTTGACTTGAGTCTTTTGGGGATCCAAAATATTTGGTTGCCATTTGGCTAGTAAAAATTTTACAGTTTCCACATAGTAGTTAGTTAGTATTAGCGCATAAGAATCTGACAGTTGCACTTCAAAGTGCAGCAGACAGGGGTTTGAACTGAGCTCGAGCTCAGCGTTCTATGCTCTACATAGAAAATTAACCCTCTACTCTCCGGGGCAGTTTGAGTGCTGGGGCTAACTGCAATAGTCAGAGTACAGCAAGACTCCATTAGAAAAAACATAATTATTACGGTGAGTAATTTTTTCTTCTTGTCCAGACAGACAACATGTCAGTGGTCTTCTACATCAACAAGCAAGGGGTGACCCATTCATATCCTCTCTGCAGAGAGGCTATGAGGATCTGGTATAGGGTCATCGAGCATCAGCTGGTCCTCTCCGCCGTACAAGTTACAGGCATCCAAAACACTTTGGCCAACAACCTGACCTGGTCTCAGTCCAAAGCTCACGAATGGGAACTTCTGTGTTCAGTAGCAGAAGACCTGTTCATAAGATGGGGTTGCCCCAAGTTAGACCTCTTTGCATCCACATTCAATGCCAAACTGCTCAGTTTCTGCTTGCTGGATCCGGTACCTGGTGTTTTCTGGGGAGATGTGTTTTCCCTTTGCTAGACAGGGAGATTTCCTTTTCGCCTTTCCTCTCTGGACAAGGAGATTTCTTTATGCCTTTCCTCCCTTCCAGCTAATCCAGTGGGTCCTTCTCAAACTCCATTTAGAGGGGGCAGACAAGATGTTGATTGCTCCCTACTGGCCATGACAGATTTGGTTCCCTCTGCTTCAACAACTGGCAATGGAACCCCCACTTCCTCTTCCCCAGAGCTCGCACTTGCTCTCTCAAGAGAGAGGGGCTGTAGTCCATTGGGACCTCAGATCACTGCACCTGCATGCATGTCTCCTGCAGACATAGCAGTTTCCTGGTTTGGGGGTTTCCCTAGAATGGCAGAGGTTCTCATTGCTGACAGAAAGTCCTCCACTAGGGCCACTTACGCAATGAAGTGGAAGCGATTCTGCATCTGGACTTCCACCCCTCATGTGGATCCCTTTACCTGTCCGCAAACTTGATTCTCGAGTACTCCTTTCTGTTGGACTCAGGCCATGGTTACTCCTCCATTAAAGTGCATTTGTCGGCGGTTTCTGCTTATCACACACCAGTGCAGGGCAAGGCTCTTGCCCAATTGGATTTATCCGGCACCTTCATGAGAGGTATCTTACACCTGAAACCTCCCATCAGGGATCCAGTCCCTCCATGGGACCTTTTGTTTCTTTTGGAGAAGCTCACCTCGCCTCCTTTCGAGCCAGTCTCAGATTGCAAGCTGCGTTTTCTGTCATTGAAAGCGTTTTTTAGTTGCTGTTACTTCCACTCGGAGGATTTCCGAGCTCCAGGCTGTGATGCGCAAAGAGCCTCATTTAGTTTTCCACAAAGACAGGGTGTCATTGAGGACCAATCCTATGTTTCTGCCTAAGGTAGTGTCCGAATTTACACTGTTAGGACATCCATCTCCAAGTTTATTATCCAGAGCACTCAAATCGAGGGGAGGCTCTATTGCATACTCTGGATGTTCACCGGGTCCTTCATTATTATTTGACTTGTATGCAGGGTCTCAGAAAGTATGATCAGTTGTTTTTTTTATTTGCCCCGTGGATTTTAGGGACGCCTGTTTCTAAGCAGACATTGTCTAAGTGGTTGGCTCACTGCATCATGTACTGCTACCAGAAGTATGACAAGACTTTACTGGGACCGATAAAAGGTCATTCTACCAGGGGATTTGCTGCGTCCTTTGCGTAACGTGTCAAGCGACAGATATCTGCGCAGCTGCCACCTGGAGTTCTGTCCACACTTTCATCAAGCGCTAAAGTCTGGATATTGCCTCCAGGCACAGCAGGCTTTGGTTTCGCTGTCCTGCAGGGCCTGCTCTCATGAGCATTTCAGTTCCTGCCTTCTTTTCCTCCACCTGTTTAGTAAGAGTTATCCTTGTACTGCTTGGGACTGAGCCCATATGGTGTAACCTGCTGCAAGAGCTCCCCCTCGAAGTGATATATAGTACAGTTACATAAGAACTTACCATAACAGTAGATCTTCGAGAGGAGCTCTTGCAGTAGGTGTTGCTTTCCCTTCCTCCCTCCTTCCCCTTGGTTTCTCCATTTTCTGCAATTCTCTTTTATCCTCAGTTTGAGAATCCTCCTCGGTTCACCAATTTTTTCCTGTGCTGGGGTCTCCGGCAGGTGAACTGAGGTGGGGCTGGGGGACCGCCCCTTTTATACCATTGGCTGACGTCATGGGCGGGCTGGCATCGGGGCAGTCCTCACCATAGACTGCTAGTAGAACTTCTCTGTGGGGTCCTGGCACCCGCCGGCTTAAGCCCTTATGGTGTAACCTGCTGCAAGAACTCCTCTTAAAGATCTGCTGTTACAGTAAGTTCTTTTGTAACTGCACTTTTTACCTTAATCAGGTGATTAACTTGCCGGTTTATTTCACCAGCCCATCTCTGGAGGCCAACCACAAGCTTCATACACTGGATCTGCAGAGGGTGCTCTCATATTCTGGTACTCTGGTATTGTTTGCATCAATCCTACCTGTACCAGCTTGTTTGTATCTATGTCTTAAGTTACTGTTATACTGTGTATTTTCATTTGTCTTACTGTGACAAGGTACCTTTGTAAATGAGCCTATGGCTCAAAGGTTTTCCAAACTACTGTCAAAATAAATAAATAAATATTATTGGAGCGCATGGCTAGAGTTGGGGAACAGGCTTGCCAGCTGTTTGTCACCTATGCTGAACCCATGCTTGGCAGATTGGCAGCAAAGCAGACGATTGCAACGTGGCTTACTTCTTGCACCAATCTCTGCTGTAGGTTGGCTGATAGGGAGCCTGCCATATGGCTTAACGCTCCTTCCACCAGATATACCACTGCTTCGGTGGCTGCTTCCAGGGATGTCCCCATAAAGGGGATCTGTAGAGATGCTGCCTGGGAGTCAGCACACACCTTTATTTCCCACTACCACATCAACCTGGAGTCACACCAAGATGCAGGATTTGGGACCTCAGTTCTCAAGTAGGGATGTGCGCTTTGCCCCCTCCTCCTGGAGAACTGCTAGGAGTCTGCTAGACTGTAGATAAGTGACCATATCCATACCACTAGAAGAATAGGTTACTCACCTGTAACAGTAGTTCTAGGAGTGGTGTATGGTTCATGTCTACACAACCCTCCCGGCCTCCCCTGGAAAGTGGCACACGGATCCTGCTTCCAACATGTAAGATCTGATGTCATGGGAGGAGTCAGGGGATATACCGACCAGTTGGTAGGAGGAGCTTAGCTTTAAGACATCCAGTCATTGTTATATATTCATGCAGCTCTTGGGCTCTGTACCACAGCAGTCTTAATGTTGACCTTGAGCTCTTGGCTATTAATAGCCCATAGAGATACCCTCCAAAGATGTATCAAATTGATGAGGTATGGATATTTTTTACCCTCATGTATTAAGAGGCATGGCGCCCTCATTAGTGCCGATATCTGTAATCCTCATGTACTTCATCCTGAGATAATTCTGTATGTTTTGTTGTCAACCCAATAAACACAGAGTTAAAAAAAAGAAGAAGTTAAGGTGGTTGGTTAGCCATACCCCGAGGTATTTAAAGGCCTGAACGGTATTGAGAGGGGTGTTATCCTGGAAGTAGAACACTGAATGTAGTCAAGTCTGGCCAGCTTTTGTACTGAGCCGAAAGCCATAGAGACTGTTTTCTTGGTGTTGACATTTAGATAGTTTTCCTGAAACCAAGCCAAGACTCTACTGAAATCCTGTTGGAGAGGCACTTGTATGGCGTTTGAGTATGGGCCCGATGCAAAGATAACAGTATCATCTGCGTACATGTGTATGTGGGAGTGGGTGGAAAAGGAGGGAAGATCATCTATGAAAAGTGAGAAGAGAATGGGGCAGAGAATTGACCCCTGGGGAACGCCAGCAAGGATGTGGAGGGGGGAGGGGAGAAGTTGCCAGCAGCACTGATTGCTGCCTGCCAACGAGGTAGGAGTGGAACCAAGTTGTGGAAGGGGAGGCTAGGCCAGCAGAGTGGAGCTTTTGCAATAAAAGGGTGTGTGAGACAGAATCAAAGGCCTTTGCATGGGACTTCTGGTTCAGATTGCCTAGGAGATGGAAGTCTAAGCCGAGAGCTCCCGACAAAATCTATAACAATCCATCGGAATCCAGCTCACAATCGCTGACACCCTGCTGTAAAAATGACTAATCAACTAATTCAACGTGCTGCCGAAACTTAAGCATAAAGATGGAGCGAATAATCTGCGCCCAAAGCTGAAATTCCCTCCTTAAGGTTCACCTCAACAGGCCGCATTACTGGCCGAGATAACAGATCTTATTAACCAGACCCCAGCAGCATCTCACAGCACAGAAGCCGAGTTCACTATCACTTCCAAAACCCTGTGCTGCACTTTGCAACAAATAAGTGAAACACCTACCAGATTAGAACAGAGAGCCGGGGAAGACAGAAAATGTATTTCGGACCTAACCGCACGCACAGATCACCTGGTGGAGACCATGGTGGAATACACCAACATCTCGGATATGCACAATGCGGCCTTAAAAGATCTCCACCACAGAGAAATCGCACTCCAACAACAACTAGAGGATTTGGAAAATCGCAATCGGTGAAACAACCTAAGATTACATGGACTCCCTGAAGGTACTGAATCGGACCCCATGACGCAATACATGGAGGGCTTCTTAAAGGAGATTTTAAACTTGGACAGGAGCCAAGACCTTGGTATTATCCACGCCCACAGATCTTTGGTGGCCAAATCGAAGGATCCTAAAGCCCAACCCAGATCCATAATCATGGCATTCGTCGATTATAGGATCAAAGAAGAGGTTCTTAGATCCGCCTGGTCTAAAAAGCAGGTGCTTTTCGGCGATGTCCGCCTATTTTTTGAGCAAGACAGTGCTTCTCAAACTCAGGCTTGCAGACAAAAAGCCTATACCGTAGTTAAAATCATCAGACAGGCTGGGTACACTGCTCAGCTTGAATACCCAGCAAGAATAAAAGTTAACACATCAGACGGTTGGCAAAGATTTCAAGAGCTACCCAAAGCAATTAGTTGGGCGAAAACATTAGCAGTAGTAGTTCCTGAAGAGGGCGCTGAAGTTCCACGCAGGGCTTATTTGAAGAAGTCCTGGCAAGTACAGGGAACCAGAAATGCGAAGACCTCGAGAGCAGGGGAGTCCAAATCAGTATGGGACAGTGCACACAAAAGATCAGACCCCCAGGACAACAGTCCCTTCGCAGCTCTGCATCCAGATCTGACTTCTGAAGAAGCAACATCTTCAAATGGTTGAGTGCGCCGAGAGGCAGAAGTCATTTTTGTTTATGTTGTTTTCTGTCCTCATCACCTCATGATAGAACGATACACTGGGAGAAGGGGAAACGGGCCAAGTTTTAAATGTCCCTCGTAGGTCCGGTCTAGGGGAAGGGGAAAAGAAGCTCGGGCTAAGCTCCTCCTGGAGCATATTCTACTATCTACAAGCATGTTGGCTGCTTCCTTGAGTGTCCCAGATGTTACCGCAGACCAGACTTTGTATAATTCTGAGACTGAGCTCGCTATAACTGCCTACCTCTATCATTGGCTCATAAGGAGGGGGGGCGTATCAGTCGAGTGCAGGCTTCCTTGTTTTTCTTCTGTGTTCACTATGGGGAGCACAAAGACAGATACAAGAGGGAGAAAGACTGGATACAAATTAACTCTGAAATTAATGTTTATGTAACAGAGCGGGCTCCGATGGGTTGTTTAAATGGTGAGGGGTCGGGTGGTGGGGCTCAATCCTGGGGGTTCCTGGGGGCGGTGATGAGGCACCAATTAAGGCCAGGGGTAACCCGTTCTAGTGGTACCACTGCCGAGTCCGGGGGATACTGGGGCCCCCCCTTACCCCTGCAGCCCCTTGTGAGTCCTCTCTGGTGAACACACACATATAAAGATCTGACTGGAAGGTGGGGTGGCTCCAGGAGAGAACCGTTGTCACCTGAGATGAGAAGCTGCAAGGTCTCAGGGGATGACTGTTTATGTCAGGCTCATATGTTTGGCACATAACTGTCTCAGGAGGGATTGCTGAAGGAGTGCTGTAGGGGGCCCCGAAACATCCCTGGGCAACTTTAACTAAAACTAGACAAAGCCTGAGAGAGCAAGAGGGTGGTCCCCTTGGGTGGTTGGCCACCTTCGAGTCAGGAAGTCCGGGCTGAGATAAGGTTGGGAACTGGGTGTGTTCTCAGAGGGGGTGGCTGGAGGACTGATGGGGGGGGGGGTTATGGGCCTTCTCTTGGGCGAATGGCGGTGGGCCGCCCCTGTTGAGGGAGACAGGTGCTCACTTGGTCTGACAACAGACTTCTGTTCACCTTTTAAGAGAACGTTTGGGAAAGTATATTGGTTGCCTGGGACCACCTGGCCCCGCTGGGGGGCTCCGTCCTCGTGGGTGGGGGCACTAAGGTTCCTGATTCCCATATATCACCAAAACAAGATCTTTGTGTTTTAACTCAATCAATGAGTCGGACCTATGTGGTGAACTGACCAACAGTCTCTTAGGCAATCGGACTCAGCCCAGCTGGGAAATACCACAATTTTAACTGTGGATCAACCTAGCAAGGGACTAGATATTTAGTCTCCTACCGCACCTCGTAGAAGTTTCCAGAGGTGTGGACTAGGGTATAAATACACCTTGAAGTTACACAAATGGTTTTCTTGCCACTTAAGTGGCAGTTTGTATATAGTTTTGTTCAGTTTATAATATGTGAAGTATTTGTCCGACTATTGGGGTTATTCTCACAGGCATGCAGAGATGTTAAGAAGATTTGGTTTAGATGTAACATGACACTATGGCTGATTTAAAAATAGTTTCATGGAACATCAGGGGTATAAACAGTCCTGTTAAGAGGGCAAGAATTACAGCGGCAACATGCCACTATAGCATTTTTGCAAGAGACCCATTTGAGTGCTACGGAGCACAAAAAGCTGCGCAGGGGATGGGTGGGAGAGGTATATGCTGCTGAATATTCACAGCAGACCAATCGGAGGGGAACTGCTATCTTGGTCAGAAGAGATACCCCCCTCAAGATCTCGCAAATAGACCTAGATCCGGAGGGTAGATCCGTGAGATTAACGGGAGAATATAGAGGCCTGAAATGTGTTTTTTTTTAATCTGTATGCTCCAAATGAGGAACAAGAAAGGATACCTTTTTTAGCTAAAGTACTTTCGGATTCCATCCTAGATCCCAACAGTCTAATCTTCATAGGGAGAGATTTCAGTTCGGTACTAGATCTGGGCCAAGATAGGATGGGCTCTAAATCCATAGGCCCAGCCAAGACCAGCAGAGTGCTCTCCAGATTATGTACTGAACTATCATTAGTGGATGCCTGGAGATTTATCTGCCCTAGAGAGAGATTACACGTTTTATTCCCCTAAATATAAGATGTATTCCAGAATAGATTATTTTTTGATATCATCCAATGCTCTACATTATCTCACAGGTGCGAACATTGGTAACATATCCCTGTCGGACCATGCATCTGTGTCCTTTAGAGATGACATTGGCTCCTAAATCTCCGGAGTCTGTTTGGCGTCTTAATGTTAGTTTGCTGAATCATAAAGAGTTTAAACAATTAATAAATGATTCTATTAAACAATTCCTAGAATTTAACTCAGCGGAGGTCACAGAGGCAGGGGTCAAATGGGATGCCTTCAAATGTTACTTAAGGTGGATTATAATTCAGTATGCATCCAGATATAAGAAGGCAAGAATTAAAGAACGTCTCGACCTAGAAGAAAGATCACCCAACTAGAGGCTTCCCAGAAGAGGTCATTGAACCCACATACTAAAATGGAGTTAGACAGGGCTAAAGCCAAACTAAATAAAATTTTGGACTCGCATGTCGAAGGCCAACTCCGGTACGCGAAACAGAAATACTATGAACAGGGCAATAGAGCTGGGAAATTACTGGCTTGGCAGCTTCGCAAGGAGAGAGCTTCCAGGGCAGTACCCAAGCTTCGATCTGAGGGAGACGGCCAAACACTTTCGTCCCCCTCTCTCATCACTGCCCAATTTCAAAAATACTACACTGCTCTGTATCAGGCAGAGAGGGACCCGAGACATGGGGAAAAAACTACTGCTTACTTAGATAGTCTTCAGCTTCCTGCACTAACAGAAGAGCAGAAAATGGGACTAGAGACGTATATCTCTCCCACAGAAATAAAGCAAAAAATTAAACAATTAAAGAATGGTAAAGCACCTGGGCTGGATGGATGTGTGGCAGAATTTTACAAAGAGTTTCAGGGTCCCCTGTTGCAGGTACTCTCAGATACCTACAGTGGAGTGCTGGGAGGGGAGGGAGCTGTTCCTAGGTCATGGAATCAAGCCCAGATCTCTGTTATTCTTAAGCCCGGTAAAGACCCGGAAGATTGCAGGTCCTACAGGCCCATCTCCCTGCTCCCAGTAGACTTAAAAATCTTTACAGGGATTATAGCTGCCCGGCTACAGTTGGTAGTTCGATCACTGGTCTATAAAGACCAAACGGGTTTCATTTCAGGTCGCTACTTACAAGATAACATTAGGCACCTGTTGAACATAATCTCAGCTCAAAAGAATAATAAAAACTTACAACTCGCCATAAATATGGATGCCGAGAAGGCCTTTGACAGGGTCGATTGGGTATTTTTGGTGGAGACCCTGAAAAGATTTGGACTAAGGGATAAATTCCTACATGTCATTAGCACTTTATATAATACCCCTGAAGCCAGAATAAAGCTCAATGGACATCTGTCGCAGAGGATTTCCCTCACACGGGGAACCAGGCAGGGTTGCCCCCTTTCTCCCCTCCTTTTTGCTTTATCACTTGAACCGCTCGTGATAGATGTTAGATCAAACTCTCAAATCCAGGGAGTAGAGGTGGAGAGGCATATCCAAAAAAATCACCTTATATGCAGACAATTCCCTTTTTTTTTTTTTCTTTCATCTCTCAACCTGAAACATCTGTCCCGGTACTTCTTAAGACTTTGGAGAAATATGGTGCTCTGTCCGGCTATAAAATTAACATTACCAATTCAGAAACCTTGGTCTTGAGTGAGTGTTCCTCCAGTGCATATAAAAGGACCTTTCCCTTTGCTTGGGCCCAGAAAAATATGGCCAGATATCTCGGTATCAATATTTCTATAGACCTGTCCCATCTTTACAAAAATAACTATCTGAAACTGTTTCAGAACCTCCAGGCAGACATGACCAGATGGCAACTGCTCCCCCTGACACTATACGGAAGATCACAAGTGCTCAAAATGAATGCTGTACCAAGGCTTCTTTTTCTTTTTCAGACCCTTCCCATGCAACCTCCCAGGGATTTTTGGATGATCCTGCAGAGGGCGACCCAAAGATTCCTTTGGAATAATAAATGTCCCAGATTAGCCAGGAATATCCTCCAAGCACCTTGGGACAAGGGCGGTATAGCCCTTCCACATTTTTATTTTTATTTCATGGCTGCCCATGGGACACAAATGTGCACATGGGCCAAACGCAGGGAAGATTCAGGTTGGTACTCTCTGGAAGAGGCCGCTCTCAAGGATTGGGCAGTTTGGTCCCTACCCACCAATAATTTACCAGTAGCCATATCAAGATTGGTAAAGAACCCTTCTGTCAGTTGTTCCTTATTGGTTCTCGAAAAGCTCAGAAAGCTCATGCATGCTCCGGAGGGTCCTGGTCCCCTTTCATTGATTAGATTTGAGCCATCTTTTATCCCACCACTGTCAGATTCCGGATACCGTTTTTGGGCCATACAAAGTCTCGCAACATTTGCGCAATATATTAGCAATGGTAATTGCTTATCATTTGCACAGCTGAAAGACAATTTCCAGCTCCGCTGGGAGGACCATTTAAGATATCTTCAAATTCGTCACTACATTCTTTCTGCTAACAGACTACAAATGATAAGTAGGAACAAAACATAACTAGAAGAGTATTTTTACTTTTTCACCACAATCAAGGATGGTCTCCGCCCTCTCTCTCAACTTTACAAAATATTGGCTAACACTAATAAAACAGGTTTGGACCAAGTCAAACAAAAATTGGAGGAAGAATTGTCTATTTCAATACCTCCCTCTATATGGGAAAAAAGATTGAGTAGAGGTTGGCAGGTATCCAGTTCCCCAATCTGGGGAGAATTCAATTGGAAGATATTTCTAAGATACTTTCTTACTCCTGCTATAGTGAAGCATTTTGATCCCCATCAGTCAGATCATTGTTGGAGGGGCTGTCAGACCAAAGGGTCTCGGACACATATATTTTGGCAGTGTCCAGTTTTGCTCCTATTCTGGACAGAAGTTCATGCACATATACAAAACATAACTGGTTTACAAATCCCGTTCACAGGATCAGAATTGATCTTGGGCCTTCCAACCTTGTTGTCTGGATCTAGACAGTCCATTAAATTGGCACACATGATGAGGGTGGTGGCATTGAAGTGTATCACAGCAAAGTGGTTATCCATACTTTCCCCACAATAGAGGATGGAGGTCCAGAATGATTCAATTAGAACCTGTGGAGCAAATCACCCACACTTTGAGGATACAGAATGAGAATTTTACCGATACCTGGTCACCCTGGCACCAGTACTTCCAGCAGGAAACGGGTACCCCTTAAAGAAACCTAAGGGTACTAAACCAAGTTAGATGACTCAGTAGTAATAGTAGTTAAGATGTCCCTGCAATGCCTGTGTTAATCTTATTTTATTTAGTCGAAGTCGGACACACTTGTCACTAATGTTATTCTTGTTTGTCATTTTACTAGCAATTAAGCAGATGGAACAGTAGTTAAGTAACAATACAGCAGGAAAATTATATTTTCAGAAGTCTGAATCCGCAGTTACTATGTTTTGAATTATAGTATTACTATTTACGTCTTAGTGATGTTGACTAATTAGATAAAAAGGTTGTAATTTTAATACTTTGAACTGCTGTTAACAGTATCTAATACATAAACTTGAAGTTTAAAAAAAAAAAGACATTTGCATGGTCTTTCAAAATGGCAGTGGTGATATGACCTTTGTCCGTAGCAGAGTGGATAGTGTTGGTAATACGCAGAAGAGAGGAAACTGTTGAATGATGCTTTCTAAATCCTGACTGGAAAGGAGAGAGTATATTCATAGAGGTAAGGAGGTCCAGGAGTCTTGAGTAGACTAGGGATTCCTGGAGTTCGGCTAGAGAGTGGAGGAGGGAAATGGGACAGATATTGCCAGGGGACGAGGGGTCACCACCTGTGTGGAGGGGTATCACCTTGGCTATTTTCCAGAGTTTTGGTACTGTGCAGGTAGTGAATGAGAGATTGTTTTCCTTCAGATGGAAGAGATTTTCCATTTGGAGTCGGGGCATGGGGCTGGATCCCCTTGCTTGCCTTGCGGGTAGCATCCTGGACTACCTCTGGTCCCTTTCCCAGCTGGGACTGTGGGCCGTGACCCTAAAACTGCACTTCACAGCCATCTCTGCTTACTGGGCATAGGTTGGTAAGCTGACAGTGGCCTAGGGGTAGGTGGTCAGGTGCTTTTTCAAGGGTCTGGACCACTTGTCCTGTCCAGTGCATGTACCCCCTCCACCGTGGGACCTGCTGCTTGTTTTGGCAATGCCCTTGGGCAAGCCTTTCAAGCCATGCCTCACATGTCATGGTAGATGGCCTTCCTGGTGGCCGTTGTGTTAGTCAGAAGGTTTTGGGATCTCCAGGCACTCTCAGTGGAGTTTCCTTACCTGGTCTTCCAGGGGGACAAGGTAGTCCTTCGCCCCAAACTGAAGTTCCTCCCAAACGTGGTATCAGTTTCATCTTAACCAAGTTATTAACTTACCAGATTATTTCACCAGCCAATATTCAGAGGTCGCCCGCAGGCTCCATACTCTGGACCTGCAGAAGGTGCTCTCGTATCATGTGGAGAGCATGGCTGGAGTTCGGGGACAGGTTCGCCAGCTGTTTGTCACCTACACTGAAGCCGCACCTGGCAGATTGGCAACAAAGCAACAATTGCCAGGTGGATTACTTCTTGCAGACTCTGCTACAGGATGGCTGGTAGAGAGCCTTCTGTTGGATATAGCGCTCATTCTACCAGATATACCGCTACCTCAATGGCTGCTTCCAAGGATGTCCCAATACAGGAGATCTGTAAGGCAGCTACCTGGAAGTCAGCAGAGACCTTTATTTCCCACTACCATATTGATCTGGAGTCACACCCGGATGCAGGTTTTGGGACCTTGGTTCTCCAGTCTTTGTTTACAAAGTAGGGGTGCGCCCGTTGGCCCCTCCTCCTGGAAAACTGCTAGGAGTCTGACAGAGTGTGGAAAAGTGAACCACATCCACACCACTAGAAGCATAGGTTACTCACCTGTAACGGTAGTTCTAGGAGTGGTGTATGACTCACATCCACACAGCCCTCTTGGCCGGCCCTGGAAAGTAGCACATGGATCCTGCTTCTAGCATGTAAGGTCTGACATCACGGGGCGGAGTCTGGGGATATACTTCCCAATTGATGGGAGGAGTTTAGCTTAAAGACATCCAGTCAGTAACATCATTCCAATGGAACTGCCAGAGTGTGGATGTGACCTATATACCACTCCTAGGACTACGGTTATAGGTGAGTAGCCTATTCCTTTTTGTCACCATAACCTTTGCTTGTAGGATTTCCAAGCTTCAGGCTCTGATATATGAGCCTCCTTACTTGATTTTCCACAAGGACAGGGTGTCTTTGTGGACAGATCCATGTTTTCTACTAGAGATAGAGTATGATTTTACATTGACTCAGACTGTACACCTTCCTGTATATTATCTAGAGCATGCTAACGGGATGAGGCATTGCTCAATATACTTGATTACACAAAACACAGCATTTCAATCTTGATCGCACTAAGGACTGTAGAAAGTCCTTTCAGCTTTTTAACTTTTTTTAACCCCTGGGAAAGAGGGCGTTCCTGTGTCTAAACAGTGCCTATCCATATGGCTGGCTAACTATTGAATGTTGTTATAGAAAGTACGGTAAGGAACTTCATGGTGCTGTGCATGGCCACTGTGTACATGGTATGGCCACCTCTGTTGCTTACTTTCAAAGTGTTTCTGCAGCTGACATGTACTGCTGCCTCATGAAGCACTGTGCATGCTTTCAATAAGCACTACAGTCTAGACATCGTCCCTCCCAGACATGCTGGGTTTGATCTTGTGGTGCTGCAAGGCCTTCTGATGTATCAGACTTTGCCATCCTTCCCAGGTGCCTTGTGTAGTACTTGGGAATCGTTCCAAAGGAGTAGCCCATTGAAGGAGATATCTTTGACGAAGATAGAATAGTTATTCACCATAATAGCAGATCATCGAGAGAATCTCCTTCATTGGGCCATAGTGCACCCACCTACCTTCCCCCTTTCTGGGGTATCAGATGGCAGGTTTGACCACTGCCCTGTTTGGAGGTGTCCATAAGTGTCTTATGATTAACGTTATTTCTAGTCCCATACCCTTCCTTGTATGCCTGGTACTGGTTTGGTCTCCTGGTTCCTCACAGTAAGTGGACGTCCGAGCTCATCTCTGGCGGGGAACTGAGGAGCAGTGGGGGCCGACCATGATTATATAGGTGCCGATGTTGCAGTTCTTCATAGACGGTCCCCAGCTAGCAAAATTTTATGAGTGTCCTAATACCAACGGCTTATAGTTCCAAAGGTGCGGCCCAATGGAGGAGATTCTCTGAAAGATCTACAGTTATGGTTACTGTTCTTTTCTTAAACTTTGGAGAAATAAGTGCTATAAGGTTGCTGACAGGGAGGACTATGCTGTAAGTTCTGGCTGTGACATCATCAGTAGCTCTTCACTGAAACTAGCTTTTTTGAACTGGTAGTGAAATGAGGGATACAAAATGGCTTGTAACTTTTTAACGAAGTAACTCAGTAATCTAATTTTTGGTATGAGGCTTATTGAGGATATGCTGACTCAAATTCTGCAACTTATCACTTTTGACTGGCTTCCCTCTTTAAGGTAAGATAATTGTTTAAATACTTTAAAGTTAAGGGTGACACTTAATGTTTGTTAGAGAGGGTTAATATGAGTCACATAACGTTCACACAGTTTTTTTAATTAGTCTCACAGTGTTCACACAATTTTTTTTAATTACTAATTAGTTATCTTTGATTATAAATCAAAGTTCTCGCACAGGAACCTTTAACAAATTTTATTCTGTAAAAGTCTATGTGGCGATTTTCAGAAATCTGCCTAGAGTTATAGGGCCCCATATTTAGAGCCGGCTGGCTGTGCTTGCACACAGGTGCGTTGTGCAAAAACATTTGGCCGTCCAGCTCCGGCACCATATTCAAACAGATAGCACGATATAAACTGACCATGCTATCCATTTGAGTATTGAGCCATGGTAGCGTGGTGCGCACAGTAAGCAGTTGCCAGGCTGTGTGCCATGCTGCCAGAGCACTGGGCCTAAGACCACCCATATGGGTACAGTGCGGCACACAGTGGTTAGCACCACATCCCTTATGGGCGATATTCAGAGTAAACATGCAGATGAGCCTGTTGGGGCATGCACGGCACTAACAAGCCTTTTGCATGCCCATTATGGGCTCATCTGCATGCTGCACATCAGCCGAGTGTGCCGGGCCAGGTCCCCCCTTCCTAACCTCAATCCTCTCTCCAGTTTAATGTAAGACATCCCTGATGGTTTAGCGGTCCCTCCCATAGTAGCTGTCGGTATTCCCTGGTGGTCTAGCTGTCCTTCCCTCGCCCTGATCCCTTCCCATAATACTGTATATATCAGTAATTCCTGGTGGTCTAGCGGTCCCCCCTTCCTAAGCCTGACACACCTGTATCAAAATATATCTGTATCTGGTGGTCTAGTAGATTCCCCCCCACCACCACCACCACCACCAGGCAGGTACAGTCTCACTGCTCTGCATCTCCCCATTCCAACTTCGAGAGCCGGCGTCCTGCACAGCCCTCCACTCACCCCCACGGCTGGCCACAGACTGGGCTCTCAAGGAATGTGTACTGTAAAATCAGCTGTAACAGTATGTGCTCATTAAGAGCTCAGTCTCTGGCCAGCCAAGATGTTGAGCATAGGGTTATGTCTGTCACCGGCTCTCAGGGTTGGAATGGGGGTGTGGGGTGGTGGGCCCACTAGACAACTAAGGACATATATATGTTTGATATGGCCGGGTTGGGGTTGGGGGGGCGTTAGACCAGCAGGGATTGCTGGAATATATTATGGGAAGGGATCAGGGCTAGGGAGGGACTGCTAGGCCACCAGGCACTGGTGCTGTCACACAGTACGAGGATGGAGTGTTTGACAACAACCCTGTCTATGCACTGTTAAGGGCTGGGTTTCAGAAGCGTTAAATTGCAGCATGCATGTGGGTGTTTAGCATTTCTGAAATCTCTGAATTTTGCACTGTGCCGCATATGCTTGAGGGAACCCTCATTTGCATGGTCGCAACGCACAATTCCGCATGATGGCTCTGTCGGGGTTGTGCTGTGCATAGGTGCCCTTTGAATATGAGCAATGTCCCGGTAGCCGGCTCTATTCCTGGTTAGCGTGGCTCAAACCCAGTTTAGGCCACACTGATCTTTTGAAAGTGGGGCCATAGAGTATTAGTTAAAATCTGGTTTGGTTTAGCAAGCTGCATTCACCCCTTCCACTTCAGAAAGAGAGTCCGACACTCCTTGCTTCTTGGTGTACTTTATTCAGCCATTAATGCAGTGACAAAGCAAGGAGAGTCCGTGGTGCTCCCCTGAGCACCACCCTTACATTTCACACATAAAATGTGCTTCATCAAAGGTGTACAGACATTATTATATAGGTTGCTGATATAGTACATTTCCAGGTTGTGATGTCACTAAAAGATTACACCACCTAGTTGCATCACACAGTCTATAATAACTATTTATAATATATGTAACCTGTGTTTAAAAGGCATAAAGTGAAGTAAAGGAAACAAATATAAGTGCAGACCCAAGTGAAAAAGGCAAATCTCAAGCAAATCTAAGTTCAGCAAAAGATTAATACATTCAATCCATTTAATCCATTGAATTAATTCTCTGCGAATCCTTTATGTTTCACAAATACAGCTGGTTTATTTTAGTAGCCTTCGTTGTTCCCACAAACCTGAGAAAAAAGCATAAACAGACGGTGAGAACATTTTCACATACTTTGTCTTTGGTTCACAGTTAACAATTTCTACCTAAGGGGGGGTGAACTATCTTTCTTCTTCAAAAAGTGGGATACTTCAAATTTTCCATTTAAGCCTGGACTTCTTAAAGCACCTGTCTTGTATATCCACTGCCGTTCCTTTTGATTCAGAATGTCACTCAACTCTTCCCCCCTCTAGCATTAATAAGATACCCTTTCTAGGCCACTAGCTGTCATTCTGTGCTCCCTTTTATTTGTTACTGTGTTCACATGCACTGCCATTGCGTAGGTATGGTTATTTGTTCTAATGGCCTGTCTATATTCATATAGGTGGACTTTCCATTTTTGTTTTGTTCTGCCTATATAAAATATGCCACATGAGCATTTAAGCAAGAAAAAAACACTTCAAGTAACCTGTAGGAGGGGACCAAATCTCAGGGACAAATTGGTTAACAGGCATTTGCCAAAGATAAACACTACACCACAAAGAAAAATGGGATATGAACCCAGTGACTTTTGTAATGAATGTCACCTGATTAAAAGATTTAGTGATTTTGAAAACCCCAGAAATAAGGAAATACTTAAAATTAAGGGAGCAGTGGATTGTAATTCGGAGGCGGTGGTGTACATGCTTAAATGCTTATGTGGCAGATTTTATATAGCCAGGACAAAAAGAAAATGGAAATTCCACGTATATGAACATAGACAGGCCATTAGAACAAATAACCCTGCCTATGCAATGGCAGTGCATATGAACACAGTAACAAATAAAAGGGAGCAGAGAATGACAGCTAGTGGCCCAGAAAGGGTATCTATTAATGGTAGAGGGGGAGAGTTGAATGATATTTTGAAACAAAAGGAGCAGCAGTGGATATACAAGACAGGCACTTTAAGATGTCCATGCTTAAATGGAAAATTTGAAGTATCCCACTCTTTGAAGAAGAAAATATAGTTCATCCCACCCCCCCAGACAGAAATTGTTAACTGTGAACCAAAGACAAAGTATGTGACAATGTTCTCACTGTCTGTTTATGCTTTCTTCTCAGGTTTATGGGAACAATGAAGGCTACTAAAATAAACTAACTGGATTTGTGAAACCTAAAGGATTCACAAAGAATTAATTCAATGAATTAAATGGATTGAATATATTAATCTTTTGAACATAGATTTGCTTGAGATTTGCCTTTTTCACTTGGGTCTGCACTTGTATTTGTTTCCTTTACTTCACTTTATGCCTTTTAAACACAGGTTATATATATTATAAATAGTTATTATAGACTGTGTGATGCAACTAGGTGAGGTAACCTTTTAGTGCCATCACAACCAGTAAATGCACTGTGATTGGTGGAAATGTACTGTATCAGTAACCTATTTTATAATGTTTGTATACCTCTGATAAAGCACGTTTTATGTGCAAAATGTTGGGGTGGTGCTCAGGGGAGCACCACGGACTCGTCTTGCTTTGTCACTGCATTAATGACTGAATAAAGTACATCGAGAACAATGAGTGTCAAGACTCTCTTTCTGAAGTGGGAGGGGTGAGTGCAGCTTGCTAAACCAAACTACATGCTAGCTCATTAAGACTGCACCTCTACTCGAGTGCTTTCCTGGCTCCAGATACTATTAGTTAAAATATTTGTGCTGCACAAAAATTTTGAAAATCAATATGCTGTTCAGTTTTCGAAATCTATGTGATGCACAATGTTGTTTTTCCCCAGCATTCACATAAAGATCCTTCACGAAGGTTTTCAGAATCTACATGCCGCAAAATGGTTTTGAAAATCTACTAGCTGCATAATGATTTTGAAAATTTACAAGCTGTTCAAAGATTTTGAAAATCTATGTGCTGCACAAAAAAAGTTCATTTTGAAAACCTATGCACTGTGCAAAGGTTTTCACTTTGTGTTAAAACTACACAGCAACATAAAATTGTTTGCACTGTTGCCCCCCCCCCCGGGCGCATCTGGAAACAAGCAGCTCAGTATGCCTTTCCTTCTAAACTTTCTCTGTTTTTATTCCCTGCATGCCGTTTTCAGAACAAAATCCTCTGTCCTTGCCCGGATTATTTCTTATTTTCATTCCTAGATTTTTTTCTGCACTGGCCAACCCAGTGTCACCCCCTCCTCAGGGATGGGCCACCACCTCTCGCTTCTTGCTGCTGTATTTCTCCACAGCCACTCCCCTCCTTCCTCCTGTGGTGGTGTCGGGGTAGGGCTGTCGCCACCCCACCAAGCACAGGATCCAGAAGAATGCTGATGCGAGGCTGTGTGGCGTGAGGCCCAAGTAAACCGGCGCTTTCATTTAGACAGAGGCTGGTGGGGTTTTTTCTCCTTGTTTTTTCTTTGCACGCCTCCACCAACTAGAGGGTGCCAACAGCCCAGCATTGCCTTTGGATGCTACGGCAGACTGCCTTGGGGAAGCAAAGCTCTCTTGGCCCTTTACAGGAGTCACTGTAGTGCTGGATAGAGGACCTGTCCCCCCTCCTCCCGAGTGGGGAAACTCTGTCTTTGCAAGTACCATTCCTCAGCCCTAGCTGTCTGCATGACCAGCATCCCCTCCCAAACCTGGGTCCCAAAATTCCTTTGTGCTCTGTACCAGTGTCTTTTCCCGCTCTGCATAATTCCTTATTCTTCCTATGTATTCCAAGTTCAGAATTGCTTTCTTTTAAAGGGGACAAGAAATTAATGCAAATTTTCTGCTGTCTGTAATGTTCCTATTTTCAGAAATATTTACAGCATCAGATGATCAGTTGATCCATTTTTAACTGTACCTGCATAAAAGTTAATGCAAAAAACTGTGTTTTGTATTTTTTCTTTTTACGGAGACCCTTTTGTACAGTTCTCTTCATGCAGCCAAGAATGTAGAGTTTTGATTGTGTCAGTGCTTCTATCTCTTGACACTGCCCTGATGGGTCAACGGTTTGTGGTCAGAGGTCTGAATGCATGCAGTAACATAGTCAAACCTCAGCATTACTGGTTCCTGGAAGAGAACTATACAGAATGTTGTCTATAAAAAGAAAACAGTACAAAATATAGAGAATACTGATTGGGCGACCACGCACAACTAGCCTGTGCTGTCTCGGAGGGGTTCCGATTACAACAGACCTCGAGAGCGCAGCAAGAGAGGTTCAATTTAATCAGAACTCCAAGGAGGCAGCTCAGGCTGGTTGTGCATGAGGTTGCATATTGAGTATTTTTTATAGTGTGTAGTATAAAATATTCAGACATTTTCATCTTTTTCAGCATTTTAGACTAAGAAAAGAAAAACTGTTTAATCCCGCCCTCATTGTCTCTATGCCTTCTCATCCTCCCTGCTCACAAGCCATTATCTCTAAATGTAATTTGTTTTTTTAAAGCAGCAGTGCAACGAAATTGGGCAACAAATGTGACTCCACTTTTTTTTCACTATAAAAGATTGCAGGCATTTTCCAGTTTTATTTGGCTGTATAATTTCCTAATCCCACCAAAATTTTAGTATTTTATAAATGTTTTAATTACATTTTTTTCTCAAGAAAAAAAGATGGCTGCCACATTCTGCAGGGAAATAGCATTGTAAACTTGGAAAAGATTAGGATTGGAAAAAATTAAAAAGACGTCTGGCATGCAGCACAGGAGATACTGAGTCAATTACATTTGACAGGTATGCTAATATTTTTCTTAATTGTAGCTGAAACTAGATTTTATGGAAAAACATTTTTCATTTCACTGCTGCTCTAAGTTAGCTTACATTCCCTGCCCTCCCATTACAGTTATCCCACTTGCTGTGCGTCATCACTTTTGGATTTTATCAACATTTTTATTTTATTGAAACCAGGTAAGGTATTTTGTAAATAGACTGCCATGACTGCTGTTGGTTGTGAGAGATAGACACACAGTTGTTCTTTCAATTAGGAAACAAAACTGACTCATAAGGTTTCTAGAGGTTTTTTCCAGAATGCTTTTGTACCACAGAAGGGATATAGTCATTCTGTGACCTGTGAACTGTGGAACAACAGTATTTTGAAAGAAATGGAACTCTGTTCAGAACAAGTCTCTGCTGTACAGTATGATACAGTTTGACCATCAACCTTTAGTAAACCACAGTTTATTTCAGTTTGGGATTAATACCTTTGAGCCAGTGACTCGTTTTCAAAGGTTCCAAGTCAAGTCAGAAACAGGAACAAGTAGGATACAAATATAGACAAAATTGCACGTTACTAGGGTACAAAAGAAGTTACATTGAGTTTGCACATAATTAGAGGTTTAAATAATACATAGAGGTCTAACATTACAACTATTAGTATAGCATGCAGGCAGCTTAACTACTTAAGAGTGCGGAGGGGGGTGGGACAGTCAGGGAGGGTACCCAGCTGGGGCACCCAGGGGACTGTGGGGGGTGGAGGCGAGCGCCATAAGTAGGCATTGTCAGTAGAGCGCATCTGAGATAGCCAGAGGTGGGAGAGGAGGTGAGGAGGGGGTCTAAATCCAGTATGTACGTGGTGGTGGGGGGGGAATGTAATCTGTGGTGGCGGGGATTGAGGGAGGGATGTTTGTAGGAGTAAAGCAGGAGGGGTGAGAACAGGGGGCAGCGAGGGCTGATTAGAATGTGGGTGTAGAGGTAGAGGTTGAGAGTGACCTCAGCGTGGGTCATGTGTGGCAGCCACAAACCTTTTTGAGATTTAGATGGGTACAAAGCTCGAATTTGAAGTGTCTGAGCTTGGTACTTTCAATGAGTGTTGTAGGCACAGTTAAATAATGATCATTTGGAAGCTGCAGATTCTTACAAATTTCATGTCCCCTGTAAGCAATATAATAGAATTTTGTGTTGTTGAATATGTGGGAGGGAAGTCCCTTTCCTCTGCACTAGGTCTAGAATCTGCTGACTTTTTATGCTGAGTAGTCCAAAGGTATGGGTCTAGGGGAAAAAAAACTCAAAGCAAGTGAACTCTGATCTACATAGTGAACACCAGTCTACGCTTGAATCTAGAGGGTCACACTCATGTAGCACTTTATACTTTAATGACTCTTCAAATAGTTTTCTAAATTTTTATTTTTATTTTCTTCTCACCCACAAATGAAAAAAAAACAGAGTTCTCTTCCGTATTTCTCTTGGCAAGAGGTCCAGGCAAGGATTATCGAGATCCAGAAGGAACACCAGATCTGCATCCACAAGAAGGAGCTGACAGAGCTGGACATCTACCACCGCATTGTGCGTTTCAAGAACTACATGGTGGCTATGGTAAACAAGTCCCTGCTGCCTATTCGATTCCACGTGCCCCTCCTTGGTGAGTTGCTCTTCTACACCCGGGGCCTGAAATACAATTTTGAGCTCATCTTTTTCTGGGGCCCTGGCTCCCTCTTCGAGAATGAGTGGTGCCTGAAACCAGAGTACAAGCGGGGCAGCAACCGTCTGGAATTGGCAGATAAGCTCAGCAACCGGATCCTGTGGATTGGCCTGGCCAACCTGGTTCTCTGCCCTGTCATTTTGATCTGGCAGATTTTGTATGCTTTTTTCAGCTACACGGAGGTCATCAAGAGAGAGCCTGGAAGCCTGGGGGCCCGCTGTTGGTCGCTTTATGGGCGCTGTTACCTGCGGCACTTTAATGAACTGGACCATGAGCTCCACTCCCGGCTCAGCAAAGGTTACAAGGCCGCTTCCAAGTACATGAATTGCTTCATCTCACCACTACTGACAGTCCTTGCCAAGAATATAGCCTTCTTTGCAGGCTCGGTCTTGGCTGTTCTGATAGCGCTGACCATCTACGATGAGGATGTTTTATCTGTGGAGCATGTCCTGACCACAATCACACTGCTGGGCGTTTGCATCACCATCTGCAGGTCAGTGTACTTCATGTGTGGTTTACTTCCTGCCTTTCACAGAGCTGCTGCTGCTCTTTTGTTTGTTTTTTTTGTTTGTTTGTTTTAATGCATTGTTTATGCGTCTTGTCTCTTGACTTTGGCCCTTCCCCTCAGGACAGACCCAGCCCCTCCCCCCCAACATGTCTGCTGTTTACCTGTCCTCTGTTTCCAACCCCATAGGCTTGCCCATCCCTGTGGAGGCTTCAGCCTTCTGCATCCTCCTGCGTACAGATGCAAGAGTTCCCCAGGTACAGAGGAGAGCGGGCAGTAGTCTAGGTCAGGGCCAGAGTGTGCCCAGGATCATCCTGCTCAATGTCAGGTGTTTCTTCTGTGTTTGTAAGACTCTGCTCCTTGGATGCTGGCACACTAAGGGCTCCATGCATGTGTTCACGTGTCATTTATTTATTTTATTTAGTTTTTGTTGACCGGGTAAGTGCACTAGACAAATCCTGCCTATTTTCAGGCACAGCCCGGGGGAAGGGGATACAGATGAATGCCAACTGACCTTGAACGAGATTAAGCTGTTGGATACTGTTGCATACTGGAGGGGAGCCTGGCTGACATCCCTCCGCCCCACTGTGCTCCCACTGCACTGCCACTTGTTTTCACCCAGGTGGCAGTGTTGTAGTGGGGGCAGCTAACTTCTCTCCCTGGAGAAGAGATTGTCCTCTGGGATGCCCTGTCTTCGGCCCCCAGCCAACCACCAGTAGCTTGAGCTCATTCCTGAACTCTTGTTGCTGGTGTTGCATGCAGCAGACCTGCTGCTGTGCCAAAGGGCTTTTCCTCTTTTTTTTTTTTTTTTTATGTGTTTGACTGTTCCAGAGCCACTGTCCACTAGAACACTCCTGTCTGCTTACACCATACCACAGCTGAGCCAGACTCCGAGTACAAAATGATGCCATCAGCATGGCAGGTGGTTCACCAGCCCTGGGGTCCGAATTAAGTTTTGTAGCCACTAATCCACTGCACCCAGTGATATTTCTACTGGCCCAACTTGTGTACTTATTGAAATGTTACCTCTGTGCCGGCCCATTGGCACAGTAAGGCTACTTTTCCAGGCGTTGGCAGCATAGGTATAGGAACAAGCTTGGGTCGTCAGAGGGCCAGCCAGGGAGGAGGATTCAGTGCCCCCGATGACACTATTCTCCTCTGCGTTGGGAGGGTCGCTGCCTACGATACACTGCTGTAACCTGGGTGACTAAAGGTGGTAGTGCTGTGTTGGGCAGAGTGGAAGGGAGACATTCTAGAGTGCAGGGTAGAAACATGGACAATGGCCCCAGCAGGGCCTGCATCACTGCCTGAGATGCCTCCTGACAGTGGTTTAAACTCTGAGATAGATCCCCATTCCCACCTTTCTGGGGGGTACATCCAAGACACTGTGGAGGATGGCACTCTAGATAGGAGTACAGGGGGATTGGGTGTTCCTAGAGTTCCTCTGAGGGAAGGAAGTGCTGGAGATGGGGGGTTGGGGGTGTTAAAAAAACAAGAAATTAAAACGAAAGAAATGTTACCTGCTCCAATATAAGCCACAGGGATGGTTAAAAAATGTACTAGCCCAGTACAGTGTCTGCCAGCATTTGTCTAGTGATCCGGTGCCAGTTTCAGTCCTTACAGCTGAAGAGCAGTGGGGCCGGACCAGTAGCATCTTCTTGCAACAAACATTTTATTTTGCATTGATTTCACTTCATGGCTAAAAATGTAGTTTTGAATTTGTTGCTTCAGACAGAATACCCAAATTCTAATTTTGTTATTCCTTCCACAAATCTCGTGTACTAGCTGAGGTCGAAACACTTTTTTCTACATTATTACATGTTACATTGCAGGATAAGAATTAAATGCAGGGCTTGAATGTTAATTAAGGTACCTCAGGCACATAATGGGCAGAATGCCAGTTTTCAGCTGCTGTTATTCCATTTTGAAGAGCAGCTTTGAAAACAAATATATATGTATATATTTGGTTTAGTGTACACTTGTAGAAGGGCAGGTTAAAGATGCACATTTTAAAATGTCCCATAAGACAGTGCACTTTATTAATTGAGGACCTGACAACACTTGGCAAAACAATGAACAGTCCCAAATAACACCAGCTGGAGCCTGTCAGCTAAAACTAGGGGACAGTTCACTATCATTGTATTTCTGTAATTACTGTATTATTGTTCTTAATGTTCCTCATTGTCCTCTGGAAATGAGCGTCACAAGTTCAGTATGTCATTCCTGGTAATACTTTTGAAATAAATAAATAAAAACTAGTTACGATGACCCTGGGCTGTTGGTGAAAACCTGACTTAATTAGCTGTTTGCTCCTGCGTGATCCGTAAGCTCCCAAGGACATGCAGGGCTTGACTTTAGCAGTGGCCCGAGGACACCAAAAATAGACTCTGGCCATTGTGTTAACTCTAGCTGCTGGCCTGATTGGCCAGCAGACTTTTCCCTCCATTTTGTGACTGTGCCGTTAAGACTGGCACAGTGGCTCAGAGAGACGTGTGCACGCGTCCGAGCATCCACTCATGCACCCCGCATGGAAGAAAAGACCACAGCGGCATGCTAGCTGCATGTGGGAGCCCTGCAGGACTTGACACTGTAAAACCATGTGATTTTTCAAGGGCTCCCACTTGCATGATCACATGGTGGCATGATGGGATGGTGGCAACAGTTGCAGCACAAACGGCAGAAGCCAATCGGCGGACACATTTCCGATGGGCATGGTGGGACAGCCAATCGGGGTAACCGATTCAGAAATGTAAGTACAGTCCCTTCTTTCCATGCCTTCATATGTGCAATAGTTCTTGTGAGGAGAGGTTCCAACTGATAGTCGGAAAGCCGCAGCATGTTGCTAGCATACTTTTGACAGACTTTTGGTCTGTCAGATTGCAGCTACCCAACCTTTGTAAAAAAAAAAAAACAGCATTTTGTACTTTTAGCTGTGTGAATCAACAAGCAACCGATGGACTACTAGTTTTAATAACAGCAGCATGGGCAGACCTCGTTGGGGGGCTGAGGCGCCGATTGCTGCTTTTGTAGACTGATAGTATGAGTCAAGTAAAGCTTAGTAAAAAAAAAAAAACTTCTGCATTACTGAATTGCTGCCTACAATACCCAATTCTTGCAGTCTGAGTGGAAAAAACTGATAGCTTTGTGGTGAAATTTGAACTTGAGTCAGGGGCTTGCATTTTGTTTGACTGCAGCTTCTACAGTCTCACTATGGACTTGCTCCTGTTGAAAATAGCCTAGAGAAACATCAGCTAAACTGTTTGATATTATAAAATCAAAAGTCAGTACAGTCTTAAACTAATACATCTGTGGCAAATGTGGCACGGGCAAATTACTGCTTTTGCTGTGTCTTATATAGTACTGAAGGTCATGTAACCGGTCAGTTATTATACCTTAGGCCTCTCACTTAAATGTTTATAGCATCTTTATATAAGGTTATTTTATACAGAAAAGAACAAAACATGGAGAAAGATACACTGTAAAACACAGAGGCATGCTTTCACAGAATCATCCCAAAATCCAAATAAAATAAAATAAGGAGAGGAATTCCCAATCAGGAGGTCCTGCCTTTCTTGTTCCCAGCCTCCCTCAAGGTGGGCTCCATAAAGCTCACAGATCCCAACTGGCCTAAGTGGGAGTCCCCAGTATAGTGATCATCAAACCACCATGAGGAGCACTTGGATCTAAGAATTTCTCATGCAGGTAGTTAGTTTTAGTTAGAAAATGGGTAAAGAGAAACTCATATTCCGATTGGCTGTAACAGCCTGGAACCCGAGCTGTTATTTCTCAACAACGCCTAGAAAATAATGAGTACCACTTTAGCATGCCCCAATACTAAGGAAATCCTGGGGCCATAAAAATTGTGAGACTCGCAAACCGCCGTCTTTTCCACCACTCGTTTATTGATATTTATCTTGCTACAAATAATAAAATGCGTTAAACTTCCCCACTGAAAATAAAGAGCAAACACATTTTTAAAGTAAACCAAATGTACCCCCGTCCCCCAAATCCATCCCCTTGCACAATAACACTACCGTAGCGCTGTTCCCCATTCAGCCAACACTGTTTTCCTCGAAAGCAAAAAAAATTTGGAAGCAACACAAACCCGTTCTTTTTAATACCACTGTCCTTTGCCATACTGAGCACTCCCGTTCATATCAGCTCACAGCATCTTATGATGCTACTGCTAGAAAATCGTGCCGCATTTCAAACGCCATCAGAAACATTTACCTCTCTTCACAGCCAGTCTCCAGATCGGCACACAAATATTTCCCTGTTCCCACTCTCGCACCACTGACGCTGTATTACACAAATCAAAATAAATTCAATATTCTCTCATCTGTCTCTGCGTGTGTGTGTGTGTGTGTGTGTGTGTGGGGGCATCAAGAGACAAAACAGCAATGACGCTTAAGCTGGACAGCATACTCATATAAATAAAATTTAAAAACAAAAATAATGCAGCGCTTTCCAGTGGTGATTTACAAATACAGGCACTACTTTACTACAATAGTTACTTATAGTACTTATTTATTTTTTAAACATATATTTTTTATTTCTCTATATTTAAAAAAAAGCCCATTTTCTAAGTGTAATAATACCCTCCAGGGTGGGCATTATAGGATATAACGGACCTTCCAGGGGCTATAAGGCCCTCTGCCTGTGGCGTCGGGCCTCATTACGCCCCTGGGCGGTCCGTTATATCCCAATAACACCCACCCTGTCGGGTATTATTACTTAGTTTAGTTTTATTGTTCAGCTGATAAGCCACTTACCATATGCTAATAACAAATACAGACATTTCATACAGATGCACAGGATAAAAGAACAAAGTATTACAATTGAGCATTCTCTAAATAAAAATATTAATTTCCAGCTAGCACAAACCATTACTGAGCTTGTTCACTTGTTCAGGCCTATTAGGCCAGAAATAACACAAATTTAATCAGATACCCATAAATAGTGAATTTAGAAGAATCAGTCCTAATCATTAGCCAGGACTCCATCACCCATTATGGCACTATTAATATCATTATCCCATGTTTCAAAACATATGCACATTGACACAAATAGAGTTGACCTAAGAGGGTGAGTCATGCCTGATATAATATCGGGGCACAAAAGCTCACCACCATTTTCGCACAACTGGACAAAGAATGTTTTTCTGTGCTATTAAAGCCATTATGGAAGAGCCAGCTCTTCACAGAGGGAAATCCTGAGAACTCTCACTTACTGCCAAACAGAAAAGCCTTTCTGAGGCCCTTCTAGGGTGGATCCAACCATAGTGTTGTTCCGCAGATTACAAGGGTTCCACCAAACTGAGCTACCTGCTGTAGGTAGAGCTCGGTTAGAGCTTCGAATATATACGAACATACGAAATTTGCCAGCAGATAAAGGCCTAGAGGTCTATCAAGTCTGCTTGAATATGTAGCTAGCACCCCTTGTTCTGCAGCTGCCCCTCCCTTCCACCCTTCCCCTTGATTAGCCATCCCCCTTGTCCTGTCCCATCCTCGTTTTGAAGTAGTCCACTGTTCTACTGCATACCACTTCAGCAGGTAACGCATTCCATCCTATGTGGCCTCGACAGGTATGGTTCCCACTTCTGCAACAACTGTTGATTGCGGAACCTGTTCCATTGCAGTTCAGGCCAGACCTCTTGACGCAGTGCCAAGGCTCACTCCTGAATCCCAATCTGAAGACCCTCCGACTTCATGCTTGTCTCCTGAAGACGTCTTCATAAACAGACTACAAGTCTCTTCTCAGTGGCAGATGCTTTGCTAGCCACCCGGAAGCAGACTACCCGAGATGCTTACAATTCTAAGTGAAAACGTTTCTCCATTTGGTCCGCTTCTCAATCTCTGCACCTTGATTCTTGCCCTCTTACGAAGGTATTGGACTATTTGGCTGCCTTATATTCGGAGGGCCTTAGCTAGTCTTCCATAAAAGCCCACTTGGCCACCATCTCTGTCTCCCATGAACCATTGGATAGCCTGCTTTTATAGCAACACCATTTAGCCAAGATTTTTTTTTTTTTTGAAATCACAGTTTCTCTCTCTCCCCTACACCGGAGCCCTGGCGCTCGACCTTTATCTGGTGATACTGCACGGAACTAGATCCTTGTACTATCTCACCCTGTTTATACTATAAACCTAAGTAAGATTTCCTTTTAGGCCGTGTAGGCCAACTGGGTCTTTGTCAGTTCCCGACCTCCAGATATTTACAGTAGGGAATCAAAATCAGTGTTCTTCTGCTGTCCAGGTGCAGGGTAGCTTGTTGGTCCTGTCCTCCTTTTTATGTTCCAGCACGAAAGGTTTAGAGTCACACCCAGAAACTATCATAGTAAGTATTACAGTCTGGTTCCAGGGAGAGTAACCAAAAGCCCTCTCCTACTTCTGGTTATTATCCAGAAACATCAACCACATACTAGCAATTCCTAGTAGTCGAAGAATTATAGTGTTAAGTTGAGCATCAATCTTTGCTGCCCAGGCTTATCTAAAGTCTCTTAGCTCGATTGCCATTAAATTAAAGTTGAAACAGGTATTTCTATGTTAATTTGATAGATGAATTGATATACCTACAGATCTGACTATAAATCAGAAAATCCTAAATATGTAATAAATCAAAACAAGCTTACTTCGTGAGTGCCTAAAATTACAGACAACACAAACATACAACTTTACACACAAAATAAAATGAAAATAGTTCCATGTTACAGTATATTAAGCTGGAGTAAATGTATTCGTATTTTGTAACATACACTTGATTAAAGTATAATGTGCATGGCGTTTTTGCCTAAAGTGCAATGAGAACCAGTTTAACATCTTGTAGCTAGGCCTCAGAGCACCTGGTCAGCCAGTATAATGTTATATCTTGCCCCAGCAGTTCATTCCAGGCCATTTTAACGTCTCTGCATTTGGCTCCAAAACTGGGAGTCCTGTTGGCCTTAGTGGACAACTGCTAGGCAGATTTCCTCTTCAGTTGCCAGTACGTGCCAGGATAGCCATGGCCATAATCCTGAGAGGCTTTACCATAACTTTTAAGTAATGGGAAAGTATGTGATTAAGTAAAGAGGCAAAGTTGTGTAACCATAGGTGTAATCAGGTATCCATAGCTATGAACAGTGAGCAAAACGAGATATTCAATAGTCAGTTCCTTTAGCTCACTTACAGCCTATATGTTTGGTCACCAAGTGAGAGAAAAAAAAACTCCAACCTCTTGGGGGAAATTGCCCTTTAGTCAGCCTTCACCCTGTTGCTAAATAAGCATTTTTTTCCAATTCTCTTTATCCTCCAGTGGCAGGTCCTCCCTTGTTGTCCACCAGCCTACTGGACTCGGGGTCATTTCTGGGGCTTGTAGCGCCATGCACGCCCCGGCAGATCCCCTGAGCCAGTCCGGAGGCATCATCCTCGGTGGGCCCCCACATTTTCCTCCGTGTTCTCCCCATTGGTCCTAAGCCCAAGACCTCCGGAAGTGGTAGCGCATGCGCATGGAGGCGCATATACGCACCACAGCTCCAAATGGGGTCTCATCCTCCCTTCCTCGATCGGCTAACACCAAAGGTCCTCATAGAGTCGCTGCTCCTCCGGCCTCCACCAGAGGATGGCCAAGCTCCGAGGAACCTGCTACCCCTAACCCCGAGGTAGAAGGCTGCCTGATGGCAGCCAGCTCTAGTCCTCTTCCCCCCCCCGGCCGACCTCCCGACGACCCAGACTCATTACCGAACCCGGGTCGCCGGCGTGGTGTGAGGTGTGGCGTCCAGCACTTCAACCCTCAGCGCCACCGGGCCGGCCCCTAAATAAGCATTTTAAATAGATATATGGGGAGGTCAGCAAGTATGAGCATGCTGGCAAACTTGCTTCTCTTTTCAAAAGCCGGGAGTCCATCCATTAAGTTTGTTGCCTCTTGCCAAACTCCAAGCCTTCTCTGTACTCACTTTTCTCGAGATTAAGAGCCATGTTGATTGTAGGCACCTAGAGAGAAAAAGAAAAGAAGAAACGCTCCACTGAGCACAGTAAGCTTAATACAAGTATGAGACTAGTACCCCCAGACTTTAGGCAAAGGTAACATACCTTTTTTTTTAAATGTAGTCAGGCATTCCGGCACATATTGTACGCCTGTAATCCTCAGCATCTCCTCAGGACATTGCCGACTGATAGCATCTCCTTGGAAAAACAGAAAATCTCCACAATGATCTCCAGTAGCCCTCGGAAGCCATCTCAAGCCACAAATGTAATCCAGTATCTCAGAAGGGAATAGGGACTGTGCCGATGCTGAAAAGCAAGTATCCGAACCACCTCGGTCAATTTAAAACAGCCTTCCGTGTTTCCCGAAGCTTTTTGTGTTCTGGGTTTGCTTGAAAGGACAGAGCAAGGAGCAACATTAACAGAGCAAGGAGAAACATTAAGGCTCCATTTGGCTAAGCAGAGTTACTGTCTTGTTACTATTTTGTTTTATGCTTTTAGATTTTGTTACTTTTTTTGTTTTGTGCTTACAGGTTTTACAGTTTGATCTCTCTGTTGGCTAAGCAGAGTTACTATTTAGTTACGTGCATACAGGTTTTGTTTTGGACTTGCAGGTTTTGCAGTCTCTTTCTCACACTGAAGGAGCTAATTGTTTTTCTTCCACAACTCTTCCAGGGGATTAGGAGTATAACTGGGGGTGGGGCTGACACAGGCTTAGTACCTTCCTACAGATGGAAGATTTAAAAGGTCAGGTTAGTTGGTGTGTTGAGGTGGAATACTAAAGTTTGCTGACATAAAGCACCTAGCTTTACCTGAGCTTTGTGTCTTCTGGGTTTGCTTGAAAGGACAGAGCAAGGAGCAATATCAACATTTAGACTTCTTTTGGCTAAGCAGAGTTACTGTCTTGTTTTGTGCTTTTAGATTTTGTTACTTTTTTGTTTTGTGCTTACAGGTTTTACAGTTTGATCTCTATGTTGGCTAAGCAGAGTTACTGTCTTGTTACTATTTTGTTGTGTGCTTACAGGTTTTGTTACTGTTTTGTGCTTACATGTTTTACAGTTTGATCACTCTTTAGGCTAAGCAGGGTTACTGTTTTGTTACTATTTTGTGCTTACATGTGCTTACAGGTTTTGTTTTGGGCTTACAGGTTTTGCAGACACTTTCTCACATTGAAGGAGGTAATTGTTTTTCTTTCACAGCTCTTCCAGGGGATTAGGAATGTAACTTGGGGGTGGAGCTGACAAAGGCTTAGTACCTTCAAACAGAAGTATGATTTAAAAGGTCATGTTATCTTTACTTTCATCCAAGGGTGCTGTGTTTGGTGGTGTTTGTTGGAGCCACTGCCAAAAATTGATTGTTTTTCTCTACAGGTACCGCTACTGACTTTCTGCAGGGGAAGTACCCACCCGCCCCTTGCTCATCCTCTAATATAGCCCCTGACCCCCATATCCTTCCTATGGAAATATGGAAGGGGCAGGACTTACTGCACATCTCAGAAAAAAACAAACAAAAAATTGATCTTCTTTTCTCTTCACTGACTTTCGTCCACACATTGCTCGGCTGGGAGTCTCCATATAATTAAGGCTGACTCCCACCAGGTGTGGACCTTGTAAATGGCAACAACTGTGGAACACTCTTTGCTAGAGCATTTGCCCTGAGGATGGGGCACTGTCCTATATGCGTGACCTCAAAGACCTAAGGTCTCAGCTCCAGGTAGCATGAAATAAGATACGCCACCTCTGCCAAAAACTCTGTCAGTTCTTAAAGGGCAACAATATAACATCAGCAACCGGAAAACCGCTCTCACAGCTGCACCTACTCCAAAAGACAAACTGGCCAGAGGGCTGGCAAATAGTGGGAACTCATAGGACAAATCCTAAACCCATAACAAAGGGAAGCACACCTATATACATGTCAGATAAATACACACCACTATCCTCCAGGACTACTAAAGCAGCAGGTGTTGAGGGCAGTAGGAGCCCAGTGTAGCACAAGGATGTGCACTCCACCAAAAAGATCACTAAAAAGTCATTAAAAATCCAGTACTATAAAACAAAGCAGCACCGATGTAGCAGATCTCTACCGAAGAGTTGGCTGCTGCAGTTTCAAGGTTTAAATCTGGGAAGTGCCAAGGCGCAGATGGCCAGCCAAGCGAATTTTATGAAACCTTCTGAGACATGTTCCTTCCCTTAATTACAAGGGCATTTCAGGAAATGTTGACTTCCAAGAGCCCAATACCTGGTTCTTGGTCTCAGGCCATCATAGCAGTGCAACCCAAGACTGGCAAGGACCCGTTGCTCTGCTCCTCATATAGGTCCATTTCCATTCTTAATGTAGATTACAAAATGTTTACATCCCTCATCATCTGTAGACTCCAGACTTTTATACCAGACCTTATTTGTATGGATCAGACAGATTTTATTCCCGGCAGACAAGTGCAAGATAATCTGAGGTGAACTATCCATATTATAGAGCATCTCCACACACAAAAATTCCCGGCCCTGCTCCTCAGCTTGGACACGGAAAAGGCCTTTGGTAGGGTCTCTTGGCCCTTTTTGAGGGGCAGTCCTTGCCAGGTTTGGGTTTGCAGAACCGTTCATTCAGCTCATTTTTAAGTTATACACTAACCCTTCAGGGTACATTAGAGCTAACAGACATGTCTCCTCTAAGTTTACACTGGGGAGGGACACAAGACAGGGTTGTCCCCTCTCACAGTTATTGTTTGCACTTTATTTTGAGCCTTTGGCATAGGGTATAAGGGAGAACGGAGCAGTCAGAGGAGTGGTGGGGGGGAGCATAAACTTGCCCTGTATGCTGATGATATTTTACTGTACTTATCGGAGTCTGACCAATCACTCCCAGCAGTATTTGAACATAGAAGTGTTCTCCCGGTTGTCAGGTTATTCACTGAACACCACAAAGACAGACTCTCAGCTTTAATTATAACGCCCCACAGAGGCTTAGGCAGCAATTTGTTATGAAGTGGGACATGCCAGTCTTAAAATACGTGGGTGTTCAGATCCCTACGCAGTTACCACAACTCTTTCAAATAAATGTTGCTCCTTTAACTGCACAACTGAAGAAAGATTTTAAAAGATGGTCCTTGCTCCCTCTACCTTTACACTCTAGAATGCAAGCTCTTAAAATGAATGCACTTCCGAGACTGCTCTTCCTTTTTCAATGTGTCCCATGTAAAATAATGAAAAAAGATTTGGAAAAATGGCAATCAATGTTTCTAGCCTTTCTAAGGACAAATAAAAGGCCCTGGATAAGAAAGCAAATCCTTTATTTCACCCAAGAGACAGGGGTGGCTTGCAGTTCCATACCTCTCTGGGTATTGGGCTGTGGTTCAGATGAGGGTTGCTCTGTTGTGGAGTCCCCCTCAATACAAAGCATATTGGAGAACAGTTGATCTGTCCACCAAATTCGCCTGGAGCTCCCGGCATAGCTATTCTCTCAACACTGTCTTTCAAGTAAAGAGAGCACGTTGCCTACAAGAATGGCCGCTGTCTTGGAGGGATGGTGGAGAGGGAGAAACAGAGGTAATACTAAAGCCCACTTGTGGAAATATTCTTGGTGGTCTACGGACCCTAGTTTCAAACCTACACTTACTGACTGTTGGTTCAAAAAGCAAGCAGCCAGGGGCCTTTGCGTCCCATGGCAGTTGATAAAAGGGGGTTTAGTTATAGCATATGAGACAGCCCAGCAGCGGCTAGGGTGGCTTCCAGGGGCTCGATTACAACACTTCCAGTTGAGGGACTACATCAACTTTAAACTCTGAGTGAATGCTCGCCAGGTGGGTGATATACAGGTGGACCTGCCATTCAAGACCATTTGGAACACTGAGGGGAGGGCAATCTCCTTGTTGTATGATAACTTTTTGAATGATTTAGCTCACATCACTAAAAGCATTAAAATAAAATGGGAGGAAGATCTAATGATTCCCTTGAGTGATCTCCAGTGGTCTGCTGTGTGGAGGCTCACCTGAAACGCTACCTCCTCACCCGGAACAGGGGTGTCGGCAGGCATACGCACTGTACGCAGCAGAGTACAGTAAAAAAATCTGGCAGGGGCAGCAAGTCAGGCAGGGGCAACAGAAAGAGGAAAGTATGGACGTTGTGAGTCACATTGTGTCTGTCATGCTGAGCCCTTTTGCCTTTGTTGTTGTTTGTTTGCTATGGGGCACTGATACCACCAGCCAAATACACAAACAAGAACAACTTACCAGGCAGGCAGAAAAACAAAGGAGGGAGGATTACAGGAGGAAACTAATTACTGTACTTGAACCCAGACATGGTAAGCGGGGGCGCAATGATGTCGCGTGGCAGCACATATTTCGATTTATATTTACATAACGGGGGTGCAGGGGCAACAGTGCATCAGTTTTGAGTACAAGTTTAAAATTCATGGCTACACCCCTGACCCGGAACACTACCTCCTCACCCCAGTGGAGGGAATTCTTATGAAAACTTAGAGTTCGTTATTTCTGGGTACCCCTGGCGGTGGCCAAATGGCACACAGGGGCACCCCAGAGTGCTGGCGGAGATGTGGGGAGAATAGGGCCTCACAGGCTCGTATTTTCTGGTCAGGTGAAAAGTTAGGGACCTTCTGGGAGGCAGTTCGGACACATATTCAAAGTATTTTAAATATCCAAACTCCTGTGGGGCCCGAGAACCTAGTTTTGAGCCTGGCTCCTGAAGATTTAAGGGGCCAAGAGCCAAATATCTATGGGCCATTTTGTGAGCGGCAGCCACGAAGGCCATAATAAACGGTGGATACAGAAGACCCCACCAACCCTGGGGGAATGGAGAAACATAATAAAAGAGATATGTCAAATGGAGCGTATCACCTTTGCCCCACAACAGAGAGCTCTGCAATTACAGAACAGATGGACCCCCTGGGACCTCTATGAGGGGTTCAAGCAACTGTGAGAGGGAGCCTTTTTGGGGGAGTGATGCAAAAGTGGGGTAATATTAATTGTGGGGTGCGCCCTGTAGAATATACAACTACTTGTAGGGACTGGCATCGTTGGTGTGCGTGTGTGTGTGTATATGTGCGTATGCATATATACATATATATATATATATATATATATACACACACACATATATATATATATATATATATATATATATATATATACACACACACACACATATACACAGTGGCCCTCCAGGATAAAACCCATTTAAGTACTCTGCTAGAGACTCACTGATTAGAAGTAATGTAATTTAAATGGCAGTTAGTCCCTTTGTCATGCAGGAAACTGTGGCATTCATGTCATCCTGGCAGTGTCACATTTTCGTGAATGACAACTAATTGCCATTGAAATTACATTGCTTTATTCAGTAGGTCTGCTGCAGCATTCTGCAGAGTGCTGTAAAATGATGCAGAATTAGGTTTCATCCTGGGGGACGCCACTGTGTGTGTGTGTATGCATATGTATATATATATATTTTTTTTTTCCCCTTAGGAGTTGGCTTCTGTTACTAGATAGTGGCAGAAGTACAGGAATTTCTGAACAGAAGCTAGGATATACATGTTATGAATTTTCACTTGAGAATAACAAAATACGTTTATTTAATTCTCAAAAGAAGACCCTCCATGGTTTTGCTTTTGTTTTTGTTCTCAAGTTTGTTGTTATTGGTTTTAAGGTTTATAGTATAGGTTTTTAATCATTCATATCTGAATGATATGTGCCTGTTTTGTGCGTGCATATGCTCAGAATTGATTGTTTCTTTTTAAAGATGAGAAATGTTAGTATGAGAATTTTAACTGATTCTGTAAACGTGTAAAATAATTAATTTTGAATAAAATTTGAAGTATAAAAAATAAAAAATCCAGTACCGATAGTTGGAGACTCCATGATAAAGGGAGTAGAGTCTCAACTTCAGCATCACAACCAGGCCAAAGTTGCGGTCTGATGCCTACCTGGCACATCAGCGTGGAGGGACACGGACCACATCAAGAAAAGTGTACGCAGTGTGGAACAGGACATGTGGAGCATCCTCCACATAGGTACAAATGAGCTAGCTAGTTGATCCGTGGAAGAAACCAAACAAAATCTTGCCATGCTAGGCGACAAACTAGCTTCTCTTTCATCCACTATCTCTTTCTTGGAGATTCTTCCTGTCTGGAGAAAAGGGGACAGCAGGCTTGAAGATCAGAGAGAAGGACATCGCCGAACTTAACTGCTGGCTAGAAAACTGGTGCAAAGAAAGAGGGCATCACTTTCTAGGAAACTGCCATGCCTTCTGGGAAAGGGACTTCTTTAAATTTGATGGCCTGCACCTCATTAAGGAGGGGGACTCGAGTGCTCGGACAGAAATTCAACATCCATATCGATCAGTTAAACTAGTGGAGGGGGAGGAGCCGCAGGCAACTCTGACATCACAAGAGTTGCCAACTACTCCTCCCCAGCATCAGCTACCAAAGCGCCTAGATACCAACAGCAATGATAGTAAAGGCACTGCCCTGCCTGATCCACTAGGGAGAGGCGTAAAGCGATTGACAGAAAAAATTCTAATCAGAACAAGGAAATGGTACACAGCAAAAGGACTACCCGGGGTGGAAGGCTATGTGTATCAATGCTCGTAGTCTACCAGACAAAATTCCTGAACTCACAGCCTTGGTGGCAGAAGCACAACTGGACTGGGTCACGGTTACAGAAACTTGGTTCACCACCAACCACACCTGGGATGCTACTAGCCCAGGTTACACCCTCTTCAGAAAAGACCAGGAGGGAAAGAGAAAGGGGCCGCTTATGCATGCAAGGGAAGGAATCTGTGTGTAACCCCCCTGTTACTTGGGGTTACTAGAATCCCAGTAAGACCTAGTGGTAGGCAGGGAAGGCAGCTTGTGAAACTCCAGTTAAATGGATTTCACACTGTCCCACTCTGTTCTCAGTCTCAGCTGAGACTGAGGGATGACATCACCATAGAACTATTGCAGCTGCATGAGCCACAGTGGAATCTGCAGATGGGAGTTAGGTTAGAATGTTGGGAGTTTTTGAACAGTGGAGGGCAGTTGTGTGTGAGCAGTCTTGAAGAGAGGAGCACAGCAGTCTGTGCACAGGCTCTTGGAGCCTAAAGCTCTGATATAGAGCTACCTTTAGGGAAAGGTATGTGTTTCCACCAAAAGAGGAACACAGTAAACTGTTCGTGAAGTGGTGGAGACCGCTGTTTCTGGTCTCTGTGCCCCATCCTTGAGGGGATGGGGGTAAAAGGTTTGGCTGTTATTCCAGGGGCAACCCCCTGGTTCCGGCTAAGGAAGAAGCTGCCTTATTTTTTCCAAGTGTGTTGTGGTACCAGAAGCTGTCAAGAATCGCCTGTGGGGCACCTGCAACCAAAGGGTGAGTTCTGCTCTTTCCATGGGGCCTGTGTTTCACCTGAACTGTTGTTAAAGTGGGGATTGGACTGCTGAATCAGTGGGAGGCCTAGAGGAATAGGCTAAGCCAAAGTAAAAGTATGTTCAAGTCCAGCACAAGGGGAAAGCCAAGACATGTAGAGGAAATGTGCTATACTTTTTTACCTTTTAATCTACACTGCCAAGCTTTTCAGAAAGAGATGTTTACGTATGTTCGAGTCTAGTATAAGGGGAAAGTCAAGACATGTAGAGGAAATGTGCTATACATTTACCCTTTAATCTACATTGCCAAGCTTTTCAAGAAGAGTTGTTTAATGTCCAAAGAAATAACTGGGTATGGACTGTGGAAGCTAGAGGTGGGAGACCCCCCCATCTTTAGTAACCAGGTTCACCTCTACAGATTTGCTCTGTGGCCCTTTTACTTTGCCTCAGGCACTTGGCCAGTGCTGAGGGAAGTACCCAGATGTGGGATTGAAAGGAAATTTCCCTTATGGAGTCGAAGGCTCTAAGGTGGTTTAGGGAGCCACTGGAAAATGTGTCCACTGCCATATGGACAGGGTTCGAGTGGCCGGCAGGGGAGCCGGGCCAGGAAAAGCCCAAATAGTGTACAAGTCCGGCTGTGTACCCAAAGCAGCGTGCAAGTCCGGGCTGTGTGCCTGGTGGGTCCGGAGCCTGAGGGCTGAAGTGTTGAAGAAGTGTTCTGTTTCTCTTATCTGCATTACCAGGAATGTAGCCCCATGGGGGTCTGTCTATGCTTTGTCTGTTCAGTTTGGATGTGAATAAAAGGCACACTTTAGAATCCCATTCCTGGTATTGGACATTGCAGTTATTGCTTCCTGTGTTCGGATTTACTTGGGTGCCTCTGTGCAGAGTAGCCAAACCTAAGCCCTTGTGCCGAGTAACCTAGTCCTCCCTGAACCCAGTCCCCCACCTTTTACTGCTGTCAGCTTCAACAGTGTACCACCTGTCATTTGCAAAAAGGCAGGGGTGTAGGGGTTACATGTGCAACAGAGATACAGGGGAAGCACAATAAAGCAGAGGCTCTACGAGTCACCCTGGGAGCAGGGGAAAAGGCCCCATCAGGGTGGGAGTTATCTGCAGACCCCAACCCAGGAAAGTGAAATCGACAGAGAGCTCCTGGAAGCCATCTCAGTGATAGCAGACAGGGCTGAGTTGCTGCTTGTCTGGGACTTCAATCCGCCAAATGTGGACTGGGCCTCATATATAGCAGCCACAGAGCGTAGCAGAGAATTCATGTTTATGTTGCTGGGGACAGGTCTAACTCAGCTGGTAGAGTCACCCACCAGAGACAAAGCAACCCTGGACCTGGTGCTCACAAACAGCAACAGGATTTCCGATGTTCATGAGGACATCAATCTGGGGACCAGCGACCACAGGTCAGTCTGGTTATCAGTAAATAAAGAGGAAGATAAAAGTCACACAGAAGTCAAGATACTTGATTTTAGGAAAGCAGACTTTCCCGAAATGAAATCCAGGATCAAGACCATGCTTGACACCAGTAACAAGGGGGATGCAGAACACTGCAGGGAGAACTTAAAGAATGCCTTAAATACAGTCACTGAGCAATGTGCAAGTCAAGTCAGCAAAGCCAAAAGATGGGAGAACCTTCTCTGGTTCTCCAAAGAGGTAGCAACCAAAATCAAGGGAAAAAGAGGGCTTTTAAGCAGTAAAAGGAGAAACGGACCGGAAGGAAATATAGGAACAAACTCAAGGAGGCAGTAAAAGCAATTTGGATAGCTAAAGCCCAAACAGAGGAAAGAATAGCACAGGAGGTTAGGAAGAGAGATGAAACTTTCTATAGATACATAAGAGAAAAAAGGAAGAGTAAAGGGGAATAGTCCAACTAGCAACAAGGGAGGGCCAGCTGTTAGAGAAAGATGAAGACAGAGCAGAGTTGTTAAATTCTTCTGCTTAGTCTTCATAATAGAAGATATTGGCAAAGGACCTACACTAAGACAGAGCAGGATAGTGGAGGGGCAGACACAAGCCCCTTCACGAAAGAGAGGATCTTAGAAGAGCTAACCAAACTTAAGGTGGATAAAGCCATGGGGCCAGATGATATCCACCCCAAAATACTAAAAGAGCTTCGGTAAGAAATAGCTGCACCACTAGCTGAGCTGTTCAGTCTATCTCTGGAAAGTGGCGGAGTACCTTAAGACTGGAAAAGGGCAACAGTTGTGCCCTTGCACAAAAGTGGAAGCAAGGAAGAGGCAGGAAACTAGCGCCCAGTCATTCTGATCTCTATAGCGGGAAAAATTATGGAGGCATTACTAAAGGAGAGAATAGTTGACTACTTAAAGGAAACTCCGGGGTTGAAACTAACTTTTTCAGACACTAGCTAGCAGGGCTAGTGACTGGGAAAATCCACCAGCCTGACAGGATCTTCACCAGCCCAGCACAAAAATGATGAGAAAGTCAGTTTTTTCCCTCAAAAATATGTTTTATTGCAGTACAACAACAATACTTAAACAATTATTAAACATGTATGTTAAAAGGATGCATTTTGTTGTCTTCTTGTACTGGCAAGGGTTATTCCTCCAGCTTTTGAACCCATCAGTGCAGCACCCAGGTATTAAATCTTGGCACTTGACTAAATAAAATCATTCAGAACTACAGTCACTGGCAGTGACATTTTATTTAGTGCCAGTATTCAGTACCTGCACTGCTGAGTTCAGGTTCAAAGCAAAAAGCAGTAAAATGCTGCAGTTGTCAGTAGTGAATAAATGCATCAGAATGGATTGTCAAAGACATGCACTCTGACAACTGCAGCATTTAACTGCTTTTATCTAGCAGTGCAGGTATTATGAGAAGAGATGGCACAAAAAAAATGTAAGCAGTGACACACTTATGTATGCACAGCATGAACCACAACCGAAGATCAAGTTAGCAAATACCCTGCTTTGCTGGTCACTTGCTCAGTCTGCTCTCTGTCATACCTGCTATGTATCCTCACATCATAGCAGCTGTAAATGACCAAGTTTTAGAGCTGCAGCAACACATGTACTTGGCTGGTCACTCACAGTATCCAGTACTGACAGTCTGCTCCCTACATCAGCCGCTTCAGAATGGTCTACTGCTGTCCTGGTTTTATGTAACTCAATTTCTGTCTCAGGCACAGCAGCATGGAGTCATGTCAGTCTGAAGAGGCTTCCTAAACTTTGTTACTAGCCAGCAGTCCCTCCAGAGGAAATTTATACCCGGGTTCCACTCTCATTAGACTGGGAAGGAAGAAAATGCAGCACATCACTATTAGCTCCTGTTCTTCCTCCCAGCTGTGCTTGCTTGCCCATCGCACCCCCCCCCATTTGTGGCACCAGGTAGCTTTTTAGCAGGCCAAACTTAACAGAAGCCAGTAGCAGGACCCGACTCACTGACACTCCCGATGATGAGCCAGACTGAGTGAGCAGCAGCACGCCCCCAGCCCCGGCCCTCACTACTTACCAGGCTTTAGACTAAGTCTGACTTCGGTTTTTCTGGACTCTCTGCTCCTCTCTCTGGATCAGTCACTCCCACTCGACACTCAGGAGGCTGGCTTTTCCCGCGGAACGGTCACGGCACTCCATGGCACAAACTGAACTCTCACCCAAACATAAGAGATGGCGCCAACAAGAAACGGAGTTCCCTCATATACCATTGCCTTGTTCTTGGCAACGGCTCCTCCTCTCACGTAAGTTGACCCTCGGAAGCTAAATTTGGTGGCTTTTTGGTGGCACTCGGCGGCAGCCCCTAGCGGCAATCAGGGCAACAGCAGCTCACTTATTAAAATGGCAAAGGTGCCTGGCAGGTGCTCAACATGGGCATTTTTACACGCCCGAGGTGAAATCCACCCACATTTGGTGGGCCGGTGCCAATTTCGAACCCTGAAAACTGGAAAACTCAACCCCAAACGGCATGGCTTCACAGCAAGGCACTTGTGCCAAACAAACATGATTGATTTCTTCGACTGGGTTACCAGAACAGTGGACCAGGGTGGGGTGGTGGAAGTGGTGTATCTAGACTTCAGCAAGGTCTCTGACACCGTTCTGCACAGGAGACTTGCTAACAAACTAGAACACACAAGAGTCGGACAGAAAATAGTAAACTGGATTAGAAACTGGCTGCAGAATAGGACCCAGAGAGTTTTGGTCAGTGGTACATTATCAAGGGAGGCATTCCACAGGGATCGGTGCTGGGTCCAGTCCTCTTCAACATATTCATCAGTGACATCACTGTTGAACTGGAGGGGAAAGTTTGCCTGTTCGCAGACAATACAAAGCTCTGCAACAGGGTGGATACACTAGAGGGGGCATTAGGTATGGAAACTGACCTAAGGAGACTGGAAGAATGGTCCAGAAATTGGCAGCTAAAATGTAATGCCAAGAAGTGTAAGGTAATGTACCTGGAAAAGTGGAACCCAGGAAAAAAGTACATAGAAGGACATCAATTAGAGGAGACAAAGATGGAACGGGATATGGGTCTGATCATTACCAATGACTTAAAGGTAGGAAAACAATGTGAAAAAGTAGCGCAGAGGGCAAGTGGTATCCTCAGATGCATAGGAAGAGGTATTACGAGCAGAAAGCAGGAAGTTATTATGGCCCTCTGCAGATCCTTGGTGAGGCCACACCTCGAGTACTGTGTCCAGTTCCAGAGGCTTCACCTAAAAAAAGACATTGACTGTCTGGAGACAGTGCAGAGAAGGGATACAAAGATGGTGCAGGGGCTCAAAGAGTTGAATTTATTCTCTTTGGAACAGAGAAGAAACAGGGGGACATGATAGAATCATTTAAGTACATCAAGGGAATTAACACAACTCAGAAGGAAAACCTCTTCCAGGAAAACAGAGCGGCACATACAAGAGGACACAACTTGTGTCTGGTGGGGGGCAAGTTTAAGAGCAACTCTAGATAAAGTTATTTTTCACAGAGAGAGTGATAGACCCATAGAACAGCCTGTTACCAGAAGTGGTGGTATCAAAGACAGTAAGGGGGGGAGTATGAAGCCCGAGCAGAGAGGACACATTGCACTTAAACTCCCTGAAGATTACAAGTTATAAACTTTTAAAACGCTATTTCAGCTTTAAAAACTTGGCACATAATACAAAATCTGAAAGTAGAAGCCTTAGTTGTCACGATAGGGACGTCTCAACTAAATCCGCCACAGGGGGAGCCCTGTAAAGATGGACGAAAAGGATCAGTGACAGGCCCTAGCACGCAGTCTACACAACTCAGTTCAGCAGAGAGCGACAACTTGGAGCAAACTTTGCAGACTCTGGGCCGCAAAATGCAGCAATTGCTAGCTTCCTCAGCTTTGATGAACAACATGTTGGACATATTAACAGGCAGGATGGCCTCGGTTGAGAAGACAGTAGATGTCTTGCAAGGCGAAATGGTGGAAGTCCATCGTCATTCAGACATCTGCAAAAGTGCGTTATCGCAATGAGCCAAGGAGATACAGCATCTTAATAATTGTCTGGAAATATTGGAGAACCAAATAAGGAGTCACGTTAGACTCTTTGGCCTTCCAGAGGGCGCTGAAGGGGATCACACAGTTTTTTTTGTTTTTTTTTTGCAGGACCTGCTAAAAAGCCAATTTCAAGCTCTGGCACCAGACTTTGATTTTTTTGTCGTGAAAGCATACCGGATTTGCACTGAAGGTTCCCAGCCAGAGGCATTACCACGAGTTCTGATGATGGTGGTGGCTAACATTAGCACAAGGGACAGAATTCTCAACTTGGCAAAATGATGTAGTCCTCTGAGTTTTTTTTAAAAACAATTTAAAAAGAATGCCAACTTGGCATTGTCTTTTTAAGCTGTTTGGGGAAGGAGGGTAGTACTGCCTACTTTAATATCCAGAATACAACTTCAGGGATGTCTGTGCCTTGCTAATAAGCCATGATTTTTTTTAATAGCCAGTTGCAGTCTCTAGTCTCCCATCTAAAAACAGATTATAAGTTTGCCAAGACCACATCACAAACCTTTCCCTTTGAAAGCCCACTTCATTCTCCTTTGTCAGTGTTGCTCTAGGCTACCACCTCTACTTCTGCAGAAATATTTATTTATTAAAACATATCTTTTGGGGCTAAAACATGCCCTGTTTAAAAACAAACTCTGGGATCAGGTGGGTTCCTTGCTTTCTCATTTACCAGTTGTAAGCTTAAAAACTTCTCCAACAGACTCTTCCCCTACACTGAACAACTTGTCAGTGATCAGTGAGCCAAGACTGACCACCACCTGTGACATTTCTCCACACAAACTGCAGTTCCAAGAGTCGTAATAAAAATGAAATTCTCTTGTCCTTTTTTGTGTTTACTTTTTCACTCCCCTCCCACTGCCGGCACTTACATATTCCTGTGTCTTTAGTTTTAGCCCTCATTTCACTGGTAAGAAGCATCCGAATACCACTTGCCTGGCATATTCACCATGAGAGAGTGAGACAGTGAGTGTTTTCTCGCTTAACATGGCCTGACTTACCACTCTCTCCATGTCTGCATTCTGTTCCTGTGGTCTGCCATTGCACTGCACGACTTCCGACTTGCTTGCACCAACACAGGCACTGTGATCCCGACTGTGCAGTGTGTCCACACAGCTGCATCTTGCAATAGCTTGCCTTCGCGCACTTGTTGCTCGTTCCCGCTCTGACTGAGACAAGGTAGAAGTGGAACCTTGCATGCACTTTACATTTGGAGTGCTGGCAGAAGAACAAAAGTGCTCTGCATTGGCCAATCGATGGCCAGCAGTGCAGCAGGCTGTGGGAGTTGGGGCATGGCTTGCAGGAGAGGAGGAGGACTGCCAAGAAAAAGGAACTCAGTGCACTGGTTGTGGTTTGGTGGGGGAACCAAAACACAGAGGGGCAGGCTGAGAAAGCATAGGAATGCGCTAGTATCTTTGCGTGCAGTGTACCCCTTCCACACATAAATGTGCATGAATTTCATAATTTATACATGATTCACGTACATTTATGTGTGAATGGGAACACAGTCACGGATCCAGGAGATGCTGGGAAGTGGGTATCTAAGATGGCGGCATCAGCAAAGACCACACAGACAATATTGGGAGAAGACGAGGAGACTTGAGTGACTTTTTTTTTTCTTTCTAGTCTAGTATTATTATCACTACCATAAATAGTCTTTCTATTTTTTTTGTATTCTCTTTCCCCCCCCTCTACGTGCTGCCACTCTCAGCCACTCCTTCAGGCTGTGCCAAGGCTACACCCAATCCTTCCTGTTCCCAGCCCCTGTCCCTCACATTGCCGACATCCCCAAGGTAACCCGGATGTAACCCTTCACCGGGTGGGCCCCCCTCCCGATGAGGGGAGAGGCACCTGAGGCAGGCAGGTGCAATACTTGGCCCTGGGGTACTGCTGAGGGACGGATGGCTCAGGACATTGACGGCATCGGACTGCCGGGCGACCACCATCTGGTTGAGTGCGGAGCCATTTTTCATTTTCTGGTGACGTTCCCTCCTTTATGCTGCGTCTGCATTACCCCCATTCTCCACCGGAGGTCACTGCAGAGCGACGCACTCCCACAGCCCACCCAAGGAGAGGAGAGCAGTCTTACAGATGCTCAGTCTTCTCCTTTCCCTGCCGGCCCCCAAAATAATCTCTTTCAAGAGGTTATATGTCATAATCTTCTGATCAGTGTTTTTTCAGAGCTGAATCCTTAGATGTATAGTGTGCTATGCACTAATGTGGCGGAGTGGCTACATGCATGCAACTGGGGCGCGCAACCACTCTGCATGCTACACGCCCTCTGCATGGGATGCACTAAGGGGGCGCGCAGCACATACGTGCCCGATCCCCCAACCACATGAAGAGCAACGCGCCAGGGGTGGGCGAGGAGCATGCCAGCACTACGCGCCCTGCACCAAGGCCTCGGGGGTGTAGATAAGTGCGCAGGCTACGCCAGGGAGAACCCTGCCATAAGCTTGACACGCGCCCACAGGAACAGCACCATCCCTGCTGGGGGACTGGGAATGGGCCCCACACTGTGGCCCACTAGCCGACGGGGAGGGCAGGGGCACTCGAACAGGCGAGTGCGAGCCGGAGAGCCATGGCAGTGGCCCCCATGTGCCTCCCTGCCCCACATGTCAGCCCCATACCCAGTGCCACACATGCATCACCCCTGAACCGCCCAGCGGCACACTGGTCCTGACGATGGAGGACCCCCCCCCAGCTCCCACACACAGATCCTTGTGCGTCTCAACCCCCTATGTGCATAGCAGCCACCCTCTGCCACATAGTTTGGTACATGCCCCCACCCTGAACCAGGCACCCTTGCCCCGCACGATAGTGTCCATTGCCCCACTATCCCCCATCTCCCGTACCTTGGCAGTGGTAGCGCCACCCTGAGATGACTGCGTGGCACAGCCTGGGTTCAAGCCGCAGTCACGGGGCCATCTGACGTATGGGGTGCGTAGCAGATGCACTCCCACATATGCCAGATGGCCGCGGCCGTGGCGGTGAGAGTGAGGGCTGTGCCACCAGTCGCTCAGGCAGCACCCCCACAAAGGTACGGGGGATGGAGGGGTTGGTACCAGGGAGGGCACTGTCCTGCCAGTTGTGGAGCCTGTGGGTGAATGCGGTCGCCAGCGGCACTGGTCCAACATGGGGTTGGCCCGCTGCAGGCATGGGCAGGGGGTTGGGCTGTTGTCCCCGGCACTGGCCCTGCAGTGTGGGGGGCCGCCAACCACTGGCCTGTAACAGTGGTATATGTGCATGGGTCCGGGTGCCTGCGGAGGGCATTCATGCACCCGGACCTGCGTCTCTTCTCGCAGGGGATCCACTCCCTGTCCAGGATGGACATCCAGTTGGATGCCCAGCTGGACCCATGGCTCCGTCCCCGGCTGCCCTGTGGAGTCCTGTGTGCCGGGGGGGGGCCTGTGGACAGGTGCGCATCCATTGTGCATACTCCAGGTGCACAGCTGTCTGCAGGTACGGTGCTGCACAGGCGGGTTACGTGCGATTTCCGCATAGCTTGTGCCCATTAGTGCATAGGGCCCATAGTTATTACAGTAACAGTTTATACCTATTGTTGAGCTACAGAAGTGGCGAGTAGCTAATTTTGGTTTTTAATATTCTTTTCTTCATAAAAACGGACTTGGCACTACAGGTGCTTATGCAGGACACTTATTCCTATTCAAGTCAGGACTAGTAATTTGTTTACTACATTCCTAATTAATGGAAGTTTTAAGCCGTGTATATAGTACTTTCACCACTTAGGCAGCAGTTCTATATTACTGTTTGGAACAACTTACTAAAGTTCTTTCTTTGCTATTAATTATGACCTTGTTAACTTAAGCAGGGTTTAACTGTGCCCTGCACTACATTGAAGAGTTGCTTTCCCTTACCAAGGAGAGGGAGGAGTATGTGATGTGCCTGTGTATCACTTTTTGCAGATTTTATTTTAACATGTTGGGCATTTTCATGGTACCTATAGCCCTTTTGGGCACAGGGAGTAGGAACAGATTATTGAAGTAATTATTTAAGAGAATTACCCATGAGCTTCTTGGCTATAGTTCCACAAATGCTTTAATCTTTATTTTTGGGTAATATTTAAAAGTAGTGGTAGCCTTTCCATTTAGTAATATACAAGGGATACTGTATAAGCTTAAATATTCATTAGATGTTTAATATGTTTGGGTCATTTTTGCTTATTTGTTCCTTGTATGGAAATTATTCTGTTTTTGTACTATATCTGAAGCCGAATAAAATATATAAAAAAAAAAGACAGGGAATCAAAACTTGCTTGGGACAGGCTATATGGGCAACTTAGTGAAAAAATATAATGGGGGGTAGCCACCTTGGGCAGACTAGATGGACCACAAGGTCCTCATCTGCCGACACTTTTCTTATGTTCTTAACAATTCCTTGTCAGGGAATGTACTAATAAAAAATTCAGTACTGCTAGTCAGGGCAAAAAAAGCATAAGTTTCATTAATGAATTTTAAAACAAGGAAGAGGAATATTTTTGAAACGTCCCAACAACAAAGAAGTAGAGAATGGGGCAGCAGGGAGCAGAGCAGCACCGCAGCTATCTTGCCGCTCCGCCCCGCCCCCATCTTACAGGTAATTTTTGTATATTTACAGATATTTGGCAGTATTTGCAATTAGGTAGCAGAAAGGTGTTTTAAACGAAAACACACATTTAATGTAGTATCTTCTTCTCTCATAAGGAGGCAGAAAGACGACAAACAGCAGCTTTACCTCTCGTATCCATGCTGTTCCCTCCCCTGCTGCTATGAAAAGTCATGCTCCATGACCATACAAACCATTCTGTAACTGTTTTCTATAATTTACATTTCTGCGCTCTCCTAGTCCACTGCTGTCTACCTTACACAGTACAGTACATTATATACATTACCGGAAGCAACAAATTGGTCTGACTCTAAGGAAAATAATGATTGGTGTAGAGTGGAAAAGGGCATTAAAAAGAGAAGGAGGAATATTGGTGGTCATGGACAGATTGAGCTAAAAATTAAATATAGTGTTCTTAATACAGAACTAGACCAAGACGACACTACTAAAGGGGTTTCAATATAAGTGAATGTAGGGAAGGTAATGTGATCGAGACAGGGCATAAAAAGCAGGAAGTGCAAGGACATCACATAGTAAAAAATTACCTTTTGGTTATCAGTGACTCCATGATTAGAAATATCGATAGGATATTATGTCAGGGTAGGAATGAGTCAACCATTGTTAGTACCTGCCAGGAGCAGGGATAGGGATGTTGGTAAAATGTTACCAGGATTGTTGGAAAATACTAAAAAACCAGTCACGTACTGTATGTAGGTACAAATGATGTTGGTAAAAGGACATTATTAGAAATCCAAAGGGACTTTGAAGCCATCGGAGAAATCCTGAGGTTACATGGATCCAGTATCCTTATATTGGAGATCCTGCCCATACCTCGGGAGGGTGTGAACAAACAAAGGGACAGCTAAATGGGTGGTTGAAAAGGTGGTGTCATAGGGAAGGTTTTGTCTTTGTCAAACACTGGGACACATTCAGGAACCTAGGGTTATTTGGAAAGATGGGCTACATTTAAACAAACATGGGTCTAGAATATTAGCTAAGGAAATTCAAAATCAAATGGTTAACTTTTTAAACTAAGTACGAAGGGGGTAGGGGGCTGCCATCAAACGTTAGGGACATCTGAGAAGAATTCAACTTTACTTAAGAACACTAAGGGCTCTCAGGACTGGAAATGCCTCTCCCTCAATGCTAGGAGTCTTACAAACAAATTCGAGGAATTAGCTTGTTTATTAAATACTGACAATGTCCAGATATGTGCCATAACAGAGACTTGGTGGACATCCCCTGACACCTGGGTCCATCATATTCAGGGGTATGATTTATATCATATGGATAGGGAGAACAAAAAGGGTGGTGGTGTAGCACTGTATGTATCCAACAAAATAAAATCAGTGGCTATTGATGTCCAAAAAATACCAGGCATTGAGCATGTGTGGATCAGGGTACTGCCAGAAAAGGGACCTAATATTAAAATTGGGGTAATCTATTGACCTCCTTCAGTTTCCACCCAAGGTGTTGAGGCAGTGCTAAAATTTTTGGATTCCTTAGAGAGTACAGAAAACATTATACTTTTAGGAGATTTTAACCTTCCCGGTATTAATTGGACTAGGTATACAGCGGAGACATCTTACGAGCTAAGGTATCTGGATTCCTTTTTATTAGCTGGATTTGATCAGTATATAGGGAATAACACTAGAGGGGATAAAATATTAGACCTTGTGCTAAGTAATTTGGGAGACCAAATAAAAAATTGTACTATTTCATCACCATTAGGCTCAAGTGATCACTGTGTGATAACTTTTGATTTAAGCAGGGTTTATTCAAAAACGCTTGGCTTAACCATGGTCCGAAATTTTAATAAAGCTAAATTTAACAATATGAGACTGGAACTCTTGGATTGGAGATGGAAAAAGGTTTTTGATAATAGATCATTAGTGGAGAACTGGGATAGTTTTGAGAAAAAAATTATGGACTTAATTGATAGGTATGTCCCAGTAAGAAAGAAGTACAATGCTTTAGGAAAAATTCCCTACGGTTATCTCCCAAAATTAGAAAATTGATCAAAAAGAAAAAAAGAGCTTATTTAATAGCTAGGAGAAGTGAGTGTGAAACAAATTGGGCCTTGTATAAAAAAATTATTAAAAGAAAGTAAAAGTGCCATAAAGCAGGCAACTCGAAAGCATGAACTAAACCTGGTTTCAAAAGTGAAAGATAATCATAAATCTTTTTACACATATATCAATAACAACAAGGGAAGTCAAACTTCAGTGGGGCCCATTAAGGATCAGGATGGTATACTAGTTGAGGATTGCCAAGCTATGGCAGGGCTTTTCAATACCTTTTTCTCATCAGTATTAAATAATAAGTCAAAAAATAAAAGAGGTCATCTGACTAAAAATGGTTATAAAATTGTTTTAAATAAAAATGATATTGAGGATAGACTAAAATACCTGGACCCGAACAAATCTGAAGGACCAGATGGAATTCATCCTAGGGTCCTTAGAGAACTGGCAACAGAATTGGCAGAACCTGTAACAGCACTGTTTCAGAAATCTTTGAATAACGGAGAGGTGATTGAGGTTTGGCAAAAGGCAAATGTAATCCCTGTTTATAAAAAGGGATCTAGACAGGAGGTGGGCAACTATAGGCCTGTTAGCTTGACTGCTGTCCTGGGGAAAATGTTGGAATCTATTGTAAAGGATCAAATAGTGGAGTTTCAGAATACAGTGGGGGATTGTGATGATGCTCAGCATGGTTTTAAAAAGGGGTTATCATGCCAAACTAATTTTTTGGAGTTTTATGAGCATGTGAGCAAAGCATTGGATGAGGGTGTCTGTGTGGATGTGGTGTTCCTGGATTTTTCGAAGCCGTTTGACAAAGTCCCACACGGTGAATTGATTGATGCTCTGATTGAACATAAAATACCGGGTTATATTACAAATTGGGTGCAGGCATGGCTGAGTGAGAGAAAGCAGAGAGTTTGTTTAAAGGGAGTTTACTCAGACTGGTTGGGAGTGGAGAGTGGAGTTCCCCAAGGATCTGTTCTGTGGCCCTGCTTGTTTAATATCTATATACACTCATTATCTGGAGGAAAGGATGTCTGGGAAACCAAATTTGCAGACGATACTAGACTTGGCATTTCTATCAGAAATGGTGAGGACGTAGCAAAGTTGCAAAATGCCTTACTCAAAATGGAAAGCTGGGCAAGGGATAAGAAGTTGTCCTTTAACTCCGATAAATGTGTATTAATGCATTTTGGGAGAAATAATAACCAAGCTGACTACTGGTTAAATGGACATAAATTGTGCAAAGTAGTGGAGGAGAGAGATTTGGGAGTGAAAGTGACAAGCGATTTTAAGTTCCACCAGCATTGCAGTCAGGTTATAAAATCTGCTAATGGAACTCTTATAAACATCAAGAAACATATAAAGAGTAGGAAGAGGGAAGTGATTGTGCCTCTCTTCAGTACGCTGGTGAGGCTACAGTTGGAGTACTGTGCACAGTTCTGGTCACCCGGTTATAGGTTGGATGTAGGAAGATTGGAGAAGGTTCAGAGCATGGCTACCAGGTTAGTAGCGGATACTAGGGACCAGGACTATGAGGATAGATTGGAGTATTTGGGGATGTTCACATTGGAGTATAGGCACCTGAGAGGGGATATGTGCATGGTGTATAATGCACTTAAAAATACAAATCTAAGGGTTAAATTAGGATTTACATTGCGGGAACAGCGATATGACACTAGGTCACATTCATGGCAACTTAAGGGGCAAAATTTTAAGACCACGAAAAGAAGGCACTGGTTTAGTGTTAGAGTTATTCCAGTATGGAATAACCTACCTGAGGAGGTAGTCACTAGTAAGACTACAGTGGAGTTTAAGAGGAGACTAGATAAGTATTGTATAGCAAATAAAATAGGGGGGTATCAAAATTAGAATTAACAGCGAGCACAATGGACGAAAGTCTTCTTTGCTCTGAAATTACCTATGATACCTATGATATACATTATGTGTGTGTATACTATTGCGCTGTTCCGCGCTAATAGTTACATTTGCATGCTATTCCGCACTAATGGTTACTTTTGCACCAATCACCCCTAACAATAGGGGGCCACATTGTATAAATGGAATACATGATGGAAGAGTTTGGGAACACGGAATATTGTATTTACTGCGTATTAGTAACCTCTGGTAATACCACTTGTGGCTCCGCTACGCCACTCGTGATATTACTGTAGGTCACTATATACTCATGCAAATATTTCTCGTATTCCATCCTTGCCCTTCATGTATCCACTATATATCTATAGGGGATATGTGTTGGGCTGTGGTGGAATACACGATTTATCTGCACAAGTGCACACTGACCTCGGTTAACCTCACGAGTGGTGGAACATAGCTGAGCCATGAGTGATGTTTCTCCGGGGTCAGTGTGCATGAGTGCAGGTAAATAGTGTATTCCACCACAGCCCAACAAATGGTCGATTTATACAATAGGGCCTAGAGGTATTACTTTTCCATAGTCTTTAAGTTGTTTTTGTCTTGCTTCTAGGACATGTCTGGTTCTTAGAAATGTGAGAGAAGTTGTCAGGCATTCCAGATAGTTTTTCAACTTTAGATGCCATTTGACACTTTGAAATATTGATCTAATTGTTAATGGTTCCTTTGGTGTGCCATCATTTTTGTTGCAGGTCATTAAATACTGGCTCAGGATGGGATCCAATTGCTTCGGTGGTATTTCATGTATTGGTGTACTTATTTGTAGGTCGTCTGTTAGGTATCTTCTGATTTTTGGAGATCTGTTTCCATATTTTTACTGTGTTGAGGTTTCTTGAATTTGGTATGTAGTTATCAATTTCTGCTGTATTTATTGTATACCAGGAGCTTGTTGGTATGGCTGGCCACTGAGGTTCTTCAGGTTGTTGTATCTCTTGCTGTTGTTGTTCCAGGAGTGGTTTGGTGTCATTTTGGAACTGAGTCAATATTTCTTACATCTCTTCTTCTTCTAAGTTTTGTGTGGTCTTTGTTGTGCATTTTGAAGTGTCCTTTAGCTGGTAGGAGTTTCGTCTTTGTGATTTAAAGTTCTGCATCCTTGTTTTTCTGTGTCTTTTTATCTTAGTAGTAGCTGTAGCTTTCTCTTTTGTGTGAGTCCTTTGGTTTCTCTTTCATTTATGCTAAGAGTTCTCTGTGGAAACATACTTTATGGGATTTAGTTTCAGGTGTCTAAGAGTTGGTGTTTTTTTTGGAGGGGGGGACAACCTTTGAGTGCTTCACCTGTGCAGTGTTTCAGTTGCATGTGTGACATCACTACTGTGTGGATAAATGTGCGGTAGTATGGATAAGTAAGCAATAACCCATGACGGTGTGGGTTTACTGGGGATTAATCAACACCCTGGGTGTGTTGTGAGGCACAAGGGTGAAGCCCAAGTGTCCTCACAGTACCCAGGGTGTTGATTAATCCCCAGTAAACCCACACCCTGGAGTGGGTTATTGCGCTTATAACATGGGCTCCGACAACTTTCACAAATTTACTTTACTTTTTTTAAATATAGAAAAGTGTCCTGTCTGAATGTGGTATTCTTCCACTTACATTTACATAGAATCAGGGCTCGAAATAACCGGCTGTCCACCCGTCCCGGACAGCTGGTTTCCAACTGGGACAGCCGGTTTTTGAAGTTCGCCTGTCCCCGGGTTTACATTTGCGGCCCAGAGTATTGAGCTGGGCACTAGGACCCAGCGGCAGACGGGAGGTTTCTGGACGGCATCGACATCATGACGCCTAGCTCCGCCCGCCAAAAAGTGCAGCTCCGGTCACTATTCACTGACTGAGGGTCAAGGACTGTGCTACTAGCGCCACCTGACCTCAGCAAGCTGGAAACTGACTGGCACTCGACTCATGCTCCTCACTCTCACTAGTCTGGCCATAGGGTGAGGAGCGCAGAGTGAGGAGAGCGCGTGCGAGCGAGTGGGGGAAAAAAATCAGAAATTTAACAGCCCTTCTCAGGGCTCTAGCATTTGGGGGCTGCTGGTACTTGGAGGAGGAGAGGGAAGGGATTTATCTAGAAAGTGGAAAAAAAAAAAAGACTTCTGTAAATTCCCAACAGCCCTTCTCAGGCCTCTAGCATTTGGGGGCTCAGTTTGTGTGCATCAGTCCTGCTGGTACTTGGAGGAGGAGAGGGGAGGTGAACAAGGGATTTATTTAGTGTAAGTCAAGTCTCAAGGCAGTCAGACACTGTACCTGTAGTACACCTAAAACTCTCTCAAAGCCAAAAGACGCCTTGTGATCTGCAAGTCTCATCATCTCTGACTCTGAATAAAAATATATCTTGAGTGTGCAGAGAGGTGAAGGCAAGGCTCTATTAAAGCTTATTGTTCACTCAGCCTGTGTAAAGCCCTCCAGAGCTTGAACCTTGAAGATAGATACTGACAGACTTACTGTACTACTACTAGTACTACTACTAATTTAAACTAGCCCCTGTCAGCCTGCTGTTGTGCTCTGCCACTGGACTAACTGAATAAAAGTAAAATTGAGTGACACTGTGACAACTTCAAGAAGGCACTGTCAAAGGGAGAGGAGGGGATTAAATTACAAAACAGGTTCACAGCAGGATACCCCTCAGGTTTTAGTTGTGAAATCTGAGCGGGAGGAAAATATAAATATTAAACTCCTTTGTCCGGTTTTACAGGGAGGGAAAGAAAACTAAACAGACTGTTCACGCCTTCTAATATCTCTGATCATCACTTCACTGTAGTGTCCACTGTCTTCAGAGTGCTTACTGTACTTTAAATTACAGTACTAGCTAAGTAAACCAAAAGGGGAAAAAATGTCTTTGTTAAAGTTTGGCTTTAAAAATTACAGGAAAGCCTTCGGTTTCAAGCCAAGAGGGAGGAGAAAGCTCGGTTCTTCCATGTACTGCTTCTCCATTACTGATAGACTCAGTAGCACCAACTACTCACCCCACCATTGTGGCCACAGATGTGACAACTTGTAGTGCCAGTGCTGATATGCCAGCAACTCTGACTACTGTTGAAAGTGGCGGAGTCCCGGGCATAAAGAAAAGGGGGTTCCAGGAGACCTGAAGAAAAATAGGGAGTGGCTACTATATGAGCCTGATGTGGGCATGACCTGCTCATACTGCAAAAATACTTAAGGAGACAAACACTTTCATGAGTGGCTGTAAGAGCATGAGACTTGAAAATGTACGAGCTCATGAACTCTCCAAACCTCATAAATTAGCCAATGAAAAAATACTGTGTCTAACACAGACCCTTCCAACTTAGCAATAGAACGAGGAATAATACAAATGGAAAAATGAGGCTTACAAGTGGAACATTTGTTTAGAACAACTCTTTATTTGATTAATTCAGAACGCCCATTCACAGATTTCCCTGGCATCTTAGAATTACAACATGTAAATGGTGCAAATGTCGGAGTCAGTTATAGAAGTGACAAACAGGCGGCAACGTTCACACATTTTATTTCAGAATCAATAAGGATAAAAGATGCAAAACTGGTTAACAGTAACACTTTCATCTCTGTCCTATGTGACTCGAGCACTGATGCCTCAGTAATAGAAGAGGAGGCAGTCTATATTAGGACAATGGAAAATTTCCGTCCAGTTAACAAATTTGTTTCCCTTCAGCTAGTCTGTATTCCAAATGGTGAAAGCATTTATAACTCAATAGGTGATGCCTTAGAATTCACCTTGGACTGTAAAGAAAAAATTGTTGCTTTTGGATCTGATGGGGCACCCGTCATGTTGGGTAAAGTGACTGGGGTGTTTGGCAGGATTTTGAAAGATATACCTCATTTGTTAGGGATTCAGTGCAGTGCCCACAAGTTGGAGCTAGCTATAAAGCAATCAGCAACATCTATTCCATACATGAAAACAACAGATGAAGTCTTAATGGGTATCTATAAAATATACCATAAGTCTCCCAAAAACTGGGCCGGTCTCAAAGAGTTAGCCAGTAATATGAGGTACACCATTCACAAACCAGTTAACGTGTCAGGGACCCGGTGGGTTGCACACAGAGAAAGGGCTCTGTCTGTTATTCTGTCCAGCTACAAGGCCTTAGTTGTACATTTACAGCACATTGCTTCCTCACCAGGGCAAACAAAAGATCAGGCCAGTGGGTTGTTCAAAACAATAAGTACTGTGAGATTTGTCCTCTTTTCTCAGTTTCTGGCTGAATACCTTTCTGTCATGATGGCCTTCAGTCTAACTCTACAGAGACAGCTCAACAGTAGAAACAGTAGTCAGCAAGGTTGAAAGCACGGTGCTCTGGCTAGAGAACTACCCTGCACAGGATAAACTTGACAAAGTCTGTAACGCATTGTGCTGCTCCCTGACTCTGACACAGCTGACAGTGACACTAGAACAAGTCGACTGACAGGCTCAGCCACTACTCAGGTTCAGTTCCGTGGATCTGACATCTTCCTTAACTTAGAAAGGGATATTCTAGATAGAACCAAACAGGCAGTTGTGCGTGATGTTACAAACCTTCTTTCATCTACAATTGAAAGTATTAACTCACGATTTTCCAATTTTAAAACAGACAAAGTCCTACGGTCATTCAGCATATTTAACCCATTACAGTTACCAGATAGTGACCATGACCAACTAGCCCTTTATGGCAATGAGGAAGTCAGAACCTCACAGAGCACTACAGTGACCTACTGAAGAAACACAATAATAATATAAACTTGATTGAAGCGCAATGGTTAGAGCTTAAACCACTTATGAAAAAATCACTGAATGAGCTGTCTCCGAAATTTCACTATTTGGATTTCTGGCAAAAAATTTTCCATAATGATGCACATGAACAGCGATTCCCTGATATTCTGGTCTTAGTCACAATAGCTCTACTGATCCCAACCCAAACTGCAGTAGTTGAGAGAGGATTCAGTTTGATGGGCAGAGTGAAGTCTGACTGGCGGTCCTGTCTGTCTCCCTATGACTACATCTGAACTAATGCGTGTCAAGCTGTCAGATAGCTAGCGTTACTACATTTGACCTGCAGGATGCCATAACACTATGGTTCAGATCTGGAAACAAAAGAGAAGACCTCATGTGAGACCATATGGCTGCAGACTTGATTCAAGTTCTGATTCAGAAATAGACTAGCCTCAATCAGTGTTTTACCTTGGAAAATAACCCCCAAAAGCAACAGTTTTCTCTCTTTCCACTTTACAGTCCATTTTGTGTTTTAAGTTTAAAATTCACCTCACAAAAATGTGGACAGGTAAAACTTTGTCCGGACAGGCAACATTTACATTCCACCTGTCCCTCGGACAGGCATCTCAAAAAAATTATTTCTAGCCCTGCATAGAATAAAGTAGTTCTTGCAGTACTTTTTTTTTTCTTTCTTTCAATTTGTTCCTTTTTCTGAATTTTACAGTTTTGTCAGTTGAAACAACACTTATTTACTCAATCTATAGTTTGCGTAGTTAAAAATGTTATTTCCAGACTCGTACCTCGCTTGTTTCTGCTATTCGATCGCTCAGGATTGTCCGCTGAGACTGCTAAGCATTGTTCTTCATATTACTAAATACATTCTTTATTTTGTACTACGATGTTACTTTAACAGTAAGTGCATGTTGAAGATCAGATTATGTTGAGATATATTTTTATTAGGCTGGTATGCATGTACATCAAACTAGTACCAGTGTGTGTTTACAGAAAGCATGCCGTCAGGAACTTTTCTACCCATAATACAGTTCTGGTTAAAAAAACATTTCTAAACCTTACAATAAATACAGCTCATTCAAACATTCAGTAATGATTGTGCTGTTGTAAAAGATGAACATTAATAAACTTTTCTGTGAAGATATATTCTTGTAGAATGCAACGTTCATTTCAATAATTGCTACAACTACTACAGTGTCCGCTCGGTGGTGGGTGGGAAAACAATATGCTGTTGCACTAACTTATAGTTCTTCATATAGAAGAACTTCTATTGGGAAGGATTTTAAATGATACTTCAATTCCACACTGACTGTTAAATTACCATTGTGTGTATGAACTTCAGCAGTTAAAGCACATTTTCAAAATGCAGCGCTGTACCTGTATTTGAGCTACGCGGTGCACCACTTTGGTTCCGTTTGTATTACACATCACTGCTAGACATGAGCAGGATTTCAGCTATCACCTACTCACTATAGCCGTCGGTATTATCAGAGATTAATGTATGCCCCTCGTCCAATGAGAAACATCACTGACGGAGCCCATGTTATAAACGGCATTGAGCCACACAGTAGCTTCTTTATCTGCCAAGTGTTGTAGATATGAGCTGTTATTTAACTGAGTATCCTTTAACTCCTATACACACACACACACACTTATGTTTGTGTGTGTGTGTGTGTATATATATTAGAGGCCAAAAACTCAGTTTAATGCATTAGTTAGGGTTGTTCCACAGCAACAAAAGTGAGGAAATTCGCTGTTAGGGTTGAAAACCCTAACTCCGAATTCACCCCCCCCACAGCACCACACACACACACATGCAAGTATGGGGGAGGACCAAGTCAACACAACCAATGACAGACATCCAGCAGCAGGTGACAGAAATAACAAACAATTGTCTAAATGTACTACGAGACATCCCCACCCACCTGACCAGGTACTGCATGCTCAGTGGAGATCAACAGCTAAACTGAGGCCATGTACACCAAACGTACACATCCCTGATTGCAGCTGCACACAACGTACCACACTTAGTAGTTACATGGCCTTACCTACCGATGCACCACACCAGACGACACCACATGTGATGGGCCACCTGGGCAATAGAGTTGAGCAAAACCAAGCAATTGTACAGGTATAATATCTCTGATTATAACAAGGGTTTGAGAAACGCAGCTTTCTAATTGACTGTAAACATTGTAACAGCCTTATGTTTAGTTTTTATTAACATACATGTAGAGCCTAGCCATATGATGAACATGCTTTAATGTTGTTTAAAAAAACAGTTTTATTATGATAGCAATAAGCCACTCCCAGGTATTATGTTAATGGTCAGTTTATCACTGTCTAGCGACATGTGGCACTCGGCTACACCTCATTCAACATTAAACCCCTACATGGTGATTAACAGACCATTTAACATAACTGTTGGTCATGCCTTATTGCTTAATTATCTTTATGACTAGATACTCTCCCTCTGCTAGGCACTGCAGGAGTTTTGCAACACAATGTCACACCCAGTCACACCATACTCTGTCTACTTACTGGAGAATGGCTGTGAATATGAACTCATGAAGATGAACAGTGTAACTTGATCATTACAGTCATCGAAACCTTAGTGTGATTATAAATAGAGAATAACCCTTGCCATCCTAGTACACTTATTCCATTGTGAGTTAAATCAATACTAAAAGACATTCTGTTTATATCTACACTATACCTACTTGTTTGCTGTTGTACCACAATTGACATAGTTATCACTTTGATAGCATCAGTGACAGAAGTGTGCTACCCAAACACTAAATATACAGCCTGAGTGTGAAACAACTGTTAAAAAAATTACACCGTGTCCATAAGTAGCATAGATCACTCATTGCAACAATAGTAAATGTATCACTGTTTGAATAAGTTAGTCATCACAGATGCAATGAGATTGTCTTTCTCAGGTACAACATAGTCAGTAAGTGCCTACAGGAAAATCTATCCTATAGACATCTCCGATACAAGTACGTCATTGTTGGCTCAGTAGTCCTATGATATTTAGAAGTTGCTTGGCCTGATCCATGCAATTATGCTGTTTCTTACAAAGAATACTTACTGCATCTTCAGTATTGAACACACTGAAGGTCTATGTATGTACATTAGCAGTACAGCTTCATCAGTAAGAATGCATCTGATACTGGCAGTACGAATTTCACAGCATTGAACAGGCAGTGCTTTTCCATACGTTTACATCAGCCTCTCTATCGTCAGTAAACAGTTGCAGTAAATGTACTACTATGAAAATCACATACTAAATGTAACACTACTTTTATCTTGAGCGTGCTAGTGTCTTGTAGTTAATTTATGTACTTCTCTTAATTAATGTGTACTCACTAGTGTTAAAACCTTTCTACAACTGTGATCATGCACCTTTAGCATTTATATTGACTAACGCACAGTACCAGTTGTGGTGTGGTGGGGCATAGGTATGCAACTACTAAGTGTGGTAATGCTGTGCAGCTGCCATCAGGATGTGTACATTTGGTGTACATGGCCTCAGTTTTGCTGTTGATCTCCACTGAGCATGCAGTACCTGGTCAGGTGGGTGGGGATGTCTCGAGTACATTTAGACAATTGTTTGTTATTTCTGTCACCTGCTGCTGGATGTCTGTCATTGGTTGTGTTGACTTGGTCCTCCCCCATACTTGCATGTGTGTGTGTGTGTGGTGCTGTGGGGGGGTGAATTCGGAGTTAGGGTTTTCAACCCTAACAGCGAATTTCCTCACTTTTGTTGCTGTGGAACAACCCTAACTAATGCATTAAACGGAGTTTTTTGCCTCTAATTTCCCTTCTTTTTGAGGATGATAATGAGAAATAGTGGCCCCGCGCTCCCACCACATAATGCGGCTGCGGGGGGCCCCGCACTCCCGCCACATGATGTCTTGTGGCATAGCAACAGGAACAGCAACGCAAACAGAAGCGCTAACAGTGCCGCACATGGTAACACAAGCGTGAATGAGAACAGAAAGGGTAACGCACACGGTGGTGTAGACGGGAACGGTCTGCCACGTGATGTGTTGTCACATAGTAACATGGTGCCTGCAAGCGGAAATGTCAATGGGCATGGTGACGCAAAGTGAAACAGAAAGAGAAACAGTACTGTAGACACAAATGGCAAAAAATAACAGAAATGCAAGTGCAAATGAAAACGCAAAGGATAACACACATAGGGCCCCGCGCTCCCACCACATGATGTCTTGTGGCATAGTAACAGGAACAGCAATGCAAACAGAAGCGCTAACAGTGGCGCACATGATAACGCAAGCGCGAATGAGAACAGAAAGGGTAACACACACGGTGGCGAAGATGGGAATGGTCTGACACATGATGTGTTGTCACATAGTAACATGGTGCCTGCAAATGGAAATTTCAAAGGGCATGGTGACGCTAAGTAAAACAGAAAGAGAAACAGTACTGTAGACACAAATGGCAAAAAATAACAGAAACGCAAGCGCAAATGAAAACGCAAAGGATAACACTCATGGTGGCGCAGACGTCAACAGTAAGTGAAACGGGTACGGAACCACAAGCGGAAAGGGCAACAGTAACAGTAATGTAAGCACACAGGCTGGTTTTCCCCAAAACCTGCATAGAGAAAGACAGTGAGTAAAATTATGTATGCATAATAATGAGTATCGGAGCAGAAAATGAGAACTTGGAATACTAAATAGGTTATATCTCAGGAACCGTATGACGTAGAAAAAAAATTTAAAAGTCGTATGATTTACAACTGTCCTGGCTAATTTTGTACTTAGCTTCCATTAGGAGCTACGATTTTCCGACGAAAAGTCCGTATCTCGCATCGTTTCCGAGATGCGGGCCCTGAAAGGCGTGGCGAACTCCGTAATGTTATCCTATGGGGAAAAAAAGAGAAGTTCGGAGTGCCATAACTTTGTCTTCTTGTAATATTTTTTCACCAAACCACTGAAAGGCACATCTGTGGGCTCTTGGCTGTCTTCCCTCCAAATTTCAGGAAAAAAGACTAAACCGTTATTTTGCAGCAGGGTGGCAAAGGATTCCTGTAATGCATCGGGTACCGTAATGTTATCCTATGGGAAAAGCCGTCAACTTTGGAGTGCCGTAACTTTGCCGCCGTGTAATATTTTTTCAATACAACACTGAAAGGCACATCTGTGAGATGTCATCTGTGTTCCCTCCAAATTTCAGCCCAAAACTCCCAACCGTTCTTTTGCAGTGGAGTGCCAAAGAATTACTGTTATTTTGGGCATAGTGTCGCAAAGTAGTGTCGCAATGTGCGAAAGCTTTCGCCAAAAATTTGCGACACTTTTGTGAGTGCGACACTACTTTGCAAAAGTACTTTTTCCAGAAATCTGAAAAACATATTTCTGGGGTGTTTTACCCCAAAATAAAGGCATGGCTAGCACCCTCAGGGCCCGACTAGGTGAATAGAAAAAGAATTAGGTTGCTAGAGGGTCTCAATTTTAAATGCCAAGCATTTTTCTGATCACTAACTGAAAACAAGATGGCGGATTTGCGACAGTAACAGGGCCATTTGCGACAGTAAAAAGTGCATTTGTGACACTGTCGAACTTTTTGTTAACTTTTCTCATTGTCTTATAATGGGAAATTGTTTTTTGAATAACTTTTGAACTGTTTAATATTTTTTCACGAAATCTTCGGAAGGCACATCGGAGACCCCGGCCGCACGTCCCTGAAGATTTCAGGCCAGTCGCAGAACCGCGACGACCTGTAGGGGCGACCGTAGAATTCCACAAAAGCGTAAACGATGTGAGATCATGCTTAATAACTCTGCAGCCGTATATCCGACTGGTACGGAACTTGGCAGATCCCAAGGCCTATGGTTCTTGATCGTGTATTCCAAATTTCAGGCAAATCTGTCAAACGGTTGCAAAGTTATTAAGGTGCAAAAGTTTTGGCTTTAACATAGAAATGGCTCCTCAACCCTAACTATAGTAGCACTACCTGCTACTATATATATATATATATTTTTTTTTTCGATGTTAGGGTTGAAACCCCTTTGCACCCTCCAGCCCACCCCCAACTGGAATCAGGGTGCCCATTGACATCGGCCCTAAGTGTCACCCCATCACATGTGGAAAGAAGCTGAGGAATAGGAGAATGGGGTGACAGGACGATGACCCCAGTGCACACCCTGATTCCAGTTGGGGGTGGGCTGAGGGGTGCAAAGGGGTTTCAACCCTAACATCGAATTTCTCGCTTTTGTCGCTGTGGAACAACCCTAACTGATGCATTAAACGGAGTTTTTGCCTCTAATTTGTCTTCTTTTTGAGAATGATGATGAGAAATAGTGAATGTAATGCAGTGGCGGGAGCACTGGGGTGATGTCTTGTCGCATTGTAACATTGTGCCCACAAACGCAAATCGTAATGTGCATGATGACGCAAAGCGAAACAGAAAGAGGAACAGTACTGTAGACAGAAATGTTAAAAACAACGGAAACGCAACCGCAAAGGGTAACGCACATGGTGGCGTAAATGTGAACGTTAAGTGAAATGTGTACGGAATCACAAGCAGAAACGGTAATGGTAAGAGTAATGTAAGCGCAGAGGCTGGTTTTCCCCAAAAGCTGTATAGAGAAAGACAGTAAGTAGAAAGAATGTATGCAAAATAATGACTCTTGGAACACAAAAATCAATTAGTTGTAATAGTAAATTGCTTATATCTCAGTAACCGTACAACATAGAAAAAAAAATTTAAAAGTCATATGTATTATCACTTTCCTGGCTAGTTGTATAAGTAGCCCCCATGAGGGGGCTAAAATTTTTTGACGAAAACTCTGTATCTCGCACCGTTTTCGAGATACAGGCCCTCAAAGGCGTGGCAAACGCCGTAATGTTATCCTATGGGAAAAAAAAACAGAAGTTCAGACTGCCATAACTTTTGAACAGTTTAATATTTTTTCACGAAATCTTCAAAAGGCACATCGGGGGCCACAGCTGCACGTTCCCTGAAGATTTCGGGCCGGTCGTGCAAACCGTGAGACCTGTAGGCGCGACCGTAGAATTCCAGAAAAAGTGTAAACGCGCGCGCAGATCACACTTAATAACTCTGCAGCTGTGTACCGACTGGTACGAAACTTGGCAGATCCCAAGGCCTATGGTTCTTGATTGTGTATTCCAAATTTCAGGCAAATCCGTCAAACAGTTGCAAAGTTTTGGGGTTTAACATAGAAATGGCTCCTCAACTCTTAACTATGGTAGCACTACCGTACCATAATATATATATGTGTGTATATATGTGTGTGTGTGTGTGTGTGTGTGTGTGTGTGTGTGTGTGTGTGTATATATGTATATATAGATATATATATATATATATATATATATATATATATACACACACACACACATAAACATTTTTATGCAGTTGTTGTGAGTATAAATTCTGGCAAATATTTTCAGTATCTAGAGGGTGGTCAGATCTAGAGTGAGAATATCACGTTTATCCTAAATCTAGGTCCCCCATGCCAGAATTTATCCACATAGTAGGTGGGGATTGGTTGGAGTCAGCAGTGCGAGCAGTGCACTTTCACTTTCTCTGGCCCCAGCTGGCTCACATGCTAGCTCCAGCTCTGCACAGGTCATTCACACTGAGAGATTCTCTCATTATTTATTTATTTTTTTTTAAAGCATTCTGTCCCGTAGCACTCTGCAGTAGCTGGCATTGCCATCAGAAACTAATTTCTGAACCTGTAATTCCTCTACATTCCTATCCTGTCTCTCTCTCTCTCTGTGTTCCCAACTGCAAACCACCCTACCTCCACCTCAGTGGCCACCAGTGAGCTGTTCCTTGCGGCCAAATGCTACACAGACCCCCGCTTCCCCACTCATGCCACGTCACCCACCGCTCACTCCCTTGCATTTCGGTTTGTAGCACGCATTGATGTTACGACAGTGTCAGCATGAGTGAGCAGCCAGATCAACCGCTTGCTTTCCACTCAGTCATCCTGTATTAAACTGTAAAATGAAAACTTAAAAAAAAAAAAAGGAAAAAGAAAAGGAGCACTACAAAACATAGAGCCTTGCATTTATTTATTTATTTGAAAATATTTCACCAGGAAGGCAACATGAGCTGTGGCCAGCTCGTTTCCAGAAGCGTCCCGGGGGCGTGGGTTACAGAGTAGGTATAACAACAGTTGAACAAATAGCTCAAGCTGGCTAGCCACCAGCTAGTGCAAACAAACAATACAACAACAGTACACACATAATCACCATAAACTGTGAGAACAAAGCACAACTACCAACTAGTGCGTACTCAAGCATGGGGCAGAATAAGCGCAGAGTAGAACAGAAGAGAGATCTATATCAGTTATACAGGTACAGTACATAACTATAAACAATGTCTGCCAACAAGAGAGCAACAGCATAAATGAGATATGCCTTGACCCTTACTGAGAATGTCATGCATGTTCTCCCCTCGTGCACGCTGATCTTATAATAAGGTCAAAATGTAATATGGAAGAATATTGGTGATATTCTCTATCAGTCCATGGCATATCCCTTATATATGTGTGTCTGTATTGTTGTGCAGGTGCTGGTTTTTAATATTTGCATTTGTGTCTCTGGTATTTGTATTTCTTTGCACATTAGTGTTTGCAAAATATTTTATTTTACATTTCAGACTTATTTTGTTAAATTTTATTTACCAGGTAAGTGCAGTAGACCTTACAGTCCAGTTACAGACACGAGTTGGTGTTACAAAACGCAATAAACGTGTTTCTGTTGTTAACGATGACAAAAGACCTATAGTTTGAGCGGTTTCACTAATATATGCAGTCATGTAATGAGCAGTAGTAGTCATAAGTGTTTCACATTAGTCTAAACCAAGGTACAATACTACTTTATGTGGTCTAATACAAATATTTAAGAGCAATAGTTGTATTTGTAAAAAAAAAAATGTAGGATTTGTGCATATTTGTCCTGAACAGTATTTGTTTTGTACAGTTCATGTTGTATGTATTCATGTAAGATCCTGCTCTGTACTTCTATTGTAGTATGTTTGCCCTATTGCCGTTATGTTTCTTTGCACTCACTCGGTACCCAGCATTGAATTGATTGCATAGATCGACTTTTTTTTTTTTAATGCGTTTATTTTATTGTTTTTGGCCAGTAAAGACACAGTAAGCCAAGACTTGTTTCCAGGTGTATCCTACGAGCACAGGGAAGTTAAGTGACTTGCTCATAGTCACACAGTATGCAAGTAGAGTCTGTAGGATTCAAACGCAGTTCTCCAGGTTTGCAGCTCAGGGTTTTTAACCACTGCACTGTACTTACTGACTTGTACTACTACTCTCTTATTACCTTGGTTATTTATTACTGATTGATTGTATTCAGGTCTTACACTGTTCCCCTCCCCACTCCCCCAGGACGCATCTGAAAACGAACTGTTCCCAGCTTAGTATGCCTGTCCTGGTAAAACTTGAAATAAGTGTGAAATGGAAAAGAAATCACCAATATGTTGGTAGCCAGGGTTGAACTGGAACTGACTATTTTTAAACCCCAACTTTGGAAAGAAACCTTCACGCCACAGAGGGCAGCAGGATCTAGAAGAACAGGGTTATTTTTATTTTATTTAGTTTTTGTTTACCGGGTAAGTGCACTAGCCATAGCAATGACTATTTTCAGGCACAACCCGGGAGGATACAGTACAAACAGAGCAGGCGCACAAATCAAGACAAATTTTTTTCATAATTGAACAATTTAGAATACAGAGCAAGTAATAAACATAGTAGACAATAGATTGCAGAGCAAATAGTTATAGACAAGGTTGATACAAGTAACAGTATAAATAATATACTAGAACAGAGTATACAAAGGCATTTTGGTAACCAGGGCTAATAACATATTGTCTGAATTGTGAAAAACAAGGTAAGATAGTAGTACTGTGGTATTCATGAGGAATTATATAGGGTGGTGAGAGATGGAAAGGGAGATAGAAGGGCGAGGCCAGAGTTGAGATATAGGAATAGGCAGGCGAGAGGGATGGAAAAATGGGAAAGTGCTATACTACTTGATGTGCTCAATAGAAGTGGCAGGAGGGGAGAGGCTAGGAAGGAGGAAGAGGCTAGTGGGTTTGAAGCAAATACATCTGTAGGAAGTGGCAAGATGGTTACGTAACCCTTTCTTAAAGGAGGAGTGGGTTGAGGATTGGCATAGGGCTAGCAGGAGGGAGTTCCAGAATAAGGGAGCATGACAGGCAAAAGCTGTAGCACCTTTGGAGGAATTATGTCTGGGGATGAAGACAGGTGCATTGTCAGCAGACCGCAAACCATAGCGAGGTGTCAGATTCAGGAAGAGACCCTCCAGGGGTTTGGGTATTTGTAATCGGACAATATTGTCAATGACGGAGCCGTAAGTATACAGCCTTAGCTCCGAAGGAGGAAGCCATCCCAGATCAGAATAAAGGAGACATTGATGTTTCAGTCGATGAGAGGAGGATGCGTATCAACAGATGTTGTTGTATGTGACGTCCCATTTTCGGAGGCTAGATTTGGACACAGAGGTATAGGTGGCAACACCATAAGTGAGCGAGGGAAGGAGTATGCCATGGGCAATGGCAAGCCTAGCTGAGGGGGTGAGCATATAGCTGGTTTGGTAGGCTGTCCCAATTTTAGCATTGACAAGCTTGCAGGTCTGTTGGATGTGCAGATCGAAGTGTAGTGATGGATCAAGTGTGACGCCCAGATATTTAAATGTGTTCACCACCCCTTAGAGTTAAACCTATGGAGGAGAAGACTTTAAATTTAGGTTGGGAGAGTTTAAGTTTGGCATTAGAACCAAATAGCATAGATTGGGTTTTGGACTCATTTAGGACAAGTTTGTGACTAGATAGCCATTAATGGATTTGATGAAAGTCAAGAGAGAGTTTATGGTTTATGACATCAATGCTGTTATCACTAGTGTAAAGAACAATGTCATCTGCATATAGAAGGGAAGCAGTCCTATGGAGGTTAGAGGTGATGTTATTGATGAAAATAGAGAAAAGCAGTGGCCCAAGGATGGACCCTTGTGGCACCCCAATGTTGATGGTGGCCTTGTCCAAGAGGGTGGAGTTATATTTCACAGTTTGAGTCCTGTTGGATAGGTAGCTGCCAAACCACCTTACAACATTCTGAGAGAAGCCTAGTAATGTAAGAGAGGCTAGGAAGATGGAGTGATCAACAAGGTCAAATGCCTTGGTCATATCAATGAAAATGGCCCCAGTGAGAAGGCCAGAGTCCATAGCCACTAGGGTATCTGACGTGAATTTAAGAAGGGCAGTAGTGGTGCTGTGGCCCTTGCGATAGCCATGCTGGGCTGAGGTAAGATGGTAATATTTCAGGAGGAAATCAGTTGTTTGAGCGGATATAAGTTTCTCCAGTATTTTAATTAGAACTGATAGGATGGCTATGAGCCTGTAGTTAGAGGGATCGTTACGATCTCTTTTTTAAAAACGGGAAATCCTTGCAGCCTTCCATATATCTGGGACATAGCACTGGGACAGGGATAACGTGAAAATGCTGGCTGGGGGAGCAGCAATGTAGGGGGCAGATAGCTTTATTTATTTATTTGCTTTTGTTTACCAGGTGAGCACGCTAGACACCAAGTGCCTATTTTCAGGTGCAACCCGGGAGATTACAAAGGTACATTCAAGAACAACAAGCAAGAACAAGTACATGGTATAATCAGGGGCAGCAGACAAGGCAAGGTCAATACAAGAACATCAAAGGGATATACATTGCAAGCGAGGGGGACAACAACAGCATGATAAGGCAGTAGACAACAATACTAGGAAGGCATCGTCCTAAAGGCTAATACAGTACGTAGACCAGGAACAAAGCAAGAACAATATAGCAAACACGATCGGTGTGCAGTCGGGCCAGAGAGGACACATCCCAGATAATGCAGCTGGTAGCAGAATGCTTCATACGCGGATAAAGTGCAGGAACCCGCCAACCTGGCACAGGAGAGGGTAGCGTCAGAGCCAGATCAAGTGGAATGGTCGAGAGGGTTCAGTTAAGTGCAGTGGCAGGAGGAGGCTGATTTGAGCAAACTCAAGAGGGAGACTTTAAAGCAGGGATGGGAGGAGGAGGAGCGAGTTCCTGCTGGTAGGGAGTTCATACCTTGGGTGCATATGTGGCGAAGGCCCAGTCACCCATCTGGGTGCGGGTTTTTGGAACCAGGAGGACATGAGAGTCTCTGGATCTAAGTTGGTAGGAGGGGGTAGCAGGTAAGAGGGATGCAGTGAGGGCAGATGGGGTGGCATTTCTGACCACATTGTCAGTGAAATTGCCTAGCACAAAGGAGCGGTGCATTTCTGGTGGGAGCCATTCAAGACGGGAGTAGAGCTCACAGCGATGGGTGAGGCAGGGAGCTGAGAGCGCAAAGCGACAGACACTGTTGTAAACCGTGTCCCATTTAGAGAAACTGGTTTTCGAGCTTTAGGAGCTTGGGCTTAAGGTTGTCTGAGCCAGCTGCAGTGTAGTCAGAGATTTTATTTAATAAACCGAGCACCTCACGCCTAGAGACTGCCTTGAAAAAGAAATGAGGACCACTGACAGTAGATAAGGAAGATATATTCGACTGGATGGGGAAGGAGGAGGTGTAATTAGATAGGTCAGAGAATTTATTATTGAAGAAATTGGCGATGGTACGGGCATTATTGCAGTGAACACCATTTAAGGACATGTCATTAGGGGTGGATGAGGAATTCAGTCCAAGAAAGAATTTATTATAGGACCAGAATTTTTTTGAGTCGCCATAGGAGTTGGTTAACATATCTTTGCAGTAAGAACTTTTAGCCTTTTTGATGTCCTTTTTGCATGAGTTGCATAGGGCCCTGTAGGTATTTAGGTCTGAGGATAGCCCTGAGCTCTTGAATCGAAGCCAGCTTGTATCTCTTTGTTTTAGTTTAGCAAGGAGGTCAGATTTTAGCCAGCGGGTGTGCCTATTTTTCACCGGAGTTACTAGTTTGCAGTGCTTATCCTGAAGCACTAGGAAGTGTGTCATGAATAGATTGAGGGAAATCTGAGCATCATTTGATATTAGAAGGGAGGACCAATCAGTTGCAGCAGTGTCATGTAGGAAAAGCTCAGAGTCGAAGTTCGCATAGTTGTGGAAAGTAATGAGACGAGGTTTTGAAGGAATAGGCTTGCTTTTACCCCAGATACAAAAGGTAGGGGAGTGGTCTGTGATGGCATCGGGTAGTACGCCAGAGGGAATAATGTTTTCAGGGTGGTTGGTCATAATCCAGTCCAGCAGCTTACTCGTATTTAGAGTGTGGAGTTTTTCTGGTGGGATCACATATAAGTTGGTGCAGGTTAAAACTTTGCAACCTGGTCAGCAGTGTTGATGGGTGTTCCCCAGCCAAGTAACATTAAGGTCCCCTAGTATCAGAACTTCATGTTTCCCAGCAAGGTAAGAAATTTGGTCCAGCAACTAATCCAGTCCCTTTTGACTGTTGGATGGAGGGTTATAGGCACATGCAATATGCAGTATTTTGGTACCTAGGGTAAGTAGAGAATGAAGCACCTCACAGTGGGTTAGATTGAGATGATTTGATGGCAGTGAGATGTAGATGGTCTTTAAAATAGACAGCAGTACCACCCCCTCTCTTGGGTGCAGTTCTGTTTAGTCTCAGGAAGTTATAGGAAGGAAGGGAGCACAGAGAGTGAGGAGTGGAAGGATTTAGCCGGGTTTCAGTCAGGCATATAATGTCAGGCTTGTAGAGAGAGGTACAGGATTCTAGATCAGTAAGATTGTGAGTGAGACTCCTGATATTCTGGTGCATTACAACCAGACCTTTAGCATTGCTAACCAAATCAGGTGTGGCATATCTAGGACCTGGATTTATTTGAACATCCCAGAGAGCAGGATGGTGAGTAGGAGAATATACCAGAGCTTGAGGCACACGAAGGGACATGGGTTACATGTACTCAGGTGACACATTTTTTGGGCATAAGTAACTAGGTGGTGCCAGGCTCTGTTGAGTAGTAATGGGGAGGGGTCACAGAGGGGGGTATGAAGTGGTAAAAGGTTCGAAAAGAAGTAGTCATCTGGCAGGAACTTAGGGACTTTGAATACAGGTTGAGGTAAAGAGAGCATGGATAGGTGGAGTGGTGGCAGAGAGGAGGCAAGAATGAATAGCAACATATGCTGCCGCATTTTAGCTACCTAGAGACAGAGAGAGGTCAGTTAAAACTGGAGGCAGCTTAGTGAACTGACGAGGGACTGTAACGTGGAGTAGTCCTAGGTAACCAAAGGTTGGCAGTTCAGTGGACAGGGTGACCTTAAAATAGTAGTCCAGTAGGACTGGGGTGGGGAGACCTTAAAATAGTCCAGGCAAGACAGGAAGAGCGGCAGCAGACTAGCTTATACAAGGACTGATTTAAGTAGAGAGGATTAGAAAATGTAACCAGAGTAAAACAGACAACCCCAAAAGAAGGATTATCTGGAGAAATAGTTTCCAGATAGTGTGAGAGGGGCAGTAATAAGAGTGGGAAAAGAAAACAATTAGGAGGGTAAGTTACCCAGGGCCAGCACTGTGACACACGGAGGCCGGGGGGTATTTTAGGATGGGGTAGTGAGTGGAAAAAAGGTAAGTAGAGGGGATGAGAAACTGCAGAAAAGTGGAGTAAGAACTAAGTAGAGACTGAGGAATAACCTAGGGAAGTGATTGTATTGGGCAATGGAAAGTGGGCCAATGAGGAGAGTGGCGTGCCGAAGAGGCGTGGCTAAAGTATATTTAAAGGAGGCTTGGGAGGAGCGGGAAAAATATATCCAAGGATTAGAGCTGCTGAAAATTAAAAGCAGCCATACAGAAAGTGCCTAAAACTGCAGTTTGGAAGAGGAAAAAAGGCGCTCCAATCAGCAGATAGTTTCAGAGCTGACTGACCAATCCGCTACAAGCAGCCGAGGTACCGCACCAATCAGCAGTTTGCAGACAGAGGAGCAGGACAGTGGTTAGTACCTCAACGTGGATCCGAGTAGGCGGCCTTAGAAGCTTGCTTTCGGTTGGGTGGCAGCCTGTGCGGCAGCCATCAAGCTCCGCTTCGTGGAGTGGGGCGCTGCTCAGGTGGTGCAGTTCTCAATGAGGAGCTGAGTAAGGGGACCAGGAGGGCGGCCTTAGAAGCTTGATTTCGGTCGGGTGGCAGCCAGTGCGGCAGCCGTCAAGCTCCGCCTCATGGAGTGGGGCGCTGCTCGGGTGGTGCAGTCCTCAACGTGGATCCAACTAGGGGGACCAGGAGGGCGGCCTTAGAAGCTTGATTTCGATCGGGCGGTGGTCGTGAAGCTCCGCCTCATGGAGTGGGGCGCCACTCGGGTGGTGCAGTCCTCAACGTGGATCCAAGTAGGGGGACCAGGAGGACTGCCTTAGAAGCTTGTTTCGATCGGGCGGCGGGTGTGAAGCTCTGCCTCATGGAGTGGGGTGCCGCTTGGGTGGTGCAGTCCTCAATGTGGATCCAAGTAGGGGAACCAGGAGGGCGGCCTTAGAAGCTTGATTTTTGGTCGGGCGACGGCCGGTGCGTCTGCCGTGAAGCTCCACCTCGTGGAGTGGGGTGCCGCTCGGAGTGGTGCAGGCCTCAACATGAATCCGCATAGGGGGACCAGGAGAGCGGCCTTAGAAGCTTGATTTTGGTGGGGTGGTGGCCAGTGTGGCGGCCGTGAAGCTCTGCCTCGTGAGTGGGGTGCCGCTCGGGCGGTGCAGTCCTCAACATGAATCCGAGTAGGGGGACCAGAAGGGCAGCCTTAGAAGCTTGATTTTGGTCGGGCGGCGACCGGTGCGGCGGCCGTGAAGCTCCGCCTTGTGGAGTGGGGTGCCGCTCTGGTGGTGCAGTCCTCAACGTGGATCCTAGTAGGGGGACCAGGAGGGCGGCCTTAGAAGCTTGATTTCGGTCGGGCAACGGCCGTGAAGCTCTGCCTCGTGGAGTGGGGCGCCACTCGGGCGGTGCAGTCCTTAGCGCGGATCCGAGTAGGGAGACCAGGAGGGTGGCCTTAGAAGCTTGATTTTGGTCGTGCGGTGACCAGTGCGGGCGCCATGAAGCCCGCCCCGTGGAGGGGTGCCGCCGGGCGTGCAGTCCTCAACGGGATCTGAGTAGGGGACCAGGAGGTGGCCTTGTAGCTTGATTTCCAGTCACGCGGGTGGCCGTGCAGCTGCCATGAAGCTCCACCGTGGAGTGGGGCGCTGCCCAGGCGGTACAGTCCTCAACGTGGATCCAAGTAGGGGGACCAGGAGGGCGGCCTTAGAAGCTTGATTATGACAGATTGTTCTCCTGACAACTGACCTAGGATCACTTGATGAGCAGCACTGAACCTGGGTCCATGCTTAAAGGGCCATGGTGTAGTGATTATGTCTCTTAATGGCTGGATGACAGAACTCACCTTGATGTGGTGGCCTCCCATTTTCATGGACAATTCTAGTGTGGAATACATTCCAATGCAATATTTCTGCAGATAAGAAATAACACTGTGTGAGCAAAACTAGCAAAATGTGTGCAATATCTGGAGGGTATACTAAACTCCTACAACCTGCTGACGTGTCGTGGAATGCCCCCTTCTAGTCCAGGGATAAGGAGTGTTATGACCACTGGGTGACGATGGAGCACACAGCTGCCAGAAACCCACAAGCTCCATCTAAACAAAAAATGCTTGAATGGGTTAATGAAGCATGGCTTTCTGTGACCAAGGAGGTCATTGTCCACTCATTCCAGGCCTGTGGAATCACTATGGATGACCCGATCTCATACACTGCACAAAAGAGGAGGGGGTAGCATGCAGGGCAAGGGAGGAGCTACTGAGACACCATACTAACCATGCAAGTGTCAGCAATGACCGGGTTGTATCTCAGTATGCTAAATCCAGCATGGAGCCAGAAGAAGACTTAGAGGGCAAGATAGACTGCAAGTATGAACTGGAGTACCATGCAGGAGCTGTGGCAGCAACAGATAACTTGTAAGCCACAGTGAGATTCTTTATTTTTTGCTTATACTGTTATAATGATTAAATTAATCTATGCACTGCATCCACAAATTTGTGGTTGTTCCATGTTTGTAGTTAGCATTTACCATGGGGGAGGTCTAGGGGGTGTACGGAAGTGCCTGTGATTAGGAGCCACCTCAAGTAGAAGCCACGACTTATATACGAGGGTGGCTTTCATTTATAGACTTGTTTTGAGCCATGACTTCTATTCTAGGGTGGCTTCTAAATGATGAAATACAGTATTCTAATAGTACATTGCCCCTGGATAAGTGCTGGCAGTAATCTGACACAGGGTCAGTGCTTGGGAGAAATAATCTGGTAGCAGCAAAGAATATTGCAGTAAGTGGTGTCAAATGCTGCACTATAGTCAGGAAAACAAAGAGTAAGATGAAGTAAGTCATTAAAAACTTGGGGGGAAGGGGTGTGACCAGCAGCCATCTAGGAAACAAGTTTCCCCAGAGCTCTGGCAGATTTTCATTAAATCTGCTGTAATCTACTTGAAATCATAATTTCTGGTAAAGAATCCTGTCTAAACAGTTGAGATGATCACAACCTGAGCATATTTTTGTGACTTTACCAGATCCAGAAAGTTGGTGTTCCCCAAGAAAGATGGCAGGGAGAGTGGTGGCAAGATGGGACAGCAGTCCGCGGCAGCACAGAACACAGCATCATCATCAACGACCAAGTCGGAGATCACATTACAGAATGTACTCGAGGCAATTGAAGTACTAGATCTGAGGGATAGCTACCTTAGATCAGAAAATTTCCGATTTCCAGACTCAAGTAATCCAGTGTTAGCGGCACTGCAGCGGCTGCCACAGAATCCAAAGAGGCAGTAGGAACAGCACTGAGGGCAGCCAGTGCTACCACAAGTCTCATAAAAAAAAACAAAAAAACAGGATGCTTCGGTAGAGAGTAGAGGCATTAGAGAACTTAACGAGATCCCTAATTTACCCATACTGGGGCTACCAGAAGCATCAGCAGGAGATAAACCTACTACCTTTGCATTGACTTGGCTACAGGAGATGTTACAGTTGGATTGGGTGCCTGTACTTTCAAGAGCCTACAGAATAACTCCCCCCCCCACCGAAAGTTGTCACTGAGGACCTTTTTTACTGTGATAGCACGGGCCCATGATCGGGACAAAATATTGGAGGTGGCAAAGAAAAAGGGACCCATCGACCTGGACAGTGGTGCCAGAATTTCAGTTTACCCGGACCTTAGTTGTGCCACTCATAACTGCAGGAAGTTGTTTGATGGGCCATGGGTGAAACTGAAAACCCTCGGATTGACTCATACACTTCAATACCTGGCTAAGTTAAAAAGACCGTCTACTCTGGGAAAGTCTACCTATTTGGGGACCTGCAAGATGCCAACAAACTGGTAACCAGAATTTCAAAAGACTTTGGGAACTCTGAGCGGGAAGCCACAATAGATTCAGACTGTGAATCATTAACTGGTGATATGTGAATACTTTCTAGTGGTTTGTTTGGTGGGGCCTGGATCTGGGTCCATTTATTTTGGGGAAGGGAATATTTGCAATGTTAAAGGACTGTTGAGTTCAGCATGGTCTTGGTGTGTTAGTACCATCAGTGACGCCAACCACATGGTTCTCAGCATGTGGTTGCTATCCATGCGAGTTGGAATACATGGTTCAACTTCACGTGGACTCTCAAATATTAGTTATGACTACCAGACAATGGGACTCAAAATTTCAGCATAACATTATGAAAATTGTACTTTCTAGTTCCTGCCTGAGTTTTTCAGTTGGTTGGCATATATCCAACTGTATTTTAAATTCCAGTTTGAAGTTCAAACAGCACACTGCAGTAATTAAGAACTGACTTACAGTTTTGATGTCATTGTTTCAACTATGTTCATCTGTAGTATGAGAAAGGGGGGGAATGTCAGTCTATTTTTGATAACCATTTATATTTTCACTAGATCACAAGAGCTTGAGAGTGACTGTGGAAAACTAAGTGGTCTAGTTCCACTGTGGCTAATATGTTAATGTTTTCACTTGATTGCTTCACTATAAGTCAGTGCCCTCATATATAGAAAAACCTGGATTGCACATATATGTACCCTAGTGTAATGATGTGAATATTTCGTATGTATTATGAAATACTGTATATGCTAACTGTGGCAAAAGTTTGTAAGTTGTTTGCTTATAAAATTAATAAAGATGGGTGCTCTGCAGGTTTCCTGTAGGGTGGCTTGAAAATTGGACAAAAATAACAGAGAAGGGTGACTTTGGTGCTGTGACCAAGTCAAAATCTAGACTAGAATTTGTCTAGGAGGTTGTAGAAGAGGTGGGTTGCAAATTGTTCAAAGAACAATTTCTATAGAGCTTTACTGAGAAAGGGGAGGTTGGAGAGATTTGGTGTTGAGAGACGGTTTCTTCTGGAGCTGGGTGATAGTGAGGGTCTTGAGCGAACTAGGGAAGGTACCAGAAATTGCAAACTTTCGACAGTGGAGATAATTATGCATGTAGTTTGGAATACAATTAGAAGAGAATGAATTAACTAAAAAGATGCTTTTTTTTTTGTTTGTTTTTGCTAAATGCATTTCCTGAATGCCACTTGTTCTTCCAGGGGGGGTTACTATTCATTTTTGTCAATGTGTACAGTTCTTCAAGGGAGTCATATACCGAGTTGGAGAACTATTGTTTTCATCAGTAGAGGTGAGGATTTTATGTCCTTATAGTGCGTTTATCACATCATAGTCTCTTCTGTGAAAACAAACATAGAAATGTAGAATGTGTGAACAGATAAGGACCTCTTGATCCACCTGGTCTTCCCAGTAAATGCAAGGGGGTACCTGGATGTGATGTCAGACTGTGATGCCACAAGCAAAGTAAATGCTGAGGTCAGTTGTTGACAATCTATGGAACAAGTGCTAAAGTAAGCAATTTCATGTCATGCCCCCTAATTCTTGTACTCCTCTTGTATTGGAAAATGTTTCCCCCCTTCCCACACCTTGTTTATACCCTTGAGGTACTTGAATGTTTATATCATGTCCCCTCTTTCCCTCTTCTCTTCCAGCGAACACATATTGAGGTCCCTCAATCTCTTCTCATAAATCTTGTGTTGCAAGCCCTGTACCATCTTAGTCGCCTTTCTCTGGACCGTCTCCAGCCTGTTAATGTCCTTAAGAAGGTGCGGCCTCCAGAACTGCACACAGTACTCCACGTGAGGCCTGACCATGTTTTATAATGGCATCACTACCTCCCTCCTTCTGATGGTGATACCCCTGCCTATGCACCCCAGCATGCCACTGGCCCTACCAGCTGCCTTAGCACTCTGCTTTGACATTTTCAGGTCGTCTGACATATAACCCCCAGGTCCCTTTCCTCCTCTGACTGTCAGCAACCCCCCACATCCTGTAGCATTCCCCAGGGTTTCCGTGTCCCAGGTGCATAATTTTGCTCTTTGTTGAATTTAACTTCAGTTGCCAGTCCTCAGACCATTTTTCAAGTTTCCCCAGGTCCCTCCTCATTTTCTCCACCCCCTCTGGGGTATCCAGTTTGTTACAGATCTTGGTGTCATCTGCAAACAGGCAGACCTTTCCCTCCAGTCCTTCTGCTGTGTCGCTAATGAAGACATTGAACAGGACTGGCCCCAGGACCAATCCCTGAGGCACCCCACTGGTCACCCCCCTCTCCCCAGATTGCACCCAGTTTACCACCACCCTCTGCCTCCTGTCTTGTTAACCAGTTTCTAACCCAGTTTACCAACCTGTCCCCCATACCCAGCCTGCCCAGCTTGTTTATCATCCACCTGTGTGGGAGAGTGTCAAAGGCTTTATTGAAATCAAGATAAGCGATGTCCACTGCCCCACCCTGATGTACTTCCTTTGTCACCCAGTCAAATAAATCAACCAGATTTGTCTGACATGACCTCCCCGCTGTGAATCTGTGTTGCCTATGGTCCTGGGCTCCAATGGTTTCTAGATGCCCCACTATCCTTTCTTTAAGCAATGTCTCCATGATCTTCCCCACTACTGAGGTGAGGCTGACTGGCCTATAGTTCCCCGCCTCTTCCCTGCTGCCGTATTTGTGTAGGGGGGCCACATGTGCCCTTCTCCAATCCTCTGTTACCACTCTCATGTTGAATGACTTGGTGAACATGGCTGCCAGAGGTTCTGCTATCTCCCTTTGCAGTTATTTTAATATCCTTGGGTGTATGCCATCTGGTCCCATCACTTTGTCCACCTTCAATTTAGTAAGCTCCTGCAGGACTCTTTCCCCTGTGAATTGACTGTTGTCCACCTCTTCATCCCCTTGGCAGCTGCTGTACTGCTGTGGCCCCTGTCTCCCCCTTCCCTCTTCTGTGAATACTGAACAGAAATATTTATTCAGTGTTCCTGCCTTTTCCATGTCACCCTCCTTGCATTCCCCTTCCTCGAGCCTTGCGATCCCCCCTCCCGTTTTTCCTCCTTTCGCTGATGTACCTGAAGAATGTCTTGTCCCCTTTCTTAACTGACTGTGCTAAACCTTCCTCAGTCTGTGCCTTTGCTCTCCTTACTGCTTTTCTCACTTCCCTTAGACACTCTAGATACTCCTCCCTTTGGGTCTCCTTATATTTCCTGAAACCTTTCCTTTTTGCCCTGACCTTTACTGCCAGCTCTCTTGAGAGCCACAGTGACTTTCTCCTTCTCTTGCCTTTGGATACCAATCTGATGCATTGGTTTGTTCTTTCCAGTAAGGCTTCCTTTAGACGCTTCCACTGTTCTTCCACTCCCCCTCCTGCCCCTGTTCTCTCCAGGGCTCTTTTGATACCCCTTCCCATTTCAGCGAAGTCAGCATTTTTGAAATCCAAAACTTTGTCCTAGTATGACTTGAGTGAGTCTCTGTCTCTATGCTGAACCACACAATGTTGTGATTGCTGGATCCCAGTTGCCCTTCTACCTGGACATCTGCGATTCGATCCCCGTTGGTCATTACTAGATCCAGAATTGCCCTGTCTCTGGTGGGATCAAGCACAAGCTGCCTGAGTCCAACCTCCTGGAGTAAATCAAGGATGCCTGTGCTTCTGGCTGAAGCAGCTACACTGTTGTTCCAATCCACGTCTGGCATATTGAAATCCCCCATCAGTAGAAGTTCACCTTTCATTGCCATCTTGTGTATTTCCTCCACTAGCTCCCTGTCCAGTTCCTCTCCCTGTCCTAAAAATCTAGAGGACGCCCAAGGCAAGGAAATGGCTCTCAACACCGTGCTGGCACTGGAAGCATCCAGAGGTATACTAAAATACATTTTAAATCCATGGATGAAAATAACCCTCACAATATGTCACTGGGCAATTAGGATAAATGGTTACTGAATCCTAACGTAGCAGCAGCCCTGGTAGCTAGCTACCTGGATTTGCTTCCAGGGAGAATGGACCCCCCATTTAAGAAGTGGCAGGATACTGGTTTAATCTATCTGGACAAACTAATAAAGGGGGAATTTCAGAAGTTTTGCAAACTTGCAAAGGGACTAACTTTTGAAAGGGTCATATCTGCTCCAGTGTTTTCAGATCAGGGACTGTGCCTTTAAGGGACTTTGCCTGTATGGAACCCCTAAAATAGCCCAACCCTTCAATCTGGTACTCCAATATTTACTCCATGAAGTGAAAGCCAGCCAAAGTAAGCATCATGTCTCAGCTGAGATGCTGGGAAATGTAGGGACTTGTGATAAAACGGACCAGATCCGGGGAGATGGGAGCAAGAGTTTGGGAACCAAATTCCTGCAATGTAGTGGAATAAAATATGTGAGGAGACACATAAGACCACAGCGAATAATTCCTGGAGGGAATTTATGTGGAAAATGGTCAGTCGATATTTTAGAGTGGCAGCCATCATAAGCTGAAATGTAGGAAACCACAATGCAAGACAAAAATAGGATAGCACTCAACCCCCTTGACTCTACTTGGTAATGTAATATATAGATTAGAATTAATTGTAATTTGATGGTATATATGTGTTTATTGATGTACAATTATTGTTTTGTTTTATTTAAATGTTATTTTTTGGGGAGCACAGAACCCCTTTGCCACAAGAGCTCATCCCCCTCCACTCCGTCCCACCATGCCCAGGCTTACTCCCTACTGGGTGGGGCTACCAGACAGGCACCCTCAACAGACAAGAAGGGCAAGCCCTGGCTTACCCCAGGGCATGGCTAGGGAGTGGCCCTCTCGAGGGGAGTGGAAGGGCAGTGGAATGGCAGCATAGTGGGGTGTCATGCCAGGGGGACTGGCTTTTTGGTAATATTGAATCCCATGGCAGGAGGTCTGGCCTGCAGTGACATAACAAAGCCAAAGGTCCGTCTGGCATGCCTCCCAACATTCAGGCTCTGGTCGCGGTGGATCGCCTGGCCTGTGCCAGGGGCCCGTATTTCACCGGAAACTCAACCCCCCCCCCCAGAGAATGAGAGCCACCCCTTGGATGCTAAATCCTTCTTCCCCCAACCGGCCATCTGACTGCTGAGTCCGTTCTCGAACTTGGGATATCGGTGTCACTGGCAGACACCGGCGGGCCGGCAGATCTTGTTTTATGTTTCAGAAAAATGTAAGTTTAACAAAAGAAAAGTGGGGGGGAATTAGAGGTGTTCAAGAAGGTGGAGAGCTATGTAAACAAGCCAAAAAAAGTTTCACCTTGAAGCTTGACCAAGACAGATAAAAGAGAAATAGGACGGTAGTTCCCATAGGTGAAAGAGTCACCACCTTTGTGGAGGGGGAGAACTTTAGCTTGTTTCCTCACTTGAGGAATGGCAGAGAGAGAGAAAGAAATAAGTGCCTTATCCTGCACTTGAACCCAGGTGCACGTAATACCGTTCCAGTTGTGCTACCAGCTGCACCACCAAGGCAACTGGAAACTGGCAGCTGTCCCGAGGCACCTTACTCTGTCTCTAATGCACAACCTGGTGCTGTACAGATAATCACATTTTCAATCACAAGAGTGTGGTGTGCATATTTATGGAACACATACAAATAAAAGAGAGAAAGAAATAAGTGCCTTATCTGGGACTTGAACCCAGGCCGTCCAGAATGCCGTTTTGATTGTGCTACCAGCTGCAGAGATAATTACATTTTGGTATTTCTTTCTGCACACCACACTCTTGGGATTGAAAATTTGATTATCTGTGCAGCACAGAGTTGTGCATTAGAGAAAGAGTAAGTTGCCTCGGTGGTGCAGCTGATGGCGCACTCAGAACGGTATTCCAGGTATCTATTGCTTTCTTCTTCCATTTGTATGTGTTTCAACACGCGATTATTCCCAGTCCCCAGTCTTGTGATTGAAAAAGACTGAGGAAAAGGTTAAGAAGAGAAGAAAGAGGGGCACATGAGGTACAGAAGTTTAGGATCCAAACCCTCAGGGCTGGGATTAAGGTGAGTGGGTTCAGTGAGAAGCTGGATAAGACTAAGGGATTCAAGGGTTTTTTTTTTTTTGGTTAAGGTGCCAAACAAAGTTTGGTGCCTATTGCCATGGCCCATACTTTCTGACATCAGTTTGTGGTGTGGAGATGCATCCTCCATTGAGTTTCATAAGGTTGCTCGGGTGAGAAAGCTAGTACAGTACTCAACTTTTGATATTTTTAGGGGCCACTCACTGTAGTGGCTAGAATATGTTTTATGAGCATTTTATCAGCATTTTACCTAGTGTTTGTGATTTGGCTGCGGTTTAAGCTCTGTTTCTGATGGAGGTATTGTTTAATTACTAAATAATTTATGCTTTTGGAATAACAGCTGTTGCAGCTGACAATTAATAAAGGTATGCTGTCCTAGGATAGATCCATGGCAAATGTAATAATAATTCTAGGGGCATGGATATAGCTCACTATCCACACCCTGGCAGGTCCGTTGAAACAGTTTGATTTGCTGGACATCTTTAAGCTAAGCTCCTCCCACACCGTGGTGGTATATTCCCCAACTCCGCCCCATGACGTCCGATCTTTTTTTCTACTGAAAGAACAGGTCAGCTCCTTCATGCCTCTCTTAGGATTTAGTGCGTTATAGGTGAACTTTGTTTTCAAAATTTTTCATGTTCTTCGGCTTGATTTCCTTGGTTCCTTCGACTCCCCTCTCAGATCATCAATGGAACAATAGAAGCCCGCGTTTAAATTCTGCATTTGGTATCAACAGAAGATGCCGACACCCAACCCCTACAACATGTGCATGTACTCTGTGGGTGGGCAGTACGATGGGGACTGGTGTGACCATTATCTTGGCATGCTTCCTGAGTTCCCTCATGGACAGAAAGCTCCAGCTCTTGTTGGGTTGGGGATTGAAGGACCACCCTTAGGGCAAGATGGCTAGATCTGCTCAGCAGCTTGTGGCCGTTGTGGAGGAATCCACAGTTGCTGAGGTGGGCACCTCCTTGGTCTCGGCGCTGTTCCAGACTGGAGCCAGTGTCAGAGGGTCATTCACCAGTGGCTTCCGGGAAATGTGTTTGGCTCTCCAGACCCTGTGGGAGAGCCCTGCCCACTGTGGTTCCAGGCACAAGCACTGCTGGCACTGGTCATGGGACCAAGAGAAATCAAGGTTCTTCTGGTCTCTCAACTCACCCAACTGCTCGATGGTGGTCGAGTGCCCTTCAGTCAAGGGGCAGATAAGGCAGGTCGAGGGCTCTTCGGTACCTCCCTATCTCCAGCTTGAGCAGGCCATGGAGATTTTGCTCGAGACTGCCAGCTGGCTGTCAGACGAGGTTGAGGAATTGATCTCTCAGACCCTGGTGCTCCTGGTCCTCATGAGGATGTGAATTAGTCGGTGTCCCCATCCAGTCCTCAGCAGGAGCAGCCTCTACCAGCAGTCGAGCCTTCCACCCTTGCCACTTAATGTGGGCAGGCATGTGGTATACCACAACCAGCCAGAAGGCTCACCTCACCGTCGATTGTCTTGTTGGTGGTCGAGGTCATAGTTGAGGTCTTGGTCGAAGCATTCTCGTTGTCAGTTCCTCTTGTCCGGGAGGCATCGCCGTCGACTCTCCTTGACCTCCTTGTCCTTGGGTGAGGAGATGCACCGTCACAGGCTGCGCAGGTGATACGAGGAGTTCCTCTAGCAACAGTGGACCATCATGGGCATTGGTACTCATTGCTCTCCATTTTTTGTTGGCTTTACCTCTTGTAGCACCATCCCTGTCCTTATTGACTTTGCTTTCTTTATTCACCCCTGTCCTGCTCCCTACTGACCTTTCTACCTTGGTCTTTACCTCATTTAGTACCCTGTTTTGTAGGGGGAGACTGGGATTTCCCTGCTGCTTATCAGTGCCTCCTCTTGACTAGCTTTAAAGTTGCCAATGAAGATGAACCCAATCACCAGAAGACTTGTTCCTCTTCCTGGACAGATGCAGACTATCCTGCCAGTATAGGCTGGTATCCCTCCAGGTGGAACCCCAGTCCCCAGTGAAGCCAAACCCCTGTGCTCTGCACCATTTTTTCAACCATCAATTGAATCGCATGGTGTGAAGTACCCTCGCCTCATCCTTGCCATAGACAGGCAGCACCTCTGGGAAGGATACTGTGTGTGCTACTTGCCTTAGGCCCCTCCCTAACTCGACAAACTCCTCCTGCACTGCTCTAATCTCATGTTCAGCCAAGTCATTCATCCCTAGGTGGACAATGATGTCCAGCTCAGTCTCCTGTGCAGCTGTTCTCGTGATCCTGAGGATGCGCTTCCTACCACTCCAAGCCATGGCGCCAGGCAGGCACCTTACTTGTTTTCCCTGCTCCCCCCCCAGTTCTATCCCTCTAATGATTGAGTCCTCCACCAGGAGCTGCTTCCTTTCCCTGTGGTGTCCTCTGCCTCCTTCCTGTGGGGCTCCCTTGAGACAGTTGTCCACAGCCTCCTTAGTCTCCTCTGTGGTTGCATCCATAGGGGAACTATGCTCCATCAGAATGGTATATGGATTGTGGAGTGGTACAACTGACTGGGTGTGCCTCTGTTCCACCACTCTCACCCTCCCTGAGCACACTGTGGTCCAACTGCTGTGCTTTCTTCGCAATCTCTGAGGTAGTGGTGTGGCGGCTTTGGTGCTCCCTGGGTGGGAGAGGTTCCCTTACTACTGTCCGGTGTGGCCTGAAGACGGGCAGCCTCCTCCCTCAGGGCAGAGAGTTACCTGCAAATAGGGCAGCATCTCAGTCTCCCGAAAGACTCCCAGAAGACTGTTGCCCCACAGCCAGTACATTGCACTACTCCCCACATGTCTGTCTACCTTCCTGTGGAAACTGTGCAACTCACACTCAGAAACAGTGATTTTTGATTCTTTCACCAAATTTGCAACATAGGCTTTTGAGTGCCCACCATCGAACAGGTGGCACTGTCATTTCATGATCGAACCCGAAGGCGATTCCACGCAGTGACCGCGAAATCACCTTTCAGGAATGAATAACACCATGACAGTGACTGAATTCATGAGGAGGGGCCCCAATAACTCCATATTGAAAATTTGGTGCAAAAACTCCCAAAACTGCCCAAGATATGTACCAAAGTTGAAAAAACCCTATTTATGCCATTATACAGCTTACTGACATTTCTTCAGTTCACGGTCGGCTTTGAAGAGTGCAGACGTGTTCCCGGTCCACCGAAGATCATCGAGCTGGACTTTGGGAGGTAAGTGTGGGGTGAGAGGGGTGTGGGGAGGCAGGGTACGCAGAGGGTAGGCGCGGGTTGGGGAGGGAGCAGGACAGACCGCGAGGGACCGTTTTCTTCTTTAGGTTAAAAAAAAAAAACATTGTGGGAATTTTTTTTTTTTTTTACAGGGGTATTTGGCACACTGGGGTGGGCTCCCAGTGTGCCACCTGAGTGTTTTAGGAGGGCTTGCCGATGGGGATTGGGCACCCCATCGGCACACCTACCGAGGATTAAATTCCTCGGCACACACACAACAAATGGGGGGGCATTATGCCGACGGAAAGGGCCCCTGTCGGACATTAACTTGGTCAGGGCATGCTGACAGGGGGATTGGGCACCCCTGAAGTCGGCATTGTGGCAGGTGGTGGCGACAGCCACTGCCGCCATGTTTACTAGAATGCCTCATCAGGAAAGGCACAGCAGGAGGTGCTGCTGTGTGATGAGCTTGGCTCTCATTGCAGTGACATTTTCTTAGATGTGCTTGCCACATTAAGTGTTGCTGGTGTGGTGCCTGCATGCTGCCTTATTTGGGAATGAGGGACGTACCTACTTATGCATGCCCTGCATTCGCCCATAGTGACCACACCTCCAAATCTGCTACTACTGCAATATGTTGGCTGACGTGCAAGCACGAGCCAACATAAAAAAAAAGGCAAAAAGAGACTATGAATTAAAATTAGCAACTAGAACTGCGGATAATAAAAAATTATTCTTTACCTATATTGGACAGCTAAGGAAGGTCAGGACTCAGGTTGGACCACTGCTGGTCAATGGTTCTACTATTACTGATTGTGGAAATATGGCAGAATAACAAAATAAATATTTCATTAACATAAATCTAATGAAGAGGGTAAACATTCAGCAGATCCCCCCACCAAAAAGGGAAGTAAAATTTATGTTTCCATGCAAGATGTAATTAAAAGATTAAGAGGCCTAGACATAAACAAATTAGAAGGGCCGGATGGGATACATCCGAGAATCTTGAAAGAGACCGCTAATATCATTGCAGCCCCAGTTACGGATATAATCCAGACTTCAGTTGATCAGGGCTGTGTAGTGGACAACTGGTGACTGGCCATAGTCACTCCAATGTTTAAGAAAGGTGACAGGGATAAACAAGAGAACTACTGGCCAGTCAGTATTACATCGATACTGGGGAAAACATTAGAGTCAATAATAAAAGACAGCATTGAGATTTTTTTGGAGAACAGTGGCCAAGTGGAGGATATGCAACACGGATTTAAGGAAAATAGATCATGCCTTACTGACCTTATGAATTTCTTTGAACCAGTTAGCTAAGTAATGGATCAGGGCATCCCTGTTAATGTGACATATTTATATTTTTCAAAGGCTTTTGACTCTGTGTCCTACACAGAGTTAAAGAAAACATTGACTGATATAGGAATAGACAACAGTTTGTTAAGATGGATAGGCTCTTGCCGGGCCCGGGCCAAGAGCGGTTGATTCCGCTATGATGCCAGCGACCCAGGTTTGGGAACGGACTCGGTAGCTGGAGGTTGGCTGGGAGGAGGATTGAGCGCCAACGGCTGCTCTCCTCCTCCAGGGGGGTTGGTGGGGATGCAAATCCCGCTGCAACACCGCCACCTGGGTGACCACAGGTGGAGGTGCAGCAAGACTGCACATAGCAGGGAGGGAAGGACGTCTGCCGGGAGCCGGAGCGTCAGGCACGTCATGACGTGCTCCGCCCCTAGGCTCCCCTAGTGCCTGCGACGTCCTGAGGGCAGGGAAGAAAACCAGAAATACCCCACCAGACTCCTGGTAGATGGGCGCCTGGCCACGATCCCCAATGCCCTACCGACGCCAGTACCAGCATCCCCAGCCGAAACTCAGTCACGTCGGGTATAAGGGCCCCACCCCTGCACTCCGCGTAGTAGAACCAAGGTTCGTGGGGGGGATGGACTGCACTGGACGTCGGCTAGTAGGAGCGGGGACGAATCAGGCCGATGGAGACTCCAGAAGGAGCAGGAGTTTGGTGGTGAGAGAGGGGGCATACAAAGAAAATATAAAAAAAAAAAAAAGATGGATAGGCTCTTGGCTAGAAAATAGGAGGCAGAGGGTAAGTGTGAGGGGATATCTGTCAAGCTGGGCAAAAGTCGTGAGAGGGGCCCGCAGGGATTGGTCCTCGGCCTGTATTAGTCAGTCTGTTTGTGGCATCTCTAAAATGTAGCGTTCTGTCATACATGGATGAGTAAGTTCGCAGATGATGTCAAAATGGGATCATTGGAAAACTCATAGAAGATGCTGTAAAATATCAACAGGAAATAGGTTAGCAGCATGGGCAGGAGACAAGGAATTCTCCTTTAATATGGACAAATGTGCGATAATGAACTTCTGGGCAAGACTCTTGCAATGCCTGTTTCTCACATTGTTTTGACTCTTGTTACTTGACCTAACTGTATTTTGTCTGCTTCATACTGAACAATTGTCTCTACAGCCCAAGTGTGATTGTTATATTGAATCAATGTTTTCTCTACACCTTAAGTTTGATTGTATGTTGATTTCCCTCCTTACTGTGTTACATAGCTCATGTGCTGCGTCACATGTATGCTTATTTGTATTTCAAATGGTCTTTCTCCTGGTTCGTGCCTGAAAATAGGCATTCTTATGCCTAGTTCACCCACCCAGTTATCAAAAGCAAATAAAATAAATAAATAAAATAAATATCAGGGCCAAGTATAGACTAAACAGAGTCGAATTAAAAGTAACAGAAGAACAGAAAGATCTGGGAGTATTTATCAACAACAAACTGAAATTCGACAGACAGTGCAGGGAGGTGATAAGCAAGGGGAATAGGTTGATGGACTGTATAACAAGAAACATTAGGAACCAAGATAGAAAGGTGGTGATGCCATTGTATGGATCCCTGGTTGAGATCACATACGGAGTACTGTGTGCAACTTTGGTCCCCAAGTAGTAAGTTGTACAACAGGAAACTGGAAGCTCTGCTGAGAAGAGCAACCAGGATGGTTAGGAGTGTGAGGGAGAAGGGCTACAATGAGAGGCTGCATGAGCTAGACATGTCCTCACTTCAATACAGAAGATTGAGCTGGGACCTTTATTTATTTCTTTATTTATTTATTGGTATCTCGAATAACACCTTTGAGCTAAAAGCTCGTTTACAAAGGTTCCACATCGTAAGGCAATAGACAAGGTAAGTAGACATTACAGAACAGATAGGGGTATATACAGTAGGCAAGTACATTATGGTACATACAGATACAGATTGAAGCAAGCACAGTTAAAATACATCAGGTAGAGGAGGTCAACTTTATTGCAACAGTACTAAGAGCATACCTAAGGTGGACAAGCAATTTATAGTGGTAGCTGAGCTTTAGAGCATGCAGGTAGAGTTATGGAGGGTCAGAAGTGGTGGTGACCAAAGGAGAGGGAGGATAGAATAGATGAGAGCAGGAGGAGGGTGGGGGCAGAGACAAAGGGGTGACAGAATAAGGGGTTGAGTAGTCAGAGAGGGTGGGATTGGACAGGAATTTACCCAGGGTTACATAAGTAGGTGATAGGGCAGGGCTGGGTAATGTGTGGGGATATGGAAAGAGTTTTAAAGTTGGGGGTGAGGTGAGGGGAACCGGGGGTGAATACTGGGAGGGATTAATATTTGTGAAAAGAAAGCAGGAAGGTGGGGGGATAAAGAGGGGCGTCAGGGTAGGTGCTCAGTGGGATCACACCAGGCAGGGGAGGAAGGGGTGGGTGGGTGCTATGCAGGACAGATAAGCTATCAATAACAGTAGGATTAGGCACAGGTGATGCAGTGCAGTTACTAAGAGTGGCCAGGTACTGCAGCAGCTTGGCCTTAAAAGGGTGTAGTTTTGTTTCCTCAATCAGCTCAGAGTTAAGGGAATTTAGCCAGTAGGGGGCCCTGTATTCGAAGGACCGTTGCCCTAGTGAGGTCTGGCGGAATGGGATAATGAAGGCAGCTTTACTCTACCCACTAGTTAGTCTGGAGGAAGTGGAGTTTCTTAGCAGTTGCCTCACTCCAGGAGGAGCAAGACCTAGGGTGGATTTTTTAGCTAGCAGACAGACTTGGTACTGAATTATGCTATTCAAGTTTAACCAACCAGTGCTTGAGTATAGTTCACAAGTGTGAGTTAAATGGTCCACACCCAGGACTAGTCTGCAGGCTTTGTTTAAGACAATCTTGATTCGCCTAAGTGCTGTATCGGTACCGGCTCTATAGACTACCAGTCCATAATCTGTAATAGAGAGCACGGAGCTGTTAACTGCAAGCTTGATGGCACTTTCGGTGAGGCAGTGCCTATGCCGGTAGAACTGACCTAGTCTGGCACTAGCTGCCTTGGCAACATGGTCTATGTGCTGGCTGTAGGAGAGAGAGCTGTCAAGGTAGACACCAGGGTACTTAAAGGTGGTGACCATTTCGAGTGTATCAAACTTGTTGTTGTAGATATTGAGGTGATGTGACTTATGACGGTTTTGATGGGAGGCAAACAACATTGTTTTAGTCTTAGTGTAGTTGAGCAAGAGCTTAGACTGAAGGAACCATTTTTCCACAGCAGTAAAGTCGTCTTGAATGCCTTCTTCCAGCTCTTCCTTCGTCTAGTTTACAGAGCCTACAGTAATAAAGATATGTGGTAATGTATGGGCCTGGTTAAAAGGGAAAATAACAGGGATACCAAAGGTCATGAATTGATGCTCAACAGGGAGAACTACAAAGGGAACTCGAGAAGTCACTGGTTCAATCAAAGGGTGGTGGTGGAATGGAATGGTCTGCCGGAGGAAGTAATTAGGAGTCCTAACATGGATAAGTTTAAAAAACAATTAGCTGTAACTATGAAAGCCAGGGGAAAAGTAGGATTTGCAAATTAAAGAGACAAGTCAAAATGACTAACCACAGCTGACCTGGAAAAACCTATGAAAGGTAGGAAAGTAAGATACGAGATAAAGAGTATGAAAGCCCCCACAGTGCAAAGTCCAGGTAATGATCCAATTGGTATAGCACCCATTTCCTCCAGCTGGTCTCAAAATGGGGGAGTTTATCTAGGTAAGTATACGTCATGCGCTCCATTTTGTAGATGTCCAGCATTATAGATCTCCACCCTTCTAGCATAGGCATTTTAGGCATATACCAGAACTGGTTGATTTTTTTTGTTTTTTTTTTTGTTGCAATAGCAGAGATTAGTAGTAGATGCAGGCTTACACAGTCTAGGCCTGCCCCTTCCGGAAGGATTGCCAGTAAAAGTAATGCAGGAGTTACCACCCCTGGACAATTGAACATTGCCTCAGGTTCATGAACTACTGCCTGCCAGAAGGGCTATATGGATGGGCACGACCGGAAGATGTGCTTTGTATATGCCACTTGTTGACCACATCCTCTCCAGCATGCAGCCATTCTTCCGCCAGCATGTTTGGCTACTGTGTCAGTTGACTTAAAGAAATGGGAGTGGCATTTCCAGAATTCTCTCCAGTAAGTTGAGGATGTAAGGCGATATGCATGGATATCGGAATTTATTCCATTCATCCAATGTATAGGTTGTGTTTAATTCTAGATTCCATCTCTGTAGGATGGATAGAGTGGTATCTACTGAGGTCTCTTGTATTGCCTTCTAGGCTCGTCCAGTTATATAGTCTAGTGTGTTGACTTGGAGATAGGCAAGTAGGAGCGGAGTTAATAATGGAAATTGGGCTTGTAGGCTGCGATACACAGTAGGCTGATCTCCTTATGAACACAGTTGGAGGTAGTGGTAATGTTGTGTTGGGTGAAGATGAAATACTGATTGTAAGGTACTGAAAGGAGTAGTCCCCCGGGTATCTAAGACTTGAAAGAAGTAATGACGGCCCAGCTGTGCCCAGTTTCGCACTGCTCCATCTAATCGGTTTGAAATATATCCCGTCATATGCAAGAGCCCGAAGGTAAAAGGAGTTGGAGGGTGGGAGTAAGTTGATCTGTAACCATTGATTTAAAGTAGTTGCTGTGTACTGATAAGAATTTAGATTTAGGGATGCACTGAGGGGGGTTACCAAATATATAACTGTCATAATCATGGAGATCATTCAGTGTAAATTCAATTTGTTTCCAGTATGGGTGATGGGAAGGGGCAATCCAGGTACATATTGTACACAGGTGGGAGGCCCGGGCATAGGATATGAAATTCGACAGATTGACTCCGCCACGGTTCTGTGGTTGTTGTAGGATCGAGTACCGAATTCATGGGGCTTTCCCACTCCATATAAATCAGGATATGTGGTGTTCCAAATTGGGTTGTACTGTCTTTCTCATGCTTAGACTACTTGGGGGGTACCCTACCGACTACTTGTGCAGCGCAGTGGGTTGCAATGGGTTTTAGTGCAGTAACCTTAGTCAGATTGTATATATAAAGCAGCTCTTTACCTTGGCCATTGTTAGTCAGTCATTCCAGAACAGCCTCGCAAGTGTTGGGCAGCGCTGAGTCGGGACATCTTGTTCAATGCTAAATCCCAGTCTCCCGCTGCATCCTAATTAAGCTCCTTTGTTTTCCTCCTTATAGGCCTCGCTATTCCTTCCCCCCCCCCCGCTCCCAGTTCGTCTGCAGCAAGAGCTCCCTCCAGGAGCGGATTCACCACGGGTGCGAGAGAGAGATAATTACAACACCTCTAAAGCTGCACCCTTGTGAGGGGGGTTAGCCCGTCGACACGCTGTGTGCGTCGAGTGCCCTGCCCACCCTGGGTCAGCACTACCTATATAGACGCTGCCCTATGACCTCACTTCCTCTCCTGTTTTTAGTCAAGTCCCCACTTTTCTATTTGCAGGTTATACCTGCCAGCCACTAGAGGGACCCATACTCTCCCACCTTGGCTCTGCTACCTGTCCTCCTCCCCCCTACTTCCTGGAACCCCTCTAACCTCCTGAGCCACTTCGCTCCTTTCCAATTCACACCTACTACTACTCACACCCCCCCCCCAGCACCCAGCCCCTCAAACTAACTCACACCCTGACTCAATACTGTTCTGCTGAATCCACACCCAGTGACCACTAGGAGTCGCTATTTCTCGCCCTGTTTCTGACCCCAACCCAGCCTGCATCAGATCCCCGGAACGTGGATCACTGCCCTCACCTAGGCACTTCACTAGCTGCCCTGGCAGGGACTCGAACCTTGTACTCTATCTACCAGAGACTGTGTCACTACCACTAATCCAGAGTGGTAACCACATTTGTTAGAAGTCAACCTAAATACTTCTACCTTACTACCCGACTACCACCATAAGAGCCATGTTAATCCACCTCCTCCTAAAATGCCTCCCCCTCATTTACTTTCTAGTACCCTCGTCCCACCAGCCAGCCATCTCCACTGGATCACTGGTACCAGCACCAGCAATTCTCATTGACATAGCTTGCACTCACCCCACACTTACCATGTACACTGGCCTACAACACCCATTCCCCGTGTACCACCCCACCGCCTTCCCAGGCCCCCCCCCCCCCGGCGGCTTATTCGTTCTCGCCCTCCCAACCTGCCAATCTCTACCCATCCCCTGTTCCCGAAGGTCCCCCCTCATCCCCTCATACCCATAGGAAACACACATATCACCGCGTCCTGGCCAGAGCTGTGGTCCTCCTTCTACTCCTTACAGGCAATATACATCCTAATCCAGGCCCCACCCAGACCAGCCGGTGTTGCCTCTCTGAATATATGCAGCATCTTGAAAAAATTTGACACCTTCCAACGCTGGGTCATGCTGCACAAACCAGACGTCATTGCACTGGTGGAAATCTGGCTATCAGAATCCACCCCGACTCCTTTATCGCCCTCCCTGGCTACACCCTATACCGGGAGGATCATGTAGGCAAACGCAGGGGCGGCTGTGTGATCTATACCAGGGATTCTCTCACTGGTCAAGCACTCCCTGCCCCGGCCCTTGCAAGTGGGGCACAGGCACTAACCCTTAAACTTACTCCAGACCCCTCCAGGGGCCCCCTCTATCTCACCTCTGCCTACATTCCACCAAAGAACCAAAACCCGGCACTGTTATCCTTAACTGATTACCTTGCCACCCTCCCTTATAGGGCTGAACAAGTCCTTGTGGGGGACCACAACGTGAACTGGCTCAGCCCAACCTCCACCACCCGTGACTCCTTTGCTGCCATTGATCTAACACAACTAATCTCCCAACCCACAAGAGCAAACCCTAAGAGAGGTACCAGCACCCTCCTAGATGTTATCATCACCAATCGCCCCCAAAAAAATTCTGGACATCCAAGTCCTCCCTGACTCACTCAGTGACCATTCCCCTATCCTATTCCGCTGGGTGATCACCTTGCTATAACCCACAGCCAAGCACACGCTCTGCCGGTGTCTCAGACCAGGTGGGCTGAAAAACATCAGGCAATTTCTTGCCCAAGCAAACTGGTCCCCCATTCACCATGCTCCTGATAGAGACACTGCCCTGGCCTTCTTTTCCCAAACCTTTAACAAAGCCTGCGACCTCTTCACACCCCTCAAGGCTGCCCGAACCAAAAAACATAATGTGCCCTGGATTACTCCTGCCTTACTACAGTTGCTCAGGCGTAGGGATAACCTATGGCACCTTGCAACAGAAACAGGCTGGCCGGCTGATAGACAGGCCTACAACGCTGCACGGAATAAGTGTACCTGGGCCAGCAGGAAAGCCAAGGCTGACCACTATAAAGCCACCCTCACCTCCTCCTGGGGGTGTGCCCGAACTTTTTGGGAATAATGTCAAGCAATTGAACGGGAGCGCACGCTCCCTTCCCCCGTCCCAGGTCACCATTGGCTGCACTACCATTACGGACCCTACAAACATTGCAAACTACCTCAACACAATCCTTTATGGACCTCAGCTCTATCCTCCCCAGTAATTTCCTTGACCCACCACCCTCCCTACCGGCCCCAGCCCTCCAACACCCTAGCTTCTACCTACGTAGGATAACTGCCCAGGAAGCTAGACCCCACCTGATCCGTGCACTAAAAAGCAATAGTCCCGGCGACAACTCCATGGACCCCAGCATTCTCCGGCTGGTACTGGATCAGGTCCTTGCCCCACTCACCAGCCTTCTCAATAGATCCCTTTGCCTGGGGCAGTTCCCTACTACATGGAAAACTGCCATTGTTACTCCCATTCACAAAGGAGGTGACAGGTCCTCAGCTGGGAACTACCGGCCTATCTCTGTACTCCCGCCCCTCTCCAAAGCCCTTGAAAAACTGGTTTCCACGCAAATCACTGAGTACCTGACCAAACACAACATCCTCTGCCCTGAACAGCACGGCTTCCGTGCTGGACACAGTACAGGCACAGCACTAGTTGAATTTTCAACATTTCTACACTCATCCCTGGACTCTGGCTCCCTAGCCAGGGCAGTGTTCATCAACCTTTCTAAGACTTTCGACACTGTCTCCCACCCCCTCCTGCTAGATGCCCTCTGCCACACTGGCTTCACTACTGGGCCACTCGCCTGGTGCACCAGCTATCTATCCGCCTGCTCCCAACATGTCAAAATTAATGGAACACTTTCAAAAACGTGTCCCATCCGCTCAGGGATTCCTCAGGGCTCCATCCTGGGACCCCTACTCTTCTCGCTCTACCTTAACACCCTGCCCAGTGCATGCACTGGAAAAATTCTGCTGTATGCAGATGGCGCCGTCATCTTTGCCACCCACCGTAATCCTACCTCCCTCCAAGACTCCCTGCAATTTTCCTATAATGAAGCCGAAACCTGGTTTAAAGAGCACAGACTGGTCATAAATCTGAAAAAAACAAAAGCAGTGCTCTTTGTCCACCCCCAAAACAAAGCCAGCAACTTCCCACTCCATATCCTCCCCTGCTCCAATCAGCCACTAGAGCAGGTACACTCCTACAAGTACCTTGGGGTCACCTTTGACTCTGCCCTCACCTTCTACATCCACATTGATGCACTTGCCTCAGCTACCAATGTGCGGCTAGGTATCTAATACTGCTACAAAAACTGTCCCCCGCTGCCCTCCAGTTTGCGGTAACATTGTCTATATTATCCCTGGTTGACTATGGACTACTGGTCTACGGCGCTGCCGACACTACTGCCCTCAACAAAATCCACCTCATCCTAAACAAGGCGAGCAGGCTAATTACTGGGGCCCCTAGGCTCACACACTCGTGCCAGCTCTATGGTATGGCAACATTGCTGAACCTAGATGAACGACTGCGATATCAAACATACCTGATAGCAAAAAAATCTCTTCTAGGGCTATCCCCACCCGGGCTGACAGCCTCCCTCCACCTAGCCCAACCCTTGGTCTGTACACTGACCTCCTGCAAGGCCACTTTTCTGGTACCAAGATCTAGGACCTCCCATGGACAGAGGTCATTCCACCATAGAGCCCCTTCCTGGTACAACTCGCTCCCTCTCCCCATCTCGGATGCCCCCACGATTTCCAAATTCAAAACTGCACTCAGAAGCGAACTATTAAACACGCGTAGTTGCACCTGTCTATAATTTGAGGCACAACCCTCTGTGCCATGACAGTGCCCACTGGGCAGCATCCTTACCGCACCTCCTTAAATCCTACCCCTTTTTCTGTTTTGTACTGCCATTATTCCTGTTGCTTGCCCTTTCTCTGTGCAAGTATGTACCACTTCTGATTAAACTGCTACTACTCTGTTGACTGCTCATACTGTCGTACTAATAAGCGCCACTGTAACCAAACGGGCATCTTTGTATAATTGTCTTTATCACATGTGCTTGCTATCTATGTAACCCATTTCCTGGAACCTAAATACTTGTATATGTATTTGTCTTGTTCTTTATCACATGTGCTTGCAAACTATGTAACCTATATCCTGGAACCGAGAATGCTTGTATTTGTCCTCTATGTGACGAGGTACCTTTGGAAATGAGCCTCTGGCTCAAAGGTTGTAAACCGATGTGCAAATAAATAAATATGAGTTTATCCCATTCTCTGAAATATAATTGGTCTGGCATTAAAGGTAGGGTTTGTAAATAGTAGTGGATATGAGGGAGTATATTGTGACGTATGGCTTCTGTTCTCTGAAAGAAGCCCAGCTATAACTGCAACCGTGATAAGTCATCAGCAATTTGTTGTGTTAAAGGTTCAAAATTAAGTAGCTCCAGGTGGTCAAGATTTCAGGTGATCTTAATCCCCTAAGTACTGAAATTCAGTTTTGTTCCATTTAAATGGAAAAGATGTTTTGAGTTGTGGGGATGGGGCATAATTATATAAAATTACCTCTGTTTTAGAGGTATTAAGTTTATATCCCATTTTCCCAAAGATCTGAAAGATCTCCCAGAGCCTGGGAATAGACTCTTCAGGGGAAGTGACGGTCAGGAATAGGTCATCTGCAAATAAAGAAAGTTTATAGTCTCTTCCCCCTACAGGAATCTCTGATATTTGGGAGGTCCGTTGACTATGGATCGCTAGGGGCTCCAACTATAAAGCAGAAAGAAGTGGGGATAAGGGACAACCTTGCCTAGTTCCTCGTTCTAACTGAATGGGATCTGATAGAGAGCCATTAAGTTTTATATAGGCCTGCGATGTGAAATAAATGTTTTGTAATGCTGTAATAAATTGTTCTGGAAAACCAAACTTCGACAGCATGGCCACAGGAATGGGAAGGCCAACCTGTTAAAGGCCTTCTCTGCGTCAAGACTTAACAGTGCCATCGGGATTTTACGTGTTGTGGTGTGATCTATCAGCAGGAGGATCCTTCACACACTATCGTGTGTTTGGCGATTCCATACAAAGCCCACCTGGTCTGGGTCGATTAGTGATGGCACTATGGCTTAAAGTCTGTGTGCCAATATGGTCATAATATTTTATAATCAAAATTTAAAAGGGAAATAGGTCTGAAGGATGGGGCAAATCTAGTGTCTTTGTTAGGTTTAGGTAGGGCTGAGACCACTGCATAATGCCAGGTTGGTGGAGGCAGGTCCACTTTTTGGATCATGTGAAGTACAGGGAGAATTATAGGTATGAGGTCTGAGTGAAACGTTTTGTAAAATTCTGCATGGTAGCCATCTATTCCTGGGGACTTTCGTGGCTTAGGGTCCATGATTGCCTGGTGTGTTTCTTCAGCCGAAATGGGTGCTACCAGATGTTGCGCATTAGTATCGTCCAATTTTGGAATCTGGAGTGTCTGTAAATAATCTAGAATTTGCTGTGGAGATGTGCCTGATTCAGTGGAGTATAATTTTTTATAGTACTGTAATTAACTAGGATATTCCTTATAACCGAGGGATGCATAGCAAGAGTGCCTGTGTCAGTGTCGAACATTTGGCAAATACAAGCTTTAGTTTTTTGAACCCGAAGCATTTTGGCAAGATTACGTGCACCCCTAGGCCCCCCTCTTAGTGGTAGTGTTTAAGATAGAGTAACGATTGTTCTGTTTTGGAGTCTGTTAACTTCCGGAGGTCTTGTTTAACATGATTGAGTAGTGGTAAAAGTAGTCTCCTTGTAAGTAAAAGGACTGTAAGGTTGCGAGCTGATTTTGAAGCTGGTCATATCATTTTTCCCTTTCACGTTTTTTAGCTGAGGAGTATTTGATAAATTCCCCTCACAGCATGGTCTTCACAGTCAGGGTTCTTGATAGGATATTTTTTGGGGGGGTCCGGAACTGGCTGTAAAAAAAAAAAAGAAGGGGGGGTCCACAGCCTAAAGTGGGAGTCCTAAATTTCTGGGGTCCCCATTTGAGTACATGGGAGCTGCACCCCGTGCCCTTACTGTTGTAATGTAGGATTCAGTAGGCGCCAGGAGGGTGGGGCAGCTCCATTAGTTTGTATAGGGGCATTTTGAACTACATTTTTTTATGTTTCAGAGGGTGAATTCAAACAAATTACGGCCACCCAACTAACAAGGGCTTTGTTGAGTTGAGTGGTGGCTGTAATTTGTTTGAAACACCCTCTGAAACATAAAAAAATGTAGTTTAAAATGCCCCAGTAGAAACTAATGGAGTGCACCCCCCTCCTCCGTGCTCTACAGAATCTTACAGTACAAGCCGTGTAGGCACGGAGGCGTGGCTCTCTCAAGTGACTTCCAGGGCTCTGGAAAGGAGCGTCTCTCGGTCTTTCGGAAAAAAAAAAGTACGTCCTGACGCACAAAATGTGCATAAAGGATGAGGTACCTGCATCCCCGAGAGCCCTGACAGTGTCCCATAGTATAGATGGTGGAATGGTAGGGTCAGAGTTATCAGTTAAAATTTTGGGTATTTTTTTCTTGGTGAGTTGTAGGAATTCAGGGTCTCTGAGTAGGGTCAGATTGAGCCACCATGAAGCACGTTGAGGGAGTATACCTAGATCTGTTTTAGCATACACCGGTGCATGGTCCGAGAGAAATACCGAGCCAAGACTGGTGTCCTGTATGGCATCTAGATACTCGACTATAGTAAATGGGTAGTCCAGGCAGACGGAAGTCCCTGTTCTATAAGAATGAAATGTGTAAGAGGACATAGTAGGGAAGAAGTGTGCCAAATATCTGTGAACCCCAAATGCACTAATGTAGCGTGGAGATACTTTTGTAGACCAGTCATTTTAGGTAGGGGGGAACCAGTTGTGTCCATGGTAGGTGAGGGGGTGGTATTGAAATCCCCACCCATGATCAACTGACCCTGACGCATGGGTAGTAGTTTGTTAAAGAAGCATTGAGCGAGTGTCTTGTCAGATCCCGGGGAAAATACACATTCACGAGGGTGACTTGTGTTGTGTAAAGTTGACCCTACTGCTATAACAGAGCATCCCTCTGGATCCAAGCATTGTTCTTGAATATTGAAGGGTACATTGAGGGAGATCAGCACTGCCACACCCTGTCAACGACTTGATTTGTGGGAGGCAGCTACTACTGTTGGGTATCCCCTGGATTGGAATTTGGCATGTTCAATTTGTGAAAGATGAGTTTGTAGGGACATGGATATGTTGTTCAATCCACACTTCTTGGCAGGTACCTTGCCGCTTTAAATGTTGCCGGAAGGTCTTCAAGCTGGCTCCTCCCACCCACCCGGGTGGTAAAACTCTCGGCTCCGCCCCATGATGCCAGATCTTCTTTACCGCTTGGAAGCTCAGGTTCCCTCCTTAATGCTCTGCGTCTAGACTGGATCCTAACTCTTCGGTTCACCCGAAAATAATTTTAAAGTTTTCCAGACTTCGGTCTACTACTTTCTTCGCGGCTGTGATGGACAAATCGACTCCCAGTTTTCGGCGGTGCCCATGCAGGCAGAAGATGTCCAGGACCGATCCGCACTCCATGTGCGTCTACTGTCTTGGGCTTGACCATGACCCGCAGGCCTGTGAGTTGTGCAGGTCTTTTTCACCTAACGTCCTTGAAGACCGTGCTGCCCGGCTCTAACTTGGGCGCCCCGAGAAACGTTATCCGCCGGTGAAGTCCAAGGAGGTCCGTTGGGCGGTGTCCGGCGGCTGGCTCGGCTGAGCAACTAGAGCAGATGATCGCCCGAGGAGGAGGCGGCCCAGGCCGCATCTTCATCTTCCTCGGTCACGGCATTTATCCCGCTCTCCTTGGGATCCTCCTACACTGCTTCTTTTAAGGAGCTTTGCCAGTCCCTCTCCATGAAGGGTGAGGAGCCATCGGGACACTCTTCTCGGTCAAAAAAGAAGGACTCGAAGGGTAAGTCCCACCGTCGACGTTCGTGGGAGCGGAAGAGGTCCCCTTCTCCGGAAAGTCGACACTCAACTTCGGTTGAGGTTGCGGCCAAGGCCGCTGGCTTCACGGTGTCCCCGTCAGGTCAGCCGGCCGAGACACCCGTCGACGCGGTTGAGATTTTTCTCGATCCGTCGGGCGGGCTGTCGACTGGTGAAGCCGACACCCCTTCATCACCAGTTCCCCCGGTGGAAACCGAGGACTTGCCTGCGCCTCCTGTGCCGGAGTCCCTGGTCAAGGCTCCCGAGCTGAGGGAGGAGCGGGTTTCCCCCGCTCCCTCCCAAACCCACCCTCAGAAACACCGAGGGTCTCGGTCTCGGACCTCGTCTCGGTCCAGCCGATCCCGCCGACACTGGCGGTCTCGGTAGTGTGGAAAGCGGTGGCGCCGCTCGTCCTCATCTTCCTCCTCGGAAGAGGAGAGGCTTTGGCACAAATTGCGTCGATGCTACAAGGACTTAATGTGGCAGCAGCTCCTTTTGTCCAGGAATAAGCCGACGCTGTTGCCTTCCCCGGCCATTAAGTGGCTGTCACCCGAAAGGCCAAAACAAACCCTTGCGGTGGTCGAGGTGCCCAAGCCTGGGCCGGTTGTTCGACCAAAACCAGCTGCCCCACCGATTGTGGTGGAACCTCCACCTCCACAACCAAAATCGGGGGCTCTGACCAAGGATTCTCGGTCGGGTCAGGGTCTGCCCCACTGGTTGTCTGTCACCCTCACTTCTGACCGTCCTCGGCAGGGGAAGGTGGCTCAGGCCCTAGGCAGCTCTTTGCAGACTCCTCGGAGTCTGACGACAACTCCTCCCTATTTTCCAGGCCCCTTGACCTGGAGTCTTCGGGGCGGTCGATGGACGAGAGCCCATCATCGTTCATGGGTCTGCTTCAGCTCATCTTGGAGTCCACCGGGATGCAGCTCGAGCCCGTATCCAAGCGGGCCAAGTATCCCCTCACAGAGATACTGGACCGAGGGGATTCTCCCGCGGAGGCCGTTCCAGTGACTGAAGCCATTGTTGGCCCGGCCTTGGAGCTATGGCAGCGGCCAGCTTCCTGTCCTGCGCCCTTGGCCGGGATGGCCAGGAAGTATGCGGTCCCTACTGGCTCTTTGTCCAGTTTCTCAGAACACCCCTCTGCTGAGGGGTTGGTCACCGATAGCGTTTTCCGGCGTTCCGGGAACGCTAGGGATGTGGACAAGCCCCCCCGACAAGGAGTCCAAAAAGCTGGACTATGCCGGGCGCAAGGTATACACTGCATCCTTCCTCAGCCTCCGTCAGGCCAGTTCGGCCGTACTGATGACGCACTTCTCCCATGCCCTCATGGGCTCCCTGGATGAGGTGATCCCTCATCTCCCGGCTGATCTACAGACTACGGTCAAGCAGGTGCAGGATCAGAGAAGGGCAGTGGTGAAACAGCAGCTCCAAATGGCTCTTGATATCGGAGATTCCTGTGCCCGGTCAGTAGCGGCTGCAGTGGCCATGCGCCGCAGAGCCTGACTGAGGATATCCACCTTTACGGCAGATACCCAGCACAAGTTGGCAGACGTCCCCTTCTTGGAGACCGACCTGTTCGGCCCTGGAGTGGAAGGCCATCTCCAGAGGATTGAAAAGTCCAACACCACCTTGGACTCAGTCACAACTGCTCAGAAGGACAAAGGCCGTCGACAACAACATAAGTCCTGTCGCTCTTCTGCCCCTGCGACACGTCCGGCCCAGCAACACCAGCATCAGGGCCAGCAGGCGTGCACTTGGCACCCCAAAGCCAAGCCTGCAGCTTCCTCTAACAGGAAGCCGGGAGGGAAAGGCCCAGGATGTCCCTCGGCCGATCCTTCCTCCAAGCCTGCCCAGTGACAGGTTGAGGAGTGTCGCCCCCCCAACCTCGTCGCTTCCCCCTGGGTTCCCCTGTGGGGGGACAGCTCTGCCACTTCCTTTCCACCTGGTCTGCTATAACCACGGACCATTGGGTGCAGGAGGTGGTAGGAAAGGGTCTGCCTCTGGAGTTCGAGCAGACCCCGCCCTTCCGAGTCGTCGCCCCAAGAGGGGCTACGGGGTCCGCAGCCTCTCTGTTGGCCCATCGAGCCAACATTGCCCTGCTCCTCCAAAAGGAGGTGATCAGGAAGGTGGCGGATCCTCCACCAGACCCAGGGTTTGTGTCCAGGTACTTCCTGGTCCCGAAATGGACGGGGGGCTGGCGCCCCATTCTAGACCTGCACGGCCTGAACAGGTTCCTAAGGTCTCAAACCTTCAGGATGGTCACTCTGGCTCAGATCATTCCATCCTTGGAACGAGGCATGTGGTTCTGTTCTCTGGACTTCCAGGACGTGTTCTTTCACGTCCCAATCCGTCCGTCCCACCAGCGATTCCTCCACTTCAGAGCAGAAGGGTCCCTCTACGAGTTCTGGGCCATGCCCTTCGGCCTTTCTCTAGCTCCCAGGGTTTCACCAAATGCATGGCAGTGGTGACAGCATTTCTGCGGCGCTGAAGGGTCCGGGTGTACCCCTACCTGGACGACTGGCTGATTGCGGCCTCCTCCAGAATGGAGGTGGAGTGGTCCAGGGATCTGGCCCTCCAGGTTTGCTCTCAGGTTGGTCTCCTTATCAACGAGGCCAAGTCGGAACTCGTGCCAAAGCAGGTGATCCAATTCATCGAGGCAGAGCTCGACTCTCTGCAAGCCAGAGCATGGCTTCCAGCGGACAGGGCCGAGGTTCTTTCCTCCTATGCCCAATCATTTCAGGTTGGGCAATTGCGCCCTGCTCGGGACTTCCAGCACCTCCTCGGCCTCATGGCGGCCTGCACCAGCGTGGTCCGTTGGGCCCGTCGGCACATGCGTCCCCTACAATGGGGACTGGCCAGCCAGTGGTCACAGCGCTCCAGTCCTTTGGATCAGCCAGTGACAGTGACCCAGGAGATGTGGAACGCTCTCCAGTGGTGGATCGTTCCAGCTCATCTGCAGCATGGCATCCCGTTTGTCCACCCCGAGAAGACGGTCTCTCTATCGACCGATGCCTCTCTGATGGGTCGGGGTGCCCATCTGGGGGAGCACAGAGCGTACGGCCTCTGGTCTCCTCAGGAGTCCCGATGCGACATCAACCTGCTGGAGCTTGAGCAGTTAATCTAGCCCTCACTGCCTTCTCGCTCGTTGTATGCGGGTCAAGTGGGTCCAGGTCCAGACGGACAATACCACGCACTCATGTACTCACTAAACCGCCAGGGCGGGGACGCGCTCCCTGCCCCTGTGCAGGGAAGCTCTCCGCATTTGGTCCCTCGTGCGCAGCCTGGAGGAAGATCTCCTTGCCATCCATGTGGAAGGAGCCTCCAATATTCTGGCTGATGCCCTAAGCCGGATAGGAGCTGCGTCCCACGAGTGGTCTCTCCTGCCGGAGGTAGTACAAGATCTCTTCTCCCACTGGAGCATGCCTCAGGTGGACCTGTTTGCCTCCAGGGAGAATGTGACGGTGAGGCTGTTTCACACCTGCCCCCCTCAGCAGGGCTCGCTGCAGGGGGATGCCTTCTCGAGGCCGTGGACCCTGGGCCTCTTCTACACCTTTCTCCCATTTCCCTTGATCCACAATGTGCTTCTCAAGGTGAGGAGGGTCAAGGCGCAGGTGATTCTGGTAGCCCCAGACTTGCCCTGCCAGTTCTGGTATCCAGATCTCCTCAGTCTCGGCTCCAGGCTCCCAAGGCGGCTTCCAGCCCGCCCGGACCTGATCTCAGTCAATCAGGGGAAGGTATTGCATCCGGACCTTCAATCCCTGCACCTGACGGCCTGGTTCCTGAGCAGCTAGAGTTTCAGGCCTTGGGTCTTTCCGATGAGGTCCTCAACGTTGTTGAGGCTTCCCGTAAGGAGTCGACCAGAAAATGCTACGCCTTTAAATGGAAGAGATTCTCCATTTGGTGTCAGGGCAAGGGCCTGGACCCTTCCTCCTGCTCCTTGGCAAGCATTCTGGACTACCTGTGGTCCCTTTCTCAGCTTGGGCTTCGGTCGACGACCCTTAAGGTGTACCTGGCAGCCGTCTCTGCTTACCGGGCACGGGCCAGGAAGCAGTCAGTGGCGCAGGAGAAGGTGGTCGGGCGCTTTTTCAAAGGCCTTGATCACATATCCCCTCCAGTGCGAGAACCTCCACCTCCATGGTATCTACTGCTGGTATTGGCTAAGCTCATGGGCAAGCCATTCGAACCGATGTACAGGTGTGACATCTCTCACCTGCCCTGGAAGACCGCCTTTTTGGTGGCTATCACATCAGCCAGAAGGATGGGAGAGCTCCAGGCACTTTCCATCGAGTCTCCTTATCTGGTCTTCCACAGGGACAAGGTTGTCCTGCGCCCCCACCTGAAATTCCTTCCGAAGGTGGTGTTGGAGTTTCACCTTAATCAGGTGTTGACTCTGCCAGTGTTCTACCCCAATCACACCTTGGAGGCCGAATATAGTCTCCATACTTTTGACCCTAGAAGAGCGCTCGCTTATTATAAGGAGCAGACGGCTGAAGTTCGGGGAGAGGTTCGCCAGCTGTTTGTCACTTACGCTGAAGCCGCACCTAGCAGACCTGCAGCCAAGTGGGCGATGGGCAGGTGGGTCACCTCCTGCATAGATCTCTACTATAGGTTGGCGGGCATGGAGCCTCCCAAAGGGATAAGAGCTCATTCTGCCCGCCATACCGCTGCTTCGGTGGCTGCTTCCAGGGATGTCCCTATCCAGGAAATCTGCAGGGCTGCTACCTGGAAGTCAGCAGACACCTTTATTACCCACTACCACATCGACTTTGAGTCACGCCGGGATGCTGGTTTTGGTACCTCGGTTCTCCAGTCCTTATTTCCTAAGTAGGGGGTGTGCGCCTTGCCTCCCTCCTCCCGGAGAACTGCTAGGAGTCTGCCAAGAAGTGTGGATTGAACAACATATCCATGTCTCTAGAAATACAGGTTACTCACCTGTAACAGGAGTTCTAGGAATGGTATATGTTGTTCATCCACATAACCCACCCGGCCTCCCGAGCTTCGACACACAACCTGGCCTCCAGCGGGCTAGATCTGGCGTCATGGGGCGGAGCCGAGAGTTTTACCACCCGGGTGGGTGGGAGGAACCAGCTTGAAGACCTTCCGGCAACATTTAAAGCGGCAAAGTAACTGCCAAGAAGTGTGGATGAAAAACATATACCATTTCTAGAACTCCTGTTACAGGTGAGTAACCTGTATTTCTTGGAGAAACACGGTATCTAACTTATCCCACCTAAATTGCTGTAATTATCTGGATCTTTTTATGGGACTATGGATTCCATTTATGTTCCAGGATAGTATTTAGGAGGGGGTAATCATTTTAAGATCGCTGAAGGGGGTCCAGATGTAAAAGGGGGTGAGTACCCACCCTCAGTAAAGAAATAAGTATGATAGTGTAGGAGGAGGGTAAAGAAATGTATAGTACAGAGGGAAAGCTAGTTAGTATAGAGATACAGAAAAGTAATAGGAAAGAATATAGTTTAAAGAGTAAGTTTGATAACCAAGGGTTACAGTGGAGTATACAAGAAAGAGTTTCAATGCTTCTTGAAAAGTGTTCTTTTAAAATAGTATACGACTGTAATAGCCCAGCACATGCTAACAGAGCAAACATTGAAATATAACCATTAAAATCCCTACCATTTCTAAGAGCGAGCAGAGAAACACAAAGGAAGTACTTCCTTGGTCGGGAGAAACAGTGTTCTCCTATAAAGGGATACTTGGAATTCCCAAGGGTGTAGGTCACAGTGGCCACTGTGGGCCCCTGTAGCAGATATCTACTACAAACGCAGGAAAGGAGAGTGGGTGTGGCTCAGCCTTCACGCTCTCCTACATAGATGTCCAGGTGTGGGGGAGAAAAATGGAAGATACCCAAGCTATCTAAGAGCCCCAGAGCCTCCATTTATGTGGAAAAAAATGAAAGTGGGGGCAGAAATGTGATAATATTCCAGTAGTAGAGCGGCAGATACAAGTGGTATACAAGATGCTGTTTGTGGAGGATGCATCAGTTGTACCAAATATTCCAGGGGACCCCTAATGGAAGCAGATTTCAAACTATACAAGTCCCCTAATAACAAGAAAGGGCTTCAGTGTTTGCCTATGCTAAGAACAGAGGAGGGCGCTAGACTCAACTCTAGTATGGCCAGTAACCACCATCTCGGGAGTAGAGGGTCTCATCCAGGTGATGTCCAAGGAGTAAATGAAGCCAGGGACATGGTCTAAAAATACACATTCCTTTGGATTGCTTCCTCAAACATCCCACAGCATTCCTTATAGCCACAAGAGGGTAGCGATGCCTCAAATATATACCAGAACATGTCCCTTCAGTGGTAGTGGATCCTCAGGCGTGGCATCCGTGTTCAGCTTTGATATAGTGGTGGTCACTGTGTAGTCTTCTTTTTTATAAGATTAAAAAGAGGGAGCGTACCACAAATTTATCCCCTTCTTCTCGGGTCCTAGCCTGCCCTCCCTTGGGAGGTGTTATGCCCTGGTTCTTGCTCAGTTCTAGGTTGCAGTTTCCTCTGTGAGGTTCCATTTTCAGTACGTGTAAACAATATCGGGTGACAGGCAAAGAACAGGAAGCAGAAGGAGCTGCTGTTATAACTATACTTCTCTACTGGGACACTATTGCCCTCCTTCCCGCCACCCTCAGCCAGTTCTACTTTTATAGGCACAGGATTTGACTGACAACAGGAAAGTCCTGTTTGGGAGCAGGAAGTGAGTGATCACAAAGCCACAAAAGACTCACCATCCTAGAAGGAAAAGAGTAGCTCTCTGTCCCTCCCCTAGCAGCTGGAGGTCTGACTCTGAGCAAGTAAGGAGACTACTGAGAAATATAGGAACTTCTTCTCTCAGAACAGGAAGATCAGGAGCTTAAAGAGCACAGAAGCAGTAAGTAAGTAGGGAGAAGAAAAAAAAAAGAAAAAAAAAAAAAACAGAGGAAAGAGTAACTATTCCAAACAACAGTTAAGGGGCCAGAAATAAGACATGATGGGAGTGGTGCAGTACAGTGGCTGTGGAGCAGCAGTCTTCCAGGAGACGTTCTGGAGGATGCGGTGTTGTCCCATCTGTAGGCACCTCTCTGGGCTGAGGGAGGAGGTTGCTCATCTCCAGGCTGAGTTGGCCAGGATTTGGGGGACCTCCTGTCCCACCTAGGGACCACCAGGGCCACTGCCGTTGCCTCAGAGGGTGCCAAGAAAGAGGAGTGGTTGGACCACAGTGGGCTCAGGGAGGGTGAGTTTGGTGGAACAGAGGTGCATCCCTTCAGTTGTACCTCTCCACAATTCATATGCCATTCTGACAAAGTGTGATTTCTCTATGGAGGCACCCGCAGTGGAGACCAAGGAGGATGCTGGGAACCTCCACAAAGGAGGGTGGCATGGGACCTCACAGGGGAAGGAAACAACTCCTGGTTGGGGACTCCATTGTTAAGAGGGTAGAACTGGGAGAGGGAGGTGTAAGGTGCCTGCCTGGTGCCATGGCTTGGAGGGACAGGGAGCGAATCCTCAGAATCGCTGGAGCAGCTGCGCGGGGGAGGGAGCTGGATGTCATTGTTAACCTTGGGACAAATGACCTGGCTGAGAAAGGAATCAGAGCAGTGTAGGAAGAGTTTGTGGAGTTGAGGAGGGGCCTTAGACAAGTAGCACGTACAATAACGTTCTCAGAGGTGCTGCCTGTCTATGACATGGATGAGGCTAGGGTGCTCCACACCATGGGATTCAATCAGTGGTTGAAAAACTGGTGCAGAGCTCAGGGATTTGGCTTCATTGGGGTCTGGGGGTCCACATGGAGTGATGCAGGCCTATACTGGCGTGATGGTCTGCATCTGTCTAGGAGGGGAACCAGGATCCTAGGTGATAGGTTTAAATTCTTCATTGGCAAGCATTTAAACTAGCCAAGGGGGGAGGCACTGGAAAGGAGCAGGGAAATCCTAGCCCCCCCCAAAAAAATCAGGGTAGTAAGTGAGGTAAACACCAAGCTAGAGATGTTGATAGGGAGAAGGGCATGGGTAAATGGAGAAAATGACAAAGGCAATAAGGACAGGGATGGGGCAAAAAGGGGTAAGGCCATCAAGAAATGGAGGGTAATGAGTACCAATGCCCATAGTCTAGGTAACAAGCTCCCTGAACTTGTGGCATTGATGGAAGAGGGATGCCTGGATGTCGTAGCAGTCACAGAAGCATGGTACACAGAGAACCATGACTGGGATGTTAACATACCAAGGTACACAACCTACAGGAGAGACAGGGAGGGTAGAAGAGGGGAAGGAGTAGCTCTCTATGTAAGGGAAGGAATAAAAGCAATGGAACAAAAAAGTAAACGGGGAGGAGAGGAGGCACTGTGGGTCACCTTAGAGACTGGAAATGGCACCACAATCCGCACAGGGGTTGTATTCAGACCCCCATGTCAGGGAGAGGGAATAGACAAGGATATTATAGAAGGCATCCTTAAGATGGCAGAGAAAGGGGACATATTGTTGATGGGGGACCGGAATATACCAAATGTTAACTGGAGTACCTTTGGTGCAGCCACATCCAAGAGCAGGGCCATTCTCGATGCCCTTCAGGTGGCATGCCCAGGGTTTTATTTGACTCTAAAAATTGATTAGCGTTTTGCTCATAAAAGTGCTAAAACATTGTGAAAATGCATAACACCTGCCTCACTGTGTCTAACAAACATAGCATTTCAGGAAAACCCATATAAATACTTTCTGAACAGTTAGTATTGTCCCAAGAAAAAAACTGCTAATCAATTATTTAAAACCCTGCATGCCTCAGACAGCTAGTTTTGGAACCCACTCGTGAGGGAGCAATCTTAGACCTCGTACTTTCAAATGGGGACAGTGAGAGGATCTCAGATCTAGAAGTGGGTAGCTATCTGGGAACAAGTGACCACCAAACAGTGTGGTTCACGATAAACTCAGCTACAGAGTCAAGCCATACAAATGTGAGGGTACTGGACTTCAGGAGAGCTGACTTTGGCAAGATGGGAGAGTGCCTTAGAAAAGCACTAGCAAACAGGCTAGAATGAGGGGTGGAGCAACAATGGGGAAACATCAAAACTGCCATCACAGCGACTACAAGCCTTTGTGGGAAGCAAATAAATCAAAACGAAAGACAAAAACACTATGGTTCTCAAAAGAGTTGGCTGGGAAGGTTAGGGAGAAAAAGATAGCATTTAGGAAGTATAAGGAAACACAGAAGGAGCAGGACAGAGAACTGTACCAGTTAAGGCAGAAGGAAGCAGGGAAGGAAGTCCGAATAGCAAAGGCCCAAACTGAGGAAAAGATAGCAAACTTGGTTAAGAAGGGGGATAAAACCTTTTATAGGTACATCAAGGAACATAGAAAGACAAAGGGAGGGATAGTCCGTGGCTCAGCAGGTAGCACACTCGCCTCTGAGGCCGGGAGATCAGTAGGCTGTGGGTTCTATCCCCACACCAGGCACTTGGGTTAATATCCCAATACTGACACTGTAGTGCAGCATGAGGGGGGTGTTGCACTCCTGAGGTGCTGTCTTTTAGATGAGACATTAAACCGAGGTCACATCTGCCTGTTCTGGTGGTAGTTCAGGTGGATGTTAAAGATCTCATGGCACTTCTTGAAAAGAGCAGGGGAATTTTCCTGGTGCAATGGCCAAATTTCCTCCATTCACGAAAAATACCACCAACAGCTCAATCTGGTTCAAGGTTAGTTGGCATTCATCTGTATCCCCCTCCCCCGGGTCGTGCCTGAAAATAGGCAGGATTTGCCTAGTGCACTTACCCGGTCAACAAAAACTAAATGAAACAAATGAAATGAAAAATGAATAGAAAGGATGGTGGGTGGGCATGGGCAGAGAGGGACAGTGAAAAAGCAGGGATACTGAATGTATACTTCAGCTCAGTATTCACAAAAGAGGAGGAGGGGGAGGTGCCTAATCCAATTAACAGAAGCACTCTGAATAGGGGGGGTCGATCCCAGTCCTTCCACAGAAGAAAGGGTTCTGAAAGAACTCCTAAAACTGAAGGTGGACAAAGCAATGGGGTCTGATGGAATTCACCCCAGAATTCTAAAAGAATTAAGGGAGGAACTAGTGACACCACTGACTACCCTTTTCAACAGATCATGGGAGGATGGTGTGGTACCTGAGGACTGGAGGAAGGTGGTTGTGATTCCCCTTCACAAAAGTGGGAGCAAGACTGAGGCAGGAAACTACAGACCTGTCAGTTTGACCTCTGTGGTAGGGAAAGTGATGGAATCACTTCTGAAGGAAAGAATTGTTGAGTACCTAGAGGAAAGTGGGGCATAGGACCCAAGGCAGCATGGGTTGACAGCGGGAAGGTCATGTCAGACGAATCTAATCAATTTCTTTGACTGGGTGGCCAAAGTAGTAGACCAGGGAGGGGCTGTGGACATGGCCTACCTAGACTTTAGCAAGGCATTTGACATAGTCCCACACGAAAGATTAATACACGAAAGATTAATAATCAAATTAAGCAGCCTGGGAGTGGGTCCCAGGGTGGTAGCCTGGGTAAAACATTGACTGGACAACAGGACACAGAAGGTAATTGTAAATGGAGTCCACTCTGAAGAAAGAGGGGTTACTAGTGGGGTACCTTGAGGTTCAGTCCTTTTAATGTCTTTATAAGTGACATTGCAGAGGGACTGGAAGGAAAGTATGCTTCTTTGCAGATGATACAAAGATCTGCAACAGGGTTGATACAGGGCGTGGAAAGGATGAGGAGGGACTTGGCAAGGTTGGAGGAATGGTCAAGTATGGCAGCTTGAATTCAATGCAAAAGAGTGCAAAAAAATGCACCTGAGAAACAAAAACCCAGGGGAAGATTACCCAATGGGGGGTGGGGAGGTAGTAACAACAACAAAACTGGAAAGGGACCTGGGGGTAATCATATCAGATGACCTTAAGGTTAGCAAGCAATGTGAGAAGGCAGTAGGGAGGGCTGGGGATACTGGGATGTATAGGGAGGCATCACGAGCAGAAAACAGGAAGTTGTTATCCTCTGTACAGACAGTTGGTGAGACCCCATCTAGATACTCGTCCAGTTCTGGAGACTTCATCTCCACAAGGACATAAAGCCAGGATGGAGGCAGTCAGAGGAGCAACTAAAATGGTGCAGGGTCTGCAAGAAAAGCCATATGAGGAGAGACTAAAGGAGCTTAATTTGCATACCCTTGAGGAAAGGAGGGAGAGGGGGGACATGATAGAAACTTTTAGGTACCTCAGTGGAATCAACAAAGTCCAAGAGGGTAGCATCTTTCAGAAAAAGAGATGTGCAAGAACAAGGGGACACAATTTGAAGATGGGAGGGATGGCTCAGGGGCAATGTGAGGAAGTATTTTTTCACAGAGAGGGTGGTGGACACATGGAACAGCCTTCCTGAGGAGGTTGTGGGGTCTAAAACAGTGGGAGAATTCAAGAATGTATGGGACAGACATAAGGCAATTCTTGTGGGGGGTAGGAAGAAATAGGCTGTTGGTTAACTAGGATCTGCAGCTTATCCTGTAAGTAGGGAAATGGGCAGACTAGGTGGGCCAAGCGGTCCTCATCTGCTGTCAAAGTCTATGTTTCCTGATCCCCCCCCCCCCCGAGAGTGCTTCCACCTGATTTTCATATTTAATTAAGGGAAATGTCCTATGGGACTGAAAAGAGTTCATATTGCCTCCCTGTGCAACACTCTTGAGAGTGGTGGTGAACAGGGATCTGAGACGTCTGATATAAATTACCGCCGGGGCAGCCATCCAAGAAGATCTCTGGGCCATGGAATTATGTATTCATTGAAACGCAGTCCAGTTTGAGATGCAGCTCTCTCCCAGGTCCTTTCCATAGATATTTTATGCCCCCATATTTTTCCAGTTTTTTCATCTGTCCCCGTTCTCGGCTGCACGCATGCACGTGGAGGCATGCGCACGCCGCGGCTCGAGACACCCTCCCGTGACTTGCCACTCCCTCCCGCCTACGCTAGTCATCGGACCTCCACCCAGTGGCAGCGGAACTATGGGGGAATGACGACCACCCCAAGAGAGGAGAGCTGCCCCATGGCTGCTCAATCCTGCTCTCACCCTCCTCCCCATGCCGGTTATCCGACGACCCGAGTCCATATCTGAACCAGGGTTGCTGGCGTGGCGGGAGGTAAAGCATCCAGCACCTCAGCCCTCTCTGCCACCAGACCGGCTTCTCTCCCAGATCCTAATGTTTGTTGCAAGAGGGGAAGGGAGGAGTTAACAACATGCATGTGCCCTGCCAGCCCCAAAGGAAGCTTGACCTGGATCTTTAACATGAGTATAAGCACCTTATTGGGCCACATATGATCATATCTAATTCAGTGAAAACAACACCCCTAGATACTGTTGTCCTGTAGTAATAGTCTGTAGAGTTTCTCACAATAAATGGTGCATTGCTAATTAAGCTCGCATGTACTCTCCCCATTGTGATTCTTGATGGAACTTGCCACTTATTCTGTAGGGGGCCCAACAGAGCAAGCCTCACAGAATTTTTCATGATGACTCACAATACCCAGATCCCCAAGGGATTTTTTTCTTTTATTGAACAGGCCACTGATGTGGAATAAGGGACCAGTTCCTGCTTTGGAGGAGGAGTCCATGCTGAAAGCACAGTGTTAGTGCTCTTCCGTTTAATGGGACAGCAGCTTCTGAGAGCAGTTACCGCCACTGTCCATCCTCATGGTCCCCGAGGGAGTTCAAGAGGGTAACCCAGCTCAATCTGAACACTACCATTATGAGTGGCCGATGAGGCACTCACTCAGTGATGTCAGCAGACCCCTCCTATATGTTTGATGAATATTGACAAGTCGCTGCCAGACATCTGAGCAGTCCGTGTGAACTGAACCTTTTTTTTTTTTTTTTTTTTAGTTCATCTGTTTTATTCCTACATTCCCTGCGGCGCTCCCTCCTGCCAGGTCACCCAGCCCCATCTCCCGCTCGCAGCTTGCCCCACCCCCGTGGCAGGACGGCAGAGAATCCCTCAACCTGCCCGAGAAGCGAATCCCGGTGCATGGGTTACATCCAATTGCGGGAGGCGGGGCCTGCGGCGACCAGCATTCATCCTGCCGAGGAGCCATTTCTGCCCCCTGGTGCGGCATGGTGGCGTGCAATGGCGCCCAGTACAGCCACGCATGCCTCACACACCACACGCTGGGTGACTGCCCCTGACACCGCCCCTATGTGCAAGCCACTTGTGCCAACCCCCAGCCTCCACTAGGGATCAAGCATGCAGTAGACTCCATCCCACCCCCTTCCTGGGAGATGAGAGCTGTCCTCAGGACACTCAATCCTCTCCCTCCCCAGCCAACCCCCAGTGGCCTGCTCGCACCGCGAACATGGGTCGCTGACGTGGCAGGAGGTAAGGCATGATGCCTCAGCCCTCCTAGCCACTGGGCCGGCCATGCGAACTGAACCTTAAAGGGAAATCATCTCTGCTACCAGCTATTTAAGTGTTAACTTTCCCATCAACATTAGGCGACTACAGGTTAGTGTGGTGGCTGATGTTTAAGAGTAACAGAGGGGCGAGTTAAACATTGCGTACATTAATTGTCATCATTTATCCTACGGTAACAGTGGTAGTGTCCCTACAGTCAGAACAGTTAATAAAAGTAGAAGTCTAGGCATGGCACCCAGCCGGAGAGCCAGCTCTTGCAGTGTTTGCTGCTGCAGTTTGTTTTCTTAGACCCCTAGACACACAGTTCTTTTCATGCCACATAAGTGAGCCTGATCTCAAAATGCCTTTATTTTAGCCTGTCAGGTCTGTTTGAGTCAGCTCCTGACATTTCCTTTGACATCTCATGTCAGTCTTGAGAAGAAAATACGTACTGACTGCTACAGCTGATTTTATATTTTATTTCCCAGTAGAAGACAGTTTTTTGTTGCGACTTTGCTGTAAGTTTTCCAGCTCTTAAAAAATAAAGAATACAAAACCAGATTTTGGATTGCAGATGCAGCTTAGCGTCTCTCTCCAGTGTGATTGGCCAATGGCTGTGCAGACATCTTGGCACCCATATTCAAAAGGTTAGTACGGCACTAACCAAGTTACTGCCTGTGCTAACCTGGATTAGTGCTGGTGCTCTGAGCAAGACTATATTCAGAGGCCCCTGGAGCACCACCTAAAGTCAGCAGCGCAGATGCACTAACCATACCACTGTGCCAATGTGAGTGAGGGATTCCCTCAATAATGGCGCAGTGGTGCATTCAAAAGGTTTTGGTGGTGCTAAACAGCCCCCAGTACTGCACTGTTTTCCGCGTCCCAAAAATAAGTCTTAACACAGCGCTGAGGCTGCACTCCCACCCCCCACCAAGACGGGGCTTCTGTACTGCAGCCAACCGGCCCTGTGTGTAGTGGACCCAGATCACCTCCGTCATAAATATATGTCCACTTCCCTAGTGTCTAATGACCCCCATCCCCTTTATTGCCCCTGTCATAAATATAGATCCACATCCCTAGTGTCTAGTGGCCCCTCTTCCCCTGATCATGCCTGTCAAAATATATATCCACGTTCCCTGGTGTCTAGTGGACCCCAGGAACCACCCCCCGACTGCCCAGATAATAAATATATACACATGTCCCTGGTGTCTAGTGGACCCTCTCCCGCCCCGATCACCCCAGATCTTAGTTCAAGGATCTTTCTTGCATTGAGCCCACACCAGTGGGGCTAAGTTGCCAGGCACTAGGACCACTCAGAAACTTTGTAGCTAGCAGTCTTATCAGAGGGGGGCCACCTATCACCGATGTCACCCTCTGACATTGGCCTACCCTGTAAGAGTGGGCGGCCCCCCCACACTCTCTCCAGTTCTTTTCCCGCTGTCGACGAACACACATATCGGACCTCTGGAACTGCTGCAGCTTCAGTCGACCACCCTTTTCATGTGCTTTATGGCACTTTTCTTTCTTTTTCTCACCATAGTTCTTTTCCATCATTTTGGTGTTTTTCTTTTTTTATGTCTTCAAAACCGACTTTGACCTCCAATCATTCCACCAAGTGTGCCTGCGGAAAGCAAATTCTGGAGAAGGACAGCCATTCTGCCTATGTCTACTGCCTAGGCCCAGACCATGACATCCAACCCTGCAAAGTCTGCCAAGGATTCAGCCAGGCCTGCTGGTGGTGCAGCCAGTGGACCTTAGCAAATTTTCTTCTGAAGCAGAAGGTCGCCTCCATGGAATGGGAGCTGCAGGCCAGGAGCTCCTCGATTTCCCTGTCCCAGTCCTTGGGCTCTCAGTCCTTGAAATCCTGGGACAAGGCCAGCAGGAAACGCACTGGAAAAAGGACTGGGGTAGGTCCCGGTCCTCCTCCTCCTGTTCTTGGTCTCCCCATCATCCCTCAACCGCAAAGGGATCTTTCTCCTCCGGTGGGGTCAGCCCCGGCTGTTGAGCATGCTCTCTCTCCCACAGGGCTACTGATGGCACCACCTCTCACTGTTCTGACAATCTCAGATGGAGGCCTTTCGGGTCAGGGTTCACTCCCTACCCCCAGCCTCTCCTGCTAAGGCCCTTGCTCTTGATGGGCACACAGCATGGTGGCTCGGCTGGCATGTCTTCAGCCAGTGCATGTCTGGTGGAAGCCAGGCTGTCCTCTGATTGCCACCGGCTGCCCAGAACCCTTGCGTCGGTCTCCTTTTCAGGGTCCACCGCCTCTCCTCCGGTCTCAGAGCTGGTGATGCAGGACACTGGCACCTCCCTAGGGCCAAGTCCTCCACCACTTTTACCAGTAAGGGCTACTTCTACCCCGGCACCCATTAGGCGTACACGAGTCTTGCCTCAGCCGGCACCCGTCGGGCCTGTGTCCATCTACCCTCAGCCGACGCCCAGTGGACCTTCGCCAGTCTACCTCCAGCCAGCGCCTGTCGGGCCTGTGACGGTCTGTCCACACCCAGGGGCCACAGGGCCTACACCAGTTTATCCTCAGACGGCGTCCACAGTGCCTGTGCCAGTCTATACTAATCTGACGCCTGTCACACTTGATTTACAAGGCCTACTTGCGTCTCTCTGGGGCTTTATGCAGTTGCAGGTTCCCCCTCCTCAGGGCACGGTACCTCCCACTCCGCAGGGGCTTTCTCTGGGGCCATCCACTCCGGTGCTTCCGTGGCTGACCCTGCCACCTAGGCCAGCTCAACTCCCCCCCCAGCAGCCCACAGACAGGGGATGTTTGTGTCCAGACCTGCATTTTGCGTAAGAGGAACCATCAGGGTGCAGATGAGGGGACGAAGGCGACAGCGGCTCATCTAGCCCCTCCATGGGCTCCTCTGAAGGGGAAGGGACCACTAAGTATGTCCACAACTTAAGTCCCCCCCAGACAACCCCACCTTCATGGCTGTCATGCGACGCATTCAGCAGCCATGGGGTTTGAGATGGAGGAGTAGGACCCGGAGCGGCACCAACTCACTACCTACCTTCGCAAGCCAGAGACTCCTCCGGTGGTGGTCCCTCCTCTCATAAATACGAGGATGCCACCACGGCCTTGTGGCATCAGCCCAATCTGGTCCTGGCCATATCCAGGAAGGCCAATAGGTTGTACCATGCCCCAGCAAGAACCGATTTCTCAGGGAGCAGGTGCAAGCGGACTCCGTGGTTATAAACTCCACTCATGACTGCTCTAGATGACCTAAGTATTTGAGTTCCCTGCCACCCAACAAGGAGTCATGTTGGTTGGATCTTCTAGGCAAGTAGACATTCGCCTCAGCCACCCTGGTGATCCATGCCCTCAGTTACTTGACGCACATGCTCCAGTACCAAAATACCCTATGGGACCAGACCAGGGATGCCATCCAATCCTTACCTGATGACCCTGCCAATCAGCAAGCAGTGGGTTCCCTCAAGTCAGCCTCTGACGTCTGTACCCATTTGCTCTGGGTGGCCTACGATGCAGTGGATGCATTGGCACATGTGGCGGCTGGCACAGACACCCTTTTGTTGGGCTACCCGCAAGTAAACCCGCAGTCTGACAAGCCTTAGGGAAAGTGGAGGGTGACCGTGTCTATCCTGCCTACCCCCTCCACCAGTAAGAGCTGTTGAGGAGGTCCTGCAGCTCCGGCTGCGGCTGCCCCCCCTTCTTGACTGCTTGCTAGACCGCCTCCCTCCAGACACACAGGAGGTGGTCGTAGGGGGTTGCTTTTCCTTCCATCTGGACAGGTAGCGGCAGAGAACTTCAGACAATTGCGTATTGCAGCTCATAGAGCATGGCCACGCCATGGAACTTTTGGACTGGCCTCAGGACAAATCCACAGCTCTGTCCTCTTACTTTCCCAGTCACGTCCCTCTGATCTGGGAAGAGATCCATGGCCTGCTTTGCAGAAGGGCCATAGAACCATTTCTGCAGTTCCAGCAAGGAAAGGTGTTTTACTCCCATTTCTTCTTGGTCCCCAGACATATGGGGGACCTCGGGTCCATTCGTGACCTCAGTGAACTGAATCTGTCAATCCAATACAAATGGTTCAGGATGGTCGCCCTTAAGGGTCTGCTGCCCCTGTTGCACCAGGGAGACTGGATTTGCTCCCTAGACATGCAGGATGCGTATCTGCATATCAAGGTATGTGCCTCCCACAGGTTCTTCCTCAGATTTCATTTTCAGGGAACTCATTTCCAGATCAGGGCTCTGCTGTTTGGCTTATCTTCAGCTTCCCCAGGTGTTCACCAGGTGCCTGGCAGTGGTAGCAGCTGCCCTCAGACGGCAGGGGTTCTATACGTTTCCTTACCTGGGTGACTGGCTGCTAGCAGTGCCATGTAGGGAGCATGTACTCCAAACCCTGGCTCATACCTGCCGCGTGTTCCAGTATTTGGGGTCCTTCTAGCCAGCATATGAGGATTCCTCAATGGATGCTGCAGGTCCAGTGGGACCAACATACAGACGATCTGGAGCAACCAGTCCTGGTCTCAGATCCAGTCAAGCTGGTGCTGTTGTGGTGATTAGAGCCCAGCAACCTCCCGAGAGGGGTGCCATTCTTCATTCCACCCCTGCAGTAAATCCTCACAACTGATGCCTCGGGTCTCTGCTGGATGGCTTACCTGGGTGCTAACCAGACTCAAGAGACATGGTCCACAGTGGAGGCAGAACTCCACAGAAACATCTTGGAGATGCAAGCAGTTTTGTATGCCTTGCAGGCCTTCCAGACCCAGCTCTCCTCGGGCCCACTGCTGATTCAAATAGACACCAGTATGGTTGATTACATCAGCAAACAGGGAGGGACTCATTCACACCCTCTGTGTCGGGAAGTGATGAGGGTCTGGTATTGTGTTGTAGACCATGGCCGGAAATTCTCGTTTGTCCATGTTCCCGACGACCAAAACGTGTTGGAGAACAGCCTAAGCCAGTCTCAGTCATGGGCTCATAAGTGGGAACTCCTGACCTCTGTGGTGGAAGATCTGTCCAAACGGTGGGGTCGTCCAGAGATGGACCTTTTTCTTCCTCAGTCAGTGCAAAAAACTGCCACTTTTCTGCTCGCTCCAGGGCCTGGCATTTTCTGGTGAGACACAGTGTCCCTTTCTTGGAAAGGGAGATTCCTGTATGCCTTCCCTCCCTTCCCTTTCCTTCAGAGGGTTCCGATCACACTTCATTTGGAAGGGGCAACTATGGTCCTAATCGCCCCATTCTGGCCTCGCTAGCTCTGGTTCCTCTTGCTTCAGCAGCTGGCAATGGAATTTCCAGTGCCCCTGTCCCTATGCAAAAGCTTGCTGTCCCAGGAGCAGGGCACCCTGGTCCATGTATCATTGTAAAGGCAGAGAGAATGCACCTGGGTAAGCAGTACCAGGTTAATAAGAGGTACAGTGCAGAGGAAAGTGGTAACCGGCACCTGCAAACTCACAGACTCTTGTGAAGGCTTAGTAAGCCTCAGAGGTTCCTCGTATGGTCACTTTCAAATAGCAAGGAAGGAGAGCATACCGTGTTGTCCAAACAACGTGCTTCGTTTATTCAAAAAGTCACAATGTGTACAAAACAGTTTAAAAGCAGCACAATGGATCCTTCAGAACACGTCAGTTCTCCTCACCCCCTCCTCTCACAGCAGCTCCTACATCATCTGACGCGTTTCACACACAAATTGCGTTTTGTCAGAAATTGTCTAGGAGCTGGAAACACTGCTCTTAAATACTGAGCCACTAAAGGTAAATTACATATCATCACATATATTTACATAAAGTTATTTAAAGGATCGGGTATATGATCCATGTACATATATAATAATGTTAAAAACAAGTGCTAGTGTGCTTAAGATATTAAATACCGCTACCCATGTATACGGATAAATGTAAACAATAAAATGCAATTTGTGCGTGAAACGTGTCAGGTGTTATAAGAGCTGCCATGGTTGGAGGGGGTGAGGAGGATTGAAGCATTCTGGAGGATCCATTGTGCTGCTTTTAAACTGTTTAAACAACTCACGCGGTGCGTCCGAACAGGAATCCTCCCTTCCTCACTGACTTTGTTCCAAGTAATACTGCACCAGCTGATATCAATTTTACAGAATTGCTGAACCAGGAATGTGACAAAGTACAAGGTCCGTTTAACATTAGGCAGGTGTTTATTTAATTTTGATAACCGGGTAGGCCCGCTGAGCCCCGAAGGTCCCTTTTTCGGGGCGACCCGAAGTTAGTTACACAGTAAAACACTTCACATATAGAGCAAATAGGTGTACTCACCATTTCAGATTACAATCTGGTCAGTACACTGCAGGGTTCAAGACTCGGTGCACGGCAGGATTTAGACATTCATAATGGCAAGTGCATTACACGATCACATTAGGAATGTACAGAACTTGTACAGGGAGTAGAATTAGTGTACAAACAGAACAACAGACAATATACTTGATTCTCCCAGGTTGAGGTTTGTTCTGGACTGGCCAGGGCCAGGATAGGCTGGGAACTAAACTTTGTGGGTCAGCATTCCCGTGCATGTACATACTTTTTCTTAGTTGATGTGCCTGGAGCCCAGATTGGAAAATTCCCAGGGAGGTCGCATCCTGAAGATGAGGTGGGAGCTTATTCCACTGCACTGGAGCTGCATGGGCAAAGGATTTGCTGCCCGCTGTGGTTCTTGCCCTAGGTTCTTCCAGGAGATTTCTCCCTGTGGTACGGAGCTGCCTGCCTGTTCTCTTTGGGACCAGGAGCCCAGCCAAGCTGTCAGGTGGACTGTTGATGATCTTGAATGTATTGCATAGTAGTATTTACTCAGTTTGAGAACATAGTTTACAGATTGAAACACCTGCACTGGGAACGAGTATCTCTTTGAGCCTACCTGGAAGTTAACCAGGTACCACGAGGTCTAAGGATTTAAAAAATCCCACTTTCAGTCAGCAACATGTGGGGCTCTTGGAAGCCTGGAGAGAAATCAGCCATAAGGTAAGTAAAGACTATATTGCCTTAATTATAAAAGGGAACGAAGAAATCCAAAAGGAGGCAGAAGAAGAAATTAAAAAATGGGAGGAAACTCTGGACCTCAAATCTCTCCATCTTCATGCTTGGCTCCTGAGGACGTAGTTATTGTGAGGTTTGGGGTGTCCTCTGAGGTGGCAGAAGTTTTGGTGGCAGCCAGGAAACTATCCACCAGGGCCACCTATTCCATGAAGTGGAAGCGTTTTGCCATGTGGGCTGCTTCACACCACCTAGACCCCTTCACTTGTCTGGTGAATCAGATCTTGGAGTACTTGCTGTCCTGCTCAGACTCTGGTTTGAAGTACTCCTCCATCAAGGTACATCCCTCGGCCATTTCTGCTTACCATGTACCTGTCGATGGCCGCTCTGTGGCTTAACTTGATGCATTTCGCATGTTTTTGAGAGGCATGCTGCACTTGAAGCCTCCAATCCGCAATCCTGTCCTGGCTTGGGACTTAAATTTTGTGTTAGAGAAACTCACATTGCCTCCATTTGAACTGCCTTCGAGTTGCGAGCTATGCCTTCTGTTGTGGAAAATGTTATTCTTGGTGGCTATTACTTCTGCTCAAAGGATTTCCGAGCTTCAGGCGCTCATGCGTGAGCAGCCATATTTGATTTTCCACAAAGACAGGTGTCTTTGCATACCAATCCTAGGTTTCTTCCTAAGGTGGTATCTGAGTTTACTTTGAATCAATCCATCCACTTACCTGTTTATTTTCCAGAGCATGCCAATCCAGGGGAAGCATTGCTCCATACTTTGGAGGTGCACAGAATTTTGAGGTACTATACACACCGGACAAAGGATTATAGGAAGTCCTTCCATTTGTTTGTTTTCTTCGCCCGTGGGAAAGAGGGCATTCCGGTGTCCAAACAGCATTTATTCAAATGGTTAGCCAATTGTATTGTTTTCTGCTGCAAGAAGTATGGTAAGCAATTTCCTGGTGTGGTTCATGGCCTTTCAACCAGAGGCATGGCCACTTCCATTGCATGTTTCAGAAATGTTTCAGCTGCGGAGATCTGTGCAGCTGCTACTTGGAGCACTGTTTATACCTTTACCAAACACTACAGTCTGGACATCGCCTCTAGGTGTGAGGCCAATTTTGGCCTGGCTGTTCTACAAGGCCTTCTCTCTTAGGTCCATATGGCCTACCACCCAGACTGTCTGACAGTTGTTGCCAGAACTACTTAGGGTTCGTCCTAGCAGTGTGGCCTGCTGCAAGAGATACCCTCGAAGTAAGATAGTGAAGTTACATAAGAACTTACTGAAACAGTAGATCTTCGAGAGGATCTCTTGCAGCAGGCCATGCTTTCCCTCCCTCCTTCCCCCTTTTTCCTCTTTCGTGGCTTTTGGGCCTTCTGCCTAGCTCCATGGTGGAGAGCCTCCTGCTTCTTTTCTTGCTTTCCCTAAGGATACCTCGGATTCCTCCTCGGTTCCCCTAGTGGGCTATTGCTTATGGTCTGTGGTGGGAGAACTGTGTAGGGTGTGGGGGCCACCCACTCTTATAGGGTAGGCCGACATCAGAGGGTGACATAGGTGGTGGGCGGCCCCCTCTAGTAGAGTGCTAGCTAGAAAGTTTCTGTGTGATCCTAGTGCATGGTGGCTTAGTCCTACCAGTGTGGCCTGCAGCAAGAGATCCTCTCGAAGATCTACTGTTACTGCAAGTTCTTACGTAACTGTACTATCCCATGTATGTCAAGCAGCACCCACCCACCTGCTGAGAACCCCCGCCCTGCACACCTCTCACCCCGATAACTGGTCGTGCAGTCGGGGACTGCAGCCAAAATAGCCCCACCTCCTCAGCCAGTCACCCTCTGACCTGCACAGAGCATAGTAGCAAGTAATGTAGAAAGTTGTTAACTTGAATTGCCCATGACTTGTTCTCCCAGACTGTTTAACTGCAGACAACGTGGTTTGACACCTTTCAGTACCTTTGGTAGTTTGATCTTAACTTACATTCATTTTCAGTGTGTGTAAGTACACACAAAAATACTTGGTTTTGAGGGACAGAAAAGGCAAAAACAATATTATGTTAGAATAGTCATACCATCCAGTGTTATAGAGTTAAGGGGTAACATCAGAAATTAGCCCCAAAAAACTCACAAGAAAGTTAACTTAATGAGCTGTTGTGGCAAGTCCATGGGCATAACCAGTAATATTGTAATAATATCCTCTTGATTTACATGACGTCACGTATATGACATTTGAATATATGCATCCTTAATTAGACTTGCTATCTAGACATTGGGAATGCTAATACTAAAGCACCAGAACATTGTGCAAAATGGCATTTCAGCAGTGGTATTTAGGACAGTGAACAAACTGCCCTTTGCATGTGGTAAACCTTGACAAACAGCACTTCTGCAAACAAAATTTCAGTACTGAGCTGCTAGATAAACTAAAAATGTTTGCTTTACCACAGTAAAACGGGGTAACTAGAAGGACTTGGGTGACTCAAGAGAAGTATCGTTATATTAAGCAGGAGGGGGGAGATGATCCTGCCACTATATAAAACCATGGTCAGACCACACATGGACTATGGGGTCCAGTTCTGGAGGCCATACCAACAAGGAGACAAGGGCAGGTTGGAAAGGGTCCAGAGAAGAGCAACCAAAATGGTGAAGAGGCTGCAGGGAAAGTCTTATGAGGAAAGACTGGGAGAGCTGGGCCTGTACATGCTGGAGGAGAGGAGGGAGAGGGGGATATGGTGGAGACATTCAAATACTTGAAGGGCATAAACAAGGTTAAGGTCGATGGCATCTACAGAATGAGTAAGAATAATTCCACTAGAGGGCATACCTACAGACTGGAAGGGGGAAGATTCAGAGGGGACATCACGGGGAGGTTCTTTACCGAGAGGGTGGTAAGGCTATGGAACAGTCTGCTGGAATGGGTGTGGGGGGGTGGATACAGTAGACAACTTCAGAAGACCCTGGGATAGGTACATGGGTTTAATGGGTAGGGGCAGGCTGGCAATGGAGGGAAGGGAGTCTTCGGGGTTTACAGGCAGACTGGATGGGCGTGGGGTCCTTTTCAGCTGACAGTTTCTATGATTAAGATCAACATCATATTAAACTGCATTTTGGGATGTACTAAAAATTCACCGGTCAGATCAAACTGCCATTTTCCAATCTGGTGTTTATAAAATTTAATTAATACAGTGCACCTGCAGTCTGGGTTCTTCACAGAGGCCAGTGAGGCAAACGGGCATATAGCACCCTACCAACTGTACCCACCACAAGGCGTCTTTATCACAGCGGTGAGCTCACTTTCAGCAAAGAATGCCCATCTTGTAAAAGCCTGAAAATTAACTAATCTAGAGACATTTTTATTAATGCACCAATTTCTGTATCCAGCTGTATTCTTTTGAAGAAAAAAATATTATGCAGTATTGTGCAACCACTTATTATGATATACACCAGCCCATCAAGGAAAAAGAAATCCGCTCAAGTTAAAAGTTCAGTACTGTGTAGTCAGATGTAGACATTTACAAGGAGTCCAGAACAAAAGCTGTGCAGAAGTTTCAGACTGCGATGGAATGGAGTTATGCTGAATTTTGGAAAATTCCACCTAATTCAATGGAATAATCTGTATCTTGGTAGGAAGCTGTAGTGCATGCAAGATGCCTAACTCCCTCATTTATTTTATTCATTTATTTAGTTTTTTGTTAACCGGGTAGGTGCACTAGCCATAAAATGACTATTTTCAGGCACGACCCGGGAGACTACAACAAAAGGAGAACAGTTGAACAACAGCAACATGGGTACAATAGTACAAATAAAGGAACAGTACAGCAGTGCTACAAAAATACAATGGGTAGAAACAACAAAAAAATAATGGCAAGCATTATACAGATAATGGCAGTAAGATATATAATAAGTGCAGAAACCATGGACCCGACCTGTGGAGTGAAAGGGTTAATAAGATAGTAAGGTTATATAGAGAGAAATGTGAGGAATGTTCAGATATAACAAGAAAGACTGACAGAAGGAAGGTCAGGGGTGGTAACTGGCAAAACAACAGTGGATGGTCAGCAACAAGGTTCAAGAAGGAAGAGAGCTAGTAGTCAAGAAGTTATTTACAAAGAGAAGGAAAAATATGGGGAGCGGAAGAGGAGACAGTCTTAGAGCTGGATTAGAGCAGGGGGTGACATTACTGGTAAGTCTCAGGAGCTTCAGGTTGGATCAAAGCATGTACAAGCATCAGCTAAGGATAGATAACGACCATATTCACTTTTAAATCCAAAGGGAGACTGAGACAGGCAGAGGTTGAGTGGAAGAGCATTCCATAGCCTGGGAGCAGAGAATTGGAAGGCCCCTGTGCCTTTAGTCGTCCGACATCTCGGAACATAGAGCAAGGATTTGTCAGCTGATCACAGGCCATGGAAGGATGGTTGAGGGACCAGCAATGCCGCCAGCTGGGACGTTTTTTTTTTTTTTCCTGGATGATCGAGTCCATTAGTGATCCAAGGTAGTATTGTCTACTGGCAGAGGGTGAGAGCCAATTCAGATCCTTATAAAGAAGGCAGTGATGTTTCAGTTGAGGTGACGAAGAGGCAAATCGGCAAATATTGTTATAAGTTACGTCCCATTTTAGTAGGGAGGTTTTATGGGCAGAGGTAAGAATAGAGGCACCATAGGTAAGGGTTGGGAGGGAGAATACTCGGCAATTGCTAATTTGGCCGAGGATGTAAGCATGGCTAGTTTTGTAAGCTACTCCTAGTTTAGAGTTTATAGCTTTGCACGAGGATTGAATGTGAAGATTAAAATCCAGGGACTGGTCCAGGAGGATCCCAAAGTACTTGAAGGAAGTAACATTTTCAAGTGGAAATCCTCCTGGGTGAAGAACCTCCAGCAAACTAGAACAGGTCTTAATCTTCGGTGCAGAACCTAGGAGCATGGCTTTCGTTTTCTTTTCATTTAGTACAAGCTTACGGTCTAGTAGCCAGTCTAAGACCTTATTGAAGTCTGAAGTAAGTGATGTGTTTATGCAGGCAATACTAGAATAACTAGTGTAGATGATCAGGTCATCAGCGTAGAGAATAGCTGAGCAGGATTCCAGGACCTCGGCTGCATTGTTGATAAAAATTGAGAACAGAAGGGCCCAAGGATAGAGCCCTGGGGACCCCAAGGTTGATAGTAGATGTGTTGGACAGGAGGAGTTAAATTTGACAGCTTATGACCTGTTTGACAGGTAGCTACAGAACCAGTCCACAACAGGGTAGAGAAATGGAATTTATGGAGAGTGGAGAGAAGCAGGGGATGGTCAACAAGGTCGAAAGCCTTAGTGAGGTCAATGAAGATGGCACTGTGAGTTTTCCAGAGTCCATGTTGACAGAATATCAGTAGTTGGTTGAAGAAGAGCCGTGGTGGTGCTATGACCTTTTCTGAAACCATGCTGAGTGTCTGAGAGGAGATTGTGCGTGTAAGGTAGTCAATGGTCTGTGATGCAACTATTTTCTCTAGGATCTTGTTAAGGACAGAGAGAATTGCTATAGGTCTGTAATTGCCATGTCCTTTGGGTCACGTTTAAAGACAATGTTATTTTGCAGATTTCCATAGGTCTGGCACAGTGCTATGGATAAGGGGATAAAGTGTAGATTCTGGCAATCGGAGAGGCAATGAGTGGAGCAGCCAGCTTAAGAAGACGAGGTTCCAGTGAGTCAGAACCAGAGCTGGTATTGGCAGATATGGATCTCAGTAATTTCAGAACTTCAGCTCTTGATATAGCCTTGAAATAGAATGGTGGCGCTGGAGGAGCGTCATACGATAGGGCAGTATGGTTGTCTGATGGTAATGTGGTAGGTAGATTGGAGTGCGATCCACTAGGCTGTAAAGCCAAGGTATAATATGAAAGATCAGAGAAAAGATTGTTCAAACTGTTTGAGATGGTCCTAGGGTCATTACAATGTGCCCCATTTATGATCATTTCATCAGGAGTGACCGACTGCAAGGTACTGAGAAATGTTTTGACATGGGCCCAAAATTTCCTCGGGTCACAGGCTGAGCTTTGTAGAAGGTCCTTGCAGTATTTGCTTTTAGCAACTCTAACTTGTCTCTTACATCTGTTCCTTAGTTCACGATAGACAGTAAGATCTGACTGTAGGCCAGTTTGTTTATAGCGAATCCAAAGCTTGTCCCTCTGGCGCAGATTAGCAAGGAGGTCTTAATGCAGCCACCTTGTCTGTTTTCCTCTGACCCTCCTAGTAGTCTTGGGGGCATGTTTATATTGAATGTAAGAAATTCATTTATGAGCATCTGTAGAGCAACCTCCACATCCTTTGTTTGATAGATACCTGCCCAGTCGATATTGGAGACATCATAGAGAAATGCATCCTGGTCAGTATGAGCTAGATTTGTAAATGTGATTAGTCTTGATGGAGGAGATGGAGGCGAAAACATAGATAGGATACAAAAAGTGGGTGAGTGGTCTGTTAGTGCATCTGCAAGGATTCCTGCTATTGGCACATGTTCCATATGGTTAACCATCACCCAGTCTAGGAGTGTACCCGTTTGATGGGATGATGTGGCTCTAGTTGCTTCAGAGATCAACTGGTGAAAATTATAACTAAGCGTGAGTGATTGCAAGGATATTTGAGCTGACCCTAACCAATTGAGGTTAAGATCACCTAGGATGACAGTCTCATTATGATTTACAGTCTGGGAGATGATGTCAAGGAGTTCTTGAAGACCTACTATTCCCCCAGCAGGTGGATTATAGGCACAGATAATATGAAGCTTCTTTTCCCCCAATACAATAGTTGCCTGTATGAATTCGCACACTGCGGGAGAGGCAGATGCTGGGACAATAGAGATGTTGAGGTGGTTTTTGAAGAATAGGGCAACTCCACCTCCACGCTTGGATGAGGATCTATCCCGCCGGAACAGAGAGTAGTTAGGCAAGGAGTATACTTCATCATGCCCAGTCACTGCATCAAATCCCTTTCATGAATGTTGTGTGGTATAACTTGGGTCCTGAAAGAAGAAAGTCTGTTCCATCTGATAGGTATAAAGTTCCTTTGTTTTTAGCCTCTAGTAGGAGACTGTCTCAAAGGGCAGGACCAGTCATAACCATCTGTAATGTGTTGGGGGACATCCAGGTTGTTGGGCTTTTTATGTGAGTTAATTCTAATACAAGTAGCACAGTTTAAACCCAGTCTTTTTGTCTTTTTCTCAAGCTCCTCCATGAATTTTCTGGGGGTCCTCTCCCTCCGACTTCTCTGGTACCTCCGGTAATCTGATATTAGCCACTTGTGCTCCACTTTCAAGATGTTCTAAGCCTCAGAGTAATATGTTATTCTCTAAGGCGATTCCTGAAAGAGCAGTTGCCAATTTAGTCACGTTTTATGGTTAACAACTCTGGTGTTAAAGTAGTCTACCTCTCCAGTTCATATACTGTTTTGTTGAGCTCTTTAACTGCCTGCAGCAACACAGCATTTGACAACTGCACCTCCCCAGTCAAGTCAGGAGCTTGTCCGCCCTTTCCAGCACCATCCAGTGGTCTTGCTGAATAGCCCTTCCCGGCATCCTGAGATAGGGCCCTGCCATGGCTTTCACATCACCAGAATACATCAGATTTTACCTGTGCATTTGTAATGCAACTTCTGTTGAACTATCCCACCAAATGTATAGCAGGAGTACTTTTTAAGATAAATGTAGCAGTTGAATTACTGCACGAGCTGGAGTTCTGCAGAAGTTATAATTTCCAGTCAGCCACAACTTCTGCCCCTGCCAAAGGGGATTCAGTTTTTTTGAATGGTCAGTTTGACTGATGGGGCAAGCTAATTGATTCTGAAATTCCAAAGAAGAGGCAGCTCCCCAGAGGAAGATTGAGATGCAGGCGTGTGTTGGTATCCAATAGTGGATTAGGGTTAGCCTTGGGAGAGGTATAGACCCCCAAAAATTAGGGAACTGGAAAAAGAGATTCTGCACAGAACATATTAATATGAGGAGGGGGAAGAAGCTCTGGATACAGTGTCACAGGTGAGGCCATGACGAATGTATAGATAGAGCAACACTGCCACCATGCTTACCATGATTCTGTTTGTGAAGCCCATAACTGGCAATGGAGACTTCACATTTCATCACTATTGTATATCCTTGCAGAAAGCCAGGATTCAATGATACCTAGAATTACTAGGTTAATAATATTGGGAAACCCACAGCCTAAGCTTGTGATGCTTAGGTAGAAGAATCCTGGCATTAAGGTGGTGGATGCTCAACTCGTTGGGAGTGAAGTGGGTGGGTGGAAAAGAGGGGTCCATGGTTCAGCTCCACATCACACCACACAACAATTTCAGCTCCACATCTCCACACAACAGCAGTAAGTTGATTAGGAAGAGAATTGGAGTGGAGATTGTTGTCAGCAGGGAAGGGGAAGCAAGAAAAGAGAGGGCCCTGTGAAAGGTATTAAACTTTAGAGAAGGAGAGGATAGGAGGATAGGGTGGATAATGAGAGAAGAGGGTAGGATGTGAAATACAGAAGAAAAGGGGGGCTAGTGAGGGGAAGGGAGCTGGGATGTAGCACGGAGAATGGAAAAGGGAGAGGACAAGAAGTAAAGGAAAGGGGGGCAGAAGCATAGGTGGAAGTTACAACAAATAAATTTGCATGTACTGTATATGAACCAAAAATTAGTAAGTTTTGTAAAAAGTTTAAATAAACTTTTCTAAGCAGTCTGCTAAATTGTTTCATCAATGTAATGTATTGGTACATTTATGTATTGTTTTTAGCACACTCTGCTATACTCTCTCTTTCCCTACTACGTGTAAGCATAAAGCCACGACGAAGGTGGCATCTAATGGTGGATTAATGCATGGTTGGGAGGGTTGTGCACGAGGCCGATGCCTGCAACGGCCCAGCCATGCATTAATCCACCATTAGATGCCACCTTCGGAGTGGCTTAATGCGCTTGTAACATGGCTTCTACGAGACTGTAGTTACTCTGTCTTATTTTCATACTGTCCATGGTACAATACAAACACTTATTGCACTCCTTAGATTTCTTCTTTGAACTTTTGGAACATTTTGCACAAACATTTTTACATACTCATATTGTCAAAAAGATAATTCACATAACTGTTAACAGACTGTCAACTTTTTTTTATGATAATTTAGGACATCTGAGCGGGTAATATTCCTGTGCACACCGTAGGAGGTCCATGACATGGTAATTCCTCGGTTCCTGTATATCGCTGTCATTCTGTTTTGCATATTTCCTTAGCCTGTGTGTGTACTGAGCGTCTCGCTCCGATCTCCCTATCTGTCCTGTTGAATGTCTCCCCTTCCGTTGAGCCTTTCTTCCTTTGCTGACTGAGTTGCAGCTGCAGTAGGTCTACTCCCTGCGTTTTCAGTATGATTACTTTGCATTAGCCGTCCGACATACCGAAAACGTTTGCCAGTTTAACGCATCTTGCAATTCGACTTCCTCTCCCTGTCACTGCGCGTTGCCCTGCCGGACTCTCTTGGTGGTTGCTCCTCTCTCCTACTTCCGCTCACTGACAATTCCCGATCTACATTTGCATTTATTATCCCCCAGTCATGTGCAGACACACTCATGGGCATTTGGGTGGGTCGGTGTGACAGACAAGTACCTCTCACTTGGAACACATTACTATTCTCTGATGTGCTGCTTTTCAAGGTCTGTGGCTGACTCTGGTACTTCAGTTTGGGGACGGCATTACTGGTGGATTAATGCCATCTCCAAAGTACACCATCTGATGCATTTCATCCAATGGATACTGCCCGTTTGCTCATTCATATCTATGCCATGTTCCAAACCTCATTCTAGCCTCTGTGCTCTCACCTTACCTCCTCATTCTCTCCCCCTCACCCCCGTCCTTTGAAATATGTCATAAATTGTTCACTCCTTGTTATGCTCTGATCTTACTTGATACACTTTTCTTTTTTTCATTTACTAAACTTTATTAAATTTTGAGCAGCACATGATCCAAAACAAAACAGGGATAATGACAAAGAGCTGCACACACATAATAAGACATACCCCCTTCCCCCACTTGATATAACTGCTTACCTGTTTAAAATATGCTTACAGATTACTGTTCTTGTCTGTAATTGTTATTTTGACCCAGAGCCTTTGACAATAGGTCCTACCTAAAGGATCTTGTGTGTAATTAATAAATATTTAAATGAATAATTGTATAGGTCAGTATATCTGCAACTGTACATGCTACAAGCTAGAGTTGTACCCCCTGGGAAAGGCAAAAGTCAGGCCTTTCTTTTTCGCATAATATTTTTATTGAATTTTTATTTATTTATTTATTTATTTTTTAAATTTGCCTTTTACCATCTTCCTAGCTGCCGGCCACCCGATGCTTCAGCCCGGTCACGGGCCGACGGCTTCCACCCCCCAAATCAGCCTCGGGTCCTCCGATACCCCGTGGCTTACCCCCCACGGCGGGGCTACGGGATGGAGAGGGCGAGACATCCCGAAGAGACCGTAATCGGTCGGAGGACTGGCCTGGGGGGCTAATCGAGGCCGCGGCGGGCTTCATGGAGGGCGGCCGGCAACCGTCCATTTTCCTCTTTTCCGGGAAGGCGGGTGCAGGCAATGATGCCTGACGTCCGCCCGCCCTTCTATACTCTTTGAGCTGCATGGGTGATTCCTGGCCTCCGGGTAGGAGTCCCACCGCCCGGATGCTGCCCCAGCCTCCCCCGGAGAAGGAGAGCAGTCCAACGGACGCCGATCCATTTCCTCGCCAGCCTCCGACGACCGAGTCCGCCTTCGAACCCGGTCGCCAGCGTCAGCAAGCGGAAATCCAACCGCTGTGCCGACGGGCCGGCTGCCATTTTTATTGAATTTTTAAAAAAGGAACACATACAAACAGTATAGACAATACATCACATTGGAATAATAAACTTGAAGACCCACAAGGTAATAAACTATTTCATGCTACAGTTAATCTCTGTACTTTATATGTTAAGAGGTTTGGTACATTCAGTTTGGTGTTTACTATCAGGAAGGGATAGCCATTCCATGAGTTTATATTAGGCCACTGTGAATGGCTGCAGCCTCTGCTGGAGGCAATGAGTCCAGGTATTTTCCCAAGCTTCTGAGAAACGAGTCCTCCCTTCCTTCAAGGTATAGGTTAGCTGTTCCAGTATCACATTCCGTAGAACTAGGGGTTTTGCCTGTGCCTGGGTTAGAATTATTCGTGAAACCCAGGTGTTTTGTGTGCATTGGCAGGCTACTGAAGCAAGCACCCTAATCCACTTGGGGTATGACTCAGGCCCCCCCAACAGATCTTTCATACCAAGAGTAGGGAGAGGAGTGTGTAGGGGACCATCCTGCCTAATAATATAATGAGCTCCTGAGCCACCCCTGTCCAAAACAGCTTCAGTGTTCCTCACTGCCCCTCCCAGAAGTAGTGTTTGTATGTGCCCAGGGCCACTTTGCATCTGCCACAGTTCAGGGAAATAGTGGGGTTAGATTTATGAACTACACTGGGCAGGCAGTACATTCTGTGAATAAATTTATACTGTAACTCTCTGAACCTATCACAAATTAGTAGACCTATATCTAGCCTCAGAAAGGTGCCCCGGCTTACATCTGGGATGGGAGTCCCCCAGTCCCTTTCCTGCTGGTTTCTAACCTTTGTTGATAAATCTGGTAAATAGGTTCTATCCTGTTTGGCCAGCTTTGTAGTTAGGCCCTTGACTGATACTCTTGAACAGTAAGTGACTAGTTCCAGAGCCGCCAGGGGTGATGCATCCACTGGCTTCCCCCTTATACTTCTGCCATATGCCTTCACTTGGAGGTACCTGTACTGGTGGGACTGTGGAAGCTCCAGCTTTTCTTGTAGCTCCACAAAAGGGCAGAGGCCCTCCCCTGTATTTGGGTCCCCCAGGCACTTAATGCCCCAGTCTTCCCATTCCTTGAATCCTCTGTTCCCAAGCCCAGGTAGAAATTCAGGGTTCCCCACCACTGGCATCAACAGAGTCTTATTCCCCCCCTCCCCCCTGCATCTTCCTAGTTGCCTCCAAGGCCTCCAGTGCATATTGTGCAAGAGGGTTAGGGGATGCCCTCTGATTGTAGGCACACCTACTCTCGAGAGTCAGATATATAAACAGTGTCCCTTTGTTTCATTCCTCTCCTAAGTCAGCCAGCTGGCAACTTCGCTTCTGTTCACTCAGTCCTGGATATACCTCTGTTGTATGCTATGTAGTATCCCCTCGAGCCCTGAAACTAAGGCCTCCCCGCTCCAGCTTGCTCTTGAGCCTCTGGAGGCTCATCCTGGGCCGCGCACTCTGCCAGATAAAATTGGTAAACCCTTGGTAAACCATGTTCTAACCTCTTGAGATCTGCTGTAGTGGGACCTATGGGTAACATTTGTAATACATGAAGTCTAGGCAGAGCATTCATTTTTAAAAGGCTAATGCGGCCAAGTCAAGATATGGGCAGCGCCCTTCACTGCTCTGAATCTGCCAGTACGATATTAACCATTGGCTTGAAGTTACAGGTGTATAAACTACCTAGCTCTCTGCCTACCTTGATCTGCAGGTAAGTCGGGGACCTCCCTACTACCTTCAGGCCCCATGTTTCCCTTACCCAGGTATCAGGGAGCTTTCCTGGGGCCATAAGCTCAGAGTTATGTAAGTTTAACTTGTAGCCAGAAAAGGATACACAATCTCAGATGACCTGCAGAATTATTGGCATGGACTCCTTGGGATTATTAATAAATAATAGCAGGTCATCGGCATACAGTGTAATTTTGTGCTGGTTGCAGGAGGCTCAGTGAATCTCCCTGATCTCCCTTGTGGATCTGATTTTGAGAGCTAGAGGCTCAGTGACCAAGGCAAAGAGCAGCAGGGGTAGGGGACATCCCTGCTTCGTATCTTGGAACAAGCGGAAGTCTCCTGGTGGGCTCCCATTCACCAATATATGAGCTTTCAGACCATTGTACAGTAACTTTACCATATCCACATACTCATCTCCCAGAGCAAATCTCCCTAGGACCCCGAACAGGTACTCCTACTCAGTGCATACCGGGATGCAGAGACTCCCAGTGCACCATGTTCAGAAACCTGCACATGTTGTGGTATAACAGCCTGCCTGCACAAAGCCTGTCTGGTCTGGGTGCTCTATCTGTGGGAGCACCTGCTTGAGGTTCTTTGCTGTAATTTTGGCTAAAATTTTAAGATCACAGTTTAACAGGGAGTTGGGCCAGTAGGATGAACATTCTCCTGAAGGTCCTTCCCTGGCTTGTGTGGCACACAAATAGAGGTTTCATAGCACGAGGCAGGCAGCCCCCCCCTTATAGCTTCCCGAAACATGTATGTCATGGGACCCACCAGAGCTGCCCCCAACTTGGCCCCAGAGGAGGGCGACCAGGATGATACAGGGGCTGGGGGAACAGACGTATGAGGAGAGACTCAAGGAGCCCAACTTGTACTTCTTGGAAGAGAGGAGGGACACAAGGGCTATGATTGAGGTTTTTAAGTATCTAAAGGGGGTAAATAGGGCACGCCCTGATAGGATTTTCCAGCTGAGGGAGGCTGGGGTCGCCAGGGGGCATCACTTGAGGCTGGTAGGCGAGAGGCTCATAACAGAGACTAGGACACGCTACTTCACAGAGAGGGTGGTGGAGCCTTGGAATGTGCTGCCTGTGGAGCTGGTGGAATTGAATACTGTGAAGGGCTTCAAAAGGGGCTGGGACAGGTATAGGGGAAGATTAAACTGAGTAATGCCAGACCTGGAGATGCACCCCCGATAGGGGATGAGGTTCGGGGGGGGGCAGTAAATGATGCATCTACCAGGTGCTGATTCTCGAGCAGACTCGATAGACCTTTGAACCTACTCTGCTGGCATCTTAGTATGTTAGTATGTAAAACCATCTGGTCCTCTGGCTGTTCTACACTTCAGGGTCCCTATGGCTGTTAATACTTCCTGCTTGGTGATTTGTGCTTCCAGCGTCTCTTCTGCTCGTCAGTAATAGTGGGGATAGTGATTCCATCCAGGAAGGCGGTGGCACCCCCCGCCCCCGTACAAGGCACTCTGCCTTAGGCAGATCCTCATAGAAAATCCAAAATGCCTCTTGGATACCCTCAGATTTCTGCTCCGAGTTCCCAGTCATGCCCATTATGGTTGAGATCCTTTCTGAGACCTACCTGCCTTGCACCAGTGTTACCAACAGGGAGTCTAGGTTTTTTTTTGTTTTGTTTTTTTGCAATCACAAACAAAAGGATGGTCTGCTCTCTCACAGTGCCTTGATGAAAATAATAAGGTGGATTGGATCAGAAGTAGTGCAAACGTTGCCGCAGTTATTTTACCAAACAAACAGACAGACAGGATGACTGGCCCACAGACGGCACAGGTGTCCTGGTGCTTTGCTTCGAAGAGCTTTGTGGTTGTCCAGTTTGAAGGAAGGAATCATCTCCTTGGTCTGCACCAGTCTCACACTGGAAAGCACGGACCATCCTTTTTTGTTTTACTTGGCCCAGCTTGTTGCCCCATTCAGATATTCGTTGCCGGGCAAAGAACAGAGCTGACCTTGCCCCCCCCCCAACCTTGTAAACAGGAGGTTCATGGCCTCCCTGGTAACTGTAAGCTCCCTTAGTACCACCTCCTCCTCCATCTGCTGCATTCTTTTCTAGTTCCGTCGCTTTCCCCTCAAGCTCCTGCTTCTTCTCACTTCTGCATCTCTTAAGGATAGCTACATAGCTTATCACAACTCCCCACACATAGGCCTTCCCTGGATCCCACAGGATGGCTATGGATGGCGCTCTGGACTCATTAGTTGCCATTTAGGTACCCCACCGTTCCTGCAGGTGTTGGCAGAATTTCTTTAGCAAGCAAATATGTGGAAAATCTCTAACTTGAATTATTCACCCTGTCCTTATTAGTTTTCAAAGCCATCAATACCACTGCATGATCTGAGATATAGATCGGGCCTTGGTCCACTGTTACTACCTGCTCATCTAGGGACAAAGATGACCAGGCCTTTCTAAGGATGCATGATATTCGGTTTTACATTTCTGATTCAAATGATACTTGCTTCTAAAGTTGCACAGTCATTATCGATAGAAAGACAATACACGGTTGTAAATTGTATTGTATTGATATATAAACATTGCATCGACATGACACAGCCCTATTGACTTGACTTCAAGTTTTCATTTAAAAAACAATTAAGCTCCTAGCCCTAATGGTTCCAAAGGTTGCCCATTCCAAAGATAATTTCTTGGCACAGGCTACCTTTGGAACCGTTATGACTAGGAACTTAATTTTTATTAAATGAAAGCTTGAAGTGGAGTCAGCAGAGCTGTATCGTGTCGATACTGTTTTCATGCATGAGTGTACATCAAATCAGCCATCCAGCTGTTAAGTGGAGGCGGCAACGCTTTTACAATATTTGCTGCTGCATCAGAAAATAACTCGTAGCATTCTATCAGGGAGAACCACAGCTTTTTTACTTGTTTTAGATATACTTAACTGGAAGTTTTTTTACTTTATTTCTCTTGTTAGTTGGAACAATGCTGCATGGATGCCATTAACATTGAGCTTTTACTCAGTGGCTTTTCCTATTGCTTAATGAACATAATAAGCTAACCTATGTAAACATTTTATTTATCTGTTAAGTTTAAACTCGTTTACCCAGTGTGGACAGATGTAGTCACCTTATTGACAGGATCGAGGGAGTAAAACGCTCCAGTTCACCTAATCAGTTGCTATTATGGGACTCGAACGTGGGATCTCCTGGTTAGCAGTACTGGGCTTTAGCCAACATTCCACTCTGTCTCCAGGGACTACATTTTGGGGTAAAATTTGCTATTTTGAGCTTCTGTTCCTGACTGTAATCTCTGGGGTTTCAGGTCTTTCATCCCAGACAAGCACATGGTATACTGCCCCGAGCAGCTGCTGAAGGTGATTCTGGCCTATATCCACTACATGCCGGACCACTGGAAGGGCAATGCCCACTGTTATGAGACCAGGGACGAATTTGCACAGCTCTTCCAATACAAGGCGGTGAGGGACATCTTCATTGTTTTTTCTTTTCATGTAGGTAATTATGCTCCTGGCCAGCCACCCCCCTCAAAGCCTAGCTACCTCCCAGCCGAGAGCCCCCCCCCCACCACACACATACACACACACTTTCCTTCACCCAGGGTCATGGAGATTCGGTGGAGGCATGCCCAAGAGTACTGCTGCAGTCACCCTGGCAACAGCTATTTTTCCTCCTGCATTTCTTTCTGTTTGTTCCCCCAGCTTCCCGCAATGATGTGCGATACCATACAGCCTTGTACACTCACAGCATATTCCTGCGGATGAGGAAACTCGTCAGCCAACTGCAGGGGGTTGCTGTGACGGTGCGCTGCACCACCTCCCCAGGCTGAAACATACTGGCCATGAGACAGCCCCGCACATTTTCTCTCACTTATTTCCCATGTAGCATTGTCCTTCGAACCCTTGTACACCTAGCTTTGGGTCTTGTTTGTCAATGTCCCAGCCCCTACAAGTGCTGCACAGCAGAGTTTCTCTGCAGCGCAAGGCTTGCGAGTGCTGCAACTATCATTGAGATGGTGTCAGGTGTTCTCTCTTCATTTTTCTCCCTGCCTCCACCCACCGTACTACGCACAGATTAATAGTGGCCTCGTGCACACGCTGTGGAACTCCCTGTGAGGGAGCAAGCACAAGGGGTACTGCAGCAGCAACATGTGGCAATGCCCTCCTCCATGTGGAAACCACTACTGACAGCAGCATTGCCCCAGCCCTGTCCACCGTTCTTCTACCAACCCGATTCCATTCTTGAACCAGCTTGCCAACTTTGTATTGGAATGTGCTACTTTGGGGCTGCCAGGTGGGCCCTGGACAGTTTCATGCTTGCCAGAGGCTGCCTTACTTTTTCCTTTTCCTTTTGTTTTCTCAACAGGTCTTTATTCTAGAGGAACTCCTGAGTCCCATTATCACTCCATTCATTCTGATATTCTGTCTGAGGAGGAAATCCCTGGAAATTATTGATTTCTTCAGGAACTTCACCGTGGAAGTGGTGGGAGTCGGGGACACCTGCTCCTTTGCACAGATGGATGTGAGGCAGCACGGACACCCTGCTGTAAGTGCAAATTGTAATTGCAAAACCTGCAAATCACACAAAAGGGTATTCTCTGGCCTATGGTACACTTGGAAAATGACAACATATCTCATTTTAGTAGCTACTTCTTGGGTTTCATGATCGTTTTATATCTCAGAAAGTTCTGTATCTTAAGCTTATTATGCACTTTTGGCCTGTGAACACTGTGACTGTCTTTTTCAGTATCTCTTTATTTTTTCCACCTCCTAACCACCGCTGCCAGCTCTTCTTCTGCTCCTAACAAGCCTTAACTCATGCTGAAGGGGCTGCTCCCTGCTGCTTCCCTCGCCAACAGCAGGGCCCCTTCTGATGGGAAACTGAAACCGGTATACAAAAGGGGACATACCCAAGACTGAAAGGCCCAACCCTGTGAAAATGTAGGGGGAAGGGGTATAACTACCTCGGCAGTGTCTCTCAATTGCTAATGTTTCCTTTCTTCCCTTGGAAGACCTTATGGGTTACTAGCCATGTCCTGCTGGCCATTGGGGCCCACTGGGGTCTCCCCTTCCCTGTCTGCTGCCCCAAGTTTCTGCATCTCCCCCACCCTCCTGCCTGACCACCAGGGAACTGCATACCTCTCAACCTTTTGTCCCCAGATGTGGAACATTGTGTTCCACATTTTGCCAGATTGTTCCACATTTTGAGAGACAATCACATTTTTAACTAAGAAGTTCAGAACATGGTTAAAATGTGTGTCTTTATGTTCACAAAGTTTGTTGTTAGTTGAATAACATATTTTTTCACATTATTTACCTTGGATTTTTGTTTTAAAATCTTAACATTAAATGTAGGACAAATCCTCTCAATGTGTAATGGGGCTTTTGTAAAGTAAAAGGAGGAACTGTTCCTCTTAACATGGGCATTTGAGAGGTATTGGGGGGGCTGATATGCAGAGGGGTATAACTCCCTCCCTCCCCACAGAGGATTCCACTAGGATACAGCCTGAACTTCCTACTAGCCTGTAGCATATCTTGTTGGCTTCTGTGACAAGGGATTTCCTAGCTACAGCATGATCAGGTTGACCTTCTAAATATACATATATCTTGTAAGAGTGGCTTTATCAATCAATCAATCACTTTATTTAACCAGGCATAAACACCATTGAGCAAGCTCATTTTCAAGGTGGTCCTGGTCATTAATACAATACAGTACACTTCATAAGATTACAATTACGGTGGACAGCGGTGCCAGCCCTGAGCACTAAACTGAAAGCCAAGCAGCTACAGTAGCCAGAATTACAAAAATGGGTCTATTCCATGTATAAATGAAGACTGAAGCAGGAGAAAAGAAACAAATTTACAGACGTAAAGCACAACTTCAGTGTCGAGATAAAACAAAATTATGAGCAGACTGAGACGGGCAAATGTCAATTCGGGGACAAGCGTCAGCGGTAAAATGAACCTGGCGGGCAAATAATAAACGGGAAAATGGAGTTGGAAACTTGTGTGTCAGGGGAATAAGAGTCGGGCAAACATACTAGACCCATTTGAAAACCAGCTGTGGACCTGAAACTTGGCCCCTTGGGCTAGTGCAGAGTGGTCACAAAGGCCACTTGCAGCACTGGCTAATATTCTGTAGCTCCTTCTTATGCACATGTAAAGGGCAAAAGGGCTTAAAATCAGTTCTAGGAATGTGGGTATGGTGCACTATCCGCACTTTGGCAGTCTTCCTTCCCCTTTAATTCCAGCCGGAACATCTTCAAGCTAAGCTCTTCCCATCTGGGTGGTATTCTTCTTGGCTTCACCCCATGATATCAGATCTTCCTTTCCGCTGAAAGAGTCAGGTCTCCTCCTTCGCAGCTCTCTGCGCATAGTTTAGGCCTATTTCTTCTAATTGTATCTTCAGGCATTTTTTTCCTTTTTGGTATTAACAAAACCATTGGAAAATGGAATGCGACAAACCCCAAACAGGCCCAGGGTTTAAAATGGTACATCATGTGCAACCAGAAGATGTTGCATACTGACCCTCACACCTCGTGCGTGTACTGTCAAGGAGCAGAACATGACCCACAGGCTTGCGGCCTGTGTATGAACCTGCTCCCCTCCTCTCTCGAGGACAGGTTCGCCTGCCTACTCCTTGGCCAACTGGATGAACGGGATCCTCCGGTGTGGTCCAAGAATGCCTGTTTCTGTGGCAGGTTCAGCCTCTAAACTGGCTGCTGTTGAAGAGGCAGCAGCTCAGGCCGCGCCGGTCTCTTCTTCAGCCCTGGCGTTGCTCCCAGTGGATGCCAGTGTGTGGGCTTCCTTTTCTGGATCATTCCAGGATATATGTTAGTCCTTACAGACCCTTAGGGGAGGCACTTCCCGAGGGGACAGATCCATGAAGTTGAAAAAGAATCATCACAGGTCATGTGACTGGGAACGGGCATGCTCTTCCACTCTCGCAACTCACATCGACCACTCAACAGCTGTCGAGCTTTCGACTTCGGACAGTCCTGCCAGGCTGAAGAGCAGGCGGATAGCTCCACAGTGACCCTGTCGAGCTTGTTGGCTAAGATGCGGGCCAACTAGCTGACTGAGATTTTTTCTTGAACCTGGTTGACCCGTTGTTGGATGAGTTGGGCAGTGACTCTCTCTCTCCCAGACTGCTGTCCTTTTGGCTGTCTCCCAGGAGGGACAGAAAAAGGTGTCTGACCAGGCTGTCTCCTCCCAGGAGATTCCCCCTTCGAGGATCTCGCAGCAGGACCTGGTCTATGTGGCATACATGGCCCCTCCTCCCATGTCTTCTCGATGGTGGCACACTCATCACTGGTCAATGTCCAGGTTGAGGACCTGGTCCTAATCCCAGTCTTGGAACATTCTCAGGAAGTGCCGTTGATGCTCCTCTTCATACTTGTCTGGCAGTACAAGGAGCTCATGTTGCAGCAGTGGGTCCTCGGGCAAGGTCAGTCCCTCCAACAGGCTCCAGCGCTCTCGTGGTCTACTCTGGTGAGGCCTGTTCTGGTCCAGCCCCATCCAGTGGACCCTACTCCAGCCTCTCTGCCAATCTTGGTGGAGCCTAGACACAAACAGCCCTAAAGTGCCTTCAGGAGGGAAAAGAGGAGCGGGGGGGAGACACAGATGTAGTGATAGAGAAGGATAGAGTGAGGGAGGGGCTGTTGGCATTGAAGGTGGACAAATCACCAGGCTCCCAAGGGTACTAAAGGAACTGGCTCAGGAGCTGGCAGGGCCACTGGCAGACCCATTTAATAGTTCACTAGAGTCAAGCATGGTACCCCAGGACTGGAGAACAGCACATGTAGTGCCCCTCCATACAGATGGTTCCAAGGATGACCCAGGGAATTACAGACCAGTCAGTCTGACCTCCGTTGTGGGCAAGCTCATGGAGACCATACTAAACGAAAGGCTGGTGGAATATCTAGAAGAGCATGGTCTCCGGGATGCAAGGCAGCATGGGTTCATGGGAGGGGTGGGGGATCGTGTCAAACAAATCTGATTGATTTCTTTGACTGTGTCACTAAGACAGTAGACAGGGGCCAAGCAGTAGACATCCTCTATCTTGACTTCAGCAAGGCCTTTGACTCTGTGTCTCACAAAAGGTTGATCAGGAAGGTGGTGGATCTCGGAGTTGGGGAAAAGATGGCCAGATGGGTGGAAAACTGGCTGGGGGACAGAACCCAGAGGGTGGTTGTAGGGGGAGAGTTATCTGGCACCAGAGAGGTCACCAGTGGTGTCCCACAGGGCTTGGTGCTGGGGCCCGTGTTGTTCAGTGTCTTCATCAGTGACATTGGGGATGGCATTAAGGGCAAAATGTGCCTATTTGCGGATGACACTAAGCTCTGTGGGAAAGTGGACACAGCTGAAGGGATACAGGACCTACAAGAAGATCTGGAAAAGCTGGGGAGGTGGTCCAGGATCTGGCAGCTTGGCTTCAATGCCAAGAAATGCAAAGTTATGCATATTGGAGCCATGAATCCCAGGACAGAGTACTACCTATGTGGAGTCCGAGTATCTGCTTCAGAGGAGGAGAAGGACCTGGGAGTTATGATCACTAGTGACTTGAAGCACTCCATGCAGTGCAAGAAAGCAGCAGCAAAGGCAAACAAGATGTTGGGATGCATATCTAGGGGGATCAGTAGTAGGAGAGAGAGAAGGTTATACTACTCTTGTACAGGTCACTGGTAAGGTCGCATCTAGAGTATGGAGTTCAGTATTGGTGCCAGCATCTCAGAAAGGACATTAACCTGCTGGAGAAGGTCCAGAGGAGGGCTACAAAGATGATAGCCGAACAGCAGGGTAAGGCATACAAGGAGAGGTTGAGGGCACTGAACAGGTACTTCTTTGAAGACAGGGGAGAGAGAGGGGACATGATTGGGACCTTCAAGTACTTGAAAGGGATAAATAAGTTTGATAAGGAAAGTCTCTTTAAATTGAGTGGCAACCATAACACGAGGGGGCACAGTCTTAAGCTGGAGGGTGGGAGGTTTAGGAGGGAGGTCAGGAAGCACTTCTTCACAGGGAGGGTGGTGGACACTTGGAATGTACTGCCAGAAGAGGTCATCTCGTTGAAGACAATGGGCAGCTTTAAGAGAGGCTGGGATGGACAAGGGGGAAAGTAAGGATCATGGGCAGGGAGGATGGAAGGCATTGGGAGGGAGGGCAGGGACATTAGCTCAAGCTGTGGACCCTGCAATATAAGCAGACTTGATAGACCAAATGGCCTTCTTCTGCTGGCGTCTTCATATGTTCATATGCATGGAGCCCTCCTGGCCATCTTTCTATCCGGATAACCCACTCTGATGAATCCATAGTAGTCCATGTGGACAGAAGGCTGAGGGGAGTGTTCCAGGAGTTGTCGGACACTGACAGCTCCTCCATGTATTCCTCTAGGACCCCTGGATTCGATTGGGGGGAGTCCGAGGAATTTGCTTCCGACCACAGTCCCATCAGGACCTTACTCGCTCATATTCTCGAGTTGATGGAGATTCCTCTGGAGCCAGTCCAGAAGCATGCCAAGTACCCCCAACGGAGATCCTTGACCTGGACAACTCCCCAAGGGTGGCCTTTCCAGTGGCAGAAGCTATCCTGTGTCCATCTTGGAGTTGCAGCAGCATCCAGCTTCTTGTTCTGTACCTTCTGCCCGTATGGTCCACAAGTATACAGTTTTGACTGGATCTTTCCCCAGCTTCTCCAGTCACCCATCGGCTGAGGGGTTAGTGGCAGATTCCATCTTCCATCGGATGGGTGATGTCAGGGATGTCGACAAGCCCCCCTGACGAGGAATCTAAAAAGCTGGACCACACAGTGGGGTGCGTCTGCCTCCTGGCTGTCACATCCCTTCCTGTGTTTCCCATGGGGGGGTTGGCTTCACCGTTTCTGGCATGCTTGGTCTGCTATTACTATGGACAGATGGGTGTTGGACGTGATGGATTGAGGTTTGCCTTTTGACTTGGAGGCTGTCCTGCCATACCAGGCCCATGCCCCATGAGTGTCTGTGGCTTCCCTGGACATGCTGTCCCCTCTCAGGGAGGGCATTGCCCAGCTTCTCGAGAAGAGTGCTGTGGCTTGTGTCACGGATGCTACAGCAGGCCAGGGTTTTGTTGTTAGGTATTAAATGGATGGGGGATTGGTACCCCATACTGGATCTGCATGATCTGAACCAGTTCTTGAGGAGGCGCAAGTTTCAGACGATTACTCTGAATCAGATAATTCCATCTCTGGAGCAGGGCATGTGGTTCTGCTCTCTGGACCTCCAGGACACCTTTTTTCACATCCCAGTCCATCCATCCCACTGGCAGTACCTTTGGTACTGTGTAGAGGGGGTTCTTTATGAAGTCTGGGTCATGCCTTTCGGACCCTCCTCGGCTTCCCTGGTCAGCAACAAGTGCATTTCAGTGGTGGCAACGTTCCTGAGGCGCCACAGGGTCCGGTCTATCCGTACCCAGGCAACTGTCTGATTGCCCGTCCAACCTGGGAGGTGGTGGAACAGTCCAGGGATCTGACATGCCACACTTGCTTGGCCTTGGGTCTGCTCATCAGTCCAGCCAAGTTGGTACTCAATCCCTTGTAGATCATTCACTTCATTGGAGCAGAGCTCGACTCCCTCTGGGGTCAAGGCCCGACTTCCGGCGGACCGGGAAGGAGACCTTACTTCCTTTGCCTGATCATTTCAGATTGGGCACTCACACCCTGCCTGGGACTTACTGCAGCTTGCTGAGGTACATGGTGTCCTGCACCAGTGTGGTCTGATGTGCCCGCTGGTGATTGCACTCCCTGCAATGGGAGCTGGCCCTTCAGTGGTCTGAGCGCCTTGGTCACCTGGACTAGTTGGTCATGATGACACAGCTGATGTGGGATGCCTTCCACTGGTGGCTAGTCTCAGAACACCTGTAAGAAGGAGTCCCATTCGTCCACCCAGAGCCAATGGCCTTTCTGACGACCGACTTGACTCCGGTGGGTTGGGGAGCCCACTTGGGGTCCACAGGGCCCACGGGCTGTGGACCCCCAAGGAATCCCGATGTCGCATCAACCTGCTGGAGCTCTGTGCAGTGTGTCTGGCTCTATCAGTTCAAGGTCAGGTCATGCAGGTCCAGATGGACAATACCACGACCACGAACTACCTCAACAGGCAGGGTGGAATGCCTTTCCTCCAGCTATGTCAGGAAGCCCTCTGCACTTGGACCCTCATGCGCAGCCTGGATGCTGGTCTCCTGGCCATTCATGTGGCTGGAGCCTTCAACCAGCTAACGGACACCCTCAGCTGGATGAATGAGACATTTCACAAGTGGTCCCTTCATCAGGAGGTTGTGAACCACCTGTTCTCCCAGTGGGGCACTCCCCGGTCAGCCTGTTTGCCTCCTGGGAGAAGGCAGAGCTGAGGCTGTTCTGTGCCCGCCCTCTCAGAGCAGGTCACTGATAGGTGATGCCTTCGCGAGGCCCTGGACCCCAGGCCTCTTTTACACCTTCCCATGATCCATTGTGTGCTGGTCAAGGCTCAGAGGGTCAAGGCGAGGTGACCCTGGTAGCCCCGGACTGGCCGCGCCAGGTCTGGAACCCAGGTCTCCTCAGCCTTAGCAGCAGCAGGCCTTCATGGCATCTGCCTCTGTGCCCAGACCTACTTTCTTGTAACAAGGGTAAGGTCTTATACCCAGACCTTCCGTCCCTGTATCTGACAGCCTGGTTTCTGAGTGGCTAGAGTTCCAGACTTTGGGTTTCTCCGAGGAGGTTCTCCATATCGTGAAAGCCTCCCAGAAGGAGTTGACCCACCAGTGCTATGCCTTCAGATGGAAGCGTGTCTCCATTTGGTGCCAGGGCAGGAGGTTAGACCCCATGTCCTGCCTCCTGGCTAGCATTCTGGATTACCTATGGTCCCTTTCCCAGTTGGGCCTGAGGTTGATGACCCTCAAGGTGCACCTGGCAGCGATTCTCAGCATATTGGGTGTGGTCTAATATGCTGATGGTGGCACGGGAAAAGGTGGTCAGGTGCTTCTTTAAGGGCCTTGACCACCTATCCCCGCCGGTGCGTGAACCACCTCCACTGTGGGACTTGTTGCTGGTTTGGCAATGCTCATGGGCAAGCCATTTGAACCCAGGTGTGACATCTCTCACCTGTTGTGAAAGACTGTCTTCTTGGTGGCCATCACCTGCACCAGAAGGATCACTGAGCTCCAGGTGCTCTCAGTGGAGTCTCCGTACTTGGTGTTCCACAGGGATAAGGTTGTCCTCTGCCCCAACCTGAAGTTCCTTCTGAAGGTTGTTTTGAAGTTGCACCTTAACCAGGTAATCAGTCTCCCAGTGTACTTCACCAGTCCAACCTCGGAGGCTGAGCACAGGCTTCTTACATTGGACCTGAGGCGAGTGCTCATTTTTTTTTTTTTTTCATCAATATTTTTACCCTCTTGTCCACCCTGGCCTGCCCCCTTCTGTCTGGTCCCTCCAGCCCCGTCACCTGACTTCCCTGGGACTTACTGTCTCTCCTGCTGTCCTCCGCTTGCAGGACTTACGGCGGGATGACCGGTTGCCAGTGTGGGGTCTGTGAAGGCCCAGACATCATCTTGCAGCCAGAGGGGTTTTTCCTCCTGTGTTGTGTTTTTTCCTCTAAGCTGCACACATGCAAAGGTGCGGACGAACACCGCCTCTGTAGAGACATCCTAAAACGTCCATGATTGGCTTGTCTGCTTGTGCACCCAGACTGTGCTACCACCTGGATACCTTCAGGTGGCAGGCAAGCAGCAGGTCACACAGACCCCTTCCCCGAGGGAGAAGAGCCGTCCTTGGGACGCTTACTCTTCCTCCCCTGGCCAGTCTCTAAACGACCTGGGTCTGTTCCCAAACCCAAGTCACCAGTGTGGAGGGAAGTAATGTGCAGGTTTGCCAGCTCTTTGTCACCTGTGCTGAAGCCGCATCTGGCAGACCAGCAGCTAAGCAGATGACTGCCAGGTGAATTGTCACCTGCATCGAACTCTGCTTTAGGTTGGCTGATAGGGAGCATTCTGTAGGGCTAAGGGCTCATTCCACCCGACACATACTGCTGCCTTGGTGGCTGCTTTCAGGGATGTCCCTGTCCAAGAGATATGCAGGACTTCTACCTGGAAGTAAGCATGCACCTGCATTTCCCACTACCACATCAACCTAGAGTCACGCCGGGATGCTGGTTTTGGGACCTTGGTTCTCCAATCCCTTTTTTTCCAGGTAGGGGTGTATTGATCCCTGCGTCTAGCATGGAAAATCTGATGTCATAGGGTAGAGCCAAGGAATATACCACCCATGTGGGTGGGAGGAACTTAGCTTGAAGATGTTCTGGCTGGAATTAAACGGGAAGGAAGACAGCCAAAATGTGGATGTGCACCATGTACCATTCCTAGAACTACGGTTAGAGGTGAGTAACCCTCATTTACGTGCCCTTGATGGAATCCCCTGTAAGAATATTACTGGTGGAGGATCCTTCCCTTTTGGGGGATTTCTAAAATCAGTATACAACCACTAAATTCAGTAAGATGTGGCACATGCCAAAATACTACGTTTTATCTACACAGGCATTTTTTATTGAATTTTTTTTCCATCTTATGTTTCTGCAGTGTTCCTTTTCCATCCCTGCGCCCCGATGGCTACCCCAGCCATATCACCAACCTCACCCTAGACTTAACTTTACCTCTTGTACTGCCATGGGTGGCTGCCTTGGGAGGTGGTGCATTGCCTGCAGGGTGTTGACATCATACAGCTGATGGAGTTTTGTCCTCCAGTACCCCCCGCCCATACCAGTATCGTGCAGTGGTGCACACACCCTGTGGGAAGATGCAAGCATGTCACAGCACCTAGACAACCAGGTGGGCAACCGCTGCTGTGCCACGCAGCCTCTGCTAGGTGGTGACTGCTCAGTGGTACGTGCTGTCCTTCCTCCCCGAAGGAGGAGAGCCACCACTGGATGCTCAATCCTCTTGTCCCCGAGTGACCCTGGCCCAGTTTCAAACCTGGGTCGCTAGCGTGGTAACAGGTGAAGCGCTCAGTGCCTCAGCCCTCCACGCCACTGGACCAGCCATATATTTCTTATTGAATTTAATGGTTATATGCTGACGGACGACCTTAGATTTTTCCCTGTTCCTCCACCTTTTTCCAGTCCCAAAAAATTAAGCTGTGGCAAAAAGTACCAAATTGCAGAACAAATTATCACAGCTCAGTACTTTTTACTGGAATTGTGGGCAGAAAATTGTCAGGCGCTAAAAATATTTACTGCAGTTGTAACGAAAAGGGCCCAACTGCTGAAAAAGATTCACCAGATTTGTTATAAAAGTGCAAAATTATTGAATTTACCATCAGTTTGACATTTTGTTACTGCATTAGGGGATTACACTAGGAGATACAAGAATAGTGGAATCACTCTTTTTATAGTGATCCCATTTTTCATATGCCTCCTAGTCCAGTCCTCAAAATGCTCTTCGAAAAAATGGTAAAGTAAGCATAACAAATCCTGCACTTTTGCACTTTGAAACCTCTGTGGGTCATAGAGGGGGGCATGTCTGGTTGGAAGACTGATTTGCCCAATGCCACCACTGAACCACAGCTTTAGGCATGGCAGTACCATGGTCATGGGTGCAGATATGAGGGGACTGCACCAGGCTCACTGATTTGCATTGCACCATAGGCCTGAGGAACTCTTTTCTCCCTGTGACCTGGGCCAACAGTTTATAGCAGTTTGTGGTGGTAGTGTACGTTTGTTGGCACAAAATACCAGTTCTTTGCTGCCCCCAACAGGAGTTCAGAATCTGTTTGTGTGTGTCTGTTACCATATTTTCATTAAACTGACTACCTTTATAGAACAGAATAAAGACACATTGATGAAGTGCTCATTAGTGTTACGTGAATCCAGACTGAATTATGTTGTGGCAAGGTGAGGCAAAGCAGTTTTATTTTTATGGTGCCCAATCCCAGAGGCTCTTGTCACTTTACATAAATAAAAGCAAGATAAATAGAACAGCGTAAAGTTTAAGACACAAAGGTATGCATAATCAACAGGTGTTTTATCCTTAGCCAAGTTTTAATTATGTGCTACTGTACCAATGGTTGAGTGCTCTGCACAAAAGGGGCCCTGAACTGGGTGCATATGCAGAGGTTTCTCTTGTGTAATCAGCAGAGGTGGTCTTTTTTGTGGACAGAGTGGAGAAACATTGGTGAGCATTATGGGTCAGCCCACACAGTGCCCACTGCACAGTGTCTGCCCCACAGATAACACTCCCAGACCTTTCCTAAGTACTGTAGTAAAGAACAAAATAAAAACAAGGGGAGAGGGGATTTTTAAAGGCTATTCATCTGGAGATAGATGCAAGGGAAAAAACACAGAATGATTAAATGTTCAATACTAGTCGATACCAGTCCACTTACAGAAGAAAGGGTTCTGAAAGAACTAATAAAATTGAAGGTGGACAAATCAGTGGGGCCTGTTGGGATTCATCCAAGAATCCTAAAAGCACTAAGGGTAGAACTAGTGACACCGCTGACTACTCTCTTTAACAAATCATGGGAAGATGGGGTGGTACCTGAGGACTGTAGGAGGGCAGATGTGATTCCTCTTCACAAAAGTGGGAGCAGGACAGAGGCAGGAAACTACAGACCAGTTAGTTTGACCTCAGTGGTAGGGAAAATGATGGAATCACTTCTGAAGGAAAGAATTGTTGAGTACCTAGAGGCCAGTTGGGCATAGGACCCAAGGCATCATGGATTCATGATGGGAAGGTCATGTCAGACAAATCTAATAGATTTCTTTGACTGGGTGACCGAAGTAGTAGACCGGGGGGGGCTGTCGACATGGCCTATCTAGAAATTTAGCAAGGCAGTTGATACAGTCCCACACAAAAGATTAATACACAAGTTAGCCAGCCTTGGAGTGGGTCCCAAGGTGGTAGCCTGGATAAAAAATTGGCTAGACAACAGGATGCAAAGGGTAGTAGTAAACGTAGTCCACAGTGAAGAAAGGAGGGTTACTAGTGGGGTACCGCAGGGTTCAGTACTGGGACCGGTCCTTTTTAATGTCTTGATAAGTGACATTGTAGAGGAACTGGAAGGAAAAGTGTGTCTTTTTGCAGACGACACAAAGATCTGCAACAGGGTTGATACACAAGATGGAGTGGAAAGGATGAGAAGGGACTTGGCAAGGTTGGAGGAATTGTCAAATGTATGGCAGCTCAGATTCAGTGCAAAGAAGTGCAAGGTAATGCACCTGAGAAACAAAAACCCAAGGGAAGAGTACACAATGGAGGGTGAGATACTGACAACAGTAAAAATGGAAAGGGACCTTGGGGTAATTATATCAGATGACCTAAAGGTGGGCAAGCAATGTGAGAAGGCAGTAAGGAAGGCTGGGGGGATACTGGGATGCATAGGGAGAGGCAACAATAGTAGAAAACAGGAAGTTGTTATCTCTCTGTACAGATAGTTGGTGAGACCTCATCTGGAGTACTGTGTGCAGTTTCTGGAGACCCCATCTCTGCAAAGACATAGACAGAGTGGAGGCTGTCCAGAGGAGGGCAACCAAAATGGTGCAGGGTCTGCACCTGAAGACATACGAAGAAAGACTAAAGGAGCTTAATATGGATACCCTTGAGGAAAGAAGGGAGAGAGGGGACATGATAGAAACTTTCAAGTAGCTCAAGGGAATCAACAAAGTCCAAGAGGGTAGCATCTTTCAGAAAAAGAGATGTGCAAGCACAAGGGGGCACAATTTGAAGATGGAGGGGGGATGGCTCAGAGATAATGTGAGGAGGTATTTTTTCACGGAGAGGGTTGTGGATGCCTGGAACAGCCTCCCTGAGGAGGTTGTGGAGTCAAGAACAGTGGGGGCATTCAAGAATGTATGGGACAGACATAAGGCAGTCCTAGTGGGGGGGTAGGATGAAGTAAGCTGTTGGTTAACTAGGATCTGCAGCTTATCTGTTAGGTAGGAAAATGGGCAGACTAGGTGGGCCAAGCGGTCCTTATCTGCCGTCAAATTCTATGTTTCTATTTACAGCCCTTAGCCTATCCTAACTTTTCTTTCTCCAGTGGATGTCTGCAGGGAAAACTGAGGCCTCGATATACCAGCAGGCAGAAGATGGAAAGACAGAACTGTCACTCATGCACTTTGCCATCACCAACCCAAAGTGGCAGCCGCCACGGGAGAGCACGGCTTTTATCAGTCAGATGAAGGAGAAGGTCCAGCGTGACACAGTCAATATGCTCGCTACCCAGGCGGCTGTGCCTGAAAATGCAATGTTTGCCTCCATACAATCTCTACAGTCAGAGACAGAGGTAAATTACATTGTTTCAGATACAGTACCAGGTTTTCTTCTAAGGTTTTGAGGCATTTATGCTGCACTAAATCTGATTGTTTTACCTTGTGTGACACAGATAATGTTCTGTTTTGTTATTCATAGTCAGTGCTACTTGTGCTTCTAGTTCAGTAAGTCCCATTACACAGATATAAATTCACTGGAGGGGAGGCTGTACAAGCCCCATGGTTAGTGACCAGAACTGAGAACTTTGAGATCTCAAGTTTGAATCCCAACAAATCAGTGGAATCAATGTATGACTTCCAAGAAGTGACTTGACCTCCCTATGCTGTAGTCCTACTAGCTTCGAAAGCAGGATCCCAGTGAAGCATGAAGTGTTACATCTCCTTTGGTCTGTGTAAATAAAATGTAAAAAATATGTATGTCCTTGGAGTAGCATCAACATGCACTGTGAAGGCAGAAGCTTGACTACCATTTTGACCAAGGAAAGATGCAGGCAAATGGGTCCCAAGCATTGGATTGCAGGACCGGAAAACAGGAGAAAAATTTGGCATGGGGTAGGTAGAATAAGTAATTAATATAAATTTGTGTCAGAAATAACATGACACATAGGAATTATGCTGTAGTAACATCCCGACTGGGGGTATGTATCCTGAGCCCAAAAGGCATGGGAGCTAAACACCAGGAGGGATGTTACTATCAAACCTGTTGGAATGTGTTTCTCCACTTATAACATGGTTTTAAATAATATAAGAATCTGAATGTTTTAATGTCAGCTGTTTCATTGTATAGTGACCTTTTTGACCCAGGATGACTATATTGTGACCTTTCTGACCTGGAATGATGACCTTTTTGCAGTTAATCTTTTTATTGTATTTATTGTGATTATACATACAAATACACTACATTCTCCAATATACACTTACATAAATTCTTAATGGGAGAAGGAAAAAACATGTTGTCTGAAGCATTATGCAATATTATGACCTTTTTGACTTGGAATATAGTATTTAGTTACTCAAGTAGGGTGTTAAAGCACGCCATGTGACAGACTACTGACCAATGAGGAGGCGCAATTGGCCTGACCCCTTTTTTTTTAATTTGCTGTTTATCCCCCCTTCTGTTCTGACCGGCCGTCTGTTGTCAGGCTCCCTCCCATCCCTATCACCCATCTTCCCTTGGATTTACCCCTCGCCTTTTCACCAGGTAGGGCTGTTCGTCATCGGCGCCCCTCAAGACATTGTTAACCTGCCTCAGGAGATGGGTTCCACAGTTGACGCTGAAGGGCCTGCGGAGGGAGTCTCTCGTTATCCTTCTTAGTTGTGGTGTTTTTCCTTAGTTGCCCTCACCCATATTGGATGTTCATGCACATGGGCTTATGAACACTGGCGCATGTGCACAATGGCATGACATCCTCAGGTGTGGCTGATGCCCACCCACTTTGCCTCTGTTGCATGTTCACCCATGGTAAACTAGGTAGCAGCATTGCGGCAAAAGCTGCAACCCTCCCTTCCCAGACGAGGAGAACTTTCTCTGAGACTCACGATCCCCCCCTTCCCCGGCCAGCCCCTGATGACCCAGGTTGCCCACTTCATGATCGGTAACCCTACTGCTGTGCTGAAGGGCCAGCCGTGGCCAGTTTCAGTTTCTTAAATAACTTTATACAATGTAGGCATGAGTCAGACCTTACAGATAATGATTTATTTTAGCTACTGACGAATTCTAAATGAAGATAAATATTTTATCTCAGTTAGGTGCATCATCAGACTTTATCTCCACTTTGGATAGGTCACAAAGGAACTCTTAACCAGTTGGAGAGCAGCTTACCCAATGTCTGATGACATCACAGCGGCCTCTTCTGAACTCAAAACAAAGCAGTGAAAAAAAAAAAAGAAACGGTTAAATCAGCATTAAAAGCACTAATGTGAAAGTTTGCAATTGAAAATGCACTGTATAAATTGAACACACAATGGCTTGACTCAGAATATGATACTTATCATCACTTGTGAGAGTGCAGGACTTGCATAACTTGCCCATGGCTCTGCCACTCGTGAGTTATTACCCTGCTCCCCACTCATGAAAATAAATGAAATATTCTTTGTCAGACCATTTGTAACCGTAGGTAGGTAGGTAGATAGATAGATAGATAGATAGATAGATAGATAGATAGATAGATAGATAGATAGACAGACAGACCAGTAGATTGGACTAATAGGACAATGACTCATGAGTAGCAGAGCCATAAGTCAGCTACACAAGTCTTGCCTCTTCACAAATGATAAGTGGCCTATTTTAATTCAAGCGTTTGTGTGTCCAATTTATACAGTGTCTTTTCAATTTTAAAGCCACTCTGTTTGGAGTGCAGCAGAGACCTTTGTCATGCCAGGTCCTCTCCAAAGCGGAGATACCGTATATTTTTAATTATTGGCCACTCTCCAGTAGAAACCACGTGCTATAAACAGCCACAGCTTGAAACACTTCATGTTAATACAAGCCACCCTCTGTTATTAGCCATGTGCTAGTATTGGAGGCAACAGGAGCTTCAGTTCCTGAAGCATTAACATCCTCCAGCTCACAGAAGGACAGAGGTCTGAACATCACAGGGACTGCCTCCGGGACTTTACCAGCAGCCATTTTGTGTGGGTATTACTTGGCAATTTGTATATTTAATAGTGGCCTCAGTCGGCAGGGGTTCGGGGGGCCAGCCAGCGGCTAAGATGCGTTATCTAGGGGCGAAGCCCGTACAAAGCCCATGCTGCACGCCAGAGTGCAAACAACATCCTTCAGCCCACAGGAGGACAGTGGTCTAAACATCGCAAAGGCTGCCTACAGAACTTTACCAGCAGTCGTTTGTGTATGCATTACCTGCGGTGGTACATTTAACAGCAGCCTCAGTCAGCAGGGGGGTCGGGGTGAACCAGCAACTGAGAGGTGCCATTTGGGGGTGGGGCATCAGCCTTCATAGCCTGTGCTGCATGCGCCACACTCATGTGAGTGACTCTCCCTGGAGTGGCGAGAGTCACTTGCGTGAGTCAACAGCGGGAGGTTACATTTAAAATTAGTTTAAAGTAAGTCTGTTCCTCTAGTTAATAAAAATGCAGGATATCTCCTTATAGATTTTCGTATATTAGTGGGAATACCTGTTGCACAAGTTTACAACTCGGTTGCCTTCTGCATCAGATGTATATTTCAACAAAGGGAAATATTTGTAGCTAAGGTGAGAACAAGTGTACTGAATTTTAATCTTGCTTTTATGAAAACGTTTGATTTAACTGATGCAGATTCACCAGAATTGAAACTGACATTGGTCACTTATTGTGCAGGGATTTAATCTTAGTCTAAGAGTATTTAGCAAATCTTTATTTATCAAGGGGGTTCTATATGTATCTCCTTTTAATTCCTTTTGTTTCTTGCAGGAGACGTGGGATCGAACCCGGGCCCAATATGTGGTTCTAATAATGGTGCTCAAAGTTTTAAGAGTTTAAAACATTTTAGAGGTTTAAAAATGGAATGTCTTAACGTAAGGAGTTTGCAGGAAAAAAATCTGTGAAGTTAAGGTGTGGGTCAAAAACAACTCCTTTGATCTAATATGGATAAGTGAAACTTGGTTAAAAAAGGGTATGTTGTAGGTACAAATAGGATTGGAGGGTTATAATTTACAGTGACAGGACAGCTGATAGGAGAAGGGGTGGTGGGATGTTGATATATACTAAGATGGAAATGGTAACTGATGTAGTGAATAAGGGTCAATAAAAATAAAATAGATTCTAAGGACGTGGATATGATGTTCTGTCCACACTTTCTGGCATAAGCCTTCCCCTTTAATTCTAGCCGGAACGTCTTCAAACTGGCTCCTCCACCCACCTGGGTGGTAACTCCCTCGGCTCCTCCCCATGATGCTAGATCTTCCTTTCTGCTTGGAAGAAGCAGGTTCCCTCCTTACCACTCTCGCGCTGAGTAGCCCTTGTGACTTAAATTTTCGGATTTACTTCCAAAACCATTTCAAAACTTTTGTCTTCAGCTCAATCATCGATCATGACTGCTATGGACAAGAAGTCCACTCCTGGGTTCCGCCAGTGCCCTTGCGGGCAGAAGATGTCCCGAATGGATTTGCACACCGCATGCGTCTATTGCCTGGGGCAGGAGCACGACCCCCAGGTCTGCAGCGTTTGTTGAACTTTCTATCCTACCGTTGTGGAGGACCGTCTAGAACGACTCAAGTTAGGCCGACCGAGCGAACTGAACCCTTCGGTCAAATCCAAGAATGCCCATTAGGTGGTCTCCACAGCTGAAGGGTCTGCTGGCTAGCTTGCGGCGTTTGAGGGGACAGCAGCCCAAGCCGCAGCTCACATCTCCTCGGATTCTACCTTTGTGCTGCTTCAGCTGGTCACCTCTTTTACGGGGCCCTTCAAAGAATTGTGCCAGGCTCTGCTGACTCTCGGTCAGGACCCCTCTTGGCACAAATCTAAGTCAAAGAAAGAGACCAAAAATACGATCTAGCTGTCGATTGTGGGATTGGGAGTGCTCTCGGTCGAGAGCTTTGGAATGCTGACGGTCGAGAGCTTTGTATTCCCATGCTTCTCCGGATCCGATTTCTGTTGAAACCTCTGCCCAGGCCACCAGCTCCACAGTAACTCTATCGAGCTAATTGGCCGAGACGTTGGTTGATCATCCAGCCGAGATTTTTCTTGAACCGGTCAACCAGTTGTTGACTGAAGAGGCCAGCACTTCCTTATCCAGGACTCCGGTCCTGACTCGGACCGTTGGAAGGATAGATCAATCCACTAACCCGCCACCTCTGGCCTCCAGCCAAGACCCGGAGGAGCCTTGGCACTCACCGACTCCCTTCAAGCCCTGCCACTAGTCCCTCCCCGTGCTCTTGCTGTCGACACTCTGGGAAGCGGCGCCAGTGCTACTCTTCATCCTTGTCCTCCTCTGGTGAGGAGGCTTCAATGCAAATTGTATCGATGCTATGAGGATCTCATGTGGCAGCAGGTGGCGCTCACTGGCATGAAGCCTGTTGTAGTTCCTACACCAGCCATCACCTGGCTGTCACCTGGCAGGCCGACGCCTTCTCTGCTTCAGGAGCCTCCTAAGACAGTCCTGGCTCAACTGCTCCCGGCGTCTCTACTGATCCCCATGGAGCTGCCACCTACACAGCCGAAAAACTGCGCTCCAACCAGTGAGTCTCATCCGGCCAAGGGGCTTCCCCATCAGCTGTCGGTCACCGCACCCCTGACCATCCATGGAGGGTCAGCAGGGGCTCTGGTGGTCAACCCCTCTTTAATGACTCCTCAAAGTTGGAGGGTTTCTCCTTGCACTCCTGTCCAGTCGACGTGGAGTTGGTGAGGGATCTCTTGAAGGATGAAGGTCCCACTTCCTTTATGGGACTTCTCTGCCTGATCTGACTCTACGGGTATGAAAATGGCGCCCGTCCTGAAACGGGCTTGATATCCATTGACTGAGATCCTCAACCAGGGAGATACTCCTGGGAAGGCCTTCCCAGTGGCAGTGGCCATCCTCGGCCCTGCCTTGGAGCTTTGGCAACGCCCCACTTCCTGCCCTGCACCCTCTGCCTGGATGGCCCGCAAGTATGTGGTACCTACCGGTTCCCTGTCAGGATTCACAGAACACCTCTCAGCTGAGGGGCTGGTGGCTGATTCTGTGTTCAGATGCTCAGGAAACACTGGGGATATTGACAAGCTAGATAAAGGGTCTAAGAAGTTGGACCATGCATCTAAAAAGATCTATGTTACCTCCTCGCTTGGTCTCCGCCAGGCAAGCTTGGTCCTCCTTATGGCCCTCTTTTCCCATGCCCTGCTGGACACCCTGGATGAGGTGCTTCCTCATCTGCTGGTGGACCTCCAGACCATGTTCAAACAGGTCCAGGACAAGGGCCGGGCTGTAGCAAAGCAACAGCTCCAGACAGCCATGGACTTTGGGGACTCCTGTGCCTGCTCCATGGTGGCTGCAGTGGCCATGCACCACAGGGCTTGGCTGAGGATCTTGACCTTCATGGCAGACACTCGGCACAAGCTGGTGGATGTCCCTTTTTTTTTTTACCGACTTGTTCGGGCCCAGGTCGAGGGCCACCTCACCAGCATCGAGATGTCCAGTGCCACCTTGGACTCCATGACATCTGCCAAAAGGAAGCCCTTTCGGTCCTCCTCTACTCCTGTGGCCAAACTAGCCCAGCCTCAGGCTGATCAGCAGGCCCAAGCCTGGTGACCTCGGCAAAAGTCAGTGGCCTTGGTCATCTGTAAGCTTGGGGGAGAGGCTCCGGTGGCCCTCAGCCGGACCATCCTCCAAGCCTGCCCAGTGATAGGATGAGGGGTGCCTCCCTCATGCCCGTCACGCCTCCCCGGGTCCTCCCATCAGGGGCTGGCTCCACCACTTCCTTTCCACCTGGTCCGCTGTCACCACAGACAGGTTGGTCCTCGAGGTGGTGGGTCAGGGTCTGCCTCTGTAATTCGAGCAGTACCCTCCTTGCCGAGCCCATGCCCCACTGGAGGACTTGGAATCCGTAGACATCCTGCCGGCTCTTCGGGACGACATTGCCCAGCTCCTCCAAAAGGAGGTCATGGTTCCTGTCATGGATCCTCCAAACACCCAGGGTTTGTCTCTCAGGTACTTCCTGGTGCCAAAACGATGGCGGGGGTCTGGCGCCCCATTCTAGATCTGCATGACCTGAACAAATTCCTCAAGTCTTGCACCTTTAGGATGGTAACTCTGTTACAGATCATACCATCTCTGGTGCAGAACATGTGGTTTTGCTCCCTGGATCTTCAGGACGTGTTCTTTTATGTCCCAATCCGTCCGTCTTGCTGAAGGTTCCTCTGCTTCCGAGCAGAGGGAGCCCTATACGAGTTCCAGGACATGCCATTCATCCTGTCCTTGGCCCCCAGGGTCTTCACCAAGTACATTGCAGTGGTGGCAGCTTACTTGAGGCGCTGAGGGGTCTGGGTTTACCCCTACCTGGACGACTGCTGATCACAGGTCCCTTCAGGCTGGAGGTGACACAGTCCAGGGACTTGTCCTCCAGACCTGTGTCTTTCTTGGCCTCCTGGTCAACAAGGCCAAGTCAGAGCTCATGCCTTCGCAGGTGATCAACTTCATCAGGGTGGAGCTCAACTCTTGCAGAGCCAGAGCCTGGCTTTTGGCGGACTGGGCTCTCCTTCTTTGCCTGATTATTTCAGGTTGAGCAATTGCACCCTGCCTGGGACTTTTTGCACCTGCTGGGTTACATGGTGAGTCCACACAACAGCACTGTGCTGTGGGTGAAGAGGAGGGTGCAAGACAAAGAAAAAACAACAAGCAAAAGCACCATCACGTACAGATGCAAAGGGCTTGTCTCACCTGGGCTCTGATAAATCCTTTTGCACTGGTGTGCTATTGAATTTCTTGCCTATGTGTCTTTTTTTATCTTCAGCAGAGAGTGCAGCCTGTTAGGTGCTTTGCTTGGGTTACATGGTGGCCTGCACCAGCTTGGTCCATTGGGCCCACTGGAGAATGCGCTGTCTGCAGTGGGAGCTGGCCAGCCAGTGGTCTCAGTGCAAAGATCACTTCAACCAGCTGGTCCCTGTGACCCAGCAGATGTGGGACACTCTCCAGTGGTGGTTAGTCACAGAACATCTGCAGAAAAGGATCCCATTTGTCTGCCCAGAGCAGACGGTCATCCTGATGACCAATGCCTGTCTCATGGGCTGGGGTGCCTTTCTCATGGGCTGGGGTGCCCATCTGGGGAAACACATAGTCCATGGGCTCTGCAGTCCTGGTGCCACATCAACCTGCTGGAGCTCCGAGCAGTTCATCTGGCGCTGACTGCCTTTGCTCCTCACATTTTGGGTCAGGTGGTCCAGGTCCAGACAGACAGACAACACCATGACTATGTACTACATCAACAAACAGGATGGGATGCACTCCCTGCCACTGTGCAAGGACGCTCTCCATTTGTGGACCTTCATGCGCAGCCTGGAGGCAGATCTCCTAGCCATCCATGTGGCAGAGACCTCCAACCAGCGAGCAGATGCCCTCAGCCGTGTGAGCAAGGTGTCTCAGTAGTGGTCTCTCCACCCAGAGGTAGTACACAGTCTGTTCTCCCAGTGGGCACCCCTCTGGTGGACCTTTTTGCCTCCGGGGAGAATACAAAGCTGAGGCTGTTTTGTGCCTGCCCCCACCCCCAGCAGGGAATGCTGTAGGGGGATGCCTTCTCGAGGCCCTGGACCCCAGGCCTCTTCTCTGACTTCCCTTGATCCACAAGGTGCCTCTCAAGGCCAGGAGGGACAAGGCACAGGTGATACTGGTGGCTCTGGACTGGCCACTCCAGTTTTGGTACCCTGATATCCTCGGCCTCAGCAGCAGGCTCCCGAGGCATCTTCCTCTCCACCTGGACCTTCATCCATCGGGGGAAGGTACTCCATCTGGACCTTCAATCCCTGCAGCTGACAGCCTGGTTCCTGAGTGGCTAGAGTTCCAGGCTTTGGGTCTCTCTGAAGATGTCCTCACTGTGGTGGAGGCATCTTGGATGGAGTCGACCAGGAAATGCTATGCCTTCAAGTGGAAGAGGTTTTCCATTTAGTGGCAGGGCAAGGGATTGGACCGCTTTTCCTGTCCTGTGGCTGGCATCCTTGACTACCTGTGGTCCCTCTCTAAGCCGGGCCTTAGGTTGACGACCCTTAAGGTGCACCTGGCAGCCATCTCTACTTACCAGGCATGGGCTGGTCAGCAGTCAGCATAGGAGAAGGTGGTCTGGTGCTTTTTCAAGGGCCTTGACCACATTTCCCCTCTGTGCGTGAACCACCACCACCTCGAGATCTGCTACTGGTTTTGGCTAAGCTCATGGACAAGCCATTTGAACCTCTGCGCAGGTGTGAAATGTCTCACCTGTCATGGAAGACCACCTTCTTGGTGGCTATCACATCAGCCAGAAGGATCAGTGAACTCCAGGCGCTTTCAGTAGAGTCTCCTTACCTGGTTTTCCACAGGGACAAGGTTGTCCATCGCCCCAACCTGAACTTCCTCCCAAGGTTGTGTCAGTCACCTTAACCAGGTGATTAATCTCCCGGTGTACAGTACTTCACGAGTCACACCTCGGAGGCCGAGCACAGGCTCCATACTCTGGAACTGAGGTGAGCGCTTGCTTATTACAAGGAGCCGCACGGTTGAAGTTCAGGGGAAAGTTCGCCAGCTGGTTGTCACCTATGCTGAAGCCGCACCTGGCAGACCGACAGCCAAGCAGACAGTTAGCAGGTGGATTGTATCCTGCACCAACCTCTGCTGTAGGTTGGCAGATAGGGAGCCTCCCGTGGGGCTAAGGGCTCATTCCACCCACCATACCGCTGCCTCAGTGGTTGCTTTCAGGGACATTTCTAGCCAGGAAATCTTCAGGGCTGCTACCTGGAGGTTAGCACACACCTTCATTTCCCACTACCACATCAACCTTGAGTCATACCGGGATGCTGGTTTTGGGGCCTCAGTTCTCCAATCCTTATTTCCTAAGTAGGGGGTGTGCGCCTTACCTCCCTTCTCCTGGAGAACTGCTAGGAGTCTACCAGAAAGTGTGGATAAAATGTATCCACATCCATCAAAAAACAGGTTACTCACCTCTAACAGTAGTTCTTGGAGTGGTATATGATCATCCACACAGACACACCCAACCTCCCCTGGCTTTGGCGCACAACACTGCTTCCAGTGGGCAAGATCTGGCATCATGGGATGGAGCCAAGGGAGTTACCACTTGGTTGGGTGGGAGGAGCCAACTTGAAGATGTTCCGTCCAGAATTAAAGAGAAAGGCAACTGTCAGAAAGTGTGGATGAACATCACATACAACTCCTAGAACTACTGTTGCAGGTGAGTGAGTAACCTGTTTTTTTTTTGTTACAATAACATTAATGTTAGGTGGCCCCAGAGGTAAACAGTTATTTGACATGTTTTATAGCACCCCCCCCCCAAAGTGTTCAGTCACCAAGATGGAGTTCATGAATGATATAGTTTCTCCTGTGCAAAACAGTGTAGAGTATGTATTATCTGGGGACACTAACTTGAACTGGGGTGGTTTGGCAAAAAGAAATTTAGATAACTGTTAATTTATAGTCCTGTAATTTAAGACAGTAAGACAATTAATTAATGAACCAACTAGGTACAAATTAAAATCAGGTTATCCTACAGTAATTCAGTGGTTATTAGCAAATGAATCATTTAACATTCAGTCTTGTCAATAATTTGTTGACACATCTCTGATCATTGTCCAATTAGCTGGATTTACAAGCATCAGCAGTTAAGAGATGAGCCAAGTAAGCAATAACCCATGACAGGGTATGGGGTTATTGGGGATTAATCAACACCCTGGGTGTGTTGTGAGGCACGAGGCCGCAGCCCGAGTGTCCTCCAGCACCCTTGGTGTTGATTGCAGGCTGGCTCTTCCCAGGCTGTCTCTCACTGCCTGCCGCTCCCATTGTTTGGGGGGGGGCACACGCTGGGGAAATGGCCAGTAGTGCTCATCTTCTGCCTCTGAACTCCCATTGAGGCAAGCACCCGTGCTGCTATGTGTGTCTGTCTCTCTCTCTCTCTCTCTCTCTCTCTCTGACTGTAGCTGGCATGGATGGGACATACAAGTCTGCACTTCGGCACTGACTCTCCACTCCCACTTGTTGTCTCCCAATTGCACATGGCTGCCGCTCTGATTTCATTCTCTCTCATGAGATCAGATGAGCCCATTGGGCATGCAGGGTGGTAGGTGGGCATTTGCATGTCCATTATGGGCCTATTAGCGTAGGCTGCAGCGAGTGTAGTGCACCCCCATTGTCGATCGCTGCCCCCCCCCCATTGCTGATTGCCGGTCCCCTGATAAATAAGACATCACCCTGGTGGTCCAGTGGTCCCTTCCCTTCCCCGATCACCAATCATCTTCCCGTTGATCAGAAAAATGTTGGCCCTAGTGGTATAGTGGTCCCTCCCCTTCCCCGATTGCCATCCTGTAGATAAAGAAAAAGATGTTCCTGGTGGTATACTGGTCCTTTCCCTTCCCGAATCGTCGTCCTGTTGATCATAAAAAAATATGTCCCGGTGGTCTAGTGATCCCTCCCCCCACCTGATCCCTCTCCCCACATCTACATCACTAGTTCCTGGTGTCCAGTGGTCCCCTCCCTTGCCGATCGCTGGCCCGATATCAAGCCACCATAAAGCATAGTAAATAAAGAAAGAAAAGATGTCTCTGGTGTCGTGGCCCCGAAGCCCCACCCGACATACAGCAATACAATGCCCTGGTGGCTAGCAGTCCCTCCCCTGATCACCCACCTGGTATAGTTACATGTCGTCCCTGGTGTCCAGTGGTCCCTGCCCCCCATCCCATTCCCCTGTATAGGCAATATAACCATTTCCCTGGTGGTGTAGGGAATCCTCCCTTCCTATCCCCGAGCCCCAGTAAGTTCAAGAACATCACTTCCCTAGTGGTCTAGTGCACCCCCAACCCTGGCAGGTAGTGTCCCACCACCCTGCTCCCCCCACCCCGAGCCAAAGCTGGCAACCAGCACAACCCTCCTCTCTCCACCACAGCTGGCTGCTGTCTGAGCTCTCAAGGAACGCATACTGTATACAGTACACGCTCATTGAATGACAGCTTGCCCTGAGCTGTCAATCAGTGTCAATGACGTATACTGTGTATATATGTATGAGAGCTCATTTGGCGGCCATGCGTGGTGGAGAGAGGACAGCTGTGCTGGTCACCAGCTTGGGTTCAGGATGGGGGTGGCGGGACCCTACTGCCAGGGTGAGGGTGCACTAGACCACCAAGGAAGTGATGTTCTTGAACTTACTGGGGCTTGGGGATAGGGAGGGAAGGTTTACTAGACCATCAGGGATATGGTTATATTGCCTATACAGGGGATCAGGATGGGGAGGGGAGGGACCACTGGACACCAGGGACAACATATAACTATACCGGATGGGTGATCAGATGGGGGGAGGAACCGCTACCTACCAGGGCATGGTATTTCTATGTCGGGCAGGGTTTCTGTTGGGGGGGCAATTGGACACCAGGGGCATCTTTTCTTTTCTTTTTGATAGCGGGCTGGTGATCGGCAAGGGAAGGGTCCACTGGACACCAGGGACTAGTGATGTAGCTGTGGAGAGAGGGATCGGGTGGGGGAAGGGATAACTAGACCACCAGGGCATATTTTTTTATGATCAATGGGATGGCGATCAAGGAAGGGGAGGGACCACTATACCACCAGGGACATCTTTTATTTATCTGTGGGATGATAGTTGGGGAAGGGGAAGGATCACTATACCACCAGGAACATCTTTTATTTATCTGTGGGATGATAGTTGGGGAAGGGGAAGGATCACTATACCACCAGGGACATCTTTTATTTATCTGTGGGATGATAGTTGGGGAAGGGGAAGGATCACTTTACCACCAGGGACATCTTTTTATTTATCTGTGGGATGATAGTTGGGGAAGGGGAAGGATCACTTTACCACCAGGGACATCTTTTTATTTATCTATGGGATGGCAGTCGGGGAAGGGGGGGACCACAACACCACCAGGGACATCTTTTTTTTAATCTATGGGACATGATCGGGGAAAGGGATGGATCACTATACCATCTGAGACATCTTTTTCTTTATCTATGGGACAGTGATCGGGGAAGGGAAGGGATCACTATACCACCAGGGATATCTTTTATTTTGTCTATGGGATGGCGATGGTGCTCGGGGAAGGGGAGGGGAGGGACCACTGTACCACCAGGGACATCTTCTTTTTTTTATCTACTGGATGGTGATTGGGGAAGGGGAAGGACCACTGTACCACTTGGTACATCTTTTCCTTTATCTACGGGATGGCGAACAGGAAAGGGGAAGGACCACTATATCACCTGGGACATCTTTTTCTTTATCTATGGGACGGCAGTCGGTGATTGGGGAAGGGGAGGGACCACTGGACCACCAGGAGGAGGTGTTTTATTTGTCATGGGGGCTGGCGATTGGGGGGACCACCGCCACAAGAACTGTTTTCTCGGGACAGCGGTGGCGGTCTTCAAGGGAGTGCTGCAGTACCTCTGCCAACCTCTAGGGTTGTGCAGGATACCACCAGGAATCAGTTGGTGGTATTTGTTCCATGCAGGGGGTTCACTCAAGAGGCCCTTGCGCAGAGCAAATGCTTTGTGAATTGGGCAGCTCTGATATTTACGTCCCCTTCCCCTCATTTGCATTGCGGCTCCCTCCATACTCTGCCCCATCGCAAACCTGGTTTGTGGGTGCAAACCGGGCCTTTATGAATACTAGCTCGTTGCAGAACCCAGTTTGCTCCAGGGCAAAGTTTTGTGAATCTGGCCCCATGTTGGTAATCATTGTGTTGGAGATAGTACACCGAAATTTGAATCCAGGAGATAAGTGCGTAAGATGTTGAAAGCATCTTTCGAAATTGGACAAGAGCTATAGTCCAGATTTTATATATCCAAAATTGTTGAAACATGCTGCCAAAATGATTTCCAAATCACTGGCACAGTTATTTAATGTTTCAACGAAGTCAAGCTGTATACCCCAAAGTTGGAAGACATCAACAGTAATACCTATTTTTAAAGCTGGTGATATGGCCTCAGTATCCAATTACCGCACAATTTCAGTTTTTCAGTGATGGCAAAATTGTTTGAAAGATGTAGAAACTATCAGATCGTAGAGTACTTAGAGAAGCCTGAGCTGCTGACCAAGTGCCAACGTTGCTTCAGAAAATATTATAGTACAGAAACGTCCTTGGTCAAGTTAATGAATACTGCTCTGGATGCATTGGAGGAGGGACATTTGACAGGAATGGTGTTTGTTGACTTGACTAAGGCCTTTGATTTGGTACCCTGTCATTTGCTTATTAATAAACTGAGGTCAATTGGCATGAGGCCAACAGCTAGAGTGGTTTAAGAATTACCTTTCAGATTAAAGGCAGAGTGACAATTGAGGATACCCTTTCAGAATTTCAGTATGTAAATGTAGGGGTCTCACAAGGATCTGTGTTCGGACCCTTGTTATTTTCTGATTTTGTAAGCAATTTGCCAAATGTTATATCTAGGGCCAAAGTTATGCTGTACGCTGATGACACAGTCATCCTCAGCTCAGATCCTAATATCAGTAAGATTCAACAATATTTGCAACAGGAATATGATATTAAAAAAATGTTACTGAGTGGTTGGATAAGAATACAGTAAATTGAAATTAAATGAAGACAAAACTAAAATAATGATCTCACTTCGAGGGGGCTCTTGCAGCAGGTTGCACCATTAGGACTGAAGCTGGCAGAACCCCACAGAAAACTTCTAGCTAGCAGTATATAGTGGGGGACCGCCCCCTAACATTGCCCCGCCCAACGTCCATCTATGGTATAAAAGGGGCAGTCCCCCAGCCCTACCTCATTTTTTTTTTCCTGTTGTCGACTTGTGCCTCCTCCTCTGTAGAGTGGCGACGAATGAAGTATGCTTATAGTAAGCAGCTTCCCCCACAAGGACAGTCATTCGTCATGTCTGCATTGCCTAGGCCTGGATCACGACACTGAGTCCTTCCAGCACTGCTCAGGATTTTAACCAGCGCACCTGGCTTTACCGCCAAAAGATCCTGGAAGCCTTCCTATTGCAACAAAAACTAAGTGATGGAGAAGAAGCTTCATAAAAGTACCTCCTCTTCCCCGGCATCCACTTCTTCATCAGCCAAGAAGAAGAAGACTTTGTGAAAGCACAAACACCAGGAGAAGCATAGGGATAAACCCCGGTCAGCTTCCCGCTCCAGGTCCCTGCGCAAGTCGGGTACTGAATTTGGGTCTTCTTCCTGTGGGAGGCCGGCCCCTTCCACTTCAGCAGCCCTCTCCCCCTCTGGGCTACCAGTGGTCAAACCACCCGCTCTCCTAACTGTCTCAGGTGGTGGTTCCTTGGGGCTCAGGACTTCATCCCCAGCCTCTCAGCCCGTGAAGCTCAGGCCCATTCAACAGGTGAGTTCTTAGCCAGGTGGCTCGACCTGGTCCACCTCAGGTGGCAGGGTCTTTGCCCGTCGCCCTCCAGTTCAAGATGTCTGCTAAGTTGTTTCCAACTTCAGGGTCTGACGCCACCAAGCAATGCCAGGGGCATGCGATCACCTCCCCTGAGAGAGTGACTCCTCTGCCCCGCTCAGGAGTCGGCTCCCCAAGACAGGCTTCTCCTTTCAGGCTGACACCAGCTGCTTCACCAGACCGGCATCAGCCTGTGCCTGTTCCGTTGACGCCAGCTTCTCCTATGACACCTCAGTTGTCCTCTCCTAATCCTCTGCAGTCACCCGCTGGCCCTGTCACCCCACAGCCGATGCCTGGGGGACCAATTCTCGGTCTCTCGACTCCAGTCAGACCAACACCAGATGGTTCCTTATCCCAGGAACTGATGCTGGGGTTACCGCAGCCTAAGGAACCAGTGCCGGGGCTCTTCCAGCCTGCCCCACAGATGCCGGTTCCTCCAGCCATGCCTCAGAACCCGCCCACAGACCTTCATGCCCTTTTTACAGCCTGTTGGGCATTCTTCAAGGATAAGGAGGCCCCGAAGGAGCCCCTAACTCTGACTCGAAGGGACCCTCCTCCCAGTCCAACTAAGGAGCAGGTTCCTCCTAGGAAGCCACCTCCTAAGGAGCCTTCTCCATGACCAGACAGAGCTGGCACCGGTCATCCGAGGCTCTACCAATGTAGGCATCATCACTAACCCTCTCCCTCTCCAGATTCTGGCGAGTCAGGGGGAAATTCCTCTTCTTACAGTGATTCCGGAGACTGTGACCTACCGCAGTGAGTAGGGAAATGGGCAGACTAGGTGGGCCATAGTGTCCTTATCTGCCAACAGATTCTATGTTATCATCAGAACCAGAGGAGTCTAAGGACACCCCTCAGTCTCCTTCAGACGACCCAACTTTCATGGATGTGATGAGGCACATCCAGGCCCTTATGAGTTGGGATACTGAGGAACTGGATCCCGAGCAACATTGGCTAGCCATTTTCCTCTGTAAGGAGGAGTCATTCCCTTTGTCATTCCTCCCCTTATTGACTCCTTCAAGGATGTCAGTAGGGTTGCTTGGAAACACCTCTCCACTACACCGGTGATGTCTAAGAAGGCAGATTGCCTTATAATGCCCCAAGGGATGAGCCCTTTTATGGGGAATACCCAGAGGCTGACTTGATCATTATTAATGCAGCCCATGACTGTTCTAAGTGACCCCTGCACCTTAGCACTTAGCCTCCCAATAAGGACTCTAAGCAGATTTTCAGCAAGAAAGTCTATTCCTCAGCCACCTGCGCTATCCGTTCATTAAACTTCCTCGCTCACATGGTTCACTATCAGAATGCCCTGTGGGAGAAGGCTTTCGAAGTGGCACAGGCTCAGCCTGATCTTCCTGGTAAGGCTGAACTGTTGAATCTTCTAAAGTTTGGCTCAGATGTGGGGACTCACATTCTTGGAGCCTCATATGACTCTGTGGACTCCGAAGGTAGTGCTGTGGCAACGGGAGTCTGCCTTTGACGCTACTCCTGGCTGAGGGTCTCCGGTTTTGCTCTGGATGTCCAGTCTAAGATTCTGGACACCCCCTTCAGAAGGCCCGTTTTGTTTGGCGAGGATTCTCAAAAAATCATCACTTGCTTCCAAGAGTCAGGAAAAACTTATACATTTGGTTCATAAACTGTACCGATCTCAGCCTAAATCGTCCCAGTGGCAGTCCTTTTGTCGCACCTCCAAGCAACAACCCAGAAGTGCCTTTAAGAGAAAGGCTACTTCCCAAGCCACAGGAGTTTCAGCCTCCGGAGCTCCCAGAACCTCCCAGGCCATGCTGCCTGTTCCCAGCTCCTCAGCCTGACTCTTTACCCGACCCCAGCCAAATCCCTGGGGGAGGCAGTGGGAGGTTGTTTCTCTCTCTACGAAGAGGGTTGGCGCAGAATAACCTTGTCTCAGTGGGTTCTTCAATTAGTGGAACAGGGGCATACATTAGAATTTTTGGTGATTCCTCTGGACAATCCTCCAGCCCTATCCCACCCTCATTGAAGAAGAGATCTAAGCGCTCATGTGAAAACAGGCCATAGAACCCATCCCACCAGCACAGCGAGGGACAGGATTCTACTCACATTTCTTCCTGGTTCCAAAGAAAACAGGAGACTTGCGTCCAATCCTGGACCTCAGCCACCTGAACCAGGTCATAGAGTACAAACGGTTCAGGATGGTCACACTCTTCCCAGCCTTCTCCCCTTACTTCATCAGGGGATTGACTCTGTTCTCTGGACATGCAGGATGCTTATCTTCACATCTTGGTGTTTCCACCCCATAGAAGGTTCCTTCGCTTCCACTTCCAAGGAAATCACTACCAGTTTTGGGCCCTGCTGTTTGGCCTGTCCTTGGCCCCATAGATTTTTACTAAATTCCTCGCAGTGGCAGCAGTAGTCTTAAGGAGGGAAAGCTATTATGTCTTCCCTTAATTAGATGACTGGCTTCTGACAGCTCCCACCCAGGAGTAGTTGCTCAGAACCATGGAGGCCACTTTCTCTCTGTTCCGGGATCTAGGGATAACTCTCAACCTCCCCAGATCCTCCCCTTGGCCAAGCCAAAGACTCTAGTACATAGGGGCAATCTTGGACACTGCCCAAGGCAAACTTTTCTTCTCCCAGACAGGGCAAAATGCCTTCAGGCACAGGCTCAACTGATCTCTTCCTCTCACCAGGTTCCAGCCAGGGCATTTATGTGGCTTCTGGGACATATGGCAATGGCCACTGCAACAGTGCCCTTGGCTTACGTGCACATGAGGGTGGCCCAGTGGAACATTTGGGTCCAGTGGGATCAGTGCACAGACGTTTTGAAACAATTTGTGTCAGTATCTAGCTTGGTGCGGTAGGCCTTGACGTGGTGGTTGGACCCTGCCAATCTCTTCAAGGGTGTCCACTTTAGGTCAGAGTCACCTCAACAGATTCTGACCACGGACGTGTCAGGCCAGGGCTGGGCACCCCCCTGGCAGACCGCCAAACTCAGGGATCCTGGTCCCCTCTGGAGCAGCATCTCCATATAAATGTTTTGGAGATGTGGGCGATCCTATATGCCCAACAGGCTAGTCAGACAAACCTTTTCCCAGGCCCTCTTTGGATCCAGACAGACAACATGTCAGTGGTCTTTTACATAAACAAGTGGGGGGAAGGGGTACTCATTCTTACCCCATCCACAGGGAGTCCATGAGCGGTTGGTATTGGGCCATAGAACATCACCTGGACCTGACAGCTGTGTAAGTTCCAGGCATCCAGAACACCTTGGCCAACAGCCTAAGCCATTCCCGGTCCACGCAAATGAGTGGGAACTTCTTCCCTCTTCGACAGGTGGAATTGTCACAAATTGGACTTCTTTGCGTCCCCATCCAACGTAAAACTGCTAGATCCAGGGCCTGGTGTTTTCTGGTGAGATGCGTTGTCCCTCTCTTGGACAGGGAGGTTCCTGTACACCTTCCCTCCCTTTCCATTACTGCAGAGAGTACTTCTCAAGCTGCAGTCAGAGGGGGAAGAGATGATCTTAATAGCCCCTTATTGGGCACGGCAGATATGGTTTCCACTACTCCAGTAACTAGCTGTGGAACTGCTGATTTCCCTGTCCCTGTGCTCCAACCTCCTTTCCCAGAAACTGGGCACTCTGGTCCACCCGAACCTCAAGTCGCTGCACGTTTTCACATGGCTCCTGCAGACTTAATAGTTGCCCGATTTGGGGTTTCACCCAAGGTGGCAGACGTTCTACTGGCAGCCAGGAAGCCTTCCACCAGAGCCACTTATGCTATGAAGTGGAAGCGGTTCTGCATATGGGCCACTGTTCGTCACCTAGATCCCTTTGCTTGCCAGAGAATCTCATTCTGGAGTACCTCTTTTCCCTATCGGATACAGGTTTGAGTTACTCCTCAATTAAGGTGCACTTATCCACCATCTCTGTGTACCATGCACCTATTAAAGGCAAGACCCTTGCCCAGGTTGACCTCTCCAACACTTTTTTGCAGAGCATACTGCATCTGAAACCTCATATCAGGGACCCTGTTTCCCCTGGTATCTTTTGTTCATTCTAGAAAAGCTTGGTTTGCCTCCCTTTGAGCATGCCTCAGACTGCAAGCTACGCTTTCTATCACGGGAAGTGTAATTTTTAGTTGCTATCACTTCTGCTCGAAGAATTTCCGAGTTTCAGGCTTTGATGTGTAAAAAGCCTTATTTAGTTTTTCACAAGGACAGTGTGTCCTTGGGAACCAATCCTAAGTTTCTTCCTAAGGCGGTGTCTGAGTTTACTTTGAATCAGGACATCCACCTACCTGTGTACTACCCAGAGTACTCGAATCCAGACGAGGCCTTACTGCATACTCTGGATGTCCACCGTGTTCTTTGCTATTATTTGGACCGCATCCGAGCCCTCAGAAAAACTGATCAGTTATTTGTTTCATTTGCCCCGAGAAAGGAAGGGGCTCCTGCTTCAAAACAATGTTTGTCCAAATGTTTAGTTAATTGCATTGTTTACTGTTACCGTAAATACGACAAACCTTTACCGGGACTGGTTAAAGGCCATTCTACCAGGGGTGTAGCTGCTTCCTGTGCATCTTTCAGAAATGTGTCCATTGCTGAAATCTGTGCAGTGGCCACTTGGAGTTCTGTCCACACTTTCATCTGACATTACAGTCTAGACATTGCATCCAGGCGCAGGGCAGGTTTTGGACTGGCAGTCCTGCAGGGCCTGCTCTCTTGAGAACCTAATGCTCCCAGCTGACCGGGGTCAGTCCTTTCACTGCTTGGGACTCAATCCTAATGGTGTAACCTGCTGCAAGAGCTCCTCTTGAAGATCTGTTGTTACGGTAAGTTCTTACGTAACTACTATCTTTGAGAGGAGGTCTTGCAGCAGGTGCTGCTTTCCCTCCCTCCTTCCCCCTGGTGACTGCTTCTCCATCTCTGTTACCTTCTTTTCTTCAGTGTAGAGGAACCTCCTCTGTTCTCCAGTTTCAATATACGCTGGGGTCTCCAGCGGGAGAACTGAGGTAGGGCTGGCTAGCTAGACGTTTTCCATGGGGTCCTGGGTCCTGGCACCTCCGGCTTCCATCCAAATGGTGTAATGTGCCGCAAGAGCTTCTCTCAAAGATCTACTGTTACAGTAAGTTCTTTCGTAACTGTACTTTGTTTGGAAACTGTATTACAGGATGGGGCCTGTCGGCCATGTTAACCTCCCAGCCCAGTCTACCATTGCCCCCACAATCATTTCAGTGGGGGTACCTGCAGTTTGGGGCCCAGGAGCACCTGCAACCATCATCCAGGCATCCATGGTTTTCTTCCACCCTCTCTCACGTATACGATGGGGACACACTGCCTAGTGCTAGCCTTGCTTGCTGCAGCCACTCTCCTGGGGTGGGTGAACTCCCAGGCCTACCTCAGATGTCACTATAGTGCCAGCTCTTGCACGATTTTCTCCCGGGACTGGGAGGCGTTGCTGTTGGCAGCACTTTCATGGAGGCTGGCGGCCTATTCTTTGCAACCCAAGTCAGCTCCATATCCAGATCCCTGGCACAGCAGTGCAACTGGGCCAGTGAGTGACACTGTCCCAGGTTTCTTGAACAAAGTCTAAATTCTGTATTATTAATATTACAGGACCCAAAGTAGTTCTAGCCGAGCACAGCCCAGTGTTAGTGTGGCAGTGATACACTGATTGACCATGCGATATCTCTCTCCCGAAGATCTAGCACAGTATGTTCGGTCTTCCGTAAAATGTGGATGAATGGGCTCACGGGGGCCGGAAAGAGTAATGGAGGTGAGGCAGGATGACACCTGCCTTCCATCCAGACCCCAGCAACCTATTGCAGACCCCAGAAATGTCCACCTTGCCTAAATCCTAGAGAGAGATCAAGGCATACCACACTGGGGTGGGGGTTGGGGGCCGGATGGATGACTGGACTATGCGAGTTCACATGAAGGGAAGAGGTAAGCAGCACGCACCAGAGGAAGTAAAAGGAGAATAAGAAAGTCTGTAGTAAGCGGCCATCCTCACAGCCCAGCAGCAGCACATCACACTACCATGTAAGCATCCTGGATTCGGGAACGAGCCCAGGATCTGTACTGTCGGGCAGTCTTTGGTTGGGGTTGCTGCTACTGACTAATTCCTCAGTAGGGTAGGAAGCCATTGTCCTTCTGCACCTTCATTGTCCCCCTGTGGTATGTCAAAAAGGCATTCTTGCCTTCGCAGGGTCACTGCAGAGTACGGGTGGGCTCTGGCACCTGCAGGTTGGGGAGCGCACAAAAAAGGGGGAAGACACACAGTTGCTAATACTCTCAGGCCCTGGGAATGGAGAATATCATTACTTGGAAGTGTGATTTGACCTGTAGACTATCCACACTGTGTTACAGGTTTGAGTTTTGTCTTAAATCTCTGTAGTCTGAGCAACCAGATTTTAATGACAGGGCTACCAAACCTTCTAATTGAGTAGCAATACTTGTCGGGTCTGAGACAAAAATAACTACATTTTCCATCTATGTCTTTGTTTGAAGCCACAGAGCCTGCTAGCGAACCTCATTGCTGGACCATCTTTGTTTGCATATCAGATTGGCCGGGAAGGGCAGGGCTCACAGCACCGATCAACAACCTCAGACGTGGCCTCGGCACTAAGATCTCTCTCGCCACTACAGAACAGCCAGCATTTTCATAGCAGCTACCAGTCTTCCATGCACCACACTGAAGGAGCTCAGCCAGGAGCAGCAAGGGCCATGACTGGATCTGGGTAAGGACTGAAACTCGAGTGACAGTCCACAAAGGTGGATTTAAATGAAGGCTAGGCTCAACTCAGTAATACTAGTGGAGCACATTGTACTTTTATACAGATGGCCCAGGTATGCTGTGCTAGCCACCACCTGGAGCTGGAGGAGTCGGGTATACTATGGAAGTAGCATTTGCTGTCTCTGAGGGAAAGTTGCAGGTTGTCATGGAGCTTGAGTGCCTCGTGTGGGGGTAGGGGTGGTGTCTGACATCATGGGTGACCACATTATAACCCTTCCCCATCCTCTCTCCCTCCCCCACCCCTCCCAGGCCAGGTGCTACCAAGACAAGTCCTAGAGAGGGACCTGGGGATCATTATTAGTGACAGTCTGAATTCCCATTCCCAATACCTGAAGCAAGGAAAGCAGACAGGATGTTAGGGAGCATATTGAGGGGGTTTCTAGCAGAAGGAGAGAAGTTATATAACTCCTGTACAGTTCCTTGGTCAAACCTCACCTTGTCGTACTGCGTACTCTTCTGGAGACTATGTCTGAAAAAGAACAAAGACCATTAAGATAATTCAGGGACAGTAGGAGAAGAGGTATGAGGACAGGCTGGAGAGTCTCAGTACGTACACACTGGAGGCCAAGAGGGGAGAGGGACATGATGGAAACCTTTAAGTACCTAAAAGGTAGGGCTGCCCTGAGGGCCCAGCAGCAGCATGTCGCACTGTCATGCAGATGACCTGGGTTCAGGAGTGAATCTGAGTCAGCGTATAGGGAGCGGGGGCTGGACTGAGGTAGCTGCCGCGTGGTAGTGTGGCTCAGCGGATGAGGGCCAATGGCAAGCTCCACCACCACAGCAACCCTTGTGGTTGGGTCAGGGAGCTTGCTCCTGCCTTAAGGGATGTGCTCTGTACGTCTGAGGCCACTATAGAAGGCGGTGCTCATGTTTCTGAGGTCAGAATGGCATAGACAGGAGAGAAAAAAACATATCTGTCTAAATTGACTGTCTAGACCTCTGGATTCCCTGGGGTCCTAGTGCCTGCTGGCACTGAATCCTAGTCCAAATAGTGGCATGCATCAGGGTGAGCCTCCCCTCAAGCCCCTGCTCTGGAGGGCAAACCATGGTGGTAACTGGCAGGTTAATGGGGGGCTTGGGGGGGATCGGAGGACACAGGCCTGAACAGGGTGTATCCCTGAGAAGACAAATGTGGCCAGGGAGAAAAACCTCTATGGGGAAAAAAGTATCAAAGGGTTATTACTGAAATGAACAACAGTAGTACCCTGTTCACAAGAGTAATGGCAAGGTAACATGAGGCCATGGCTAGGAACTGGTGGGGGGAAGCCTTAGGAGGTATGTATGAAGTTGTTCACAAAAGAGATTGTAGAGAAGTGACATGCATTGCCAGAAGAAGGGATTGACAATGAGTCCTGTCACTGACATTAAACACAGGTGGGATAGGCTTATTGGAATAATCCAAACAAGAGGGAGGTTGTGCAGTGGAGGGAAGGGGATGAGTGGACTTGGGAGAAGGGTGTCGGAATACAGTCAGGGCCATTGGTAGATTAGCTCTGGTCCACCATTAGGTTGGGTGTGGATGTAGGCAGGTACTAGGTAGACTCATTAGGCAGTTTGACCGTCTTCTGCCATCAGTATCTATGCTTGTATGTAAGTGGGTAAGACATTAAAGGGGAAAATTGGCCCCCAGTATCTATGCTTGTATGTAAGTGGGTGAGACATTGAAGGGGAAAATTGGCCCCCAGTATCTATGCTTGTATGTAAGTGGGTGAGACATTAAAGGGGAAAATTGGCTCCCAATATCTATGCTTCTGTGTAAGTGGGGGAAAATTGGCTCCCAGTATCTATGTTTGTATGCAAGCGGGTGAGACATTAAAGGGAAAAATTGGCTCCCACTATCTATGTTTGTATGCAAGCGGGTGAGACATTAAAGGGGAAAATTGTCTCCCTGTATCTATACTTGTATGTAAGCGGGTGAGACATTAAAGGGGAAAATTGTCTCCCAGTATCTATGCTTCTGTGTGAGTGGGTGAGACACTAAAGGGGAAAATTGGCTCCCAGTATCTATGCTTCTGTGTGAGTGGGTGAGACATTAAAGGGGAAAATTGGCTCCCAGTATCTGTGCTTCTATGTAAGTGAGTGAGACATAAAGGGGAAAATTGACTCCCAGTATCTATGCTTCTATGTAAGTGGGTGAGACATTAAAGGGGAAAATTGGCTCCCAGTATCTATGCTTCTGTGTAAGTGGGTGAGACATTAAAAGGGAAAATTAGCTCCTGGTTGGCACATTAAACCACCAAGCTCCCCCACACCTCCAGCTCCAATATCTGGCCTGGTGCCTTCCCCAGTGAATATAGCAAGTATTGTGTAGGCTCGGGACCCGCTGTGTATGTCAGTTGGGGGAGGGGTGTGTCCTTTTGGGGTACTGCAGCATGTACAGCATTTTTCTTTTTTTTTTATTTGAAATTTTATTGATTTTTGCATACATGAACAAACATGACATGTAACAGCTACAGAATCAATACAACATGGTACTTAATACAGGAAAGTATAAAGCAGTTGCATGTTCCATACCCGCACCCCCCCCCGCCTCCCCTAGCTTGGCTTGGCTATCTCCCTAGGAGAGAGAATTACCCAGGAGCGGGGTCCTTTCAGGGAAGGCACGGGATCGAAGCAGAGGAAGAAAGATACTCTCAGTTCTCAATGAAGTGAGGGAATGACAGAGTCCAATCAAATCACCTATACTCCTACCTGGTTCAGATAAAGAGCATGCATCCCTGCCCAAATCCTTTTATATCTGGAAGAGGAGCATACCAGGCTTACTTTGAGCTGCTCTGCACGTAGGTTAAACAGCAGTTCTTGAAGCCATTCCATGTAGGATATCTTCTGAGCGTCTATCCAGTGCCTCAAGACTAATTTCTTAAGTAATAACTCTATCAATGCCATGTGATACCTGTGCAGTTTAACACCAATTCTAGAGTAGTCCCCAATGAGACACACCTCTGGGTGGAACAGGTCTGAAAGGCCTAACAGTGGGTCCACCTTGCTTTGGATTTCAGCCCATAGAGCTTGAATACAAGGGCATTCCCAAAAAATATGCATGAGGGAGCCATCTTTCCGTTAACATCTGTTGCAAAGTGGGGATGCAATATTACCAGTTTTAAATGGCTTGGGGGAGGGGTCCAGTACATGTCCTGTAGAATTTGGAACTGTGTAAGTCTCAGCCTATCTTGAGAAACATGTATATATAGGTGCCTTCTCATATTTTATCCCATTCCATACTTGTGTCAGGGAATTTTTTTGCCCAGTACTTAGGAATACTGTCCTACTTGGTGGTGATCAAATCCAGAAAGGAGCAATACACTTGTGAAATGGCATTGGGAAGGTTAACGGTGGTCACTAAAGAGTTAAAGAAATCACTTGCCCCCCCTTCTTTAACAGGTTGGGCCCTCTGCCAGCTTAGAAGATGCGCTACCTGGTGTACTTTAAACACTTAGGCCCTACTGATGGAGAAATAATTAAGGATGTTGGCCACTGTGTAACCCTTCCCGCCATTGAAGAAATCCCTAATTTTGGCAGATTGGAACTGGGGGAGCCAATGTGCAGCAATTGGTTTACCTCCTATCTTAAAATTCTGATTTTCTACTAGAGATTGGTTCCAGTCCCTAGTATGACTATATTTTAAGAAGGCACAAAGTTGAGTATGGCATCTCACAGAAACTGCTATGGGAGAGTGGGCAGGACCAGGTGGGAAGTTTTTCGGTTAAATATGTGAAAGTGTAATAGAGGACAGTCTTGTTGTAGCTATCGGATCTCTTTCTAATGTTAACTAAGGCGGGACATACGGCAATGACACCAGTGTCTCTTCACTGGTCAACCAGCTCAAGTATTTACTGATATGACTTGCCCAGTAGTACCCCCGCCCCAAAATGTGGAAGCCTCAATCCACCTTTTACATTGGGGGCTGACAATTTAGAATAGGCTATTCTAGGGTGCCTGCCCAACCATATAAAGGAGGAGATTATAGAGTGGACTTTCTTGAACCATTTGAGGGGAATCCAGATATTAAGCACGTTTAGTGGATAGAAAATCCGTGGTAGGATATTCATTTTGATAACATTGATATGTCCCCAAAGGGAAATAGGGAGGGATGTCCATCTAGCCAGATCCTGCTGTATAATCTGTAAGGTGTCTTCAAGGTTCAATTTCCTCATCATAGAATCGAAGGTAGCTAGGAATACACCTAAATACTTCAAGCTTTTGGGAGACCACTGGAGACCCAAGTGCGACAAGTCATGTCTAAACAGTCTGTGATTAAGAGGAAAAAACATATTTTATCTATGTTAACTTTATAATTAGAAAGGGTACTGAATTCTTTAATGGTTTGCAGAGCAGCCCCAAATGCCTCTACTGGGTAGAATGAGTGAAGCAGAGTGTCGTCCGCATAGGCCGGGAGTTTAAAATTGTGGCCATGCAGGGGGATACCAAATAATTTGGGATTGCCCCCGAGTTTAGCAAGCAATGGCTCCAAGTATATATTAAAAAGGAGTGGGGATAGTGGATGCCCCTGCCTGGTCCCTGAATAAAGAGAAAACCTCTCTGAGAAAACCCCATTGCAGTAAATCCGGGTCTTTGGGTTCTTACAGAAGGAAGAGATCCAGCCAATAAACTTCTGAGGGAATCCAAATTTACCCATTGAGCTGAACAGAAACTGCCACTCTACTCTATCAAATGCTTTCTCCGCATCCAGGAACAGCAAACCTGCTGGAGTATCTGAGTCCTTGGACGCTGCGAAAATACGTGCCAGCTTACGCAAATGATCAGATGAGTTTCTAGCCCTCACAAAGCCCACTTGATCAGGCTGAATTATGGAGGGCAGAACCTCAGCTGCCCAGTTTGTCAATAGTTTCGCCATGATTTTAATGTCATAATTCAGTAACGAGATGTGCCTATAGCTTGCTACTCTTTCCGGGTCCTTCCCTGGTTTATATAGGACAGTAATCCTAGCCTCTAATAGACTATCATCCAGTACCCTGCTTCTACAAGCCACGTAAATAATCTGGTTAACCACGGGGTTAATTGTTTCTGGAAAACGTTATAAAAGTTCGGAGAGAACCCATCAGTGCCAGGGGCCTTGTCTGATAGGAGGGAATGTATTGTGTTCACAAGCTCCATCTCCCTTATGGGGGCGAGTAATCCTAGCTGTTGTACATCTGTTAGCGATGGCAATGGGATGGCATCAGGATAGTGTACAATCGCTTGTGACCCAGGGGGATTGGGCATTGGGTTATATAATTTCTGAAAGTAATTAACAAATTACTTAGTGATTCCCCTGGGTTCCAGCAGAATGAAGTCATCGTATTGAGACTTGTTACGTTTTACTACTGTAGAAGCCTCTTGGTTTTTCAGCCACAGTGCAAGCAATCTGCCCGCCTTCTCCCCCGATCCACATAACTGGCTTTAGTTTTCAGTATTGCATATTCAGCCCGCTCCAATAGAAGAGAGCTGTATTGAGCCCTAAGTCCCATGAGTCTAGCACTGTCCCCCTCCGAAGTTGTGGGTGATAGTGTGCTTTCTATCTCCTGTATGCTCCTAAGCAGAGTGAGAGCTTTCTGTTCCTTAACCTGTTTCATGTAAGAGGCTATTCGTATTAGTTCCCCCCTCAGGGCACATTTCAGGGTGCACCATTCCAAATCTATTCTACCTGTGGAGTTAAGATTAGTTTCCGTGTATTGCTCTGTGACCTTCGATAATGTCTTGTGTAACTCTTTCATGTTTCAGCAGCTGATTATTCAGTTTCCAGCTGGTTTCTTTGGGCACAGTGGGGGTAATGTTTAATAAACACCACCCCACTGCGTGATCTGAAATAACTCCTGGCTCATTAGCACTGTCCTTAACCCCTGGGAGTAATCCATGACTAGCCAAAAAATAATCTGTTCTAGAAGCAGTACTATGGACAGTCGAATGACGTATATTCTTTGGAGGAAGGGTGCAGAACCCTCCAGGGGTCAACTAATCCAAGTTGGTCGACCAAATCCCTAATGGCCCTTTGAGCAGGTGTCAGACCTGATTTTTTAGCACCGGACTTGTGTAGATCTGGAGGAAAAGGACAGATTCCAGTCCCCAGCCAGAATCATAGGGAGTGAAGCGAAGGGCACCAGTGAGGACAGCAGGTTGGAGAAAAAGACAGGTGACTCTATATATATTGGGTCCATATACACAATATAGTACTACATCCGTGTGGTCCAGAACCCCTTTCAAAATTATATACCTCCCACTGGGGTCTTTTATACATTGCTCACATGTAAAAGAAATCTGGCAATTAATATAGCAACCCCTCTACTTTGTGTACTGTCTCCTGCATTAGAAATCTGACCCACAAATTGCCTCTTGAATAGCTTGCCCTCTGTCTCTAAAAGATGGGTCTCTTGTAGGAACGTGATGACCCCTTTGAGTTGTTGAATGCGTTTCAAGACTTAATAGCATTTTACCTTCCTCAGAGCGCCCCTGATGTTCCAGGAAAGCAACCTCATATTACCCACCATCTGAATCAGCTTGACCTGCATGCCCTGAACCCAAGCTGAAAGTGGTACCCTTCCTGTTTTTGAAAGCCAAGCCAAGGTCCTCCCCCTTCCCTATTCCCCACATCCCGAAATTGAGTGGCCCCTAAAATAAAGAGAAGCAATAATCCCCCACAGTCTCATTTCCATTTCCTTTCTGCCCCAAAATCTGCTTAAATAATATAAAAATCCCTCCCCCAAAATAATCTTGCTCTGTTACGTGATGTACAGAGTCAGCGAATCAAATCCCCCCCCGCCCACTCCGTGTCCACTCCATGCCCTCCCAGCAAGTAAATAAATCCCCAGAGCAGTGTTACCCAGTCTTAATGCCTATCATTATATAATACTATTATTAAGCCAAAATGTAGTGTACAACAGGCACCGTGATAAATGAAAATAGGCAGAGTGATAAGTACAGTCAACACATTGCTATACTGCAAATATGCCCATGCTTATAGACCCACAAATCAGTCTCTTAACTTGAATTATAAGAATAAATCCCCCCAACAAGGTAGTGTGAGCAAGTACACTTATACCCGTTAAATTAAATTTCCAGCCACACATACACGTAGTGTACAGGCAGATTCAGTCCTCTGCGCAGAAATGTCTGGTTTTCTTGCGTGACCTACACAATCGATATTGCCACACTATTAGCCTCTAAAGTAAAATAAGGAAAAACCAAGTCACCATCAGGGGCGAAACCAGGAGACAAGCCCACGGGGCAGGGAGGGTTTAACAAAGAAAAAGCAGACCCCTTCAAACACGCTTTTCTCCTCCGAAGCATATTTTCTTGCTGGTCGAGCTGTTGGGGCAAATAGGCCCGGATCATAGTTTCACCAGCAGGTCTTAGGGTAACTCACATTTATTCATTGTAGTCACGAAGAGAGAGGACATATTTATTTATTTTAAAAGACTACTTAAGGCTCCAGTCGCTGCAAAAGATTAGCGCTGTACAGTAAAAGCATACCTTCCTGGCCACTTCTTACCCAGTCAGCGATCTTTAAGCAGGTTGGGCAGGGTGTTCTTCAAAGTAACCTCTGCTGCCTTTGGATCATCGAAGCTGGTCCAGGTGCCATCCAGCAGGACCTGAAATTTCGCTGGGTACAGCATTTTGAATTTAATCCCAGCGGAGATTAATTTGTTGACCAGGGGATGGAACTGAGCTCATCGCTGGCGAACAGATGCTGGCAGATCTTGTGTGACTCTCAGGGTAGCCTCCCTCCATTTAACTTCTTGCAGGTCCTGGACTTTTGTCAGAAAATGTTGCCATTCTAAGTAATTTAGAAAATGAAAGATTAGCGGTCTGGGGGTGTGCCCATTGCTGGTATGGGGCGCAGCGCCCGGTGAGCTCTTTCAGTTGAGAACGTGGAGCCAGATGGAGACCGGCCTGCCAATTTTGCCACATGTTTCTGGACGAATAGAATTGTGTCCGACCCTTCTTTCTACAGTAAACCTATGATTACAGCATTATTTCGCCTGCTGCGCTCTTCCAAGTCTTCAATTTTTGCCTCTAGGTGCGCCATCCTGTGTCTGGTAGCTACAATCTCCGGGTTGAGTTTTTCCAAGTTTTTCTCCAGAGGCTTTATGTGCACTTCACTGTTCCCAGTTCTTTTGGATATTTCCTCCAATGATGTGGCCAGAGATTTAAATTTGGAGGTCAGGGAGCGAAGCCCTTCCCTGAAGGACTTGAATTTTTGCAGGAAACGATCTACTGTGGGCATATTGGGACCCGAGGTATATGAGGCCACTCTGTCTACTGATGCTGGTTGCGGCTTAGTTTTTTTGCTTGCTTTTTCCAGAGTAGAAGGCGGCATATGTTTAGGTAAAGCATGCCACATCTCTGCTTCCATATTATAGAGGAAAACTGCAGACACCAATGCTATACGAGTTGCAAGCACAGTTGCCACCAAAATACACTGTTTAAAGCCGGAAAAATAGTTTGACACAGAGCTAGTGGGAGCAAACCGGAGAGCTGCTACTTGTGATCCTGTATCATGTGATCCAGCATGTGCAGCTCTGACAGAGAGCTGGTGCCCAGTATTGTTATTCTGGTGGGAAGGGAGACAGATGCAGCCAAAGGTAGAAGAGCAAAGGCAACCAGGTGAGCAAGGGAGAAAAAAGAAAATATGAAATGAAGATAGGGGGCTTATTTTCTAGGATTGTGGATATGTTGTTATATCCACACTGTTTGGCATATCCCTTCCCTTTAAGAATCTTGCCGGAAGGTCTAAAAGCTGGCTCCTCTCACCCACCCGGGTGGTATATCCCTCGGCTCCACCCCTTGATGCCAGATTTTCCTCTCCGCTGGAAGATTCAGGTTCCCTCCTGCACGTGTTACAATAGGCCCTAGTGAACAAATCTCCAGATTTACCTAAAATTAGACTCATTCAAATTTCTCCTAATCACTTCGCAATTACGACTTTGATGGAGGACAAGTCCTCACCCGATTTCTGCCACTGCCCATATGAGCAAAAAATGTCTCGAACCAACCCGTATGCCTTGTGTGTCTATTGCCTGAGCCATGCCCATGACACCCAGGCTTGCGATTTTTGTCACACGTTTCAACCCAATGTCTTGAATGATCATCTTGCATGACTTCAGTTGGGCAGACTGGAGAAACGGAACCTGCCAGTCAAATCGAAAGAGGCCCGTTGGGCAGTCTCTGCGGCTGCGGAGTCCACTGAGCAGCTGGAACAGATGAAGGCCTTAGAAGACGAGGTGATGTGAGACACTGATCGGTCCTTTTCTCTGTCGGCCTTTATCCCATTCAATTTGGGCTCCACCTTTTCTGGTTCCTTCAGGGAGATGTGCCAGTCTGTCCCCACCAAAGGGAAGGGTCCTTCGGGCATGCACGTCTCTCGCTCCCGTAAAAAGGACAAGGAGCCAAAAGAAGGTTTGTCTCACCGACTACGTTCTTGGGATTGTGAGCGATCTCGGTCCTAGGAATCTGCTGTTTTGACTTAAGTGGAGATTGCAGCCTCGGCTGCCGGCTTCTCGGTACCCTCGTCTGGCCAGCCGGCCAAGACGTGGGATGACGACCTGGTCAAGATTATAATCTATCCCATTGACCCAATGTCACTTTATGAGGCCAACATTTCCTTATTCAGAACCCTGGTCCTGCCTGGACGCACTGAGGAGGAGACCCAGCCTGCTGGGAACCTCTTCATGGTCCCGGTCCCTGACCCGGAAGAGCCCGCGTTCCTCCCCGGCTTCTTCCGAGCAATCCTGTTGGTCCCCCCGATGGTCAAAGTCGAGGTCTCCGACTCCTTCGACCGAGAGGCTGAAGAAAGCATAAAGCGCTTCAGAAATGCGCCGCCATCTTTTCCTGTCGATGCAGGCTGCATCGATGCTACAGGACTTGTGTGACAGCAGCTGATTATGGCTGGCCCGAAGTCGACCCCAGCTTCCACTCCAGCCATCACTTGGTTGTCGCCCTCCAGGCTGATGCCGACTCCCCAAGAGCCAGTCGATACCGTTCCTCCACCAGCAGAGCTGGTCAAGACCCTCCCGGTTCAGCCGAAACCAGCCTCTCCATCAGTTCCGGTAGGACCGCCATATAAACAGCCTATCTTCGGGGCTCCTTCCAAGGAGTCATGGCCCATCAAGGGCCTTCCGCACAGGCTGTCTGTCACCCTCACTCCCGACCGTCCCAGGTGGGTGGAAGGCAACTCAGGTGGCCGGCCGATATAACCAGACTCTTTTGAGTCTGAGGACTTTGACTTACATTCCCGTTCTTTGGATGACGAATCAGTCAGGAGTCTCTCAACAGAGGAAGGTCCCATGTCCTTCATGGGCATCCTCCGTCTCATCTCCGAATCCACGGGGATGCCCTTAGAACCCATTCAGAAATGGGCCAAATATCCCCTCACTGATATCCCAAATGAGGGGATTCTCCGACAGAGGCCTTCCCTGTGGCCGAGGCCAATGTTGGCCCAGCCTTGGAGCTGTGGCAGCACCTAGCCTCCTGCCCTGCGCCTTCAGCCTGGTTGGCCCGTAAGTATGCAGTTCCCATTGGCCCCCTCTCGGGATTTATAGAGCACCCCTCAGCCTAGGGGTTGGTGACTGAATCTGTGTTTAGGAGCTCGGGGAAATTCAGGAGACACCGATAGACCCCTGGACAAAGAATCCAAGAAACTGGATTATTCAGCCGGGAAATCTGTGCTGGCTTTTTGCTTGGCCTTCGTCAGGCAAGATTGGCCGTCATCATGGCTCACTTTTCTCATGCCCTTTTGGGCTGTCTGGATGAGGTTCTTCCTCATCTCTCCGTATACCTCCAGACCATGGTCAAGCAGGTCTGTGACCAGGGTCGGGCGGTTGCCAAACAGCAACTCCAGATGGCTCTGGACATCGGGGACACTTGTGCCATGGTTACCATGCGTTACAGAGCCTGGCTGATGGTCTCCACCTTCATGGTGGACACTCTGCACAAGTTGACGGATGTCCTCTTCCTGAGCACCAACCTTTTCAGTCCAGGAGTAGATGGTCACCTCCAGCGCACTGAAAAGTCCAATGCCACCTTGGACTCTGTGACTTCTGCCCAGAAGGAATCCCAGGGTTCCAAAAAATAGAAGAGAAAGCCCTTTTGGCCTTCTGTCCCTGCAGCCAAGCATCCCCACTTTCAGTCGGGGCAGCAACAGCAGCAGGCTCAATCTTGGCACCCTCAGCCCAAGCCAGGGTCCTTGGCGGCCTGTAATCCTGGAGGAAAGGGTTCCTGGTGGTCCACAAGCTGGATTCTCCTCCTCCTCCAAACCTGCACAGTGATGGGATGGTGGTTGCCAACCCCATACCCATCACACCAACTCTGGGTCCTCCCCTGGGAGGCTGACTCCGCCACTTCCTTTCCGCCTGGTCCGCTGTTACAACGGACAGGTGGGTCTTGGAAGTGGTCGGCCAGAGGCTGCCTCTGCAGTTCGAGCAGTACCCACCAAGTCAAGCCCACGTCCCATGGGAGGAAATGCTTTCCATGCACACTCCAGTTGGCTCTCCAAGGTGACATCTCCCAACTCCTCCACAACGAAGTAGTGGCCAGAGTCGTGGATCCCCCTGTCAACCCAGGGTTCATTTCCAGGTACTTTCTGGTTCCGAAACAGGTGGGAAGATGGTGCCCCATTCTAGATCTGCACAACCTGAACTGATTTCTCAGATCATGCACCTTCAGGATGGTAACTCTGTCTCAAATCATACCATCTTTCAAGTAGAACATGTGGTTTTGCTCACTGGATCTGCAGGACGCATTCTTTCACCCCGATCCATCTGTCTCACCGAAGGTTTCTCCACTTCCGAGCAGAGGGAGCCCCCTTCGAGTTCCAAGTAATGTCGTTCGGCCTGTCATCGACCCCTGGGTCTTCACCAGATGCACTGCAGTGGTGGCAGCCCATCTTCAGCATTGGGGGGTTCAGAATGTACCCTTATCTTGATGACTGGCTCATAGCAGGTCCCTCCATACAGGAGATGGAGAGATCCAGGGATCTGGCTCTCCAGACCTGCATCGAACTTGGTCTCCTGGTCAACGAAACCAAGTCAGAACTCATGCCTTCGCAGGTGATCTGCTTCATTGGAGCAGAGCTTGACTCTTGCCAAGTCAGAGCCTGGCTCCTGGTGGACAGGGTGGAGAATCTGTCCTTCTTTGCCTGATCATGTCTGGTTGGGCACTTGCACCCTGCCCTGGATATCCTGTGCCTTCTGGGTTACATGGCGGCCTGCACCACCATGGTCCAATGGCCCGGTGGCATGCGCTCCTTCAGTGGGAGCTGTCCAGCCAGTGGACTCAGCGACATGGTCACTCCGACCAGCTGGTCACTTTGACCCAGAAGAAGTGGGACACTCTCCAGTGGTGGACCATCCTAGAACATCTGCAGGATGGGATCCTGTTTGTCCGCCCTAAGCTGACAGTCGTTCTAATGACCAGTGCCTCTCTTACAGGCTGGGGTGCCCACATGGGGAATCACAGAGTCCATGGGCTCTGGATCCCCGAGGAATCCTGATGTCACATCAACCTGCTGGCGCTGACTGCGTTCGCTCCATTTCTTTGGGGTCAGGTGGTGTAGGTCCAGACAGACAATACCACGACCATGTACTATCTTAACAAGCAGGGTGGCACGCATTCCTGGCCCCTGTGCATTAAAGCACTCCACATTTGGACCCCTGTGAACCATCTGGAGGCAGATCTCCTGGCCATCCATGTGGCAGGAGCCTCAAATCAACTGGTAGAGACACTCAGCCGTGTGGGCGAGGCACCCCACGAGTGGTCTCTCTATCCAGAGGTAGTACTTGGCCTATTCTCCCTCTGGGGCAAACCTCAAGTGGACCTTTTCACCTCCAGGGAGAATGCAAAGCTGAGGCTGTTCCATGCTCACCTCCCCCAGCAGGGCTCACTGCAGGGGGATGCCTTCTCAAGGCTGTGGACCCCAGGCCTCATCTGTGCCTTCCCTCCACTTCCCTTGGTTCACAAGGTACTCCTCAAGGTCAGGAGGGACAAGGCACAGGTGATCCTGGTAGCCCCAGACTGGCCATACCAGTTCTAGTATCCAGATCTCCTCAGCCTTAGCACCAGGCTCCTGAGACTTCTTCCAGCACACCTGGACCTGCTCTTGATCAGTCAGGGGAAGGTATTCCATCCGGACTTTGTCTCTGCACCTGACAGCCTGGTTTCTGTGTGGCTAGAGTTCCAGGCTTTGGGTCTCTCCGATGATGTCCTCAACGTTGTTGAGGCCTCTAGGAAGGAGTCGACCAGGAGGTGCTATGCCTTCAAATAGAAGAGTTTCTCCATTTGGTGTCAGGGCAAGGGCCTGGACCCTTCATCCTGTCTGGTGGCTAGCATCCTCGACTACCTTTGATCCCTCTCCAAAGGGGGTCTTCGGTCTACGACCCTTAAGGTGCACCTGGCAACCGTCTGCTTACTGGGCGCGGGCCGGTCAGCAGACGGTGGCACAGGAGAAGGTGGTCTGGTGCGTCTTTAAATGCCTTGACCATATTTCCCCTCCGGTGCATGAACCACCACCACCACCACCATGGGATCTGTTGCTAGCACTGGCAAAGCTCATGAGCAAGCCATTCGAACCAATGCACAGATGTGAGATGGTATCTGTCATGGACGACCGCCTTCTTTGTGGCTGTCACGTCAGCCAGAAGGATTGGGGAGCTCCATGCGCTCTCTGTTGAGCTTCCCTATCTGGTCTTCCACAGGGACAAGGCGGTCCTGCGCCCCCACCCGAAATTCCTTCCGAAGGTGGTGTCGGAGTTTCACTTAAATCAGGTGTTGACTCTGCTGGTGTACTACCCCAGTTACACCTCGGAGGCTGAGTACAGGCTCCATACTTTGGACCTGAGACAAGCGGTCTCTTATTACAAAGAGCACATGGCTGAAGTTCAGGGAGAGCTTCACCAGCTGTTTGCCACCTGTGCTGATGCCGCAGCAGGCAGACCTGCAGCAAAGCGGACGATTGGCAGATGTATAACATCCTGCATTGATCTCTGCTACCAGTTGGCGGGCAAGGAGCCTCCTGTAGGGATAAGAGCTCATTCCACCCGCCATACTGCTGCATCGGTGGCTGCTTCTAGGGATGTCCGTATCCAGGTTATCTGCAGGGCTGCTACCTGGAAGTCAGCAAACACCTTCATTTCCCATTACTACATCGACCGAGAGTCATGCCAGGATGCTGGTTTTGGGGCCTTAGTTCTCCAGTCTTTGTTCCCCAAGTAAGTATTAAGGAGTGTGCACCTTGCCTCCCTCCTCCCAGAGAACTGCTAGGAGTCTGCCAAACAGTGTGGATAGAACAACGTATCCACGATCCTAGAAAAACAGGTTACTCATCTGTAACAGTAGATCTTCCGTGGAGTGGTCTCTTGCAGTAGGTAATACTGTTGGGTATCCAGCAGAGGTCGCTGTGGTGCATGGCAGCTCTTCTAGCAGTTTTTCACCAGGGGCCGTCCACACATGACATCAGCGTCCTGTTTCCTATATAAGTGTGGGCGGTCCCTGGTATCCTCAGTTCATTTTCCCGACGGCTGTTTCTGGCAGAAGAGTACTGGTTGCAGAGCAAGAAACAGAAGTCCAGAACTACAGATGTTTTACTAATTAATCACTTCTGTCTCAGCAGGAGTAGTACCTGTTTGGATTAAGCAAACAGATACTTTATTAGAAGAAGGGGGTCTCATTTAAGTAAAAAAAAAGTGTTTTTTCTGAGGAAGGGGCAGTATCAGCTTAATTTACTGAGAGCAGAGAGTGAATCTAATTGGGGGTGTGGCTTAGCAGCTTAGGTGTACAAAAGCAGCTGTCTCCAATTACAGCTTCCGGCTGTTTCTGGCAGAAGAGAACTGGTTGCAGAGCAAGAAACAGAAGTCCAGAACTACATATTTTTAACTAATCCTCCACCCCAAAGCCAGCTCTAGTTTTATAGCCACTGAATTTGACTGACAACAGGAACTTCCTGTTTGGCAGTAGGAAGAGAGGGATCACTGAGACACATTAGTTTCAGCAACCTTTAAGGAACCTAAAAAAAAAAAAAAATAACTCTTTCTAGGGACATGGATATGTTGTTCATCCACACTGTCTGGCAGGTATCCTTGCAGCTTTAAATCTTGCCAGAAGGTCTTCAAGCTGGCTCCTCCCACCCACCCGGGTGGTAAAACTCTCGGCTCCGCCCCATGACGCCAGATTTTCCTTACTGCTTGAAGCTCAGGTTCCCTCCTTACGCTCTGCATATAAGACTGGTTCCTAATTCTTGAATTTTCAAATTAAAAGTTTTTGCTAAAAGACTTGGTCTTCTCTCCTCGCTGCCGCGATGGACAAATCGACTCGTTTCCGGAGATGCCCTTGCGGCAGAAGATGTCTCGGACTGATCCGCACTCACGTGCGTCTACTGTCTGGGCCTGGGCGACCCGCGGGCCTGCGACCTGTGCTCTTCCTTTCGCCTACGTCCTCGAAGACCGTGCTGCCCGTTTACAACTGGGGCGTCCCGAGAAGCGATTTCCTCCGGTGAAGTCAAAAGAGGCCCGGTCGGCGGTGTCGCGGCGGCGGGCTCGGCGGATCAGCTCGAGCAGATGATCGCCCTCGAAGAGGAGGCGGCGCGGGCCGCTTCTACCTCGGCTGCGGCATTTGTCCCGCTCTCTCTCGGTGCCTCTTATTCAGCTTCTTTTAAGGAGCTTTGTCTGACCCTCTCGACTAAAGGTGAGGACCAACTTCTTCTGGACCGTTTCTCGGTCAAAAGAAGAGAGGTAAGTCTCACGTCGGCGCTCTTGGGGGCGGAAAGATACCTCTCCCGAGTTGTCAGCCGTCGACTTGATCGACTGCTCGGCTTGACCACTGGTCTCACAGTGTCCCCGTCAGTCCAGTTGGCCGAGACTCCCGTCGTATGATCCGAGAATTTTCTCAGCCCGTTAGATGAGTTGTCGACAAGGAGAAGCGAAATCCCTCTCCCAGTTCCCGGTTGGAGTTGAGGACCCCCTTCAGTTGAATCCTCCGAACCGAGGGAGTGCGGTTCCCATGACACCTCCCGCACCGTCCTCGGGAAAACCGAGGGTTCGGTCTCGGACTATTGGCGGTCCAGCCGATCCACGCCCCGTCGAGAAAACTAGGCGGTCTCGACACCAGCGACTAGCCGATGCCGCCACTCGTCCTCTTCCTCCTCCTCGGACGAGGGGAGGCTTCGGCGCAAGTTGCGTCAAAGATATGAGGAACTCATGTGGCAACAGCTCCTTCTGACTGGGAATAAGCCGACGCCGTCATCTTCCCCGGCCATTAAGTGGCTGTCACCGGAGCGGCCGAAACAACCCCTCGTTTTATCCGAGGAGCCTGTTCCCAGGCCGGTTGTTCGGCCAAAACCAGCTGCCCCACCGATTCCAGTGGAACCTCCGCCTCCACAGCCGTTAGTTGGGGCTCTGACCAAAAATTCTCGGTTGGCTCAGGGACTGCCCCACAGGCTGTCTGTCACCCTCACTCCCGATCGACCTCGGCAGGTGGAGGGTGGCTCAGGCCCAAGGCAGCTCTTTGAGGACTCTTCCGAGTCCGAGGACGATTCCTCCCTTTTCTCCAAGCGAATAGACTTGGAGTCCTCAGGAGGACAGTCGGTGGGCGATAGCCCTTCGTCCTTCCTGGGATTGCTTGGCTCATCTCGGAGTCCACTGGGATGGCTTCGAACCCGTTTCTAAGCGGGCCAGGTATCCCCTCACGGAGATTCTGGACGAGGATTCCCCTGGAGGCTTTTCCGGTGCCGAGGCCATAGTGGGCCCGGCCTTGGAGCTCTGGCAGCGCCTGCTTCCTGCCCTGCGCCTTGGCCAGAATGGCCCAGGAAGTATCACGGTCCCTACCGTTTCCTTGTCGGTTTGGAACACCCCTCGGCCGAGGGGTTAGTTACCGACTGGCGTTTTCTGGCGTGCCGAGGCATGGGGATGTGGACAAACCTCCCAACAAGGAGTCCAAGAAATTGGACTATGCTGGGCGAAAAGTCTACGCTGCGTCCTCCCTCGGCCTTCGACAGGCCAGTTCGGCCGTCCTCATGGCACATTTCTCTCATGCCCTGTTGGGTTCCCTGGATGAGGTTGTCCCTCATCTTCCCGGGGAATCTGCAGACCACGGTCAGGCAGGTGCGGGACCAGGGCAGGGCAGTGGCCAAACAGCAGCTCCAGACTTTAGACGTTGGGGACTCTTGTGCCAGGTCTGTGGCGGCCGCAGTGGCTATGCGTCGTCGGGCTTGGCTGAGGATATCCACCTTCACTTCGGATACCCAGCACAAGTTGGCGGATGTTCCATTTTTGGGGACCGACCTCTTCAGCCCTGGGGTGGAAGGTCACCTGCAGAGGATCGAGAAGTCCAATGCTACCTTGGACTCGGTCTCTTCCGCTCAGAAGGACAAAGGCCGCAAACCACAGCCTAAGTCCTTTCGTCCTTCTGCGCCCAGCGCTCCCGCCCAGCAACGTCAGGGCCAGCAGGCTCGGGCTTGGCATCCCAAACCCAAGCCCGGGGCTTCCTCCAACAGGAAGCAGGGAGGTAAGGCCAGGAGGTCCCTCGGCCAGTCCCTCCTCAAGCCTGCCCAGTGGCGGGCTGAGGGTGTCGCCCAACCCGTCCCACCTCACCCCAGGTTCCCCGTGGGGCAGCTCCAGCACTTCCTTTCCACCTGGTCCGTTATTACCACGGACAGGTGGGTGCTGAGTGGTGGGAAAAGCCTGCCTCTGGAAGTCGAGCAGGCCCGCCCTTCAAACCATCGCACCTTGGGGGCCTCGGGGTCCGCAGCCTCACTGTCGGCTCGCTGGGCCGACATCGCTCTCCTCCTCCAAAAGGAGGTGATCAGGGAGGTGGCGGACCCTCCCTCAGACCGGGGTTTGTGTCCAGGTACTTCCTGGTTCCGAAACGGACGGGGGGCTGGCGCCCCATTCTCGACCTACACGACCTGAACAAGTTCCTAAGGTCTCGAACCTTCAGGATGGTCACTCTGGCTCAGATAATACCATCCCTGGAACATGGCGTGTGGTTCTGCTCTCTGGACCTGCAGGACGCGTTCTTTCATGTCCCTATCCGTCCGTCACATCGGAGATTCCTTAGCTTTCGGCGGAGGATCCTTTCAGTTCGAGCCATGCCCTTCAGCCTGTCTCCAGCTCCCAGGGTCTTCACCAAATGCATAGCAGTGGTGACAGCTTTTCTCTTGGCGCCGAGGGTCGGGTGTATTCTTACCTGGACGATTGGCTGATAGCACCCCTCCAGACAGGAGGTGGAGCGGTCCAGAGATCTGGCCCTCAGGTTGCTCTCAAATCGGCCTTCTCATCAGCAGAGGCCAAGTCCAGACTCGAGCGAAGCAGGTGATTCTGTTCATTGGAGCAGACCTCGTCTTCGAGCCAAACCCGGCTCCGGCGGACAGGGCCGAGTTCTTACCTCCTTGCCCAGTCATTTCTGGTTGGAAATCGCGCCCTGCCCAGGACTTCCTCCGCCTCCTGGGTCTCATGGCGGCCTATACCAGCGTGGTCCGTTAGGCCGCTGGCACATACACCCTTCAGTGGGGACTGGCCAGCCAGTGGTCCAGCAGCGATCCATTGGACCAGCTAGTGACGGTGACCCAGGGGATGTGGAGCGTTCTCGGTGGTGGACCGTTCCAGTTCATCTGCAGGAGGGCATCCCGTTTGTCCGCCCGAGCGGCGGTCTCTCTATCGACGATGCCTCTCTGATGGGTTGAGGTGCCCATCTAGGGAACACAGGCGCACGGCCTCTGGTCCCAGCGAGTTCGATGCCACATCAACCTGCTGGAGCTCCGGTGGTCCGCCTAGCTCTCACCGCCTTTGCTCTGTTTCTCCGGGGTCAAGTGGTCCGAGTCAGACGGACAATACCACGACCATGTACTACCTAAACCGCCAGGGTGGGCAGCTCCATGCTTCTATGCAAGAAGCTCTCACATTTGGTCACTCGTCTGCAGCTTGGAGCGGATCTCCTAGCCATTCATGTGGCAGGAGCCTCCAACACCCTGGCCGATGCCCTGAGCCAGATAGGGGCTGCATCCCCGAGTGGTCTCTCCTGCGGAGGTAGTACAAGATCTGTTCTCCCATTGGGGCACACCTCAGGTGGACCTGTTTGCCTCCAGGGAGAATGCGAAGCTGAGACTGTTCCATGCCCGCCCCCCTCAGCAGGGCTCGCTGCAGGGGGATGCCTTCTCGAGGCCGTGGACCCCGGGCCTCTTCTACGCCTTCCCCCCATTTCCCTTTATACACAAGGTGCTTCTCAAAGCAAGGAGGGACAAGGTGCAGGTGATTCTGATAGCCCCAGACTGGCCCCGCCAGTTCTGGTACCCAGATCTCCTCAGCCTCAGCTCCAGGCTCCCGAGGCAGCTTCCAGCTCGCCCGGACCTGTTCTCAGTCAATCAGGGGAAGGTGTTCCATCCGGACCTTCAGTCCCTGCACCTGACGGCCTAGTTCTTGAGCGGCTAGAGTTCCAGGCCTTGGGTCTTTCCGACGAGGTCCTCAATGTAGTTGAGCGTCCCGAAAGGAGTCGACCAGGAAATGCTATGCCTTCAAATGGAAGAGATTTTCCATTTGGTGTCAGGGCAAGGGCTTGGACCCTTCCTCCTGTCCTTTGGCAAGCATCTTGGACTATTTATGGTCCCTTTCTTGTCAAGGGCTTAGGTCGACGACCCTAAGGGTGCACCTGGCAGCCATCTCTGCTTACCGGGCGTGGACAGGGGAGCAGTCGGTGGCGCAGGAGAAGGTGGTCTGACGTTTTTTCAAAGGCCTTGATCACATTTCCCCTTCGGTGCGAGAACCTCCACCTGTGTGGGATTTACTGCTGGTACTGGCAAAGCTCATGGGCAAGCCATTCGAACCAATGCACAGGTGTGAACTCTCTCACCTGTCGTGGAAGACCGCTTTCTTGGTGGCTATCACGTCAGCCAGAAGGATGGGAGAACTCCAGGTGCTCTGCATCGAGTCTCCTTACCTGGTCTTCCACAGGACAAGGTGTCTCGCCCCCACCGAAATTCCTTCCAAGGTGGTGTCGGAGTTTCACCTTAACCAGGTGTTGACTCTGCGGTGTTTTACCCCAATCACACTTGGAGGCCGAATACAGGCTCCATACTTTGGACCCTAGAAGGGCACTCGCTTATTATAAGGAGCGACGGCTGAAATTGGAAGAGGTTGCCAGCTGTTTGTCACCTACGCTGAAGCCGCACCTGGCAGACCTGCAGCCAGTGTGGACGATAAGCAGGTGGGTCACCTCCTGCATAGATCTCTGCTATAAGTTGGCGGGCATGAAGCCTCCCAGAGGATAAGAGCTCATTCTACCCGCCATACTGCTGCATCAGTGGCTGCTTCCAGGGCGTCCCTATCCAGGATATCTGCAGGGCTGCTACCTGGAAGTCAGCACACCTTCATCACCCATTACCACATCGACCTTGAGTCACGCCGGGATGCTGGTTTTGGGGCCTCGGTTCTCAGTCTCTGTTCCCTAAGTAGGGGTGTGCCTTGCCTCCTCCTCCGGAGAACTGCTAGAGTCTGCCAGACAGTGTGGATGAACAACATATCCATGTCCTAGAAATACAGGTTACTCACTGCAACAGGAGTTCTAGGAATGGTATATGTTGTTCATCCCCACGATACCGACCTCCGAACCGGCGCTGAACCTGAGCTTCCAGCGGGCCAGATCTGGCGTCATGGGCGGGCGCCGAGTTTTACCACCCAGGTGGGTGGGAGGAGCCAGCTTGAAGACCTTCCGCAAGATTTAAAGCGGCAAGGATACCTGCCAGACAGTGTGGATGAACAACATATACCATTCCTAGAACTCCTGTTACAGGTGAGTAACCTGTTTATCCCCATCCCCGGCTGCTGGAGGTCTGAATCCAAGCACGGAGGAAGGAGACTACTGAAGACTACAGGAAGTTCCTGTCCCAGAACAGGAAGGGTGAGAGTTGTAAGGGCACATAGGCAATAGGAAAGTAAGTGTAAAAATACATAGAGGGAGGAGACAATAAGCATACAAAGCAACAGGAGAGGGGGCACAAAATAAGTCAAGATGGGAATGGTGCAGTGCAGTGGCTGTGGAGCAGCAGTGTTCCGGGAGACATTCTGGAGGCTGCGATGCTGCCGTGTTTGCAGGCACCTCTCTGGTCTGAGGGAGGAGGTTGCCCGTCTCCAGGCTGACCTGGCTAGGATTTGTGAAACCTCTTCCCCCACCCAGGGACCACCAGGGCCACCGCCGTTACCGCAGAGGTTGCCAAGAAAGAGGAGTAGTTGGGCCAAGGTGGGCTCAGGGAGGGAGAGAGTGGTGGAACCGAGGTGCATCCCTCCAGTTGTAGCTCTCCACAATTCATATGCTGTTCTGGCGAAGAGTGGTTCCTCTATGGAGGCACCTGCAGTGGAGACCAAGGAGGATGCTGGGAACCTCCACAAAGGAGACCCACAGGAGGGTGGCACGAGACCCCACAGGGGAAGGAAACAACTCCTGGTGGGGGACTCAATCATTAGGGGGGTAGACATGGGGGAGGAAGGGGATAGGGAGGTAAGGTGCCTGCCTGGTGCCACTGCTTGGAGGGACAGGAAGCGAATCCTCAAGATCGCGGGAGCAGCTGCACAAGGGAAGGAGCTGGATGTCATTGTCCACCTAGGGACAAATGACCTGGCCATAAATGGGATCAGAACGGTACAAGAGGAGTTTGTGGAGTTGGGGAGGGGCCTTAGACAACTAGCATGTACGGTAACCTTCTCGGAGGTGCTGCCTGTCTATGGCAAGGATGATGCTAGGGTATTTTGCACCCTGGGATTCAATGAATGGTTGAAAAACTGGTGTGGAGCTCAGGGTTTTGGCTTCATTGGGGACTGGGGAGTCACCTGGACGGATGCAGGGTTATACTGGCCTGATGGTCTGCATCTGTCCAGGGGGAGATCCAGGATCCTAGGTGACAGGTTTAAATACTTCATTGGCAAGCATTTGAACTAGCCAAGGGGGGAGGCACTGAAAAGGAGCAGGGAAATCCCAGCCTCCCCCCACAAAGCACAGTAGTTAGAGAGGTAAACACCAAGGCAGAGAAGTCAGTAGGGAGCAGATAGGGATAAATGCAGAAAAAGGTGTTAAGGACAGGGATGGGGCTAAAAGAGGTAAGGCCATAAAAAATAAATGGAAGGTGATGAGTACCAATGCCCACAGTCTGTTCAACAAGCTCCCTGAACTAGTGGCCTTGATGGAAGAGGGATGCCTGGATATTGTGGCAGTCACTGAAACATGGTACACAGAGAACCATGAGTGGGATGTCAGCATACCAGGATACACAGTCTACAGGAGGGACAGGGTGGGTAAAAGAGGAGGAAGAGTAGCTCTCTTTATAAGGGAAGGGATTAAAGCAACAGAGCTAAAGAGTAAACAAGAAGTTGATGAGTCACTATGGGTCACCCTAGAGACAGGAAATGGCACCACAATCCGCATGGGGGTTGTGTACAGACCCCCATCTCAAGGGGAGGAAATGGACAAGGAAATGATAGAAGGCATCCTTAAAATGGCAGAAAAAGGGGAGATATTGTTGTTGGGGGACCTGAATATGCCAGATGTTAACTGGAGTACCTTTGCTGCAGGCACATCCAAGAGCAGGGTCATTCTTGATGCCCTACAGGGGGCATGCCTCAGACAGCTAGTGTTGGAACCCACTCTGGAGGGAGCAATCTTTGACCTGGTACTCTCAAATGGGGAAGGAGAAAGGATCTCAGATTTAGAAGTGGGTAGCCATCTGGGAACAAGTGACCACCAAACAGTGTGGTTCACAATAAACACAGCCATAGAGTCAAGCCATAAAAAAAACAAGAGTATTGGACTTTAGGAAGGCTGACTTTGGGAATATGAGAGAGTGCCTTAGAAAAGCACTAGCAAATGAGCAAGAAGGGGGGTGGAGGAACAATGGGGAATAATCAACACAGCCATCGCAGAGGCAACAAGCCTGTGTGTGAAGCAAATCAATAAAACAAAACGAAGGAAAAAAACGCTATGGTTCTCAAAAGAGGTGGCAGGGACGGTTAAGGAGAAAGGATAGCATTCAGGAAATATAAGGAAACACAGAAGGAGCAGGACAGAGAACTTTATCAGTTAAAGCAGAAGGAGGCAGGAAGGCAGTCAGAATAGCAAAGGCACAAACTGAGGAAAAGATAGCCAACTCTGTTAAGAAGGGATAAGACCTTTTATAGGTACATTAGGGGAGGCGAAGAAAAGACCAAAGGAGGGATACAGAGACTTAATGAAGGGGAGGGAATATGGGCAGAGGTGATAGTGAAAAAGCAGGGATACTGAACAAATATTTCTGCTCAGTATTCACAACAGATGAGGAGGGGGAGGTACCTACACCAAACAAGGGAGATTCTCTGAATAGGGGGGTCGATACCAGTCCTTTCACAGAAGAAAGAGTTTTGAAAGACACTCTTGAAACTGAGGGTGGACAAAGCAATGGGGCCTGATAGGATTCACCCAAGAATACTAGAAGAACTAGTAACACCACTGACTACTTTCTTTAACAAAGCATGATTTCACAGCAGGAAGGTCATGTCAGACGAACCTAATAGATTTCTTTGACTGGGTGACCAAAGTAGTAGAACAGGGAGGGGCTGTGGATATGGCCTACCTAGATTTTAGCAAGGCATTCGACACAGTCTCACACAAAAGATAAATATACAAGTTAGCCAGCCTTGGAGTGGGTCCCGAGGTGGTAGCCTGGATAAAAAACTGGCAGGACAACAGGACGCAAAGGGTAATAGTAAACGGAGTCCACAGTGAAGAAAGGAGGGTAACTAGCAGGGTACCGCAGGGTTCGGTACTGGGACCGGTCCTCTTTAAAGAGCTAGTATACTGCTTGGAACGAGCCTGCAATTAGTTGCAACTTTCAGATGTAGTCAGCTATCACTTCTTACATCTCAAGTATGCCAGGTTTCACTTTCACATGATGCACCAGGACTGGCTCTTCCTGGTTACTAGTGATGTCAGAAGTTTCTGCATTTTGATTGGTAGCATGTCAAAGTCACTGCTCAGGCTACAAGGATTGTGGCGCTTCAAAGTGTTTGGTCTCATTTCTGATGATGAAGTGGGAGGAACAGAACTGACTTTTTTTCCCTCCAGACAGTGCTGCTCCACATATCATCCCACTACTGCCAGGTGGAAAATCTTCTAATTAGCAAACACAAAATAAAAAATACTTCAGATACTGGACGTGATAGCTGACTGCATCTGAAAATTACAATTAATTCCAAGCAGTACACTAGCTCTTTAATATCTTTATAAGTGACAGCGGAGAGCACCTGGAAGGAAAGGTATGCCTCTTTGCAGATGACACAAAGATCTGCAACAGGGTTGATACACAAGGTGGGGTGGAAAGAATGAAAAGGGACTTAGCAAGGTTGGAGGAATGGTCAAATACTTGGCAGCTCAGATTCAATGCAAAGAAGTGCAAGGTAATGCATCTGGGAAACAAAAACCCAGGGGAAGAGTACACAATGGGGGGTGAGTTAATAACAACAACAAAAATCGAAAGAGACCTAGGAGTAATTATATCAGATGACCTAAAGGTGGGCAAGCAATGTGAGAAGGCAGTAAGGAGGGCTGGGGGATACTGGGATGCATAGGGAGAGGCATCACCAGTAGAAAACCGGAAGTTGTTATCCCTCTGTACAGACAGTTAGTGAGACCCCATCTGGAGTGCTGCGTGCAATTCTGGAGACCCCATCTCCACAAAGACATAGATAGAGTGGAGGCTGTTCGGAGAAGGGCAACCAGAATGGTGCAAGGTCTGCACCAGAAGACATACGAGGAGAAACTAAAGCAGCTTAATATGTATACCCTTGAGGAAAGGAGGGAGAGGGGGGACATGATAGAAACTTTCAAGTATCTCAAGGGAATTAACAAAGTACAAGAGAGTAGTATCTTTCAGAAGAAGAGATGTGCAAGAACAAGGGGGCACAATTTGAAGATAGAGGGGACGGCTCAGATGTAATGTTAGAAAGTATTTTTTCACAGAGAGTTGTGGATGCATGGAACAGCCTTCCTGAGGAGGTTGTGGAGTCAGGAACAGTGGGAGAATTCAAGAATGCATGGGACAGGCATAAGGCAATTCTAGTGGGGGGCAGGAGGAAGTAAGCTGTTGATTAACTAGAATCTGCAGCTTATCCATCAGGTAGGGAAATGGGCAGACTGGGTGGGCCAAGCGGTCCTTATCTGCCATCAAATTCTGTGTTTCTATATCGTCTTCAGCTTGCGCAGCAGGTAGTGCAACTTCTGTGTAGCAGTCATCGACGAGAAATTTGGAACTAACGAATGTCTACAGATTCTTCGAAGAAACAAGCTTTCAAACAACATGAAGTCTTGCTATATTATGACAATTGCAGTTTGACCCAGCCTTCGAACTGCTCCGGAGGTGAAAGAGTTAAGTTCCATGCCAGGCATGGAATCTTGAGCGCGAACTCGGTTGAAAACTCTGTCTGTTGTGCTTCAAACTATAACTGCCAGATTCTTTACTCCGCCTCACTGAACAGTCGCTCCGGAGATTTCTCCTACTGCTCGGTTCATTTTGTCGGTTTTAAAATATTTTTTCTCGGTTTTCAAACCGTATTTGTCTAAAATTAAACCGCAACCGGTCGGTTCAAGCTCTGTCTGTGGTATCGTAAGTAATAGATAGGTTTTACATTTTATTCTGTGTGGAACTTGTAAACGGTATTATCGGTTCGGTTTGAACCGATCAGGTTGATTAAAAACTATTTTAAATTGTATTAGAAGTGCGGTTCCCGGTTCTTATTGGTTCTAAAAAAAACGGATTTCATTACGTTTTTTTCCACGATCCGTGACACGGTCTGGAACCGATAAGGGTGTCTTGCTTGGCTAAGGGCTGTTAACAGGCAAGTTTCTGGTTAGGCTGGCATTATGTCTGAGAAACCCAAAAGAAAAACCGGGCCCACTGGGTTTCAACACTGTAGTGTCTGTGGGGAAGCTTTTGCTAAGGCTGACCCACACACCACATGTGCCTATTGTCTGGGGTTTGACCACCTCAATACAGACTGCCAGATTTGTTTGAATTTCCTGCAGCTACCCTGGATAAAGAGGTTGGTAGGCTCAGGGCAGGAGAGCTAAGAGTCCGCTGACCGGATAGCCAGCCTGGTTGGTTCCAACCGACCAGAGAATGCTGCTGACCAGGGTGAGTCTTCCTCGGGCAAAGGAGAGCTGACTCGGAGGAGTCAGTTCCAGCTAAAAGGACTAGGAAATCAGCAGGTGTGGAGCCAAAAGTCTTTCTCCAACTGCTGCAGAGATAGCCAAAGCGATCAAAATTGTCCAGTCGCTTTCCCGGTTCGACCGAACGGCACCCATCAGGTAAGCGGTCGGTTCTTCCGGTTCAGGAATATGATATAGAGGATTTTATGAACCGGGGGAATTATGAGGAGAGTAATGTGATTTTGAGAGTCTGGATCTGCCCATTGAACGGACATTTCTCCAGACAGACCTATAGAAGTGTCTCCCCCAGGCTTTCTGAGTCCCCTCTCATTTTATTTTTGATAAGAAAGTGGCTGAAACCCTCCAGCTTCCTATGGAAGAAGCTGTAGATGACCAAGAGGAGCCTGACTGTGTAGAGATGATGGATATCCCAGAGTCTAGGAGACTGTCTATTCCTATCCACAAATCCTTCAGGAAACAGACAGTAAAAATTTTAAAAGCTCCCCATTCTATACTTCCTGTGGATAAGAAAATGGACAGGAGGTACACTTTGTCAGGCTCTGACACGGAGTTCCTCTCACAACAATGCAGCCATGTTGGGGTAGTGCAGGCTGCAGCCTGTGACAAGAGCAAATATTCCTTTGGCTCACACCCCTGACAAGGACTCAGGAGGATTGATGCCATGGCAAAGAAACAGTACATGGCAGCATCTTTGGGTTTTCAGACAGGCAAATTATGGCTTATGTTGCAAGATATCAGAAATCAGATGGGATACTGTTATGGCTCTAGCAAAGCAGGTCCCTGGCCAGCTTGCCAAGGAGCTGGAGCAGGTGGCTGCTGATGGTATTGAGGCATCCAAGGTGCAATTCCATGCTGCAGTGGACTCTAATGATGTATCTTCGAGAGTCATGGCTACATCTGTGGCTTTTCGTAGAATGGCTTGGCTCAGGCTAAGGCCATGGATTTTCCTGTTGTTGATAACTCTCTGTTTGGGGATCAGACAGAGAATTACATGAAGAAAATGGATGAGTATAGGACCACCTATAGGAGTGCACAGGCCAAGGAAAGGCAGGCCACTCCTCAGAGGCTGCTTTCCAGGGGCAGGGGCAGGCCTTTTCACAAGCCTATTTACCAAGCCCAGGCCTCCTCTTCAGCCTACGCCCAGAGGGGTTCTTCAGAGGGAGAGGCAGACGGGGTACGAGCAGGCCTGCTCCCACCCCTCAGACTAAAGCCCCTGCCAAGCAGGCACCCTGATGGGATGGCCAGGGCCGATTCTCCATTAGCTGTAGGGGGCAGGCTGGCTTACTTCGTCCAGGACTGGAAGTCTTTGACATCAGACAAGTGGGTCCTGGAAGTAGTAAGCCAGGGACTGGTTCTCAGCTTCAAAAAATTTCCAAAGATGAGAGCCAGATCCTTTCCACCTGCAAATCCATCAGAGGCTCTCGCCTTAGAAACAGAAGTTTCAACCCTCCTGGCTCTCAGAGCTGTAGAAAGGGTTCCTCCCCTACACCAGGGCAAAGGATTGTACTCCAGGTACTTCCTTACTCCAAAAAGACAGGAGAATGGCGGCCCATCCTGGATCTCAGATACCTAAACAAGCACCTTTTAAAACCAAAATTCAAAATGGTGACTCTGGGAATTATTTACCCCCTCTAAGGCCAGGGGATTGACTGGCGTCCCTGGACCTCAGGATACCTACTTCCATGTTCTCATCAAAGCTCCCACGAAAGTACCTCAGATTGAACTGCCTCAGGCCATTACCAGTTCAGAGCAATGCCCTGGCCTCACCTCTGCCCCAAGGGTATTCACAAAATGCCTGGCAGTAGCAGTTGCTCATTTAAGAAGGCAAAAGATTGCCATCTTTCCTTACCTGGACGACTGGCTCATAGTAGGCCAGTCTCCAGCCGAAGTCAAACTACACCTTCAAGTTACCCAGCAGCTGCTTACATCTCTAGGTTTCCTTCTCAATCTCCCAAAGTCAGTTCTAGAGCCTGTTCAGCTACTCACCTTCATAGGCGCAGAACTGAACACACAACAGACCAGAGCCTTCCTTCCTCCCTCTAGAAAGAGCAAAGACCCTGGTTTCTCTGGCCTCCTCCTCCTTCACTCTGCAGGTCTCTCGACCAGCAAGGCATTTTTTGCAGCTCCTAGGGCACATGGCTACTTCCACAGCAGTAGTGCAGGGAGCAAGATTTCAGATGAGGGACATTCAGTTCCACTTGAGAGCCTTCTGGTCTCAAGGAGAGATCCTTTAACAAACTGATCCCAGTAACTAGAACCTGATCCAGGCCCTACAGTGGTGGCAGGATCAGAGCAATCTGAGACAAGGAGTTCCCTTCATCCCAGTCTCATTCCTTGACCCTTACTACAGATGCATCCCTCTTGGGGTGGGGAGCTCACATGGCGCCTCACCACTCAGGGGTTGTGGCCCCTCAGGAATCTCTGCTCCACATCAATCTGTTGGAACTCAGAGCAGTTTTTCTAGCACTTCAAGTTTTCCCGTCTGTTCAGAACAAAGTGGTACAAGTCAGAACAGACAACACCACTACAATGTGGTACATCAACAAGCAAGGGGGCACTCGGTCTACGGCCTTGTGCACCGAAGCGATGAAGTTGTGGTCTCTGGCTTATTCCCTGAACACCTCCCTTATGACAGTTCACCTCCCAGGCAAAGACAGTGTCCTGGCAGATGCTCTCTGGGCCATCACGAATGGTCTCTGGATCCCCTTATCCTGGAGGTGGTGTTTGCCAGGTGGGGCACTCCTCAGATAGATCTTTTTGCAGCCCCGGACAATCACCAACTTCCTCTTTTTTGCTGCAGGCCCCCAGTGTTGGGCTCAGTCCCTCTGGACGCCTTCCTTCTCAACTGGGAAGGGAAGTTTCTCTATGCGTTTCCCCCTTTCCCTCTCCTTTTCAAGGTGCTAGTCAAGATCAGGTCTCAACCTTGCAAGATGATCCTGATTACTGCAGATTGGGCCAGACAGCTCTGGTATCCACTTCTTCTGTCCCTAGCAGTCCACCTTCCCTGTGCCTTCCCAGGAATCACAATCTGTTAACCTGTGCCCAGGGAGAGTTTGGTACCAGATCTCAAATCTCTCAATCTCAAGGCCTGGCTCTTGAAGAGTTAGAGTTGCTGACTTACACCTTTCTCAGGGTATACTCAATGTTTTGAAGGCTTGAGGAAGCCTCCTACAAGAGGCTACTTATCATTCCAAATGGAAAAGGTTTTCCATATGGTGCTCTAGTAGAGTATTTCCCTAGAGTCTGCCGGCTTGCCCACAGTTCTGAATTATATGGTGCACTTAAATGCTCTGGGTCTGAGACCAGCTACCCTAAAAGTGCACCTGGCAGCAGTGTCTGCTTTCTTATCAGCAGGTAAACCCTCTTCTCTTTCAGCTCATCCGGTATTCTCCAAGTTTTTCAAGGGATTGCTTCACATCAACCCTCCATTCAGGGATCCTGCCCCTGCAGGGGATCTTAATGTTTGCATTGCCCAGCTTATGCAACCTCCTTTTGAGCCCATGTCTTCAGCAGAGCTTAAGTACTTGACTTGGAAGACTGTGTTTTTGGTAGCCATCACTTCTGCTAGGTGCATAAGTGAACTACAAGCATTGTCAGTGGAGCCTGATTTTATCTCCTTTCATAGGGATAAAGTGGTCCTCAGGACTAATAGAAAATTCTTGCCCAAGGTGGTTTCGGATTTTCATCTGAATCAATCTATGTTTCTCCCTGTGTACTTCACTGACCATTCCTCCTCTGGTGAGAGGAGATTGCACAGTTTAGATGTCAAAAGAGCCCTTAGCTACCACATAGAGTGTACCAAGGGTCACAGGTTTGATTCCCTTCAACTGTTCCTCACTTATGGTGAGGTAGGTAAAGGGAAACCTGCCACTAAAAGATCCATTGCCAGGTGGATTGTTTCTTGTATCCAGTTTTGTTATCAAAAACTGGGTGAGGTTCCCCCTTCATGCCTGAGGGCTCACTCTACCAGAGGTACAGCTGCGTCCTGGCTGCTGCAGGGACATCCCTAATATAGAGATATGTCAAGCAGCTACTTGGAAACAGTTCACACTTTCACAAAGCATTACTCCCCTGACATCCAGGCTGGGAGTGATGCTCGGTTTACAGCTGTGCTTAAGAGCCTATTCCTAAGTAGGTTCTGCCCTCCTCCATGGAGGTACTGCTGTGTAGTCTGCAATTGTCATAATATAGCAAGACTTCATGTTGTTTGAAGAAAAAATTACTCACCTTAGTAATGTTGTTTCTTGGAGTCTTGCTATATTATGACCTCCCCTGCCCCTCTCAGAACCTCTGTTTTGTTTTTGGGATGTGGGTGGGCAGTGCTATGTTGGCACCTAGTGTTTGCCATTTTGTTTGCTGTTGTATTTTCATTTTCTTGGTCCCTGACTTGAGTCTTGCTTTTGGGACCAGAAAATGTTTAGTATTAGTAGCCAGTTGGCTAGTGTGAGGTTTACAGCTTCCACACACAACCTTAGTGAGTTTTTGCTCGTAAAGATCTGACAGTTATAGTTTGAAGCACAACAGACAGAGTTTTCAACTGAGCTCGCGCTCAAGAGTCCATGCCTGGCATGGAACTTAACTCTTTCACCTCCGGAGCAGTTCGAAGGCTGGGTCAAACTGCAATTGTCATAATATAGCAAGACTCCATTAGAAGAAACAACATTACTAAGGTGAGTAATTTTTTCTTATTTCGTTCCTGCCATTACAGTAGGAAGATACACCACTTTGACAGTCACACACTTTGTGTAAGGTGTCTGGGACCCACACACGACACCAATTCCTGTAGTTTATGTCAGGAATTTAATCAGGCAACTCATCGATGACGGTAGCTTGAAATTCAGTACCTTTTAAGGGAGCAGAAAATGTCTCTCTTGGAGAACCAAGGGGCTTGTACCAAGGGCTCCCCCTCTACTGGTTCTCAATCCCTGCAGAAAGAGGAGGAGAAACCCTCCTCACACTCCCTGCCTCATCTCCTGTCGACAGCCACCGTTTCTGGTGTTCCTCCATCGGTGGGGCGTCCTTTAAACACTTCGTTGATGGGGGCTCATAACCTCTCATCGATGGTGCTTTCCAGTGCTTTAAATGCAGTTCAAATAGTAACTGCTCCATCAACAGAGGCTTATACCCTCTCATTGACAGTGCTTTCCAGCGCTTTAAATGCAGTTCAAATAATAACTGCTCCGTTGACGGAGGCTTATACCCTCTTGTCGACAACGCTTTCCAGTGCTTTACATGCAGTTAAATATACTGCTACTCCGTCGATGGAGGCTCCTCTCCCATTGACGGTATCTGACACTTTAAGTGAAAACAGCTTTTTTTTTTCCCTGTGTGCTGTCAACGAGACCAACGCAATCCACAGGGGAAACCTGTGGCTTATGCCTTATTGACTTCCCCTCCACCTACACAGATGGCTTCTTATAGGGGGTCAGGCAGACAGAGATAGGGGCCCTGGTCTTTACTACCCAGGGGCGAGACCTGCTCTTACTACGTGTCCCATTCCCTCTATCACCCTTCTTGTTTCCCAATGTGTCCCCCTTCTAACCCCCGTCCTTCCCAGGAAAGGGACCTCACCACCGTAGTCCAACAAGTCTTGCATGCCATGTGTCATTCTCAGCCCTCTGAAGAGCTGGGTGATCCTATCCCTTCCCCTCTCCCTCCTCTGCCTAAAAGATTTCATAGTGACAGGGATACTATGCCACCCTGGTCTCCTACTCCATTCATAGAGGACTATTTGTCAGGTGACCAAGATTTGCCGCCTGATTTCGCAGGTGATCTTGAGGATGAAGAGTTTCAAGATTTGGATTTTCTTTATCCTGAATCTCCCTATTCATAGATCTCTTCTCTGGATGAGGATCTGCCTCTGCCTTCGGCAGCCTCTTCCTCAGACGACCTGACCTTTAGGGAAATGATGGCACAAATCCAAAAGGTCATGGGATTCTCCACTGCTGAACATGATAAACAATGTAAGGATATGGCAGAATTCCTTGAATTAGCTGAGGAGCCTGTTTTAGTGGTTCCCCCACTAATATCAGCCTATCAGAATGACATGCTGGCTGCTTGGCATCAGCCTTCAGCTATTATAGCTGTTCCCCCACAAAGCAGATTGCGTATATCAGGCTCCTCTGAACCACCCCTTTCTGTCTAGTATTCCAGAGGCAGATTCTGTGGTCATTACTGCCGCTCATGACCATACCAAACAAACTCTGGTCAGAGCCGATATGGCTGTGAAAAGCTTTTGGGATGCTTTTACCCATTATTTCTAATGAATTTGCACAATGCAGATCTGTGGAGAGGCAGTTTCAACATGGTCTTCCTTGTACATACTTTTACAGTGTGTTCTAGAATATGCCTGCTGATTGCTATATATTTAGCCTGGATAGTTTTTAGAAGAAATGGCATCTTATTTTCAGTGTGGCTTTACATGTACACAATATTATGATGCATTGTGTAAAATCAGAATGCACTAAAAACAATATTTTACATTGGGGGGATATATTAAGTGCTGGATCGATGCACGAGCAGAAAGATGCATTGCACAAAGAGGGTGCACCGGTTGGCACTGATGCAATATGCAAAGAGAATGCACCACTGGTACAGGTTGTGCATATAGTGAAGTGCAGCATTGCAGTATGCTGCAGCAGAGTTACTGCAGCAAACAGTGCAGTTCAAATGGAGTAAATCCCTTTTGCCATGCTGTAAACCTGTGACACTGCGCTTCATCCTGGCGGACTTCATTCATCCTGATGGGCTTCATTGTTCCTGTTGAAAATGGGACCCTGGATGGGAGTCGCAGTGCATCCCGGGTGATCCCAACTGAATACCTTCCAGAGGGAATGCGTGGCACATGCTGGTATGCACCGCAGCCCCCATGGGTGATATTCAGCTCAGGAATGCAAATGAACTAATTGAGCATGCAGGGTGAAAATGTGCCTTATGCATGCTCATTACCAGCTGATTTGCATGTTGGCATGGGGATGAATGCACCGGCGCAGCTCTCACCCCCAAGCCCTGACCCCGATCGCTCCCATGTGGGACAGGCCCTGAAGTCTCTGGTGGTATAGTGGCACCCCCCCACCCTTTCCACCAGCTCCAATCGTACCGGAGTCCAGGCTCTATCGGTTCCATAGTGTAGGAACCCCAATGCCATCCCTAATTGCACCCGAATACATCTACAGTCCATGTCCATAGTGTAGTGGCCCCCACTTCCCCTGAATGGTTTACAGACACCCCTTCCCTACTCACCCAGCCCATCCCATTGTGACGACTGGCTCTGTAATGAGATTATACCACTCTATCAGTGGGTGGTGGAGCACTCACAGTAGGATGCGGGAATGTGTTATACATAGGCATAAGCTGTGTGTGGGTGATAACACCCAGTGACCATACTCCACAGGCACTGGCATGCGGATCCATCAGCCTGGTGCCATTGTACTTCTCAGTGTGGATGACGGCCAATGCTATACCCAGTCACACAGGACCCAAAACAGGCATGTTACTAAAGCCAACCTCCCATTCGTTTGTGCAGTTAGGGAACTGCGGAGTAACTATCTATAGCCTGAAGCATACACTGCAAATGGTATTACAGGATACCACACGCCATGGCACCCGGGATACTTCAGCAGTCCGAAGGGTGGCACGTTACACAGGGGAACAGGGGAGAGTGTGAACTTGAAGCGGTTTATGACAGCAGGAAGATACAGTATTGGGAAGGCATGCATTGGAGGTATGTAAATACTGAGCAACAAATCAGAGCTCTTTTCCTAATAAAAGGCTACTGATACAATAAATAAAGAACAAAGTCATAGATAGGGAACTGGTGGCTTATGGAAACATTTACAGGGATTTATACAGGGATTTGATTCTGCCTTTGTGGGGAAAACACAGGGAAAATGAGGTTTTCTTACAGAGTAATGGTTATTTGGATCTGGGAGCACTGACTATTTCTTATCATATATTTTGTATCTTGGATAGGGCAGGGGAGATGCTACATCTCATTGTCACAGGGATGTTCATTTACACATTTTTATACTTTATTTACGTAGGCTATCCCAGATTAGATGCAATATCTTGTTTTCAGTGGGGTCATTTGCCATTTTTATAATGTATTTATTCAGGCTACCTAGTCCAGGGCCCCCGTATTCAAAGGACATATGCAGTGCATCCTGGTGGAAAAGGGAGATGTGCAGCACAACTCAAACATGCAGGATCGGCCGGCTGGAAGGGAATGGGCCAGGGCACACACAAATGGTATGCCATTCAAGTCGAGACGGTAATCCCATACATATGCCATGCTGCAGCATATTCAGTGGGAATGTGCCCCTCACAGTCCAGAGCACCGCAGCCCGCAGGCCATGAATAGCTGGCCTAACCCAGACAGCCACCCACAGGCAGGCTGCAGATGTGCACCCAGTTGCCCAGCAGCCTGGCAGTCCTGGTGGACTAGAGGTACCCCCTTTCCATCCCCAATCTAGCCATCTCCATCCCTGAAGAGCTCCATAGTGTAGGCCCCCCCCAGACCCAATTGCACCAGAGGAAACCATGGTCCATATCCGTAGTCTAGAGGACTCGCATCCACCGCCCCTGTACACAGACACTCTCACTCCCCCCCATATCCAACCTGTTGCAAAGACTGGCACTGCCCTCCACACCCTGCCATGGCCAGCCACTGACTGCACTGAACCGGGTTGGGGACCTGCACTCTGGAATGACCCAACTTGCTGTACTGTGCATTGGGGCACCATGCCAGCTGCGGATCCACCAGTGTATGCAGCTGTGTGTACGTCCCTGGCAAACTGAAGAGGGAATCAATATTATATGTCACGGTGGCCTTGGAATGATTTGGATTTATATGCTATGCATAAGGCATAATGGGGGACTATATGAAATAACAAATATCATGCTCATTATTTCATGAACTATACACAAAATTAGTAATCACAAGTCGGACAATCTTTCAAAAGATACTAGTAATGCCTGCAAACAAATTTATTGCAAATAGAGACGTGCATATATATATATATATATATATGTGTGTGTATGTCTACGTTCAAGCAGAACGCCTCTGCAAACCCAACCAGTTCTGGAGGCAGACCAATGCACTGGTGAAAGGGAAGGCTGCCAAACTCCAGAGCTCATCTCTGCCCAGGGTGTTACCCTCACTGACCCCCCCCGTCTAGTGCTGCTGGCTTTAACAACTGTTTCACAGCTCTATACAGATACACATCACAATTCCTTAACTCTTCTGTGGCACCCTCAGTTCCTTCATCTGTGGAGGACGTCTGGACAAGACCTTTATTACACTTGAAACTGGCCACACATAATAAAGTCCAGAGACTTCTTGCCACTTAGAAGGCCGAGAGTTCCCCTGGTCATGACTCCCTGGAGCCAAAATTTCTTAAGTTAGGAGCTCCAGCTCTTGCTTGCCCTGTGCATGACCTATTTAACCGTTCCTTCTTGACTAGTACTGGTCCTGAGAAATGGAAGGTAGCCGTTGTTGTACTAGTGCATAAAGGCAGATCCAGCTCTGTTGTTGAGAATTTCAGACCAATCTCCATCCTTTGCCCCTGGCCAAAATACAAGAGCGCATCATTTACAGTCACCTTCGGGACTACCTGGATCACCATAATCTGCTTTCACCTTTCCAGCATGGTTTCAGAAAGAACCACAACACCCTCACAGCCCCGATTAAGGTAACATCGGACATCTACCAAGCCATGGACTATGGTTCTACCACTGGTGCCATCTTTGTCGACCTTACAAATGCATTTGACCTACTGAACCGCAGTCTTCTGCTTAAGCAACTTTGTGTTATTAGTCTGTACTCCAGTGCCCTCCTCTGGGTCCTTAGCTATATCTCCTCCCGGTCTCAAAGGGTCAAGTGGCCCGGCTTTTTCTTGGAATTTAGACTAATAACTCATGGAGTCCCACAGGGCTCCATATTGGGTCCTTTATTGTTCTCACTTTTCATCAACAAATTACCCAACAACTGTGGTGGGGCTGCTGTGCATCTCTATGCGGATGATGCTAGCATATGCCGCTCTTCTCCTGATATTGCTTGGATTAATAGAGCACTCACATGTGACTTTGCCAGCCTTGAGGATTGGTTCATGCATAATCAGCTTGTCCTAAATACAGAAAAGACAAAAAGTATGCTCTTCTCTCGTCTACCTCCCTCCTCCCACCCTTCCTACTCTTTGTGTATTACCTCCCTCAATGGCGATGTTCTTGAGGCTGTCAGTACTTTCAAATATCTGGGTATTACCCCTGGATTCCTCTCTCTCCCTCACCACCCATGTCTCCAACCTAATTAAGACTCTTAATCAGAAACTGGGTCTTCTCTATCACATCTGCCCTTTCCTCTCCTCAACCTCCTGCCTTAAGATCACCTCCTCTTTGCTTCTCCCCCTCCTTACCTATGGGGCTCCCCTACTGCTCTCCACTAATACTTCTAAGTGTGTCTCTCCTCGCTCAAGTATACCATAGGGTGGGAAGGTTTGCCCTAGGTGTCAACTCCCGCTTCCACCATTGTACTGCCCTCTCTTCATTGGGCTGGTTGCCTTATAATTCAGAATTGAAACTCTCCTTCCTGAGCTTCTTGTACAAACTAGTCCACAAATACACCCCACCCCTTGCTTAAGTGGGATTATCCATCGGAGACTGGCACCTTGGACACTCAGATCAGCCTTCCTCCCTCTTCTCCTTAGACCTAACCTGCGGCTAGCTGTTGTACGAAAAGCCTTCTCCTTCGCAGCAGTAGCCGACTGGAACTCATTGCCCCCTTCGGTCCTGTCCAACATCTCTCTTCCTATGTTCTGGTCTAGCTTACTTGACTTTCTTACCTCCTCTGCTAAATGCAACTGCTTCTGTCATTGAATTACTCACCCCTGTGACTGCTATTTGACTGTACGCTACTTAGATTGCAGTTCTAATCATTCTCTTGTGCCCTGGAGTGACGTTACCCCTTTTGTTTTTCTTACCCGAACCTCCCGTGCCTCTCTCCTTCCCTCTGCTCTGCCTTTGCTCCCTTGCTGCCTTTACCTATTATCTGACTCCCCCAACCCCTATTTATTTGCTTTGCTGGTAGTGGTTGCTGATGGGCCTACACCTGTACATTGTTTAGAGTTGTATGTATCTGAACGTGTGATGTTCTCTCTACTACATATTGTGTTGTACATTTAGACTTGCTAGCTAGGACTGCTGCTCACTTGTGCTTAGCAATGCAATGTATGTATTGTAATTAAATTTCAACTTTATTCCTCATTGTTATTTGACTTAATGTACTTAGAATATATCTGCTGTATCCTGTCTCATCCCAAATTTGCTGTAAATACCTTGTATTTTTGTGTTTTTGTCTTCCGGGTCGACCCTGAAAAAGGGACTGTAATTGTCTCAGTGGTCTTACTCGGTTACCAAAATTCAAATAAAATAAATATGTATATCTATATATTTATATCTATAGATATATATATATATATATAGAGGGATATGACATGGCCCGACTGAAGATATCATATTTATCTTCACGAGAGGCCAGTGATGTCTTGATGTGGCTGGCCTCAGAGTGGTAAATATGATCTTCAATCCCAGTATCATTTATACAATGTATGCTTTGCCCGCACCCCATGATACAACTCTTACATGCCTCTCAATGCAATGGGTGATATTAAGGTGATGGCCCTAGCAATAGAACCCCACTTACAGAAAAGCTGGCAAAACAGCAGATGTCATTTATTGTTTAAAAATATCTGGTGGATCCTGCTATTTATGGTTAGTTTTAAAATTCTTATCTGGTTCATCCTGCCATGCCCCCCAACATAACAGATTACATAGAGTTTTGAAATATCTGGTTGATCCTGTCAATTTAAATTACTAAAATATCTGGTTGATCCTGGTATTATTTTGGTGAAAAGTTATTTTTTAAATGGTTATCTGGTTGATCCTGCCACTCTTAGTACTTTCACTTTCCCTACAAGTGTAGCGTGACCGAGCGCTATGCACACTGACTATTTGTATATTGCCAAACCTTTTGTAGGAGGTGCCCCTGGGTCAGTAAGTCAGAATTTGCCGTCATTTGTTTGGTAATTCGTGTATTTTCTTGTAGAAAGCTGAACTGCACATAGAGTGCAGCAGTGACGGCCGGCGGCTTTCAGCAATAAAATGAAGCGCGGCGTCTGTTGCCCAGGCACAGGCGTGCTCATTCTCGTCTTTCCCTGTCAGATGGATTGCTTTAGGAAACTCCCAGAGAGGTATGCCAGGCTCAAGATTTTCATGGCTTCTGTGCAGAGGACTTGACCTTATACCTCCCTGCTTGTTTATGTAGTACATTGTGGTGGTGGTATTGTCCGTCCTGGATTTGTACCACCTTTCCCTGTACTAGTGTTGTGAAGGCCTTTAGTGCCAGAAACACTGCTCTGAATTCCAGCAGGTTTATGTTCTGGAGTGACTCTGCACTTGACAAGTGCCCTGGGTTGTGTGATCCCCCAAGTGGGCACCCCACCCCAGTAGAGATGCATCTGTTGTAGGAACTTACTCATGGGGACTCCTGCTGAAAGGGAACCCCTTCTTTTAGACTGATTTCCTCTTTCCACCACTGAAGTGCCTAAACAAGTTTTCTGTTACTGGGATTAGCTTTGAGAGGATCTCTTCTCTGACACCAGTGTGCCCTAAGCTGGAACTGAATGTCTTTCACTTGGAACCAAGAACCTAGGACTGTGCCTATGGTGGCAGCCATGTGGCCCAGGAGCTGTAGGAACTGCCTTGCAGTTTTTGGCTTGTACAGGCTGAATGAGTCTGCAATCAGATGGATACTTCTTACCCTGTCCAAAGTCAGGTAGGCCCTGCCTTGCAGGATGTTAATCTCTGCCGCTATGAACTGCAGCACTTGTGCAGGTAGAAGGACAGATTTCTTGTGGTTTATCAGAAATCCCAGGGACTTGCCATAATCACTTTCGCTGTTAAGAAACTGGTCCTTTGGCACTAGCTAGACCAGGTCTTCCTCTCTTATCAGGAATGGTTGCAGGAACTTTCCTTCTCCCTACGGACTGCGTGAATGATTACCAGTCTTAGACATAAAACATACCTTTTTGACAAAAAATGGAGTAAACTTTGTACTCTTTACTTAGAGTGTTAATCAGCGGATCCCTCTCCTCTTACCTAGATCTCCAATCGGATCTTGTATTCTTATTTACTTTTCTTCCTCTTGCTGAGCACACTCTGTAGGGGGACTTGGGGGGACGGAGGGGTTGGGGTTTTTTTGTTTGTTTGTTTTTTGGGGTTGGGGGAAGGAATAGTTTCCTAGTCATTCTGACATGTATTTGCATTAGTATGTTGACCTGATGATGTCTTGTATGTTTGTTTTGTTTTCCTTTTTTATATAAATAATAAAGTAAATTGAATTTGAAAAGAAAAAAGAAATCCCAGGGACTCCAGAAGCCTCTGGTGATCTGCAGGTACTGCCTGACTTCCTGTGGTGATTTTCCTACCAGCAGCCAGTCGTCCAAATATGGGAACAATGTGACACCTTGCCTTCGATGGTGTGCTACAACCACTGCCAAGCACTTTGTGAACATTCTTGAAGCTGAAGTGAGACCAAATGGCAGGGTTGAGAACTGGTAGTGACCCTATGGGACTCTGAACCTGAGGTACTTTCTGTGAGACTCCCTTATGCGGATAAGCACCTTTTAGGTCCAGTGATGCCAACCAGTCTCCTTTTTGGAGTGCTGGCTCTACCATTTTGAACTTTGGCTTTGTCAAATGCCTGTTACGTACCCTGAGGTCTAAGATAGACCACCAGTCCCCATTTTTCTTTGTGGGGAGGAAATACCTTGCGTAAAACCCCTTTCCTTTCTACTGGGCTGGGACACGCTCCACTGCCTTTCACAGTAGCAGGTTTGGAACCTCTTCCTCCAACAACTTCTTTTCTGTGAGGGAGGATGGTCTGAATACTCTGGTTCTCAGAATAGTAAGGGATTTGAAACTCAGAGGCAGTCCCTGACTCACTACCTCCAGGATCCACTTGTCTGTGGCAATTTCTGGCCAAGCCTGGAGGTGATGAGCCAGTCTTCCTCCAACAAGTAGAGGTGAGGCGGCCTGAGAAAACATGTCAGGATGTTTGTTTGCTCTGGGGCTGAGACTGGGATTGAGATCCCACCTGGAACCCTTTCACGCCCTGCCCCTGAAATACCCTTGCTGGGATACTGCTGGTATTAGGGTGCAGCCACTGCTGGAAAAAGGGCCCTGTTATGAAGGACCTGCCTCCCTCCCATAAGGGCCTGGGTGATGAGGAGGCCTCTCTTTGACTGAATTGCTCTTGAAAGTGGTTTTGTGTACATCCACCTTCTTCATACAAGTCTCTGTTTTGTCACCAAAGGAGTTACCCTCCAGAGGAAATCCATGGCCTTTGTTTTGTGTCCTGGGTAAGGTTTGTGGCTCTTAGCCTGGCAAAACTCCTCTGAGCCACAGTATTGGCCATTCACCTATCTGCTGCATCATTAGTATCAGCAGCCATCTGAAAACTGATATTTGGCTGCCTCTGGGCCAACTCTAGCAGTTTCTGCAAGATCAACTAACAAGGGTGATGCGGCCTTGTCTGCCATAGCCAAGACATATTGGCACAATGACTTCTGGTCCTGTGCTGCATAAGCCTAAAAATTAGCCTGCCTGATGGCTAGGAGGCTGACAAGTAAACCTTCTTGGCCATACTGTCAGTTTTCTGGACTCCTTGTCTGGTGGGTGAGAAGCCAGGGCACTCTGGCCTTGTCAAAGACTGCCGCCTGCACCACCCCTGGTGGTCACGGTGGGAGAACAGAAAGTGTGCACCTACCTGTCCAACAGAGATTTCTTGTCCAGTCTCTTACCAAGATGGGGACAGAGTTTGGAGTCTGTAAAATCTTCAAAGCATCCTTCATGAAGAATTTATTAACTGGGAGGAGGAGCTTTTGGTGGGGTTAGCCCCATCATCTCAAGGTATTCTGCCTCCTTCTCCTCATCCTCTATTTCCTCACTTGTGGTGATGTCAAGGGCATCAATCATCCTTCTCACAAAGTGAAATGTGAGAATAATCCTCAGTAGCTCTGGAGGAGAGCCAAACTCCTGCTTGGTGGAAACCTCAGGTGCAGTGGGTTCCTCCTCCTCATACTCCCATAGTTCTCCTCTCTGCAATAAATGAGAGTTGGGCTGAGGGGAATTAGGGAATAGCTCTTTAGAACGTAGGCGCCTAACACACTCCGGGGAATACAATCTGAGACATATGAGGGGAGCTTGTTGGTCACCGCTGTGAAGGCCCATAGGGCGGCATTTCTATTCCTTCTATAGTGAAGGGAAGTCCAGCCTAACGATGAGTACAGGGAGCAGTGGTGTGTGGAAAGTGGAAGGCCAGTAATGAACCTGATAGCTCTGTGGTAGAGGGTATCCAGCTTAGCCAGTGCAGAGGCAGTGCAGTGGCTGTAGAGCAGGTCCGCGTAATCTATTAAAGATAGGAAAGTAGCTTGAACCAGTTGAATCTTGGCCTCCTTTGTGAGCAGGCGGTTAATTCTGTAGAATAGTCCTAATCTTTGCCTTAGTTTCTTCTGTAGTTCCTAGATGGTCGGCAAAGGAAAGTTTTGATCGAAGCCAAACTCCTAGATATTTGAATTTAGCTACATATTCTAGTGTTTCTCCAAGAACAGTGGTAATTTGTGGGATAGCACCCCCAGCAGGAACTGCCGCATGCAAGGAGGGGGAGAAGAGCATGATTTTTGTCTTTTTTGCATTGAGCAAAAGCTTTTTGTTTATGAGCTGGTATTGTAGAAGGTTAAATTCAGCTTGGAGGTCTTCACAGGCTGCTTCCGGCGTTGGACGACTCAAGTACAGTACAGTGTCGTCCGTGAATAAGTGGAAGTTGGCTTTTTTGATGGGGTCAGTGATGTTGTTAATGTAGACTGCAAAGAGGAGGGGACCAAGGATAGAGCCCTGGGGCATGCCCTCAGCATAGTTTTTTTTTTTTTTGGAGGTCCTCCGTCTTCCTTCAACCTAGTCCGGCCCCAGACTACCACCTGCCATTTGCTGCCTCGGTCACCCCGGCACCAGGGGGGCCTTGACACCAAGTACTAACTCCAGTGCAAAGGAACCAGTAACTAGTTGGGAGTCGCGGCTAGAGGGGTGAATTAAAACCACTGGGAGCTTTCCAGATGAGACCTCCCTTCTGCTACTTTATACCTCCCGAACGGGCAGGCTGACCACCAAAGCCTCTGCCCGCCTCATCCCAGTGCCAAAGCGCAGCAGGCCCCAGCCTCATGAGGGTCTACAATGCCAAGTGCTGCCGACCCTCCCCCCGAGAAGGAAAGCAGTCATAGGACGCCGATCCCTCTCCCCAGCCTCAGGCCGGTCTGTTCCCGAACCCAGGTATGGAAATCCCACCGCTAAGCCACATAGGCCAGCTCCTCAGCATAGGTTTTAATGGAAAAAATCACCTAGCTTTAACCTGCTGTTTCCGTTTCTCGAGGCAGTGTAAACCAGCACATAGATTCTGGTCAGGCCTAAGATGCTTAGGGAGGAAAGAAGCAGGCTGTGATCGACTGTGTCGAATGTCTTACTAAGATCCAGAAAGCGGCACAGACATGCTGCTTGTTGTCAAGGTCTAAGAGCCAATCATTGGTCACCTTAGCTAGAGATGTTATGGTGCTGTGCTTCTCTGAATCCAGACTAGACCAGGGTATAATAGGCTTCTGGATTCTAAGTATACCCCTAGCTGGCCCACACTAGTTTTCTAGTAATTTAGACAGGATTGGGAGGAGGAGGTCGGTCTGTAATTATTTAGCTCATGAGGGGTCACCTGCTTTTAACAGAAGGATGACATGGGCTATTTTCCATTAAGGGGAAGGCTACCCTGAGAGAGTGCCATGTTGAATAGGTGGGTGACTGGCACTGTAAGCACATGGTAGGCACATTTCAGATAGTATGGCTCTATGAAGTTGGAGCCTGCTCCTTCCTGGTGTCCAGTTGCAGCAGTAGGTCTTCCTCCTCTTTTAGAGACAGGCAGGAGGGAAGGCCTCCTCGGTGGGGGACTCAGTGGGTTGGTGGGCCCTGAGTGTCGCGAGAGGTCATTGGCAGAGGAAGTATCAAATGCTAGCCCTGCCGTTGCAAAATGGTTATTGTGGGCTTCAATATCTCCGATCAGTTAGAGATAACGCTGCCACGGACTAACTTTTACTGTAATGGAATTACCAAGTGTGTGTCCAGACATGTCTTTTAATGTTTTCCAGAGCTTTGAAGGATTTCTTTAAAGCGAGGCTAGCTCGAGCGATAGTAGTCAGAGTTGGCTGCTCAGCAACCAGCTTACACTTGTTACATGCTCTCTTAAAAGACATCAATCCAGAGTTGTTCTTACTTCTTGGGCTTTTTCCTTAAAGTATCCCTTTCTAACAGGAGATTTTGAGCTCAAGCGAGAACCAACAGCAAGTGCTGCTCCTGACCCACACCTTAACCAGGGGTACATGCTTATTTAAAAGCCTCACTTAAAATATAAATAAAAAAATATATGCCCTGCTAACCAATTTGGCTAGAAAAATTTCCTGCCATCGCAGTGAATGTTTCAAGTCATAGAGATATACAAACAAATCAAAGTTGCATTTGACCTCTTGATAGAGAACTTACCACAAACTGTAGGTTGTACACGGATCTAATGGTGGTGACTATACAATGATAGCTAATGTCTGAGAAAAATGTTCCGACAGGAGAACAGATGTGGCTTGCTAACCAAAATTACATCTAAGGAAGCTGTTGTTAAAGGTTCTTTTTATTTGAGTGAGTAAACTGCAATGAGTTGCACCAGCCCTAGAGTGTCACAAAATGATTTTAAAGGGGCCGGCCCACCAAGCGCGGCAATGGGGCTACAAATCATAAACCAGCGACCCAGACTCAGGAGCGGACTTAGGCGGCTAGAGGGCTGCGCTGGGGAAGGAGATGAGAGCCCAGGGGCTGCTCTCCTCCTTTGGGCAGGGTGGGATGCAGGTCCTGCTGCGATACATCGCCACCTGGCTGACCACGGGTGGAGTGTAGCGAGACAACATATAAGGGAGGGAGGACGTCTGCCAGGAGCGGGAGCGTTAGCACATGCCCAACGTCGTAAGCTCCTTGGCCCCCTTGCATGCAGGCGTCCTGTGGGTTGGGACCAGAAAAGCAGAAAAACCCTGTGCTGGGCTCCTGTAGGCGGGACCCGGCTGTCCGAGATAACCCTAACCAGGCTCCATAGATGGGGTTGGTGATGCCTTCCAACGCATACTTCAGATGTGAGAGGGGGACTAAGGGGGGGGGTCCCTCTCCTCCTCGCCCGGGGGGGGGGTAAACCGAGGCAGGTTGGGGTAAGGCTAACCAATACCCGGAGGGAGGTACCTGGGGTGGGACTACGGGAATATACAGCCTAGGGATCCCTGAAGAAAGAAACCTAGCACAGTGAGAAGGAAGCATAAAGAGAAAGTATAAAAAACAAAAATACAAAAGGATTTCTAGGGAACTGATGCACTTGATAGCCAATCGAAGTTCAGGTCGCCAAGAATAATGGTTTCCAAGGAACTGAGCCCCAGTACGGAACTGAGGTGAGACAGGAGATGAGGCCCGGCAGAAAGGGACCTGTAGCAACCCATTACACAGAGTGCACTGGAAGGAGAAAGTTCGATCTTTAGGGTCAAGCACTCAAATTCTTTTGGGGAGGATGATGCGTCTATGCATGCGGCTGAGTATTTGTCCCTTACATAAATTGCCACTCCACCTCCTCTTGTTTGCCTATCCGCTCAGAAGAGTAAATAATTTGGGATATTGATTTCATTGTCTGGGGTGGCTGGCTAAGCCAGGTCTCAGTGATTACTAGGACATCAGGTAGGGTGTGGCTCACCCAAGCCTGGATAAGGGTGAACTTTTTCAGCAAACTACAGGCATTAAGATGCATAAAAGACATTCCTTTGATACCTGCCAGGTCTGATGGAGAAGCAAGGGTGTCTAATGGTCCTAGGTTGAGTTCGACATTGCCTGAGCACAACAGTGACAGAAGCAGGATTCTTTTTAAGGCAGTGAACTATAATTTGTAAACACTATTTTTGGGGCAATAGGGGAGTCTGTGTTGATGGGTAGGCCTGTACCCACTCCTGGTGTTATACTGGCCTAGTGTTGCAGCCACTAGTGTCCTGGCAGGAATTTGCCATGAGTAGGAAGTCCTGAGTCTGGATGGGGGAGTAATCTGCACAGGCAGCTCGGGAGATGTCCCACTCCCCGGAAGAGACAGCTAAGAAGCCCAGTAGTCCAGAATGGCTACCTGAAAGGAGCTGTTGGGCCGTAGGACAGGGAGAAGCGCAAGGGTCATTCCACTTTAGGGAGGGATGCGGGTTCTGAAGAACTGAGCTGGCGCTAGTAAGCCTAGTGACACCGAGAAACCAGCTGCAACTTCCCATGGTAGATCTAAACACCACAACAGCCAGCGGTAAAAGTCACTAGAAGCCTAGACCAATCAGCAATCAGGTGTCATAAGTTCAAAATCCTTTTGTTGGCTGAGAGGCAGTTTTGGTGCTGAACATACCTGTGGAGCAACTCTTTGCAGCTGAGCCAGTGAGGTGGTTCAAGGCTGCAATTCAGTGTGGCAAGATTGGTCTGCAGCTTTCACTTCTGTTTCTGGCCCTGCTCCACCAGTACAGAATGGGAGTGGGGACAGACGTTCAAATCTTGCAGCCTTAGTGGATAAGCATGGTTTGGCCTGAGAAACAGGCAGACCAACCCTGGGGATGGTCCTCGAAAGAGAGGTATCCCAGGTCCACTAGAGCAGAAGAAGAAGTAATGTGTTTCCTCTTTAACAGAAAAGACAGCTGTTGTAGCCCTCTAATGGCTATATAGTACAATTTGCAAATGAGAAACTAGACAAAAAAAAAAGAAAATTCTTGCTTTACAAAACAGGATAGTCCCAGGGTCAGCAGCGCTGATAAACGTCTCTAATGAAGCAAGGCAAAATGGAGACCAGCAGAAAAAGTCAGTGAGGCTGAGGTCTTCCAATCAGAGTGTTGGCGCTGAAAATTCAGACTGTCCAAAGGCGCCAAATACCAATGTACCTGAGGGGGTATACGGCTTTTGGCTGTTTCAGTAGATTTCTGGGCCCTGCAACGAACTGGAGTTCGTTTTAGCCATGACTCCGTAATAAATCAGTACATCTGGTTTTAGGGATAATGCAATCCGCTGGAGCAGTGCGATTTTAGGGAGTAGGCTCCTGATATTTAAGTACGCTAGCTTTAGACCACAGGATTGTTACCAGGGTCCTGGATAGAGCTAACAGAGTCTTATGGTGTGGGGAAGGGGAAAGGTGGGGTAATGCTGGGGTTGCCTGTGAAGGATATGTTAGAGCTAGCAGGCCGGCATGGAAATTGGGGAGTAGTATAGTAGGACCAGTTGTTCAGGTGCTAGGGTGATTAATGGGGGACAGACTGCGGGAGAAGGAAGCTGAGGGGTATGAGAATGGTAGCATAGGGTGGATTAGTGAATAACAGGTCAGTGGCAGAGGGAAGGAAAAGGGTGGAAGGGATGCCACAGGGATGTAGAGGTGACAAGGGCAAGTGAAATGGAGGGGAGCATGATGAGAAAGGTGAGGGTAAAGCAGGGCTCTAGCGGGAAGCCCGTACCAGGAGACGGAGTGACCTAGGGAGCGGTAGAGAAATGAAGTACTTCTTGTCTGGAATACTAGAGCAGCATCTAGTGGTGAGCCACAATAAGCTACAGATGGGGAAATGGCCTGATAGGTTTTTGCAGTCACCTGTGGTGGGCTGAAAGAAGACATTATAAGCAGAAGCTCACCAAGGATGGTGGTGGGGGCGGCGGGGCAAGCACTCGCAGATGCCAAAATGTGCCTCAGCAAGCACAGTCCTGTAGCATACCTGGTTTCAGCTGCTCGGGGAGGGCAGGACGTTTTCAGCTTTGGAGCCCTTTTCGGACTCACTTGGCTGTGAAAGGATCACACATAAGCAGGTACTAACCGTGATTTACCGGACAGAATTAAATGGACCAAGCACAGAAAAACAACAGCATTGGAAACACCATCAGGTGACAGTAGTATCTCAGACCGGCGACCAGCGCCACCTGCCTGTTAGTGAGGCAGAATGGGCATAAATTGCAAAGGGTGGGAAACCTAACATCAAATTTCATTGCTTTTTCACTGTGGAACAATCCTAACTGATGCATTAAAAGGAGTTTTTCTGCCATGAATATATATAGATATTTATATCAATTTTTTGTGAAAAATATTAATCCGTTCCCAAATGATAACGATTTAAAATGTTGGTTTTGAGCATGCTAGTAGGGTCTCAAACATCTATCTAAAAGACCCTACTCAAGATGTTCAGAATCGAAATTTCAAATCCTTATAACATGGATATGAATTAATATGTTTTCATCAAGTCAATAAAAGGCTACCATTCTGGGCAAGCCCTTTCTACCCTGATAATTTCAGATGAAAAATCTAAACTGTCTGCACTGTGGGTGACTGACAAAAAAAAAAAAAAAAAATTTTCCTAAAAACACACTGTCTGGATCTCAGAATCTGCACATCTGACTAGAAACGAAACTTGGCAAATTAAAAGACCTTGCTCCCCAGATTGCACATGCAAAATTTCATAATTCTGTTGAACAAGGGCAAAGCCATTAAGGTGCAAATTTAGGGTTTAACATCAAACAACCTACTCAACCCTAACTATAGTGGTGCTACTGCATCACTATAATACTACATATAGATACACCTACTGTATATAAATATATTACTTGCTAGCCCCATTCAATGGAATTGCACAACATTTTGCACGTACAGTCGGTGGGGGGGTCTCCAGTTGGATGTTTTGATTCTAAGAGCAGAATAGTGCGTTTTAGGAAAAAAAAAAATCAGGTTTTCTGATGTTTTATTTTTGTTTTGTTTTTTTAATCACCAACAGCCCAGACAGTTTAGAATTTTCATCTTAAATTTTCAGGGTAGAAAGGGCTTGCCCCAGAATGGTGCCTTGCATTGGTTTGGTGAAAAAATATTAATCCATTCCCCAGTTATAAGGATTTTACATTTTGATTTTGAGCATGCTCAGTAGGGTATCAAACGACTATCCAAAAGACCTACTTAGCATGTCTGCCTAAGACTGCCATTAATGAAGGTAGTAGTTTTGCTTTAAAGATTTTATAAAATTCTACATGACATCCGCGGTGGTCCAGGGGCTTTATTATTTTTTGTGCCCAACTGAAGTACTTGACTGCAGAGGGTAGTTGGTCTGGGAGGTTGGCAGGTGGTTAGGAGGGGCAAATCGGGTGCCCAATCATTCAATGCTCACCAACACATCACCTCCACAAACCATATAAAAACTACAAACAGGTATCTGTCTCTATCTCCGAAATCAAACAAGGGGCAGAGGACACTGCAGAGCAGGACACTGCAGCACAGGAGCTAGCGCTGCAAAACTCGCCCAAAACAGGAACAAAAACTGTCTGCCTAAAGACTGCCATTAATGAAGGAAGTAGTTTTACTTTAAAGATTTTATAAAATTCTACATGACATCCGTGTAGTCCAGGGGCTTTATTATTTTTTGTGTCCAACTGAAGTGCCTCGACCACAGAGGGTAGTTGGTCTGGGAGGTTGGCAGGTGGTTAGGAGGGGCAAATCGGGCGCCCCAATCACTCAATGCTCACCAAAGTATCATCTCCACAAACCATATAAAAACTACAAAAGGGTATCTGTCTTTATCTCCGAAATCAAAGAAAGGGCAGAGGACACTGCAGAGCAAGACACTGCAACACAGGAGCTAGCGCTACAAAACTCGCCTAAAACAGGAACAAAAACAAAAAAAGCAAAAAGGAAATCCAAAATTCTTCTGATCAAAGGAGACTCCATGATTAGGGGAGTCGATACCTACCTCCAGCTGGGGGTAATGGTCAGATATCTCCCAGGTATATCAGCGTGGAGAGCCACTAACTGCCTTGCTAAAATTGTGCAGAAAGCAGGAGAAAACACTGACGTCCTGGTACACATAGTAACTAACGATCTCGTCAGCTGGTCAGTTGTGGAGACCAATGAAAACTTGACCAGGCTGGGAGACAAACTGTCATCCATTTCGTCCAGCATCTCCTTCTCTGAGATCCTACTGGTCTGGGAGAGGGGGTCAGACAGACGAAAGGTCAGAGAAGGGGAGATAGGGGAACTAAACATGTGGCTCAATGACTGGTGCCAGGAAAAAGGACACACATTTGTAGGTACCTGGCAACAGTTTTGGGAGCGAAAGTGCTTTAAATTCGATGGACTGCATCTGACTAAGGAGGAAGTCAGTGCATTGGGGCAAACGTTTGATGCCTTTGCAGAATACTTAAATTAGTAAATGGGGAGAGGGGTGCAGCACCTGTTACGTCAAACAGGAAGCACACCCCTTCCCCTCAGCTAGTGATCAAACAGGAGTTCAGCATGTTTGTAGTTCATTTGCATCACCAGGCAGGAGAAAGGTCCGCTCCCCATGTATGAGGGGAAAAGTCGGACCTCGACCAACAACTAACGCACCGAAATCTGGCCAATGGAAAATCATGTACACAAATGCCCGCAGTCTGGGAAACAAGATCCCTGACCTGGAGGCAACAATGGCAGAGGCTAAACTGGATATAGTAGCCATTAGAGAGACATGGTTCACCAGTAACCACACTTGAGAGACTTCAGTACCTGCCTACGTACTGTTCAGAAGAGACCGAGGTGCAAAAGGGGTGGGGGAGTAGCCCTTTATGTCAATGAAAATATCAAAGCTACAGAAATTCAGAATTAACATAAGGAGCCAGAAGAACTTGAGGTCACCCTGGAAACAGGAAATGGGACAGCCATACGAACTGAGGTTGTCTACAAGCCTCCAGACCAGGGGAGGACATAGATACATTACTGTTGGAATATATACAAACATGACTGCTAAAGGGAGGTTCTGCTAATGGGAGACTTCAACATGCCAGATACAGATTGGTCAATACCAGCAAGAACATCTGCCAGACACACATAGTGGATTCTCTGCAGGGAGGGCCTCCAACAATTGGTACAACAACCCATAAGAGACAGGGCTATCCTGGCTCTAGTACTGACTAACGGGAAAGGATCAAAGATCTCAGGTAGATGGTCACCTGGGGCCAGTGACCATCACATGGTATAGTTCAATTTGGCCAGTAGAACTAAAGCATCCCATTCAAGGCAAAAATATGGGACTTCAGAGGAGCTGACTTTGATAAGAAGGCCAACAGAGTTAAGCTAGCCTGGCGAAGAAATACAGATGAGGGTACAGGCAAAGTGGGCAAGCATTAAGGATGCAATACTTGAAACAACATCCCATTGTGTTACGAGAGAAAAGCAAGAGCAAAAGAAGCAGGAAACAACTTTGGTTCTCAAAACAGTAGCAGAAAAGATCAGAATCAAAGGTTGGCCTTCAGGAAATATAAAGGAACACAGTGGGGCGAAGCTGGGAAGCATACCAAACTTCCTAAGGGAAGCAGGGAAGGAAGTAGTAAGGCAAGCAAGGCCCAAACCGAGAAACACTAGCACAAACAGTAAAGAAGGGGACAAGACTTTCTATACATACATTAGTGAGAGGAGAAAGTCCAGAGGGGGGTATTGCTAAAATTAAAAGGGATAGGGGGGAGTGTGTGGAGGAGGACCAAGGAAAAGCATCTATCCTAAATAGATACTTCTGCTCTGTATTTACGGAGAAGAAGGTAGGGCATGTCCCACAGCTCAGCACAATGGATACAGGGGGGAGGGAGGTGTGCACAAGTCCTTTCACAAAAGAAAGGGTTCTACAAGAGCTTGCTAAGCTCACGGTGGACAAGGCAATGAGACCTGATGGCATACATCCTAGGGTACTAAAGGAGCCAAGGGTGGAACTAGCAGAACCATTAGCAGAACTGTTTAGTGAGTCTCTGAGCACAGGAGAGTCCCAGAAGACTGGAGAAGGGCTCATGTGATCCTGCTCCACAAGACTGGCCGCAGGGCGGAGGCAGGGAACTACAGACCAGTCAGTCTTATCTCAGTAGTGGGCAAGATTATGGAGGCACTCATTAAGGAAAGGACAGTGCAACTCCTGGAATCCATAGGAGCACAGGATTTAAGACAGCAGGGGGTTTACAACAGGAAGGTCCTGTCAAACTAATCTCATAGATTTCTTTGACTGGGTAACCAGAGTGGTGGACCAAGGAGGTGCAGTTGATGTCGCCTACCTGGACTTCAGCAAAGTTTTCGATACTGTTCCACACAGAAGCCTGATTGATAAGCAGGGTAGGCTTGGGGTGGGTCAGAGGTTGGTCAACGAGGTGATAGACTGGTTGGCAGGCAGAAAACAGAGAGTGGTAGTAAACGGTATACAGTTAGAAGAGATGCAAGTCACAAGTGGGGGTACCTCAGGGAACAGTCCTGCAGCCAGTCCTCTTCAATATCCTCATCAGCGACATAGCAGATGGACTGGAGGGCAAGGTTTGCCTGTTTGCAGACGACATCAAGATCTGCAACAGAGTATATGATCCAGATGGGGTGGGCAGAAAGAAGAGATCTGAAAAAACTGGCAAAATGGTCCGAAGAGTGGCAACTGGGGTTTAACGCAAAGAAGTGCAAGATCATGCTCTTAGGGAAGAGAAACCCTGAAGCTACCTATAGGTTGGGAGGGGAGTTGCTGGCAATCACAAGGAAAGAAAGAGACTTGGGCACCATCATCACGGATGACCTGAAAATAATCCAAGCAGACCACTAGAGCAGTAGGTAAGACTAGAGGGATGTTGGGGTGTATTAGTAGGGGTATCACAAGTCACAAGAGGGAAGTTATAATCCCCCTTTACAGGACACTGGTTAGGCCCTATCTGGAGTACTGCGTGCAATACTGGAGGCCGCACCTGCACAAGGACATTAACGAAATGGAGGCAGTCCACAGAAGGGCAACCAAAATGGTGCAGGGACTGCATCAGAAAACATATGAGGACAGATTATCAGAGCTTAATATGTATATCCTAGAACAAAGGAGGGAGAGAGGTGATATGATCGAAACCTTCAAACATCTTAAGGGCATTAACAAGGTGAAAGAGTCCAACATGTTTCAATATAAGAAAAATAGCAGGACAAAAGGACACAGCATTAGATTAGAGGGAAGCCATTTGGGAGTAATGTGAGAGTTCTTTGTCACAGAAGGGGTGGTGGATGCATGGAACAGCCTACCTCAGGAAGTGGTGGATATGAATACAGTGCAGAGCTTCAAACAGGCATGGGATAGGCATAAGGGAGCAGTACAGATGAGCATGAATAGAGAGGCCATTGACAGAGTAAAGGCCTATGGCACATTCATAAGGTAGAAAAATGGGCAGACTGGATGGTCCTTATCTGCCGTCAACTTCTGTGTTTCTATGTCTATAATAGCTGTATATATTTCAGCCATAGTTATGGTCTACTGAGAACTGTCTGTTGTTCTTCGGTCATTTTTGGCATGTTTCAATTTGCGAAGAAGGACCGACACCTGTCCGTCGGAAGTTCTCGACCTTGGTAACAAGGTATTTGGTAGAAAGCTAGTATTTCAGGGGTATGGTAGTGATACTGATTATTACTGGGTGTTTTATCTTTGCTATGGTAATTAAGCAGCAAGACATGACCAGGGGTTACATTAACAGTCTGTTAATCACCCACTAGGGGCATAATATGGTACAAGGCGCAGCCGAGTGCCATATTGCCCCTAGGGGTGACTGACTGTTAATCTAACTTTGGGAATGCTATTGCTATTATAAAAGTATTCAAAAGAAAAGTGTTAAAAGTTAAATGTTTTCCTCATTAAGAGGCTGGTTCTTAATAAAACAGTTCTTCCACCAGCAGTTTAAGAATGCTGGTTCAGAATCAGAATGCATCATTCCAGTCTTTCAGCAGTGTTGGAAAATGGTCTTTCTATTCCCTGTTCTCTGATTGGCTGATACCTCTGCCAGAGGGTACATTAACTTTCAATAGACCAGGAAATAAAAGTGCCATCCCTGGCCCCTTTGCTTACTAAGGAGTATCTTTGTGCCAGCCTGCTTTCTGATTGGCTGTAAGCACATAATCAATTTAAAATAACCGCCATTTTTTCTCTCGCATAGCAAAGAAACTGCCCCATGGCTACATGGTTCAGTGACAACTGCCTGATGAAACCTCATAGAAAGCTCCCATGAGCTCATTTTTACTACACTTTTTCTCGTTGTGCATCTAGTGTCATTTGTTCTCAATTGTGCATCCACTATTCTCCCTCTCTCTCAGTGTCAGTTCCGATGTCTTGGTATCACAGCAGGCACACATTACCCTCCCAACCACAGTCTGGTACTGCACCAACAGTCCCAATTGCTAAACCCCCACCCCCAAAAAAAAAAAATCTTACTGTCAAAGCCGTGAAATTGGCTTTTTCGTATCCCTATTCTTGTCTTTCTCTGCCGGTTCACTTGATCTTCCTCCAGTGTTGCTTCTCAGTATGATTCCCAGCAACGGCCATGCTACCAATTATCAATACTCGGCAGTGCGGCCATTGTGGGCACTCGTAACGAGAAGCAGCATTGGAGGAAGATCTTTACCCAGACTTGTGAAGTCCTGCATAGGTGAGGGATGGTGGTGCTCCAAGTAAAACTACAGAAGATTTAAAACATCAGAGCAGAGACGTGTAATAGAATGGAGCAAGTCACATCCCAGCTTCCTCAAACACCAGCCGGTCTAGTAACTGTAGAAAGCTGATGAACTTTTATAGTGTTTGGCAACATTTTTGTATCTCAGCTACATTCTGGATTACTGGTGTTAGCACTACAAGAAAGTTTTTATTAGTAAGAGGGATGAGTAAGATGATGATGCACCAGAGAATTTAACCCTCAGCCGTTTGTTTTGTGATAAGTAGCTGACGGTCAGATGATTTTCTGCTGAATTGCAGAACTGTTAAATTTGTAAGGAGACCGGAGAAACTAGAGGGACCGTAGAGAAAAGGTGGATTCCCGCTTCAATGCTGGCATGTTTTGTCGACAAGCTAATTCAAATTTATTAACAGGTATGCCAACGTTGCCGGAAGGTCCACATAGAGTATTTTAATTACAATTAAAATTTACAGCACTTAGAGGAGTGTGCCTCTTATTTTTGTTTTTATAGGAATGCCGTATAAGTCTCCTTTTATTTTCTGACTTTTTTTTTTTTTTTTTATGTGCCTACTACTTTGGTTGCCACAAAATAAAAGGGTGGTGGGGTTGCGTTTTTATCTGGAAGTTGTGTGTGTGTGTGGGTGTGTGTGTGTGTGTGGGGGTTAACTGCAACAGAATGGCTCTCTGGGGAGGAGCAACAAAAGATGGAACGGCATAAAAAAAAAAAAAAAATAAGAGATTGACTACTTTACCAGCAACACTTTTTTCCTGTTCTTTCTATTCATATTAAACTAATTTCCTCTCTTATTTTATTACCTAATTAATTTTCTAAGCGCAATAATACCCTCCAGGGTGGGTGGTATGGGCAATACCGGACCTTCCAGGGGCTATAAGGCCCTCCGCCTGTGGCGTCGGGCCTCATTACGCCCCTGGGCGGACCAGTATTGCTCAATCACGCCACCTGTCAAGCTATATTGCTTAACTAAAGAATGGAATGCTAGCAGGAAGAATCCAAGTGCCGTCCATGGTGATCAGGTTGTACATGACAGTATAAAGGGATTAATGTAAAGCTGTCAGAATTCTTACAGCCAATCACAATGCAGCATTTCTGAGGCGTGTTTTATAACTTTTTGTTGTCTTAGTCTATATGATAGTATTCTTGAAGCTTTAGCTTGCCTTTATAGTATCTCTAGTACTTGCTCTGTCTTGTTCTGTAACTTTTCTTGGACTTGTGTTTTCACCTTTTGTAACTGTGGAGTCACAGAGGTGTCTCCCTGTATGTGCACTGCTTAGAGGAAGGTTAAGGTTTTGAAGTTGTGTCAGTTTTTGTTCTTTTTAGCCCTGTTTACACTGCCAACTTTGCAGCGCATCAACTCATGCGCATGGGTTAATGCCCTGCAAAGTTGGCAGGGTAAACACTCTCCGGAGTGCCTTAAGCCCCTTTCGGATCCTTTTTTTGATCAGACTCAGTTTGGGATCAGCAGTGGAGCGGGCGCTTTACGCAGTGTTGTGAACGCTTTGCTGCGCTCGCTCCTCTGGTAAATTCATGGCCCTTCCTCGGAGCAACCTGCAGCAGTGCGAGGGTGGGCTGTGTAAATGTGAATTACCGGAGGAGGAGGGAGCACAAACCTTGGAGGCATGTTTTATAATTTCTCCTCCTATAACTGTCTTTAGGGTATCCCACTGAATGAACTGAAAGGTGTTGACACCTATGTTGTCATTTGTTGTTTGTGTAATTTTATCTTGCATAATTTTTAAGAATTCTGGGTCTCTTAAGAATGTTAGATTTAGTCTCCATAGCCTAGGAGTCCTTTTAGGTGATAAACTGAGGTCGAGATAAACTGGGGCGTTGTCTAATAATAGTAAAGGTATGATCTCTATTTTTTCTACCCATCCTATGTTTTGAGCTGTTGTAAAGAAATAATCTAACCTCAAATAGTGGGTACAAACCCCTTTTTTTTTTTTTTTAGTTGTTGTTTAACCAGGTATAGCACACTAAGCTGAAAGCTTTTTTACAGGAGCGACCTGGGAGCACAAGGAGGTTAAGTGACTTGCTCAGGGTCGAAAGCTTTTTTACAGGAGCGACCTGGGAGCACAAGGAGGTTAAGTGACTTGCTCAGGGTCACACAGTATGCAAGTGGAAGCTGTGGGATTCAAACCCAGGTCTGGTCTGCTGGATGTCACCAGATTTGCAGCTCAGAGCCTTAGACCACTGCGCTATACTGCCTCCGAAAGTGAGTGGGCTTGGATAAGAGTTGTCCTTACTGGGGTATATTAATATGTTAAAACTGCCTCCTAAAATGAGAGGTTCTTGTTTGAATTATATTATTTTATTGAACAAAAGCTAGTGTACCAAGACATCAGAGCCTGGCAGAATGTATATACTTTCCACTGTGCGCAGCTGCCCTTGGATTTCCCCCCATCGCTAGTACCAGCCTTCTGTCTTTGTCGGTTAAGTATGATCCAATTTGAATAATGAATTTTTTTGTATTAGAATTGTTGTGTCCTCGCCACACCCTTTCTGGTATAAAGATGCTAGGACATGTTCCATCCCATATTTCCCCAGTTTAGCGTGTTTTCCTGCACTCATGCAGGTTTCTTGTGTAGCATTAACTAGGCGTTTCTGTAAAATCACTTTAGATCCTTTTATGGGTTTCCCAGCCCATTAACATTTTGTGTGACCACTGAAAAGTTTGATGGTTAGCCATTTTAAATCCTGAGGAGAGCCACCCTCCAAGATACCCCGGGGCTGCAGTTTGGGGCCCCGGGACAGTATCTCACACATATATAAATATATATTTTTTGTTTCCATTATTTGTTTACCCCTTTTGTTTGTCTGGTCACTTCAGACGTTACCATCACCACTTACTCCACCAGGGCTTGCCCTAACCTGGGCAGGGTGGGCGGGAGTTCCAGCCTCCGCCAAGGCACCGATCCAGTCAGCAGTGGGGCCAGAGTCATCGGGTGCAAGGCCTGCAGGAGGCCAGAATCTTCCTAGCAGCGGAGGAATTTCCACCAGTTTTTTTCCTCCCTTGTTCCCCGAGGTCAGCAGCGTGTGCAGTGACACGGGCGTGTGACATGAAGGCACTGCATATACTCAGTGCCTGCGTCTAGCCCTCTGAGAGGAGGCCACTGCTGTACCATCTAGCATTCATTACATGGTGGCCAAGCAGCAACACGCACTGTCCCTCCTCCTCAAAAGGAAGAGAGCTGTCTGTGGACGCTCAGTCTTCCCTTCCCTGGCCCACCCATGAGCGACCCTGGTCTGTTCCCAAACCTGGGTCACCAATGTGGCAGGCGGTGTGGCAACCAGTGCCACAGTCCACCACACCACTGGCCCATTTGCTATTTCATAATATTAGTTACAGAATCAATTTAATCTGTAGGTTGTTGCGAATGTGCAGCTGTGCTCGTTCCTTTTATTTTTCAAAATGCTAACAATGGAACATAGCAACCCTATATCATAAGGGAACGGCACAGTCATAATGTTTATAGTTTCTGTTTCTGTTTGTGGCAGCACAGAGGATATGTTACAGCAAAGAAACCACAAAAGGAAGTATGATGTATCAAAGAAGTAGGCATTTATGTATCCTACCATTATATGCCACTGCTGTGTGTAAAGTGATACTTCAGTTGATGGTACTACTACTGTATAACATATATAGAAGTTCAGAATCTCAATAATAAACACATATATGCACAGAAGAGTACACATGCCCACAATCATTAATCAGAGTTCAAAAGGTGCTGGGAGATGTCTAGCTATCTTTCTCATTTTGCATTATTTTCATTCATTCCGTTTACTGGTTTGTAAGCCAATACTAACAATCTGCTTAATCACCAATAGAAGACTACAGTAAGCAATCGGCTGATGTCACCACTACCAAGCACAGAAAACCACAGCAGTATCTGACAATGTATCATCTTGTTAAAACCCCTTCCCACCCTTTCGTTTTATACACCATTACGGTCAGCATGAGATGCAAAGGCAGTTTGCAAAAAAAGCAGTATGCAGAATGCATAAGCGATACTAGAAGGCTGATCATTTCCAATTTGCTTACTATTTTGTAACTATCCAATGCTTATGCTCTAGGGTCTCTGTGATGTCATCAACTCCCTCGATGGAAACACAGACTTGTTGTGGATGTTCACCCATCCACTATTCTATATATAGTATATGATGGAATGTTGTTCTGCATGGAAATCCATGGCTAGAATAGAGCTGTTGTGCTGCAGCAGTAACATAAACATATGCTATTATGATGCAACAGTAATGTCACTACTGCAGCACAACAACAATGTAACGCACAGCCACTTGGTTCTAGCCAGCTGAGCTAGAAGCTGTTTACTTTTAAACTTCACCTTACTGAAGCACCTGCAGCCACTAGCCTCATACTGAATCAGTAATTTGAGTCCACCACCAACCCTCAAGTTTCCCCCACCTGCCAGTTCACTGAAAGGAACTGGTGTAGGGCCACCCCTTAGGTGTTACGTTAATATCCCTTTAGTAGTGTTTATCGATCTCTGTGGTGATGCCAGTTTCTGTGCCCTTAGAGGACTGGGTCAGCTGGTCTGCCTTGGCATTCCAAGGGGGAGGAGTCAGTGCTCTCTGCTGAAGGGCAGAGTTGGTGGGAGGCTAGTGCCTGGCACACAGTGCCAGCTCCCACTGCACTGTAAGTTTCTCCATAGAGTCTGGCATCAGAATAAGTGCCCGATTGTGGTGGTGGCAGCTGCAGCTACACAGCACCTCTGAAAGGGGGTGCCCCTCTGCAGTGGAAAAAACATCCAAACTGAAGTTTAGAGTTCTGTCTTTGAGAAGCTGGAGCCAGAAAGTTCTGTGGGAAAAGGATTTGAGGTGATGTTGAAGCTTTATTAAATGTGAAGTGACTGTGTGGCACTCAGCAGTGCCTTTTCTCCTCAAGAGAGGGCAGCATCTGGCAGGATGTAGATTCCTGCCAACCATCAGGAATGTACCTCAGGAGTACTCAATGGGGCCAAACTGCCCAGAATACAAGACGGTGGAGCCCACTGGCACCTCAGCTATACCCAGGTGTGTACAAGTATTTGTGGTCTCAAAGATATGCTTGTGGTTTCAAAAATTAAAAAAATGTGTGAAAAGTGAAAACAGGACGTGCTCTGTGGGAGGACAAAGTGGATCCCTGAAATCCGTCACAGGATGGAGCTTGTGCCAGTCTGTGTCAGCCACTGAACCTGTGAAGTAGCCACATGGCTAGCAAATGTCAAAAAATGGGCTTCCCACCCAAGCTACAGAGGTGGGGACATTGTAAGTCCTATGCCCCCCTCAGACCCAAGCATTGAAATTAAAGTACCCCACCAGGGTTGAAGCCAGCCCAGAAGTGTGAACATGGTAATAGTCCATCTGTGGTAATGGGGAAAAGTGGACTGTGCCAGCTGGATGAAAGTGCCATCTTTTATTGAGCTCAAGGAGAAAAAAAATAAAGGATCCTGTTTTCTTTTAAAATAATGTCCTGTTTGGACATTTGCATGTTTTTCCTGAAAGTTCTGCTAACCCCTTTTACTCCACAGCTCAGCAAGCTCTGCTGGGTGTTGTAGGAGCCCAAGAGATCACCTCATTGCTCGGGAGGTCAAATAAGTGGATCTGTAGTTTGCTGGTGTATGGCCCCTCCCAGGCGACTGCTTTCCATCTAAACCCCCATACAGCTGGGAGGGGTGACTTTACATTGGGGGCTCGAGTCCAGGATTTGAAGTGCTTTTGGCATTCCTGACATTTCGGAGGTTGGTGAGTATGGTTTTGGACTGTTAAGTGCATGACTGAGGAGAGAAAAATGGTACTGAAGAGTTTAACTGAATCCGAACACTGGAGAGAGTGGGAATCACAAGTTGTGTGCCTGGGCGGAGGACACATCAGATTGAAGACTTGTATAGCAGAAGAAAAGTTCCACATAAATATGTAAATACAAAAAGGAGAGGTGTCGTCTGATTGGTGGAGATCACTGCTGGGGGAGTGGCTGAGGCAGCTCGAGGGACAACATGCAACTTGTGTGCTGAGTGACGTGAGAGTCTGAGGAGCGTAGGAGTGAGTAGCCATGAAGTAGAAGCTTTAAAATTCATAAAAAAATCCTGGTATCAAAGAAAAAAAAACTTCACACCGCTCCCACGTGGAAAGTTCGCTGCTCAGTGGGGAGTTCGATTTTCCTGTGTGGGAGTTGAGAAAAAAAATATATATACTCTGCCGCTGTAAGTCCACCGAATTTGTTAACTGATACAAAAAAGGGGGGATAAGTGTACGCAAAGTTAAAGATGAATGAAATCTAAGAAAAAGAATATACAGTGCTCAATGAGGGACTGCAGCGAATAAATGGAAATATGCATTCATCAGCCAAAAACCAAACTAATATCTTTATGAGAGTGGGATGGTGACTGAGGAAAAAATGCAACAAGACAGCTGCTGGCCTGTAGGCTGTGCAGTGGCCTTCTCGCTTGAGCCCAGTGACCCAGGTTAGGTAGCAAGCCAGGGTTGCTGGAGGCCGGGCTGGGAGAAGGATAAAACACCGTCTGGCTGCTCTCCTTCTCCCGCGAGAGGGCTAAAGACCTCGCTGCTATACTGCTACCTGGGTGACCATAGGTGGTGGTGCAGACAAGGGAGCAGTACAGGGAGGGCAGGCGTCGGGACGAGGCGGGCGATGGCATGCCTCTGTGCCTTCATCTCCTTGGCCCTTCTGCTGTGCCATCTGTAGGGGATGGGACTGAAAAACATCCCCATGGCGGCACCTATAGACAGGTTCCTGCGCCAGCGGAGGGCGAGGTGGCTCCTGGTGCACGCTCTTCCTGAAGTATGAAGGAAAGGGGACTCCTCCACCCTGCCGGGGGCAAACCGGAGGCTCAAGAAATAATGGAGGCGGGGAACTCATGAGAAGCCAGTGCCTCCCAGCCACGTCGGTGCTGCATTAGGAACCCCGAAGAAAGGGTTGCTGTGAGAGCAGGGATATAAAAAGTAAAAAAAAAAGATTTTTGTTTGCTTGGCTGAGACTGTGTGAGATCAAGAAAAGATAAGAAGTATTCCATTTGTTTTTCAGAAAGTGGACGGCTGATACATTGAAATTAATGTATGTAATGTTTTTATGTATGTGTTTACGATTGTTTGTATGTTTTGTATTTAATGTATGGATGTAATTGTAAACAAGAGATTTTCTCTCAATCTGCTCTCCAATAAATATATGATAACTCATTTGGGGACAGTTTCTTGTGACCTAAAATGGTGGAGAAGGGACATAGCAGAACCCAAAAAGTAACAATTGCCCAGTTCCTGCTGAACTATTTAAGTAGAAAAGCAATGGAGGCAGAACGGATGGAGAAGTCACTGTCATGCTTCCGATGTGACGTAAAGGGGGAGGATGTGGCCTACATACCCCTCTGTAGGGCATGTAAAAGATGGAAGTGTACAGGCAGCGCTGAAGTCAAATGACTGGCTCAGGCCATCAACATTAAAGAGGGAGAAGACTCTGAGGAGTCCCTATATGAGTCGTGGAAAGGCTCAACCAGTGGGAGTAAGGAAGGGAGCAGCCTGAAAATGTCCTCCATTGGAGACGGTAGCAACAATATGACAATCGAGGTCTGGACCCTTGCAGAGTACCCAAACAGCCCCATGTCAAGTGAAGCCAGCCCCTCACTATAAATAGCACCCCCGCACAGAAAAATCTCTGTCTCCGATACAGCTCAGAAATCACCAAAGAGGATCTAGTTAAAACAGAATCTCCTTGCAAGGACCTGCAGTCAGGGTAAGAGGAAGCACTGTTGAAGTACAAGCTGCCCCATCCAGTGTTAAAGTCTCTCAGAAGACCTCCAGCAAAGGAAGGGGCTCCGTCAGCCAAACAGCGGAAATCCTTCTAAAAGTAAATGTCCACCCCATGGAAGCACCAGATATTAACAGGAACCCCACCACTGGGCTGGATTCCACTGGCATGCCCAGAGCTCTGCAAAATACTAGCTGGACAGGCTCCTTGTATCGTCTAAGGTTGTTACCGAATGGAGCCAGGCAGCGCAAACAGTCTTGAGGAGAATGAAGTCAGAATTTCCCTGAGCACAAATCGCTACATATCCTACTGTATCGGGATCAGACTGAGAGAAATAGAGATAAATGGGTCAAAGGGCTATAACAGACAAGATCTGTAAGAAGCATGGCATCACTTGTTCTAGCAATGCTGTCAGCCATGAAGAGACCAATCAGGTGGCCAAATCCATCCTCAGTGGGCCTATCAAGGTCTGTTCAAAACTCACGCCCTGGTCCAAAACATAAATGGGACAGCTGCCTGCCATCGGGTGGAAGCCATGGACGCCCCATGTATGAAGCCTGGTCCCAGGTTTTACTTCTAGAATGCCCCGGATGAAGCATAACTCAGTGGGGTGGGACTGATCCTGTAGGAGTGATGAACACCCAACCACCATCATGTAATCCAGCCTGTTGCTGAGCTGTCCCTATGCACCAGAGCCTCACAAGCCAAGGGGGATCCTGGGCCCTGAAGACTTTGCAAAGACCCACCATAAGACCAAGCTCTCCTGGGAAGAAGACCCACCACCCTGAACGCCTAGCAGCAGAGAAAACGGGCTAACGGTTTGAAGCATCCGCTCTGCAGAATTGGTGTACAATTTTCTTTTATGTGCTGGTGGGACAGTATGGGACACATTTTAAATGATGATCTATCACCCACTGACATTTACAGGGAACATTCATTGTCTGACTTTGCCCTTTGGGGCTCTACCTTTCAGTGGGACTGGAGAGACACTACCCCTAGATGTGGGTGTTTAAAATGAAGAAACAAATGGGGTTTAGACAATTTTACAATGTAAAGTTTGTATGGAAATTTGGGGGAAAAATCTATTTTGTATAATGCTTTGATATGGTTGTGGCAGTATTAGCAAAGAAAAATCAGTGAATTGTTTGTATGTCGGTGTGGGGGGGTGCACTGTCTACAGGGTTCCAGTGCGAGATCCATGCTGCATGGAAAGCTACAGGTAAACGCTTTAAAGAAGGAAAGGTGGAATATGTGCGATAACAGTGATGCCCACTGGGGAAGTAGATGCCAACTTAGATACGCAGGCAGAATATGTATAGTGATAGCTTACTGCTTAACAGATACTTAGTAGTTCTAGACCATCAATGTGTATGATGTATTGCAAAATGCTAAGTGTTATTCCGCACTTGGGGAGATGGGATGTTAATTCCATATACAGCTGCACCACTATGTACAGAGTAGGGTACTAGAGTCAAGTACGGTTACTGCATGTTCAGAGTATATCTGCATAGAAAGTCTAGGACGTACACGGCATAAAATGTGTAACTTTCACTGCATGTATTATGACGTCAGGATATAGTCAAGTCCCTTGCTGCATTTCCATGGCCGCTGAATTTTCCGCTGAATTTGCATCATGTCACAAAATGTATATACTGCAGCAGAATTCATTGTTCTTGGTGAATTTTCATTAAAATATACAGTTTTTCCATAGTGCTCGGCACCCTTCTCATGTCATATATCCTGAAGCCCTCCTCTATGCTCGGCATATGATGTCATCAATGACTTCACATCATATTTTAGGCAATGACAGGACTGCATTCTGCCATACAAATGAATAAATCATGCAGCAGAAATCCAAAATGCTGCTACTTTAACCTAGGAGCCCTGTCACAAAATCAGGACAAAGTGCAGCAGAACACTAGGGGCTGGACGTAGCAGTAATTGTGCAGGATTTCACTGCATGCTTTGCAAACCAAAAAAGAATGTCACTGCATATCTGGTGGGGTACAAGGTCCTTGCAGACATAGCGCTGAATTAGTTGCCCAGGGTGGGCATATGGTTTTGGGTGTGTTGCCTGAATAGCAGAAGGCATGATGTGCCACAAAGAGTCTCTTGGGCACAGTGCCCGAGGGGGCTTGGGGGCTGGGCTATCAGAGAAGCTGAGAGGGCTAGAAGGACCTTGAGTCTTAGGGAGCTCCTATTTTTCTTTTGTTTTAGTTTGATGCACTACAAGCATATTGACCAGCCATATTCCCTTTGGAGGCAAGCTGCTGGAGGGTGGCCAGACCTCTGCCAGATGGCCTCTGAGAGGAAGGAGTGAATCTTCAAGCCTCGTTAACTGCCAAGGATGTCAACCACCGAAAGGTGGGTGAGTGTAGGCCCCCTTAGGAAACATGTTAATATCCCTTTAAGAGTGTCTATCAACCTCTAGGGTGATGCCAGTTTCTATACCCTTGGAGGACTGGGTCAGCTGGTCTGCCTTGGCATTTCAAGGGGGAGGAGTCAGTGCTCTCTGCGGAAGGGCAGAGTTTCTGCTGAGTCAGAGTTGGTGGGAGACTATTACCTGGCACACAGTGCCAGCTCCATACAATGCAAGTTTCTCCATAGAGTCTGTCATTGAGAATAAGTGCCCGATCATGGCGGGCGCTGCCTTCTACAGCTTCTGAAAGGGTGGTGCTCCTCTGCAGTAGGAGAAAACCTATCTAAAGTGAAGTTTAGAGTTCTGTCTTTGAGGAAGCTGAAGCCAGAAAGTTCTGTGGGCAAAGGATCTCAGGTGATGTTTAAGCTTTATCAAATATGAAGTGACTGTGTGGCACTCCACAGTGCCCTCCTCCTCAAAAGAAGGACTGCATCCGACATGATGCAGATTCCTGTCAGCCGATAGGAATTTACCTCAGAGAGTATTCAGTGTGGGCTGAATTGCCCAGAATAGAAGATGTGTGGAGTCCACTGGCACCTCAGCTATGCCCAGGTGGGCACAGGTGTTTGTGGTCTCAAAGATAAAGACTGTGAAAACTGAAAACAGAATATGTTATGTGGGAGGACAGAGTGGATTCCTGAAATTGGTCATAGGCTGGAGTTGGTGCCAGTCTGTGTCAGTCACTGAAACTGTGAAGTAGCCACGTGGCTACCAAATATAAAAAATGGGCTAGAAACATAGAAATCTCTTGGCAGAAAAGGACACCGTCGGCCCATCCAGTCTACCCCATCCCCTCCTCATAGGTAACCTTGCCATCCCCCATTGCCCCCGCATTGTGGATTCCAGACTCTTTTTTCCTTTAGGAACTTATCCTTCCATTTCTTCTTTAAACCCATGTAGTTATCCATGTCCTCTTGAACTCCCCCACTGTTTTTGCCTCCACCACTCCCTCCAGTAGTCTATTCCAGTGGCCCACCACCCTCTCTGTAAAGTAGTGCCGCCTCCTATTACCTCTGAATTTTCCACCCTCGAGCTTTAAGTGGTGCCCCCTAGTTTTCAGATTTTCTTCCCTTCAGGAATTTAAAAGTTTCAATCATATACCCACTTCTCTCCTTTTTTCCAGGGGATACAGGTTGAGCTCCTCCATCCTCTCTTCATATGTTTGCTGATGCATGCCATGCACCACTTTGGTCACTCTTCTCTAGACTCCCTCCACCCTAACTATATCCCTTTGTGGGTGAGGTCTCCAGAACTGTACCCTATACTCCAGGTGGGGATGAACCATGGACCTGTATAGGGGCACTATCACTTCCCTTCCCCTACTTGTAATACCCCCCCCCATACATGCCAGCATTCCATTTGCCTTTCCAATCACCTTGTTGCACTGGTTTGCCTCCCTTAGGTTGTCCAAAATGATAATCCCCAGATCCTTGTCCTGCTCTGTTACCAAAATCTCCTCTCCTCCCAGTGTGTACATGGCCTTCGGGTTCTTGTGCCCGCTGTGCATTATTCTGCACTTCTTTGCATTAAATCTCATTTGCCAACTCTCTGACCACCCCTTCAACTTTCTCAGGTACTCTCTCATTTGCTCCACCCACCCCCAGTGTATCCACCCTATTGCAGAACTTTGTACCATCTGCAAATAGGCACACCTTCCATTTAGTCCCTCTATAATATCCCCAATGTAAATGTTAAAAGTATCAGACCAAACACTGACTTCTGTGGTACCCCTCTTGTCACCCTTTTGTCCCTGGAGTGAACCTCATTTACAACCACCCTTTGACCTCTCTCACCAAGCCAATTTTCCACCCAATTTGTTATTTTCTTCCTACCCTAAACTGCCCAACTTACTCACCAGTCTCCTGCAAGGGACAGTGTCAAAGGCCTTGATGAAGTGCAGATAGGCCATGTCCACCACCCTCCTGATGCTCACCCTCTTCACCCAATCAAAGAATTCGATCAGGTTCATCTGGCATGACCTTCCCTCCATAAACCTGTGTTGTCTGTCATCCTTTAGACCACGATCTGCTAGGTATTTAACTATCCTTTCTTTAAGGAGGGTCTCCACAATCTTACCTACCACTGAGATAACACTGACTGGATGATAGTTACTCAGCTCTTCCTTGCCTCCGCTCTTGCGCAATGGTACCACGTCCACCTTTTCCCAGTCCCCTGGGACTCTCCCTGATTCCAATGATAGGTTAAACAGCCTCGTTAGTGGTGCTACTAGTTCCGCCCTAAGCTCCCGAGCACCCCTGGGATGTAGGTCATCCGGACCCATTACCTTGTCCACTCTTAACTTGCCCCTTTCTTCAAAACCCTGCTCTCCTTGAATGGGCTAGTGTCCATCTCTTTAGCCTCCATTCCCTCCCCTGCAACTCTGGTCCCTTTCTCTCCTTTCAACCATGAAGACTGAACATAAATGCCTGTTTTTTTCTGTTTGTTTGCTTTTTCTCCTCCTCCTTCTGTTCCACCCGGCCACCACTCCTTTGGGCAGCCAAGTCCTCCTATGCCCGTACCGCTCCCCCTAATCTGCTGTCTGTCTCCCCACCACCCTGCCTGTCCCAGCGTATCCCTTCACTGGGGGGTGCCCCCTACCCCCATGGGAAGCAACCAGTGGAGGAGAGACTGAGGTGCCCGTAGCACCTCTTCTCATCTTGGGCAGGTGACGTGGCAGACATGGGGGCTTTGCGGCCGGGGAGGTAGGCCGCCATCATCTGGCGGCATGGGTGACTATTTCCTATTTGTCCTGAATCCCTGCCCCTAGGAAGGCACACTGTAAGCGCCTTCGAAGCTTGCATGAGACGCAGGGTCACCCACGCCGCAGCGCAAAGGGCCAATTCTTGGCCACGAGGCCACCAAAAGGCGATGCCTCCATGGCCCACCCTCCCAGGGAGGAGAGCATCCAAGGGATGCCTTGAACCCGGCTCGGTGCGAACCCAGGTCGCCAGCATGCCAGGCATTCCCTATCGCCCTGGCACCACAGAGCCAGCTACTGTTTTTGTTGTTTTGTTTTGCTCCTCCTGGCTCCTGGTTGGCCACTCCTTTGGACCGCCTAGGCCCCGCTGTCCCTGCCCCGATATCAGCCACCACTACCCCATATGCGGCCACCCCGAGTAACCCAGTGTAACCTTCACCAGATGGGTCCCCATCCTCCGAGGGAGAAAGGCGCCAGTGGGGGTTGGCCAGCACACTCATTCTTGGTTCGGGTGCTGCTGAGATGGTTTTGGGCTGTCTCAGGGCTTCTGTGGCAGCGGGAGCCAGTGACAGTCATCCAGTTGGCCATGGAGCACTGCTTCCCGTTTTCTCCCCGGGGGTGTGGCATGCCACTAACGTCAAGGAGTATGCCGATGTTCACCACGCTCCTCTCTATTCAGTGGGACCCAATGTGTTGCCGTTCCCCAGGCCTCCGCCAGGAGTCAACAAGCGATGGGTCATCTCCCCTTCCCTCCTCCCCCCCCCCCCGAGAAAGTGAGCGGTCGTCAGACACTCGAGCCTTCTTCCCTCCGGGTCCATTCCTGGACCCAGGTTGCCAGTGTCATAGCTGAAATCCAACCACTGCACCGAAATACCTGTTTAGCAAGTCTACTTTTTCCAAGTCCCTCTCTATCACAGCTCCCCTCCCTTTTTAAATCTCATTATACCCTGCTTGTTCCTTCTTCTCTCACTGATGTATCCGAAAACTTTTAGTCTCCCTGCTGAGTCTTCGCTATCCTCTCCTCTGTATTTGCCTTTGCCCTCTTAATTTTTCTTCCCTGACACCCTTAGCTTTTCCCTATACACCTCCCTGTACTCCTTTTCTTATGTTCTCTTATATGCCCCCAAAAGCCCTCTTTTTCTCACCATTGCCCTTGCCACCTCTCTAGAGGAACAAAGTGGCCTCCTTCCTCGTTTGCTCTTGCCTACCTTCCTAATGCGCCTACCTTCCTAATGCACCTAACAGTAGCACTCAAAATTCCTCCCTTTATTGCCCCCACAGTTCTTCCACATACCCCAGCTTTTCCTTGCCTTCCATCTCTACCCTGAAAATCTCCCTCAATCTACTGAAATCTGCCCGCTGGAAGTCCAGTACCCTAGTGGTGGTTCAACTCACTTCCATCCCCATCCTAAGTCTAAACCTAACTGCTCTGTGGTCAGTTGTCCCCAGATTGTCCCTCACTGAGACCTCCACTACACTGTCCCCATTTGTATTATGTCCAGTGTAGCCCCACCTCTAGTAGGTTCTCTAACTAGTTGTTATAAGAGTGCTTCTAGCAGGGATTCCAGTAACTCCCTACCCTTTCCCGATACTGCTGTTGGAATCTCCCAGTCCACAGCAGGGAGAGTAAAATCTCCTACAAGCAAAAGTTTCCCGTTGCTTGCCATCCTTTGTATGTCCTGCATAAACTCCTTGTCCACCTCCTCCCCTTGATTTGATGGCCTGTAAACCACTCCCAGGAATACTGCCTCTCCCATCCGCTTGACCAATGTAGAGTGCCTGTGGAATTCCCACCCAAGCTCAGGGTGAGGACATGGAGTCCTGTGGCCCCCCAGGCCTGTGTACTGAAATTAATGTACCCCACCAGGTTGAAGATAGCCCAGAAGTGTGAACATGGTAATGGGGGAAAAGTGGACTGTGCCAGTTGGATGAAAATGACATCTTTATTGAGCTCAGGGGAAAAACAAAAGACCCTGCTTTGTTTTAAAATAACCCTGTTTGGACATTTGTGTGTTTTCTCAAGCTCTGCTAACCCTTTTATGTTGTAGCTCTGCTAGCTCTGCCGTGTGTCATTAGAGCCCCAGAGGTCACTTCAGTGCCGGGAGGTCAAGTAAGTGGATTTATAGTTACTGGTATAGGGGCCCTCCCAGGCGACAGTTTTCCATCTAAACCCTAGATGGCTGGGAGTGTGACTTTACACATACAAACATACAAAGAACCCAGCAGAAGAAGGCCATTTGGTTTATCAAGTCTGCTTGTATTGCAGGGTCCTACACTGTAGGGTATTAAATAAGCCAAACAAAATTAATTAGCAGTTTTACAAGTGAAAGTGCTAATCAGCTGAAAACATGATAGCACTTGGCACAGAATGATTAGCAAAATTTAAAATAAATATATATAATTTTATTAATTTTGTCTACTGTGCCATAGACTCACTGAAAAAAACAGTCTACTGCTACGTATTTTTGAAAATGGTTAGCATTACCCCTGATCTACATTGTGTTTTGTTATGCTATACTAGCTATTTAAACCCTGCACTGGAATTTCTGAAATGGGCACAGATGCCTATACTACACAGACAAGCCTCTGTCTTCATCTCAAGGTCTCTATGGCAACCAGAGAACCTCTCGAGGTTCCTTGTTGCCACTGAAACCTTTCACTGCAGACACAGGCATGTTGTGTATGGTTGCACCTATATTATTCTCTATATTTACTTAAATAAACAAACCAGGTGCCGGCCTGGTGGCGCAGACGGCTGAGACACTGGACACCTTACCTCGCACCATGCCGGCGGCCTAGGTTCGGGAATGGACTCTGGCCCCTCGGGAGTTGGTCAGAGCAAAGAAGGATTCCGTGTCCACCGACAGCTCTCCTTCCTCGGGGGTTGGGGGGCCTCAGCATTGCGCTGTACACTGACACCCAGTGGAGGCTGGGGATCAGCACAGGAGCGATGCTAGAAAGGGATGGAGTCCAGGCAGAAATGGAAAAAGGAATCTGAGCTGGCAGGCTCCATGATGGCAGGCTGCACCAGTGCCTCCCCCTGGCAATTTAGATGTTGTCTTCAGGGGTGGAAGGAGGCCGGCAGCACTCACCACCAGCCCCGTCACTGGGGGGGTAACCCATGGGGGATGGCCGGTTGGGGTGGGTGCAGGGAAAGCCTCGCCTGAGAGATGAGTCCCCTTCAAGGGAGGGGCTGGAGTCACCTGCCAGCTCTGCCACAGTAAAACTACATATGGAAAAAAATAAATAAATAAACCAGGACGACGTACAAAACTAGTTGAGCTGGAGCTGATTTACAATGGTATCCCCAAAAATGTATAAATAATAAGAAAATACACACAAGGACTCCACAACATTTTACACATATTTGTATCATAAATGTAACATATTTAATAATGACCATTCAAATATATAAACAAACATATCGTGCATCTGGAATTCTTAAAAATATGTAAAACATTAGTTCTTTGATGACAGCACAACAAGCATGGCGTACACCAACCTGGACCCTTTGCCACCCTGTAAGCAAGCTGCATGAGGAACACAGTCAGGGAACAGGTTCCATGGCCTAAGGAGTCCTCGTGGTGAGCACCACCCTATTAACACGGACTGGCTGGCCATTACCTAATGAGGGGCTGTCCTTTTTCCACATTTATAGTCCCACCCCTTGCAATGTGGAGGTGACAGTCACCTGTACCACCCACACCAACACAACTCGCCTCCTGCCTAATGCTACGATCCTCCCTGCTGAACTCAGCTCTCAGGGCATGAACCCAGTTTATCAACACACCATGCCATGGAGCCAGCAGTATTCTGAGATGTTAGTACCAACCAACTTGACACTTTCAGCTGTGGATGAAAGATGCTATAGTTACCAAAATTCCATAAATAAATACATAAAATTCGATTTTTTTAAGCACTGGTTTTACAGCAGGAAGGATACTGAAAAATACAACTGACGAGTACACACAGGTATGTCTCGCTCAAGTTCTACAGGCAACCAAGCTAACCAAAGAAATGTGTGCACTGTGCCTTTAAGGCCCACCAGACAGTCAGGCAGCCTGAAACGAGTCTTGCGCCTTTAACAACATGCCATGAACACAGATAAACACAGAGAGGCCTAACAACAGCAGGGAGGGTTCAGGCAGTCAGAAAATTAACTAACAAAGAGACTTAGACCTTCCTGTCCTCTTACTTTTCGCTAAGTCATTTACCTGGCCCATTTTACAGCTAGCAATCACACCAACAGACTATGGAGGATATCGTAAGTGCTCCGTCTCCTCTCCAGGTGACCCTTCCTTTCGGTTTCTTCAGTCAACCAAAATGCAGCCCTCTGCTGCCTGAGAGAGAAACAAATAACTTTTTACTGGGGCTAACACGTCAAATCTGGGGGAAGGGGGAAGTTCTTTTCTTCCCACCTGCAGTTTCTGTTGTCTTACTCTCTTCGTCTGTAATATCTGCATAAATAATGTTTCACTACCTCCCTAAAAATAAAACGGCTTCCCGATCAGGAGAAACCCTGTCCCAGACCCATTCAAAACAACTCTCAAAAGCCAAGCTGCACCGAGTTACTGACGGAGCGCCATTATGTCGAGGGCATTTGGTTTAGATAATGATACTGGACACCAGAGGGTATTTTGCAATACCTTAACCCTCACAACATTAACAACAAAATGCCGAGCTTGTATTTTTATCCCAAGTAACAGAAAGCGTTCTCTCCACATCCGGCAGCTGCTAACACAGCTTGCTCTTAGAATTACATGGATTATTGTAAAATGGATCTCCCTCACCTCTATGGGTTGGCTGACCTGGTGCTGATAGTCAGACAGTTCGGGCTCCACGCTGTGTCGTTTCCTCCACTACTGTAGGTGCAGAATTCAGTTTTGCTTTCCCTTCATCAGTGCAATACTCATGGATCGGAGCTGTCCTCAAGCCGCTAACTGACGCGTCCTCGCCACTCTGGATTGGAAACGATAGGAAATGGGCGTGGCGAGACGGGCGGAGTCTCAGGCTGTCAGCTGAAGATGAAGTAAAATGTCCAGGTTTAATTTTTGTTATACACATGGCTCCATGTATTCAGGGACCTCTGTATTTTAAGGAAATTGTCCCCATACATTTACATTGGTTATACGGGAAACATGGGCAATTCAGATTCCATATGAACTAATAATTTAATCTATTGGAAAACGCAGGGAAATGGCCCTGGAGTTCCAGGGAAATGCAAAATCTATCTGGGAGCACTGTAAATGGTACACTTACATGCGAGAATTGCTTCGCGCAAGCGAGAAGGGGTGCATTTCTATTGGATACAGGCCACAGAGAGCTAGTATAGATGTTCCTTTTATATTAGGTAACTGTGGGACAGGCTTTCCTATAAGGACCATAGGAACAGGTTATACTGGAAATTCTCTACTCGGGTACAATGTCTCAATGCTGCTAAAATATGTATGTTCCATTTACTTATTTTTATTTTATTCTTTTTAAGGTCCCTTATTTACTAGGTGATCCCACTGAGATTAAAATCGTTGTTTTCAACTGAGATCTGCCAAAGAGATGGCAAGTCATGCAGTAATGTGGTTAATTTCAGGCATTTATAAAAACATAGACTTTGATGGCAGATAAGGACCGCTTGACCCACCTAGTCTACCCATTTCCCTGCCTCCTGGATAAGCTTCAGATCCTTGTTAACCAACAGCCTATTTCTTTCTACCCCCCACAAAAATTGCCTTATGTCTGTCACATGCATTCTTCAATTCCGCCCACTATTTTTGACCACACAATCTCCTCAGAAAGGCTGTTCTATGCATCCACCACCCTCTCTGTGAAAAATACTTCCTCACATTGCTCCTGAGCCGCCCCCCTCTGTCTTCAAATTGTGTCCCCTTGTTCTTGCACATCTCTTTTTCTGAAAGATGCTACCCTCTTGGACTTTGTTGATTCCCTTGGAGTACTTGATGTTTCTATCATGTCCCCCCGCCTTTCCTCAAGGGTATACATATTAAGCTCCTTTAGTCTCTCCTCGTATGGTTTCTGTTGCAGACCCTGCACCATTTTAGTTGCCTTCCTCTGGACTGCCTCCATCCTGTCAATGTCTTTGCGGAGATGTGGTCCCCAAAACTGGACGCAGTACTCCAGATGGGGTCTCACCAACTGTCTGTACAGAGGGATAGCAGCTTCTTGTTTTCTACTGGTGATGCCTCTCCCTGTACATCCCAGTATCCCCCCAGCCATTCCTACTGCCTTCTCATATTGCTTGCTAACTTTTAGGTCATCTGATATAATTACCCCCAGGTCCCTTTCCACTTTTGTTGTTGTTGTTACTTCCTCCCCCAACTGTGTACTCTTCCCTTGTTTTGTTTCCCAGATGCATTACTTTGCACTTCTTTGCAATGAATCCAAGCTGCCATACTTCTGACCATTCTCCAACCTTGCAAGTCCTTTATATATTCCACAATAATTATAAAACTACTGCACTATGCAATTATTTAACAATTACACTGTATTTTGTGTGATGTACTTTGTATTGTTTATTATATGGTTGAATGGGTTTTATTAGTACAGCATATTTATTGCTTTGTCCTAGACTCATTTAGGGCCCTTCATTGCCTGTCAGCTATATGTATAAACTGTGTTCCTTATTACAGTATTCAGAAATCCAATGCTTTCTGCATTGTTCATGCTGTATAAATGCTGCATATGCTCCTTGCTGTACTGTGAAAAAGGAATATGCCAACAAAAAAGATTAACTGACAAAAAAATACACTATGTGGTTCTCCGATAGCCCAGAGGATAGTGCTGTGCTCCCAGGCTGGCAATCGAGGTTTAGCATACCCAGGGGGATGCGGTGGTGCTGCCGAATGGCAGTGCTTCCAGCCAGAAAGGGAGAGTACCAGGTGCCACAGCAGGCCCTTGATGAGTCACAGCTTGTCTACTCCACAGGACATCGCTGAGCTTGTGAGGCCAGCCAGGGCATGGCCTGGTACCTAGTGGGTAATTGGTGGCTTGCAGGATGTAGAGAGAAAAACTAGAAAATCTGTTCTCGACCTGCAGAATGATGGTTGCTAGTGCTTTCAGGCCCTGCTCTTCATTGATCCCGAAGTGGCAAACAGGGCTGGGAGGTTGTCAGTCCCACGACCTGAAACACTGTGCAGGTGGTAGTTCAGGGACAAACAGCTCTATGCTATCACAAGCCTTACACACCTCAGTCACTTCAAATCCAAACTTTGGAATTATATCTCCCCACTTGAACACTGCTGCTGTCACTCTTAACCCCGGCTGAAACCAGTTTTCCTTGTGCCTCTGGGCCACGTTCTGGCTCACTTGGTACTGACTGTTTGTTTCTTAGAAGCTACCACTTTCCCCTTCCTACCTAATTATCCATGTGCCCTCCCCCGACACATCCACACCTGTTTACCTCCCTAGACCCTGTGTTTTGTCACCTGCTGCAGATTCTTTTCCTCACCCTCCTATCTTGTAGCCTACTACCCCTAATGTCTGTACTGACCATAATGGATGCTTCTACAATTGTACCCCTTAGGAAACTGACAATGCTGTATAGCTGCTACCTGGGAGTATCTACTAAACTTGCACATAGATATACTTTTTGCACTTTAGAAATAGGCTGTTGGTTAACTAGGATCTGCGGCCTATCCTGTAGGCAGGAAATGGGCAGACTAGATAGGCCAAGCAGTCCTTATCTGCCGTCAAAGTCTATGTTTCTATGTTAATTATCTCTCCTGCCCTGGGGCTGTCTCCGCCATGAATTCTGAACCTACATTATGGTTTGTGCAATGTTTCTATATATTATTTGGAATACTCTTAGGTCCTCTATATGATATGTTACTGACAATGCCTGTTTAGCTGCTAATGTTTCCCCCAACTCATATACTTGTTCTCCCCCTTCCCATTAAACGAGGATCCTTTGTAAATGAAATTTGAGCTCAAAGGTTGTAATTCTGATTTTCTCAATAAATAAATGTCTAAAAAGGAAAGAAAAATAACAAATGCCAGTCTCAGTTGTGTATCCATCTAAAATAACAATGGTCATGCCGGAGGCCATTCCATAAGCAGATGCTTGTCTTTTCATTACTGGTTCCCAACTACAGTATATTGCTAGGTAACCAGAAGCTATTCCTAGGTGTGTCCCATTGGATACTATGGATGCACAATAACCCATAGATAGAAACATAGACAATGACGGCAGAAAAGATCACTGGTTCTTTCAGTCTGCCCATAAACTCTAACAAACCCAGGATCTATTGTCCATTCAAGGTTCTAACCCACACTATCCACCCCCATGCATCCCGCCCTACCGCTATTACCCTGAGCAACCACTTAGCCCTTCACTCTGCCCTGGAGGTGTTTGAAACCATTGCTAGTTTTGGCACCCACCACATCAGCTGGCAGATTGTTCCTCATCTCCACCATCTTTTCTGTAAAATAAAACTTTCTTACGCCTCTTGAATTCCTCCAATCAGTTTCCACTCATGCTTCCATGTCCTAGATCCAGTACTTATGCTAAATAGTTCCACACAGTTTACCTTGTTCATTCCATTCAGGAACCTGAAGATCTCTATCATATCTCCCCTCTTGTCTGGCCTGCAGCAAGTACATGTTCAGTGCCTTGAGCTGATCCTCATAAGAGCTGCCTAGCCAGCCCTGAATCATGATTTGGTTACCCTACACTGCACTGTTTGCAGCCTGTCCTTATCTTTCCTTAGGTGATCAGGTTTCTATCAACTCCATGTTTCTGAAGCACATTCCTTATGTGCCCTGCAGCAGCTTAAAGGCTCTTACTTGCTCATGCCTGGAGACATAAAAGAGCCTCTGGCTATCCATTTGCAGCCAATGCAGGCAGGGAAAAACCAGGATCTTTGCAAATATAGCATCACTGAGAGCCCATCTCCAGTGCCACAAGCATCCCTTTCCTGAATGTCTTGTGGAGCACCAGGCAACTATCCCTGGTGCCACCAATCACCTCCCTGCTTATTGTTTTGTCCATGTTCATTGTCATTAATCACTCCCACCACTGGAAAAGAGGCACCATGCACCCATCCCCAGTGTCGCAGATCACTTCCTTACTTCTTTTGTGGTGCAGAGAACCCAGTATCGTGTCACCAACCACCCCTAATCTCCCAGATGTCATATGTGGTATCATGAACTTATCCATGGTGCTATCAATCAGCCCACCCCAGAACTTCTTGTGAACACTGGGAGCCCTTACTCAGTGCCACTAGTCATCCCCAAACTTATTTTGTGGTATTGCAAGCCCAGCTCCAATGCTTCCAATCATTTCACCCCAGCTTGAATAGTGGTACCAGGAACCCATTTGTAGTGCCAGAAACAGCCCTGAAGCAATATAGAACCATTCATTAGACTGGACCCTCTCCACTTGGGCTAATCTCATTGAGATATGCAAACACTAAACAACTAACTTTACAGTATACTAAGGGCTGATTCTTGACCACCTGCTTATACCTGATGGTCTGAGGATCAGTTTGAAAGCAAAATTGGGAAAGGGGTTGCACCTCGAGGCCAGTAGCAAGGGCAGTTCTAAGCAGCAGTCACAGAGCTTCCCATCTGGGTGACTCCTCCATTTCCTTTGTTTTAACTCAGCTTTTTCACCATCTGGGTGAGGCTTACATCACCTTCTGCTGTCGGTTCCTACTAGTCCATCTGATAACCTACATACTGCATGTGGTATTGCAACTACTTCACTATGTTCTCCACTATGCTGCTCCTAACCCTAACCCTCCTCCCCCTCCTTTTTGAACTCTCCTCCCTGTCTCTCTCCCTCCCTCCCCCCGTCCACTTGGCTACCCTCTTGTAATCCCTCCCCCCTTCCCCCTTCCTTCCTCCACCTTTCCTACCCTATTCCATTCCTCCTGGCATTCTGGGTGCAGTCTCTTCCCAGTCAGATGTACTTGTTATCTCAGAACCTTGGCTGTCCCATAAGATCCATAATACCTTGGTCATTGTCCCTAGCATAATAGCTAAGCAGGTTCGAGCAAGAGGAGCAGTGGAGTAGCTATGTATCTCTCCACCAGCATCCAGTTTGAGCCTGTGCTTTCTGCTCCTCCCCATCTATGAGATGCTCCCCATAAAGTTCTCTCCTCCTTCTCTGTCCCTGTATTTATTGCTGAGGTTTACTGCTGTACTGGTTTGTCCACTGCATCATTCACTGGGCTCCTTCTCCATCTCTTCCCTCTCCTACTCTGGTGAGTTGCTCATCCTTGGTGACTTCAGTATCAGTTGGCTCACCCCACGTCACACAAATTATGCCTAAATATAAAATCCCTGTCACTCTCCCAACTGATCTGTGACCCCACCTATCTCAGTTATAAATCCCTAAACCACTCCCTCTTGGACTGGCTCCTCTTCGCCCACTTCCACTGTATTATGGATGTTGCTACCCTCCTGATGCCCTCAGTGAGCACCATATGGTCTACTGTGTGTGCAGAATTCACCATCCTAAAGCTCTCCCCCCTCCCCAAATTCATCCAGATTTGGTCCTTCAGGTTGCTGGACCTATCCTCCTTCCATACTGACCTGTCTGCCACCAACTGGTCTTGCATTTCAGCAGCCGACAACATCAGTTCTGCCCTCCACTTCTTCCATTCCAAATTCTTGCCTGTCTGAAACTACCATGCCCCCTCATGAAAACCAGGATAAGTGGTTCCTACCTCCCCCGGATTTCTGAAGGATTGTTGGCCTGCTTGGCTAACCAACAAATTCCACTGGCACCCCTGCCGATCTGTATAGATACCAGACCATTTGCTATGCCTGTAACAAAGCTCCAGGTTTGCAAAATCCAGACATTTTGCATCCACACTCCAGAATAACCATAACCACCCATCCAAGTTTGAGAAGGTTATCCACTCATTTTTCTCTCCTCCAACCCAGTCCCCCACAGTCCCCAAGGTGGGTAACTCCCCCATCTTGGACCACGCTGCTGTTGCCCATATTTCAATTCCTTTTTACACTCTTGATCTTACTTTCTTCTGTCCCCCCTTCCTTCTCCACTTCCACAACTTCTCTGTCTCCCCACCACTCCTTTTGCCTCTCTCAAGGCCCTTTTAACTCTTAACCCCAACAAGGGAATGAGCCTCAATAGTTTTGACCCCAAACTACTACATCTCTTTGCTCTTGCAACTACCATCCTTATTATCTACCTCCTCAACCTCTCCTTCTGCTTAGTTACTGTCTCGGACACCTAGAAACAGGTACCTGTCATGCTTCTCTCTAAAGTCCTCTCCTGGTAACTACCATCCAGTCTCCTTCTTCCTTCCCTCCCCTTCTGGCTAAGATCCAGGAACACTTTGTCATCTCTCCGCTCCCCCTTCTTTGACTACTCTTTCTTCTTCACTCCCTTCCCATCTGGCTTCTGGAAAGTCCTCTCCACCTTCCTCCTCCATCTCCCTGACTCCATCCTATCTGGAATGGGCCAGGGCTAGGTCACCTCTGCCATCTTTATCAACTTAGCCAAAGCCTTCAGCACTGTAGCCCACCCCATTCTCCTAGACAAGCTTAAGGTGGTGGGCTCTGTGCCTCCTCCATCATTTGGTTTCACGCCTACCTTGAAGGCAGGTTTCAAGCTGTCCATGTTCAACACACGCTATTCCCCCACTCCCTCTCCACACACGTGCCCTAAGGGCCCATCCTTGGGCCTACTTCTCTTTTTTATCTTCCTAAATGACCTCCCTGCTGACTGTTTCTCTGCATCCATCCACATGAATGCAGATAATACTGTGCTCTATGCCTCTGATACCTCTGTTCCTGACCTCATTCCATGGCTCCAACCAGACTTTGCCAATATCCAGTGCTGGTTCTGGCAAATCAACTGTCCCTCAATGCCAAGAAAATGTTCTCCATGACCTTAGGCACCAGGCAGAGGCTTCCCAAGCTCACCCCTCTCCCTCCTTCCATACCCTTGATGGTGCAGTGATTGAGGATGGTTCCTCCTTTAAATTCCCCCTACACTACATACTCACTTCCACAACACTGACTCTTGTTTCTTCTCTCATCCTTCAATGAAATCAACTGCAGATCAAGCTGCCTTTTCTTTTTGCTTCCCAGACTCTGATTCTCTTTATCTCTGACCATCTGCTGTACCTCTTCCCTTTACTAGGTCATGTCTGTCCACCAAGACTTCACAACACACTCCTGCATTTGCTTCTGACCCTGTGTCTTGAGCCACAGTCCAACACCCTTCATCCACTGCTCTCCCTTGTTCTGCATTTGCAGTAGTGCATCCCCCCTCACCCACTCTCCCCTACTTACAGCTGTTACTCTTACTCAGTACTTATACTATTGCCTTTTGCACATTTGCAAATTTATTTCACTTGGCCAGCCTGCTAGTGCAGTAATAGTGCTATCACCAAGACGCCCAGGTTCGGGAACAAGCCACGCATTGGCGGACTGACTGGGAGGAGGAGGAGGTCTGAATATCTAGGGGACAACTCACCACCTCCAGGGAGGGAAGGAGTAGGCCTCCGACAACAGAATGACTTTTGGCGGTGACTGGGAGGCAGTGAGTTAGAACGTTGCATGCAGGAAGTGGAGGATGCAACAGACATCGGCACATCACACACAGGAGCATGCATGATGCCCAAGGACATTATTGCATGTCTGCTTCTCCAGGGGCCTAAGACTTGAAAAGCCCATGAGAACAAGCAGCATGACAACTAAGGACCACCTCCTCCGCCTCAAGCCACAGACCTGTAACGTCCAGCCAGCAAAGCCATCTCTCTCTCTTCTCTCTCCCTTGCCTGGGGAGGGTTCCGCCATGTGGGGCAAACCATGTTTGGTAGTCTGTGCAGTTGGTCCTGGGGAAGGGGATGGGTGCAGGGTGGGAAGGATGTCACACAGGACTAAGGAAGGGGTACATCTTCACCAGTACAGGGAGTAGAACTAAAATTAAAAAAATATCTAAGAAGCACCTTATTGTACTTCTCTGCAACTGTTTGTTAATTACCTTTTACACAATTGTTAATTTGTTGTACTTGTATTGCTCTTTCTTATATGTAATCCCCAGACAAATTGAGGTTTACTATAATGTCTTCCTGGCTCCTAATGCCCACTGTCAGGCTAGTATCCTGTCTGCAATAGTTCTGTTTGTCTGCATGAGAGTGCCATAGTGAGCCTCCATGCCTGCCTCTTTAAGAAAATGGCTAATCTGTGTTAGAAATTAGTCTGGGCTGGGTCTGAGTGATTTAAGGCTTGCGACTTGCCTGACAGTCTGTTATTTTGCTCCATTCTGCAGTCACTACTTGTGCAGAAGGAGCCCTATTAGGAACTGTGGTTATTTACTGTTGGATTGCTGCCATAGTAAAGATAGAGAAGTTTGTCTAACCTGCTTTGACTGCAGCTCAAACATTTAGATGGGAGCCACCATGTTAGGTTCTGGACTTCCAGTATTTGGACTAATCGAACCACTGGGGACCTAAAATGGAGACTGTCCCCAGGTGTCTTGTGGGAAGGAGTTCTGTAGTTTTTGTAGTGTTAACTGTTGGCACCTAAACTGGCCTGGAGAGAGAGCCCATACTGTGACTCTCAGCCAACAGAACTTTTAGATTATCAGGGAAATCCCCAGAACTGCCTGAAGCAAGGGATCAGTTAGAGTTGGAGGTTAAAGAGTGAACAGCTTGAGCTTTCAAGCAGCTGCTCACAGTAGGTGCGTAGGGGAATAGATACATAGATACATAGACAGTGTCGGCAGATAAGGGCCTATGGCCCACCCAGTCTGCCCATTTGAGCTTGTAAGTTCAGTTTATGTTTTCCTAGAAGTCTGTTGCCCCTTACCCCTGACCTCCAGAATTCCTTTATGTCTGTCCCATGCATTCTTAAATCCTGTGATTGTTTCAGCCCCCACCACCTCCTCTGGCAGGGTGTTCCACTTGTCCACCACCTGTTCCGTGAAGAAATTCTTCCTCACGTTTCCTCAGAATCGTCCTCCCTCCAACTTCATCCCATGCCCTCTAGTCCTGGAACATCTTTTTCGCTTAAAAATACTGTATTCCTGCACCCTGTTCCTCCCTGTAAGATACTTGTATGTCTCTATCATATGCCCCCTCTCCCTCCTCTCCTCCAGGGAGTACATGTTCAGTTCCTTCAACCTGTCCTCATAGGACTTGTGATGCAATCCATGCACCATCTTTGTTGCCCTCCTCTGAATCTTCTCTACCCTGTCTATGTCCTTACGTAGGTAAGGTCTCCAGAACTGTACACTGTACTCCAGGTGGGGCCTCACTAGTGTCTTGTATAGTGGAATTATGAGCTCCCTTTTCCTGCTGGTGATGCCCCTGCCTATGCATCCCAGCATCCTATTTGCTTTACCTGCTGCCTTGTCACACTGTTTCCCTACCTTGAGGTCATCAGAGATGATAACCCCAAGATCCCTTTCCTGCTTGGTGCATGCTATATCCTCACCCCCCAACTGATATATTGTGCCAGGGTTTTTGTGCCCCATATGCATTATCTTACAGTTCTTTGCATTGAATTTCAATTGCCAAACCCCTGACCATTCTTCAAGTTTCTGCAGATCCCTTCTCATTCTGTCTACACCTCTGGTGTGTCTACTCTGTTACAGAGCTTTGTGTCACCAGCAACAGTGAAATTCTGCCTTCTAGGTTCTGCGCAATGTCACTGATGAAGATGTTGAATAGGACCGGTCCCAGCACTGATCCCTGTGGTACCCCACTAGTCACTCTTCCCTCTGTGGAGTAACAGCCATTTACCACCACCCTCTGTGTCCTGCCACCCAGCCAGTTACCTACCCACCACACTACTGTCCTGCCCACACCCATATTCCCCAGTTTGTGTAATAGTCGGGAATCAATGGAATAGGCTTTGCTGGCCTGCCTGTCACATTCTCCTGCCAGTGAACTGCCTTTTGCAGAAGTCGGATCTGGTTCCGATTTCCATGTGTGGAATCTGCAGCAGAAGAAAGAAGTTTGTTATTGCAACTTGTGATTTGGACTGAAGACTTACTCCACAAGCGATCAGCCTGTCTGATGATAGAATTAGCCTTGTATTAAAGGTTTGCGCAGTAAAGCTATAATTTCAAACTAGACTGTATCTGAACTGTGGCTTAGAGAAACAGGTGATTTAAATGTTCTGAATGTGCTTCATGGGTTGCAGTTTGGTTCCCACGACAGAATCCTTTACACCAGCTGGAGGCTTTACCAGCCGACAACCACAAACTTTGCTGAACTGTTCATCCTGCCTGGGCCTTATAACCTCGGCCTAGGCAGCTACTGCCACTTCAGAGACCATCTTGGTGAAAGACCCGCTTGGGATTCAGCCCCTGCCCAACACCATTGAACAGGTAGCGACCACCAGGAGGTGAGTCATGTCGGTCCTGCTTCCCTGGCCTTCCAGGTCATCATGCCTGTCCTGCATCCTGGTCTGGGTGGCATGAGTACAGTTCAGGTAGTTTCTCGAAACAAAAGCAACAATCATTGTGTTACCATCTAATTGTTTCTTTTCTGGGTTAATTCAACGGACTGAGCCATCTGGCTAGGGTTGCAAATAATTGGGTTGTGTGCATGTAACTGTTTTCTTTCCTAAGGCCCCAACAACAGCTGCAATGCGGTCACCCTGTGCAACGCTTCAGGCTAGCCTGCATGATGTACTGGGTACCTAGGGTTGTTGAACTTTTTATTGGGACTTACAGTCATGCTGAACAATCCTGATTCATATCAGATTGCTAATCTTTCTGCTAGATTCACGCCCTTCCTTGTTCACTGTCCCTAAATAAATCTGATTGTCTGTTTTCACGTTTAACCTGGCTAGTGTGTATATTATTAGTTGGGTTACAGTGGTAATATTGTATTGTTGCATTGCTGATCTTTATTTCAGGGGTCTCCAGGGCAGTTGCAGCAGATGCAGCCCTGGTGGTAAGTGAAAGGGTGTGAGCATGTTATTACTGCTGTCTATTGAATGCAGAGGTACCACTGTGTTACTGTCTAGGCCACTAGAAGGGTTGGTGGGTGGTTATAACGTCCTGAAGCGCTATACCAGAGCAGTTATGGTATCCCACTACTATTTCTCTGGGTGGAGGCACCTGTTTACAGAACTCAGGCCCCTCAACCTGTGTATTGCCACACAGGCAGGCGTAGTAATCCTTAGAATAGCGCCTCGCTAGGGTTACATCTATATTACTGCTGATCCTCAGGTCGCATCTGGAAACCAGTTTACCAGCTCAGTATCTTTCGGTAAAACTTTTAAACTCAATAACTACATTACAGTGAGACACATGTTCTGTATACATGGGATAGCTAATTCTTTCTGAGAGAGAACATGAGGGCGTTACTCCGTTACCATAATGTTGGCTAGGGTTACCACCTGTCCCTATTTTAGCAGGACAGTCCTGATTTGGGCAGCTGTGTCCTGCAAAAACATGAAAAATACTACATGTCCTGACATCATAGCAGAAAAAACATTTCTCACTTTCCTCCAAATGCTGCAAAACAATATAATACCTTAACTAAAATACCTTAAAATGATAAAAAACACTAAAACAGCTAAAAACTACAACACTTAGTCTTAATGGTGCAATAAGTTACCTGCTAACCTTACAGAATCACCCAAGATTAGTACCTTCAAATCTAGGCTCAGATCCCTTCTTGACACAAAAAGAATTGTGCTTGCCTGAACTAATATGGCAGAATTTCAGCCAACTAACCCTCTCCTTTTCACCCCACTTTTTTATCTCATCAACCCCCAACAACGAACCACTTGGCTGACTAACCACTTCCACCAGGACAACACCATCCCTGGCTGACCCCCTACCCCCATTAGGCTAGACTGACCAACTAAATAGTGAACTACAAGGCTGAACCCTATTTACCCTATGCTCTTCAACCTTTAGTTGGATATATAAGATTTCTTTGGTATTTGAATGTCTGTGTGACTGTTTTCTGTTCTCTGTAAACCCCGTTATATTTGTATGTTTGTTCAACAATGACCTGGAACCTTTGAATAACGAGTCCTGGACTCAAAGGTGATAATCCTAAACTGAAATAAATAATAAAAAAAATAATAATTCTGATTATTTAGAGAAAACAAGTCTGTTGCATTGGTTGAGGCTACATATTGTCCTGCGAAAAATCATGTTTCAGTAAGAAATGGCCCACTTTGGCCTTTTTAAAAGGTGCTAACCCTAATGTGGGCGGGCAGGGAATGACAATTCACATGAGTTGTGTCTAAGCAATACAAGCAGCTCACTGCTTTGAGAAACCCGTTCAGAAAATTGTCGAAGTAGCGGTGACGGAGGGCGCCGAGATTGTCCTCTCGCAGATCCCGTAATGCTGGATTTCTCCCAACCCAACGCGGAAGTGGAGCGATCAGATCTCGAGAGGGGCAGTGTAAGTGGAACTTTTTGCATACCTTTCAACGGTAACGTCGACTGTTGGCTTAACATGCTGGTGCTGTTTGTTGTTATGGAAGACAGCCTCACTGACGGTGTAGCTTGTCACCGTTTTTGTTGTACAAAACAGGTCTGGTGGGGTTTAAACCGCAACTGCTGACAGAAGCATGTAATACACTATAGGAAACCCACTTTGTCAGCATGCATCTCAACTGTCCCCTGTATATCCCCCTTATTACAAAGGACGCTCCTCTATTTTCCCCGTCAGAATTGTTCTGTCCTACATGGGAAAGGTGTGCCCGCCCAGAGTAGGTGCTGTAATTTCTGACTTTTAAATTAGAAATTCAACATATTCTAATTTGATAAATCATAAACGTTGTACAGTTGAATGTACTGGTTTCCACAGTGTTGTGAGTTCGTATCTTTTAACGTTTAATGATGTGTTCCACATTATGAGGGCCATGTCCCGCATTTATAGTATCATTGTCCCACATTTCAGGGACAAGGACGAGCGATATGTTTGTCAGATTGGTTCCGGGAGGGGGGCAGTGGCATGCCTGGCATGATAGAAAGTTAGTACTGACTAATGATTGATTTTTGAGCAAATGCGATTTATTCTGCCATCCTAGGGGTCTTGCTTCTTGGGCAACTACCTGTTTAGAATTTTCCAGGGCTGGCCTGAATTGGGTAGCCTGACCACCTAAAGCAACCCGAATTAATTCAAAGCCTGGATTTATTTATTTGCTACACATTCTAATTCTGGACCCATGCAAAGTACATATACAGTACTTTGTATAACCTGGTAATGTTTCAGGACTAGTAAAGGAATTCCAGGCTTTACCTAGAAACGTTGTGCAACCTCCTATAAGCGGGATGGTGGCTGATATGTCACTGCCCTGGGTGGGCATGACCCAGTGAACTCCCATGTCTAGGGCATATAATGTTATGCTTACTGGGAGTCCATTGCATGCAGAAGTATGGCTTGCTGCTGGGCTTCCTGCTGGAGTTGTTGGATGTGGGCACCTTTAGGTGGCTGACCAAAATACACTAGACAGCGGGTCTTCAAACACACGACTCTTTACTGGGGGATCACGCCGAAGTTTATATGCTTCCCCACAAATGATCCATGGACTAAATTTATCAGAGCACAGGCAGTTCATTTCTGGTTACAGATTTTCATGGGTAACCATCTCTGCCCCAGCTGTACTCCTTAGCATGTCAGCCAGCTACTGCAGCACATGTTTACCCTGTCATCCTTCCAGCAGTTTTGTTACTCAGCCAGGTTTCTGACACTCTGTCCCTTTCATTCATCAAAAATAAAATCAGGACATTCAAAAAGGTAAATTAGAACTATTTAGTCCTCTTACTTTATCAGTAGATTCATTTAATTCTCTCAGTGGGACGCCAGCGTAGATTTTAAGGAGCAGGCATGCCAGTTAACTTCAAAGCCCACTGAACGTGGTTTTTGATCTGTTAAACCAACATGTGGAAAAAATAGAAATGGATTTGGACTTTTGAACCAGTGCCCTAGTAATTTAACAAAATATACTTTAAAGGCTTTGACTTATCCACGTCAGTATAGTCATACTTGTAACTCTATGTGACATTTATAGAAACAAGCTGGATTAAAAAAAAAAGACTTGACAGAATGATTGGTAAGAAATAGACTTCTAGGAAAACAAACTGAACTTACAAGCTCAAATGGGCAGACTAGGTGGGCAATAGGCCCTTATCTGCCGACACTGTCTATGTATCTATGTATCTATGTATTAGACACTCTTCAACTGAAAGTAGCAGATCTTGAAAGACAGATGAAAAAACGTAATCTTAGGCCCTGTACAAATTAGAGCTGAAGATTTGCACCGGTTTAAAAAACGTTTTTAAACTCACCACAGCAGCCCGTCCAGATCAGTCTTCAACCGAGTTTTAACTCAGTTATACCACAGCCGACTCCCGTCTGCATCTACTTCCAGTAACCTGTTTTAAAATGGGTTCTCCACAACCCTTAACACGCTTCCTGGAGGAGCAATATGCAGACGCACGTCCACACTACAGGGTAACACGCTTTCTCTCTCAAAACCGTTTTTAAAAATGGACTTGAGACTAGCTCGCAGCAGGGTTTAAGCACGTTTTCCTAACTCGCTTTGAAACTGTGCTTAAATGCGGACAGGCACCATGTTTGCGCTAGTTAAAACATTTTAAGCACCTTAAAACGTTTTAACTAGTCTGATGTGTACAGGGCCTTGGTTAGAGCTCAAATGAAAAAGTCTTAGATCAGGAAAACTTCAGTAAGGACAGTACTTAAAGATACGGAAGACCTTCATGATATCAAGTTAACACATAATGAAACCATACTTTGTGCAACAGGCATATTTCTTACGCTCTGTGGCATACTTATGTCTTAATATGACCAACTGGAATGCTAATATATGATTCACAGTTTTGACAAAATTACAGTAGGAGAAATTAACCAAGCCATGAAGGGCTTCTGCAGATAAACAAGAAAGGTTAAACACTGTTAAAGTGAGACCAGAACTGAACTCAGTAGCACCAGTTATGAACTGGGTAAATCCAGTCTTAACAACCATTTAACAGTTGCTATCATTATTAATCTGAAATAATTTAAATCAGTCAGGCTCTGTAATTTTGCCTACCCTAAGCGATCACTGAGATTTTTTTATGCTTGTAAAACCTTTAATGTGCATCGTTAGACGTGAGGGTCTTAATCTATAGAACTGTGATGTTCAGTCAGCATGTGGTGTACACGCAGGCTTGTGGGGTCCGAGACTGAAAGGAGGGAACTTAGCGGCAGGTTCAAATTCTCTTCTTTTCCACGTGTCAATCTGTAAGGTTTAACCGAGCCATCAGGAAGCTAGGCGTGCAGTTTATGTTTAACTCAGTTCATCTTCCATATCTTTTTCCTGTAACCACTTTTATTCTGATTTGGTCAACGTGTAAATACATTGTGTAAATAAAGTAGTTGCTGTTTAATGCATATAGACTGGTTGTGCATTTTACGTAAAAGGGTATAATTTGTGAATCTCTGGGGCACCTGCCGCTCTGAAGAGGCACACTAAGTCTGGTGTAATCAAAACGTATCTTTTCGTGATACAGGTAAGAGAGTGGTGTGAACTCTAATAAAGACAGAACCCACACTTCACCTGGGGTTTGAGCCATTGGCCTTGGCTTGATCCAGGGGAAAGTAACAAAGTAGTGTGAGTGGAGTGCTCCATAATCCGGTGCAGCTACAAACAGACAAATCAGAACTCTGAAGCAAAAAAGCTACAGTGCAGGGGTTGAAATTTTGTGTAGCCAGTAGCCACCAGGGCTAGTGACTGGCAGAATCCACTAACCACATAGACTTTTCCACTGGTCCAGCTGGTGTACATATTGACATTTTACCCTCTCAACTACAAGCCCACTGGGCTAGTTAAAGGAAAATCTTACTATTTATTTATTTGAATTTTGGTAACTGGGTAAGCCCACAAGACCATGCAATTCTTTTGTCAGGGGCGACCCGGGTGAGTGTACATAGAACAATAGTACGCAACACACAAAGAGTCACAGTGCTATACAAAAAAACTGGAACTGATATCTCAAAGCTATACACTAGTCAGGACTATACTACATATAGAGAGTCACAGTACTATCATATGCTCTTTCGCAGTGTCCCAAATGTAGTACTAAGTTTGGTTTTGACTGGAATTGAAGTAGGGTACAATCTTGAGGACGGCTGTGCAGATGCTGAGTAGTTGCATTGACACAGTGTAGAACACTGATGTATAGCATAGGTGGTCACATGGTTAAAGTGCAGTAGTAGCAGCAGAAAGTTGGAGAGGGAAGCAGTGGAGCAAGGATAAATGCAGGATCGTGTAGGTTATGTGAGGCAGTTACAGTTTCCTGAACCAGATAGGTAATTATGCAGGGCACTAGCCCAATACAAAATCTACCAGTATTTGGCTAGTGGGCTGGTGTCATTTTCGACCATTGCAGTGCACACTCAGGGTTGCCAGAGGAAAAATACAAATTGTATTGTAGCATAAACACCATTGCCATGTTCACAGCTAGCTCTGGCGCTTCGAGGTTTGCCGCCTGAGGAATAGGCAGAGTGCCTCGAAGCGATGGGGCTATCTGTGAACATGATGTTAGTGTTTGTATTACAGTAAAATGTGTATTTTTCTTTGGCAACTCTGAGTGTGCGCTGCAGCTTTTTCTGCCTTTGGCTTGATCCAGGATGACTGGTGACTGGGCTCAGAGAGTCCAAGTGTCCAGGGTGTGGCACCTTTGTACATGGTTGAGCATGGGCACAAAGACACAGATGAAAAGGTCTGTGACAGCTGACTGTGATGGGGTGCTGGTTGGGGCGATGTTTTGGCTGGCTTGGGGGGAGGTCATTGTGCAAGGAGGGCAGCAACTTCTCGAAAAGTGGTCCCCGGTTGCTATGAAAGGATTGACTGCGGCTGGGTGTAGGGTAATGTTTCTCAGACAGCGAAGCTTTCTGCAGTGTAACTGGTTATGTGGCTCAAGGAAGCAGTGGGTCTTGGAACCGTGATCAGCAGGTCACTACATGAAAGATAGCAGCTAGTCTGCCCTGGCTTCTGGTCCCTTTAAATATCTGACAGTGGGTCCACCCCTCACCACCATGTACGTCAGGTAATTATGCCTTGTTGCAGCAGCGGAAGACGAACCACGTGAACCTGATGCTAAGGTAGTGCAGAGCGCTGAGTATCTCAGTGGGTCTTTTTCCCTCCTCCCTTCCCAGAGAGGGACTATGGCCTTGGCCCCTGGGGATGGGCTGGAAAAGCGTTTCAGTGTGAAGTGACCACTGCTGCTACTGATTTGTGCTACAGGTAAGCCTGCCTTCTAAAATTTATTTGTTTCAGTTTGCAGACCTGCCACTGGTCCAACCAGAGCTGCCCTAGTAGTCTGCTTGAGCGCATACTCGGACCCACCCACTAGCCTAGTACCTTTCAAGTTATCCACTGCTGACAGGTTTAGCAGTGTATTTGCTTGCTTAAGGGAGTCTGCTCCCCCCCGACCTGGTATGGAAATAACTAGTCCCTCCATACTTGGCTCTGAGTGACCCTCTTGCTTCCATAATACTCCTGACATCTACATAGCCAGGCAAGCACAAGAACCACTCGTCTCGCACTCTGTTTCATTAGAAGTGCCACCATTTCTTGGTTGTATGCACCTTTGTTTTGTCAGGCTAGTTCTAGAGAACCGGTATTAGGTCCCCGGAGACTGTCTTACAGTACTGGAACTTTGGGACATAACTGAGACACGGTGTGCAGGTGGACTTGTAAGGTATGACTGTTCTAGCCCTACAGGCTCACTTGTCCCTCAGAACTCGAACTGTTGCAAGAGCGCTGCTCATTACTTTTCACATACTGGGACTTGGAACTAATGTGGATGCCACCTCTATAGTGGTATTAGATCCTAGAGATTGTAAAATACCTTACTTATCTTTTTCTTCTAGCCTTCTCTAGCTACCCTCACATCAAACAGTTGCACTTGAGGAATAGAAAACCGCTCCAAAGCTACAAAAATATTAATTTAAATTTATAGAATGAGCTTTAAATAACATAAAAAAAATAAGACGCTGAACAAAACCACAGCATTTTGACCAGCAAGGTCTTTGTTAGGGGGCAGAACCTCACATTTCACACTGTCTAGCGTGTGTGCTATCAGAGTGTGCTTGTCTGGGTTGGGGGAAGGGAACTGTTGTCATCTTTGCAGTCAGCTGGATGAGGAGGAGAGCAGTAAATTGAGGTGTGTAGTTTAGGCAGAAGTAAACCAGGTGTTTACATTTAGACTTCCTGTAGATAGGGGAGAGAGCAATCTTGCTATCAGAGCAAGGCCAAAGAGGCAGCTGACTAAGGCAGCTAGAACCTTTCTGCTAGGACACCTCTGACTAGGGGACAATAGACAGATACTTTATTAGAAGTGTAGGGTCTGCAAGGTAAATTGGGACCTTCAATTAGGGTAAAAAAAACAAAACAAAAAAATACACAAGTTTTTTACCCCAGGAGTCCTTTAGCATCAGTAAATTTTTGCAATTAGCTGGCTAGGTGCAGTTGCCCCAGAGGTGTGCCTTTAAGAGATTTTTTTAAAGAGCATAGGGCTAGCCAATCAAAAGACAGGAGGGGGAGCGAACTGAGTGAAAGCTGTTGACCGCTTCAGAATTTTTTTCTCCGCTGGACTGAGCATATTGCATCTGAGGTGTCTCCCAACTTTCTTTGTTGACAGCCTGCTAGTGCTTATCTGGGTAAAGTTTTCCTCATAAATCTTTTCCTTTTAGTGTGCAGAGTGACAACTTTTACTTTTTCATTAGCGCTTCACAAATTTTTTATTTTTACCACGACTATTTACTTTAAAGCCTAATTTTATCATGGGTGTTTATTTTCAATGGTTTCCTTCATTTTTGACTAATTTCTTGTGGGAACCGACGAATTGGGGACAGTTGCCTTGTTTTTTTTACCTCAGACCTCACAGGATTTACCGCAAGGCACCTGCAGTAGGTTTCAAATTTAAACAGTGCCTGGGGGTTTTCTCTCTAGATTGGCAATTATGAGGAAACCTTTTTTGTTATATTACTGGACCTTGGATCATCTGTGTCAGGACTGTCTGTAAGGGTCCAGCAGCCACCTGTGCGCAGTTGAGTATTACTGGTTTTCTGTTAAAACTGGCACTGGTATAGATCCCAATTTTACAACCAGAAAAAAAGGCACTGATAATAGACAGAGTTTATTAACTGGGGCAGGACTGGCCGGTGGCATTTTCACAGAAACCTGCACTCAGTTTATAGGTCCAGAACTGGTTTGCTTTGCTTAAATTGGCAAACATAGCAGACAAACCTGTGATAATTATGGCTTAGGATAAATCAAAGGTTTCCGATGAGGGCCATTCAAAATACTAATACCAAAAACAGAGGTGCTGAGGAACCCTCCAGATCCCAGTCAAAAAATAAAGCTTCCAAAGATGAAGTTCCTCACAAATTGAAAAATAATAAGAGATGAAAAAAGGAAGCTTGATCAAGCCTGTGATGAAGTGGCTAAAAAGAAACTCTGTCAAGACAGATATGCTCCCGTTGCTCCTGGGAAAGCCAATAGTGAGACAACAGGCAGCTTAAAGCATTCAGAAAAAAACCAAGCACTTACAAACTGCGCAGGTTCTTCCGTCAGTGCAAGATATGGAAAAAGCATGGCAACTGTTTCAGACCCTTACAAAGATGGGTCCTCTATTTACTGGGGTTGGCAAGCACTCTTCCACACTTCTCTGTTCTGTAGACTGTGAGGGTGACGCAGATGATGATCAATTCTGTGATGCCCCTGACATGGATTTTGAGGGCCTTGAGCCCCAGGAGTCCCCGGACCCTCACCTTGGGGATCCCCCGGGTGACCATGAGGATCCTTCCTCTATGTTTTCATTTATACAAAATATGCTGGATACCCTGGACCTCCCTACACAGGAGCCCAACCAGGATGTCAATGAAGATGAAGATTATAGGGAGATGAAGGGTCTTTCATTCTCAAAGACCCTGGTTGTCCCTATCTATAATGTATTTAGAAAAAATACCATAAAGGTGCTTCAACACCCCACTTCAGTACTAGGGGTTGATAAGTGGCTTGAGAGAAAATATAAATTGTCTAAAAATGGTACCAAGTTCCTGTCAGCACACCCTAGGCAGGAGAGTATAATGCAGCAGGCAGCTTGTGAGAAAGCTGGTGCCTCCTTGTCACCCTCTTCCCCCTGACAAGGATTCCAAGAAAATTGACTTTATAGCAAAGAAAATGTATGCCACAGCTTTCCTGCTTCTCAGGCTTTCTTCTTACATGGCATTCACAGCCAAATATCAGAAAGCCCTTTGGGAAATCTGTCCAGGCTATCGCCTGCAACATTTAGATTCTATGGTACAGGAGCTGGTGGATACATCAAAAACTGCCTTGGAAGCTATTGTGTACTATACCTATTCCACATGGCAGATGACAATAATGATGCAGCCTCTAGGGCGATGGCCCATGCCATTTCTCTGAGACACTTTGCCTAGCTTAGAGCAACCAGTCTGACCACAGACACTCAGAACAAGGCCATGGATTTTCCCTGTGATCAAAATATGTTGTTTGATTACAGAACCACTAACTGCATGAAAAAGGTTGATGAATACAAGGCCTCCAGGCAGAGCCATTCATCCAAGCCTAAATCCGCCACCCCTCAGTGATCCCGTCCCAGGGGCGGTAGGGGCAGACGTTTTTTTCCCAGGCCTTACAGTCCTTATCCCCAATCTGACTTTAGCCAGTACAGGGGGTCTTTCAGAGGCGGGGCAGAAGAGGCAAAAGAAGATCCACCTCTACCCAGCCACTTGCCTGTCAGTCTAAGTCCTAATGTGAGTGTCCAGGTTGCCTCCCCATTTCTGGTTGGAAGCAGACTCTCTCACTATCTTCAGCACTGGTCCCTCATCACGTCGGATAAGTGGGTGCTGGAGATAGTGGAGAAGGGTCTGTCATTACAGTTCAAGCATTTGCCAGACCTCAAACGTACCCAGGTGTCAAGACCTCTGTTGCCATCACAGATACTGTTGTTGGAAATGGAGGTACAAAACCTTCTGGCTTTATGAGCAGTGGAGAGGGTCCCCACCCACGAGAAGGGCAAGGGCCTCTACTCCAGGTATTTTCTGACACAAAAGAAAACTGGGGAGTGGCGACCTATCTTAGATCTCAGATATTTAAACAAACATCTGAAGAAACCCAAATTCAAAATGGTCATTCTGTCACTGGTCATACAGTCTTTACAGCAGGGCGACTGGCTAGCCTCCCTCGACTTAAAGGACACCTACTTCCACATACCTATCAGGAGATCTCACAGGAAGTTTCTCAGGTTCAAACTTCTTCCGGGTCACTATCAGTTCACCGCAATGCCCTTCTGTCTGTCCTCAGCCCCAGGAGTCTTTATCAAGTGTCTCGCAGTAGTAACAGCACATCTCAGGAGACTGGATATTGCTCTCTACCCCTATCTGGACGACTGGCTCATAGTAGGAAAGTCTCCTTGTCAAGTCAAGGAATCTCTTTCCCTCACAGAACGCACTCTGGAGTCTCTAGGTTTCCTGGTAAATCTCAAGAAGTCTCACCCGGAACCCACCCAGCTGCTCACCTTCATAGGGGCCCAGCTGGACACTTGGAAGGGATATGCTTTCCCACAGGAAAGAATTCAGAGTTTCCTTTCAGTGGCAGATTCTTTCGCTCAGGGACAGCCAAGACCAGCCAGACATTTCCTCAAACTTCTGGGACATATGACCTCTGTGACTGCAGTAATCCCAAGGGTCAGGTACAGGATGAGACTCCTGCAAGCCTACTTCAGAGCTCGCTGGTCTCAGAGAAGCAACAAATTTTTCAAAGTTAATACCGGGGTCGGAGCAATTCCTCCAAAATTTGCTGTGGTGGAAGGACCCTGCAAATTTGCAGGCAGGGGTTCCATTTCAAGCTCCTCTTCCCACAAAGGTGATCACCACAGATGCCTCTCTGTTGGGCTGGGGAGCTCATCTAGACTGTGCCTCAGTAAGTGGCAGCTGGACTCCCAAAGAGTCACAGTTGCACATAAATCTTTTAGAACTCAGAGCAGTCTTACTAGCTCTCAAAGCCTTCACTCCCAGCATAGAAGGGCAAGCGGTTTACATTCGAACGGACAACACCACTACAATGTTCTACATAAACAAGCAGGGTGGTACCAGATAAGGAATACTCTGTTTGGAAGCTCTGAAGCTCTGGTCTCTAGCATTCTCCCTGGGAGTCAGCCTCTCAGCTATTCACCTCCCAGGCAAACTCAGTACTCTGGTGGATGCTCTAAGCTGCATCAGTCAAGGTCAGAACAAATGGACACTGAACAAGCAAGTACTAGCCACAGTGTTCAGGCAGTGGGAGCACGTCAGATGTGGATCTGTTTGCCTCGCCTCTCAATTTCAGCTTTCTCAGTACTGTTGCAGGCTCCCAGTTTCCAGGAACACTTCCTCTGGATGCCCTGATCCTGGACTGGTCATGGAGGTTCCTATACGTATTTCCTCACTTTCCCATGATATTCAGGGTTTTGCTGAAACTCAGGCAGCAGCCTGCATCCATGATCCTAGTGGCTTCAGACTGGCCCAGGCAAGCCTGGTACCCTCCTTCTCTCAATGTCCTGCAACAGGCCCATTCGCCTGCCTCCAACTCGCTCCCTGCTGACCCTTCCTCAGACAGGAGTGCAGTACCCAGACGTATACTCTTTTCACCTCAAAGCCTGGTTCTTGAGGAGTTAGAGTTTCCTTCCTCACAGTACTCTGAACAGGCCCTTAAGATACTGAGGATGGCTAAAAAACGAATACTAAGAAGACTTATGCAGCCAAATGGAAAAGGTTTTCCCTCTGGAGCAGAAGCGAAAAGGTCGAACGCCTATCAGCTTCAGACCCTCAGCTGCTAGACTACCTGGTACACCTACAGGCGTCAGGCTTGAAACCATCTTCACTCAGGCTACACCTGGCGGCAATTTCAGCCTACCTTTCGGTGGGAAAGAAGAAATCATTTTTTCCCATGACATTTTAAACCGTTTTTCAAAGGCCTCTTGCACCTCTAGCCTCCAACCAGGGAGCCTGTTCCTCCTTGGGAGCCTGAACCTTTGCATAGATGGGCTCATGAATCCACCTTTCGAGCCTATGTCCACGGCCCACATCAAGTTTGTAACTTGGAAGACCATCTTCCTGGTACCCATTACGTCTGCCAGGAGGATTTCGGAGCTACAGGCCCTGTGCACTGAGCTGAATCACATCATTCCCCACAATGATAAAGTTGAGCTCAGGACAAATAGAACATTTCTGCCAAAGGTGGTTTCAGAGTTTCACTTGAACCAATCCATTACTCTGCCTGTCTTCTTTACTGAGCCATCTACTCCTTTTGAGCAAAAGCTCCACAGCTTGGATGTCAAAAGAGCCATCTTTCACTACCTAGAACATACTAGACAGTCCAGAGGCTCTTCCACTTAGTTGTTCCTCATCTACACGGATGTAGGCAGAGGAAGACCAGCTACCAAGAGAACCATTTCTCGTTGGTTGGTCTCTTGTATTAGATTATGCTTTGAGAAAGCTGGTCAGCAACCTCCAGTGGGGCTCAGGGTCCATTCCACCAGGGGCACTGCAGCCTTGCTTGCAGCAGCAAGGGACATTTCCCTACTGGTTGTCTGCAAAGCAGCTACCTGGAAATCTGTGCACACCTTAGTGAAACACTACAGTTTGGATGTGTAGACCAGATCTGATGTCAAATTTGGCAGGGCAGTTCTGCAGAGTCTCTTTCCTAAATAGGTTCTCTGCCGCCTCATGATACCTTGATCCCATAAAAAGTTACTGATGCTAAAGGACCTGGGGTAAGAAGAAAAAATTACTCACCGCAGTAATCGTCTTTCGTCCATGGGGTCCTTTAGCATCAGTAAGCTCCCACCCTTCCTCACCGGTTCACCTGTCGGAGAAGGGCTCTTACGTCACCTTTTACCAAATTTGGCATTTGTTATTGATGAGTTTTTACCTCGTGTTGCTGTTTCTATTTCCACTTTTGGACATTTGTATGTTTTTTTTGAATCCTGTTAATTCTTTTTTGGGGCATTTGCCCTCATTTTTCCTTTAAAAAAATTCTGAAGCAGTCAACAGCTTTCACTCAGTTCACTCCTCCACCTTTCTTTTGATTGGTTAGCCCTACATTCTTTAAAAAATCTCTTAAAGGCACACCTCTGGGGCAGTTGCACCTAGACAGCTAAGTGCAATAAGTTACTGATGCTAAAGGACCCCATGGAAGAAAGAAAATTACTGCAGTGAGTAATTTTTTCTAGTGTGCTAGTCTGAGTTGGGGAAGGGAACTGTTCTCATCTTTGCAGTTAGCTGGGTGAGGAGGAGAGCTGTAAATTGGGGGTGTGTGGCTTAAAGAGACGCACCAAGTAAACTGCATTTTCAATTGCACCTGCCTGATCGTGCCTTACCCCTTCCAGATGGTCCTGGTGTTGCTATTTCACTCATAAAGTTACTCCCACGGGTCTTTCCCTTCCCGTTTTTTTTTTTTTTTATCGTCGGTGTTCGCCCTCGCAGCAAAAGAGACGCGACGCCAGTGCGCGGATGCCCATTTAGTATGTAGCACGGTGCTTTTCCATACACGGGTGCCGACTACGGTAAAACGGACACCGGGGTGACCAACATGCTCTTGTTAGTTGACCGCTGATGTTTTATCGCCAACTGCCTATTTCAGTATAGAAAACTACCCAAAAGATACCCCTCCATACACTCAAAATGGAGCTCATCCCGCGCTTTCCTGGCATCACGCCAAACTTTGCTGTGTGTGGGGAGGAGCATTGGCAGCTACAAAAGCTGGGAAGTAGGAAAGACCCGGTGGGGGCAATTTTACGAGTGAAATTACTGAGAAGCTACAAACGATTTATGAAAATAGCAACACCAGGACCATCTGGAAGGGGTAAGGCACCGATCAGGCAGGTGCAACTGCTGAGACTGGTAAGTCTCTTTAAGAAGACGTAAACCAGGTGTTTGCATGTAGACTTCCCTGTAGTTATCTATTGCCTTTGCACCCACCCCTCCACTCTCCCACCCTTAGCCAGTTCATGGTGCAGACCCCAAGGAAGGGGTGACTGAGTACCCCAGAGGAGGAGGAAGTGAATCCTGGTGGGGACGCCGATAGTTAGGATACAGTTTGGGATGGGTAGGGATGAGGAGAAAGTGGTAAGGTGTCTTCCGGTGCCATCCAGAGCTCGTAGGCATGGAAGGAGAATCCTGAGGATCATCAGGGATGGAGGGAGAGCTAGATGTCATTGTCCACTTGGGGACAAATTACTTGGTTGGGGAGAGGCCAGATGCAGTTCAGGAAGAGTTCAGAAAACTGGGGAAGGGTCTTCGGCAAGTAGCACAATCTGTTACTTTCTTAGAGGTGCTACTTGCCTATGACAAGTGGGATGATAGGAGGTTCCGCACCAGGGACTTGAACTTATGGTTGAGGAAGAGGAGTAGAGAAGAGGGATTCGGATTCATTGGGGATTAGGGCTCCACCTGGAGGGATAGAGACCTGTACAGGGGGGATGGCTTACATCCTTCCTCAAGGGGAACCGAGATCCTTACTGAACAGTTTGAATGCTATGATAGTAAGCATTTAAACTAGCCCTCGGGGAATGCGGAACAAGGCAGGAAGACATAGTCTGTCCCCTCCACATGCTTACATGGTCAGCAGTGGGTATCCCGAGGGTGGGAAGTCCCACAGGGGACAAACACAAATAGGAAACCGGGAGGAAGAAAGAAAGGAAATAAGGAAAGATAATAGTGGAGGAAAAGGGGAGGGCAAAAGGGCAAGAAGAGGGGAGATGGCAGTAGAAAATGGAGAGCCATGTGTGCAAATGCTTGAAGTCAGAGCAACAAGATGGGGGATCTAGAGGCCACCATGGCAGCAAGAGACCTGGACATAGTAGCAATTGCAGAGCCCTGGTGCAATGAAAACCAGGACTAGGAGGTTGACCATACCAGGGTATGTGCTATTCAGGAGGGACAGGGCAGGAAAAAAGGGGGGGTGGCTCTTTATGTGAGAGAGAGAAAGGCCAAAGAAATTACAAGGTGGGCAGAATAAAGCAGAGGTACTGTGGGTCACCCTGGAGACGGGGGTGTGGGGGCTGCTGTTAGGATAGGAGTGATCTACAGACCTCCAGCACAGAGGAGAGGAAGGAGGAGGATATAATAGGTGTAATACAAGGGATAGCTAACAAGGCAAGGTTCTACTAGTGGGGGACTTCAGTCTACCAGATCTGGATTGGAGCCTACCTACTGCAGCATTGGTTAGAAGTAGGAAATCCTAGACTTCCTGCAGGGGTGTTCCTTGAGGCAGCTAGTTAAAGAACCTACTCATGAGGGGCATTACTAGACCTGGTACTGTCAAACAGGGACGGTGTCACTGATGTCACCGGGGAAGCCACCTGGGGACCAGTGATCATCATACGGTGTGGTTCAGCATAAGGTCGGCCAGAACTGAGCCACACTAAAAATGAGGGTCCTGGACTTAAGGAGGGCTGATTTCAAGAAAATGGGAGAGTGCCTCAGGGAAGACCTAGCAGGAATAGGGAATAAGGGTGGGGTAGAGGAGAAACGGGCAAAAATAAAGCAGGTCATTGAAAAGACAAACCTTTGTGTCAAGCAGGTTACTGATCGCAAGCGAAGAAAGAGACTGTTATGGTTCTCCAAGGAAGTAGCAGAGAAGGTAAAGGAAAAGAAGCAGGCATTCAAAAGGTACAAGACGACACTGAAGAAAGAGGATAGAGAGAGTTATCAGGAGAAACAAAGGGAGGCAGGGTACACAGGAGAGCTAAAGCACAAACGGAGGCAAACATTGCCAAATCAGCAAAAAGGGGGGCTAAAACTTTTTTCAGGTACATAAGTGAAAAGAAAAGCAAGGCAGGGATAGTAAGACTAAAAGGGGAAGGAGGGGAAGTGTGGAAGAGGAACAGAAGAAAACTGACATACTGAATAAGTACTTTGTTAAGTTTTCATAAAGGAAGGGGTAGGAGATGGGCCACAGATAGGAAGGGCATTAAGGGAGGGAGGTGGGCACTAGCCCTTTTACGGAGGAGAGAGTCATCAGGCAACTAGCAAAACTAAAAGTAGACAAGTCTATGGGACCAGATGGGGTTCAACCTAGGCTACTGAAGGAACTAAAGGAGGAACTCTCTGCGCCTCTGACGGCCTTGTTCAATCTGTGACTGGATACGGGGGAAGTTCTGGGGGGATTAGAGGAGGGTGAATATGGTCCCACTACACAAAAGTGGAAACAGGGAGGAGGCAGGAAACTGCCGACCTGTAAGCTTGACTTCAGTTTTGGGCAAGGTTATGGAAACTCTACTTAAAGGATTGGGGAATACCTTAACACCAGTGGATTGCGGGATCTGAGGCAGGATGGGTTCACAGGGGGTAGATCTTGCCAAACAAACCTGACTGAGTTCTTTGACTGGGTCTCCAGGGAAATGAGTTGGGGAGGGGTGGTGGATGTGGCCTGCCTGGATTTCAATAAGGCTTTCAACACCGTTCCGCATAGAAGATTGGTAAACAAGCTGAGCAGCCTGGGAGTGGGTTCAAAGGTAGTAAAATGGGTACAAGTTGGCTAAGCAACAGAACTCAGAAGGTGGTGGTAAATGGAGTTCACTGGGAAGGTAAGGTAACCAGTAGGTGCCACAGGGGTCAGTACTGGGACCAGTCCTTTTCAATGACTTTATTAACGATAGCGCAGAGGGGCTGGAAGGAAAAGTATGCCTGTTCGCGGATAACACGAAAATTTGCAACAAAGTGGACACACTGAGCGGGGGGGAGGGGGGAATGAAGGAAGATCTAAAAAAACAAACAGAAGACTGGTTAAGGGTTTGGCAACTGGGCTTCAGTGCCCAAGAATGTAAAATTATGCACATGGGGCACAGAAACCCAAGGGCAACGTATCATTGAGGGAGGGAAGTGTTAGCAATAACAAAACAGGAAAGGGATCACTGGGCCATCATATACGATGACTTGAAGGTAGCAAAGCGGTTTGATACGTTAGGAAATGCTAGTAGGATTCTGGGGTGCATAGGGAGGGATATCACAAGCAGAAAAGGGGAAGTAGTGTTACCCCTGTATAGATCATTGTTGAGGCCTCACCTGAGTACTGTGTCCCGTTGTGGAGGCCCCACCTTAGGAAGGACATAGACCGAGTGGATTAAGTACAGAGCAGGACAGCCAAAATGGTGCATGGCCTGCATCAGAAGCCCCACGAGGAAAGACTCCGGGAATTACATATGTACTCACTGGACAGAAGGAGAGAAAAGGGAGACATAATAGAAACATTCAGATACCTCAAGGGTATCAGTAAGGCACAGGAGGGTGGCATATTGCACAGAAAGAGATGCCCAAGGATGAGGGGGGCATGATATGAAGCTGGACGGGGAGATTTAGAGGGGGGATGTGAGGAAATATTTCTTTAAGGAAAGGGTGGTGGACAGCTGGAACAGCCTCCCAGCAAAGGTGATGGGTACCGAAACTGTAACAGGTTTCAACATGCATGTGATAGACACAGGGGGGACCTTAGTAACAGGGCAGGGAGGGGTAAGGCTGGAGATCAATTAAGGTTTACAGTAGAACAGTAGGTAGGGACTTTAGGGCAGTCAGGGTGGACCAAGAGGTCCTTTTCTGCCAGCAGCTTCTGTTTCTAAGTTTTAACACGCAATAAATGGTTACAATATTATTTATTTTAAAATTTGGTAACCGGGAAAGGCACACAGAGCCGAGGCTCATTTCCAAGTGTGACCCAGGGTAGAGGGTAGTGGGATATACAATAGTCAGAGAGGCAAAACAGCAAATTACATGAGTACCCAAAGTAGAACAATGTGTATGCGGTAGAGGATGCATAAACAGGTAACATTATTGGAGTATCATAAACTGAAAGGTGCAAAGTGTAGTAGGCAGTGTAGTACAGCATAGACAATATATACATAGGCAAAATAAATAAGTAGGTACATTAAATGTAAAATCAGGGCACCTTAGGCATACTAGGTATAAAATTACTGTCACAAACCCACTCCTGGGGGTCAGGCCCACTGAGCTCACAATGCCCACCCTTGAGTGCAATCCATGATGGGGGGAAGGGGACAGGGATGCCCTCCTCATCCTTTAGAATTCTCGCCAAGGTCATGACTGCACCTCTGCCATGAGGATCCCGGGCATCTCTCTAGCTCTGGATAAGGGCACAATACCAGTCTCGAGTCTTGTGGCCAAATGTGCAGCATTCTTTGGTTATTACACAAAGGAGGAAGACCCTGGTGTCACGCTCTCTTCATGGTAGCGTAACACCAGGTTTGGCCTTCTTCCTACAGGACATGCAACAGCCTGGTTCAAAATCTTTGTAGACTCTGGTATTCTCACTATCCTTCCAGATGTCCCTTACAGACCATTTTCTCAGTTTGGTTACTTATGGTGGCCCTCTAAGCAATTAACAGTTGTCACAGATGATTAATAAACCTTCTAACATTATCAGTACAATATAAGAACTCTCCATGAGTCAAAATTTCTTTAGAAAAGCAAAATTTTCACTAAAATACTTAAGTATAGTTACAGCTAAAAAAATACTAATTTGGATTACAGTATGCAGAACCTAATGGGGAAAAATATATACAGAAAAAAACACACTAATACTTGTTAGCTAAGTCTCTACCTTAGGCATGAAGATGTCAAAATCCAGAGAAGTGCTGGTTTGCAAAAATATTTCAGTCTTTCTGTAGCAGCCCTTGGTTCTTAGGCAGGCTCTCTGCTGGCAGCTGTTCTCTTGTGGTCAGGAGAGTCCAAGCAAAATGTGTGTGTTCAGAATGCCATGGGCTGGGCTATTTATACCTGTCTGAAATCTTGCAGTGTCATCACTTTCCAGCTCAGAGCAACTACTCTATTTGGGCAGGCGATATCTCTTTTAGGCCAGAATATGGCACTGTTGCGCTGTTTCCAAAATTTCCAAGCATATTAAGAATCAGATTTGGAGACCTATAATTAGCATGGATATGACATTTCAGAGTTAAGCCCTTTGAAGTCCCTATAGACCATTGGTACCCATAAGATAAAATTTACATAGGTTCTCGAGAACATGTTCCTCTCTTGTTACCTCATAAAATGCAGCATATTATGACAACTTCTTTGAATCAAAGCATTCGCTCCTGAGTGCATGGTTTTATGGCCCTACTGGAATTCATAAGTTTCATGCACCGTATTCTTGATCAGGGTCAACTTGTTGGCTGAACCTTTATTAGCCTGTCTAAAGCATTTGACATGGTCAATCACCATTGCTGACACATCAATTTGCTTGGCTTGGTATATCTTCAGACACCCTAAAGTGGTTCACCAGCTATCTAGAAAAAGCACACAACAGGTGAAAATAGGGTCTACTATTTCTGCTAAACTGCCTGTCTGCTCTGGGGTTCCTCAAGGATCAATACTGGGACCCCTTCTATTTAGCACCTTCCTTTTATAAACTTCCGGCATCCTGTTCCGAATCAGTACTCCTCTACTCGGATGATGTGGTCATTTTCTCAAAGACTGCTTACCCTACCCTCCTTTAGGCCCAACTTCAGAAAAGTTTTGCAGAGGTTGAGTCCTGGTTCACCTCTCATAAGTTGGTGCTTAATTGCAAAAAAATAAAGGTCATGTCCTTCCATGGTACTCACACCAAGCATAAAGCCAAACAGTTGGTGATTAAAAACAGTGCGGGTGTAGTCCTTGATCAGACGCAATATTTTAAATACCTAGGAGTTACTCTGGGTAGTACGCTGTCCTTCTCCCACCATGTTGAGAATGCTGCCAAGGCAGTTAACATTTGCCTAGGCCTTCTACACAGACACAAACACTGCCTTACTATCGAAGCCCTCAGACTGGCTATCCAAAGTTCAGTTGTGTCTGTTATTGACTATGGTTTGGTCATTTGTCGTACCACTATGGACACAATCCCACAGTGGCTTACCACAACTCTGAATGAAGTATGCTGTCTACTAACTGGTGCAGCATATCGTAGTCACACTTGTGACTTGTACGGACAGGCAAACTGGCTTCAGCTCCAGGCTCACATTGAATATCAAGCCTGCCTTCTGGCTAAGAAGACAGCACTTGGTCTCCTACCACCAGGTTCCCTTCAGCTTTTTAGTCCCTTCCGGGGCACTCGTAACACATGAAGTTCTCTGAGCCAAACGTTTACTGTCCCTTGCTGTCAAACCTCGCTCCGACAACGATCCATTGCAGTTAGAGTGGCTAATTTACTTAATTCCCTTCCTCCTGAGATTGCGACAACTGGAAACTTGGGATCATTTAAGCGGAAGCTACATCAATTCATAGTTTTCAGAGCATCTTTTCACTGCTATACCCAATCTTTGCAGACAGCCAAATGGACTGGGACCTCCCACTTTTACCATTCACCCTTGTATAGCCCTACCCTGTTGCTGCGCTATTCCACATACAGCACTTCCTTCCTTCATCCTTTTCCCGTCCCATCCATGCCTCTTTTCATCCTACCTCATCCCCTTCCTCTACCCCTCCACTCCTCCCTTCCTCCCCTCTCTTTTTTTTCTTTCCCAATTGTTTGGGAATTGTTTTCCAGGTGAGACACACTAAGCTGAAAGCTTGTTTACAGGTGCAACCTGGGAGCACAGGTAAGTTAAATGACTTGCTTAGGGTCACACAGTATGCAAGTGGGGGCTGTAGAATTCAAACCGAGGTTTCCAGATTTGCAGATCAGAGCCTTAAACCACTGCGCTATACTGCCTCCCAGTGTTTCCTCACCTTGTTCTCTCCCTCTACCCCACCGTGGATCTTTTCCTACATAAGCTGCATTGTGGCAGCTCCCTCCTTGCTTTTATTTTGCTCCTTCCATCCCCTCCAATTCACCCCCTATCCTTTTTTCCTTGTAATCCCTTCCACCCCTCTTCTGACAAGGCCACTGGCTACACTTGACACAGTATTTATCTTGCCATATTATTCTTTTGTTTATGTGGTTACTTTCCTCGTGTTGTACTACTTGCTGAAACCATTGTAATTTGTTATTCTTGTGACTTGATGTGGAGCCTCTGTAAAAGAGCCCTTGGCTCATGGTCTTTCTGATTTATTAAATAAATAAGTAAATAAAACATGCAAATGGATTTTGGCATATCTCTGTTTAAAAAAACAAAACAAAACTGGGAATGCAATTTCAGTTCCTGGCAAACAGCTGCCTTCAGGTCAAAAGGAGGTCAAGCCCTTTTTTTGTTTTTTTAAATCTAGTGTTTTCCATATGTGCCTTTAGACAGAAACATAGACTTTGACGGCAGATTAGGACCGGTTGGCCCACCTAGTCTTCCCATTTCCCTACCTACAAGAGAAGCTGCAGATCCTTGTTAACGAACAGCCTATTTCTTCCTACCCCCCACAATAATTACCTTTGTGCTGACACTGGCACGTACATATAATTGCATTAAATAAACATATGTATGTAATAGATTAGAATAATATCTACAAATAACGGCTAGCAGTGGGGTAGTTAGCCCTAAATACATCATGCTAGAATTGCTCATATACATATCTATGTAAATAGGTAAACTAAATATGTACACAGGAATATTAAATGTACAATCTGGACATCTAGGCCTATTAGACATAAGTATACATAAATGCTAGGACAGCTCAGGAGTTCCACTGAAAGGAATGAGGAGGAATTATGGGCAGGTGGAAAGCATGGTCTCAAACGATGCAAGGAAGTAGAGTTTTTGGGGGCAAGATGTAAGGGGGAGGGATGAGCCCAAGGGGCAGATGTACTGGGAGGGTGAGGGGAAGAGGAGGTGGAGAGGAAGTAGTGGGAGGAATCGGGGTTTAGAATGGAGCAGTTGCATTTGGGGAGGAGTTTTAATTCATTTTGAGCGATGCCAAAGTGGGCACAGAGCAGATCGAAAGTTGGGAGGGTGATGCCAAAGATCAGGGAGTCTGAAAGACAAAGCGACCTTGCCTGACTGTGAATGCAGATGAGGAAGAGTGAAGGTGTGGGAATCATGGGAGCTGAGGCAATAGCCTGAAATGGAGGAGGTGAATAAATGATTGGAAAGCTGGGCGGGAGAGCCCTGAACCACAACTTGCCAATGAAGGCAGCACAATGAGCAAGGTGTCAACTGGTGAGAGAGGAGAGGGAGAGTACAGAGTGCAGAGAGCAGTGGTGGGTTTGAAAGGGGAGAAAGCGAAGTGAAAAAAGTTGTCCTAGAGGGAGTCCGGTTTTGAGAGAGACGATTGGGGGACCGAGCTGTAGATTATGTCAGCATAGTCTATTATGAGAAGGATTAATTTGGTGAGCTTTTTGTGGGTTGGTAGCGACAGACCGTCCTTAATCCTATACAAGGCTCCTAGTTTTGGGCCAGAGTTCGGAACGGATGGAGTCGATGTGTTGGGAGAAGTCCAACTTGGGATCTAGCCAGACCCCTAAGTATTTGAAGGACTGAACTGCATCTATTTGTGTGCCATCCAAGGAGAAGAAAGATGGAGGGGAGGAGAACTTGGACGATCTTTGGGCAGTGGCAAAAGCCATGGCAACAGTTGTTTTGGTGTTGCACTAGAGGTTTGCCTCAAACCAGTTGAGGGCATTCTCAAAATCAGCCTGTAGGGATATCTGGACCACTTGGAGGGAGGGTCCTGAAGCATAGATGACAGTGTCATTGGCGTGCATGTGCAAGCAAGATGAGGGAAGTTTTTTTTTTTGTCAACGTTCTTTCTCACTGGCACACCCAGGAACTCTCTCAAGCTAACACCACTCACCATCGCTGCTCTGCCACCCACCTGAATCACGCCCCACTGGGAACTTGGGGACAGACACCCCCACCTACCTCAGCCTGATGGACCCCTGGCTTTGAGCCCCAGAGGCAGGGCCACCTTCCACCCTGGTGCTCCGTCTAGAATCAAGTCGCCAGCCATAAGGTGAGACAGAGGGTCAGGAGAGCCAGTGAGATGAATGTGGTATTGGGTGTGTGGCAGCAGGACACTGGAGGCAACCGTCTCCTATCCCAAGGTCCAGGGCTTTTCTGATGCGTAAGTTTCCTCCTGGAGCACAGATGTGCAGTGACATTTGCGCAGGCACACGGCTGACATCTGCTGCCGCTCCACCCTCTGTACAGCGTCAGCACCTGTAGTACCCCTGCTCTCCATCGGAGGTCACTAAGGTGCAGAGCAAACCCCTGGAGCCATCCCCGGGAGACGAGAGCAGTCCTACGGATGCTCAATCCTCTCCCTCCCCTGCCAACCCCCAGCGGCCTGAGTCTTTTCCCGAACCCAGGTCGCTGGCATGGCGTCCAGCGCCTCAACCCTCAGCCCACCAGGCCAGCAAAAAGACGGACGGTCATTAACAAAGATTGAGAAAAGAGTGGGACCCAGAATTGACCCTTGAAGGACACCAGCACTGATGGGGGGGATTTGGAGTGGCCTAGTGGAACGTATTGGTGTCTGTTTGATAGATATGATCGAAACCTGTCCCTAGAGGAGGGGGAGAGTCCAATGGAGTTAGTTTGTGTAGTAGGAGACTGTGGGCAGCTGAGGTCAAAACCTTGGCAAGATCTATGAAAATTGCCAAGGTGAGGTGACCTTTGTCCATGGCAGAAAGAATATGGTTAGTGAGGCAGAGCAGAGAGGAAGAGGTGGAGTAGAGGCATCTGAATCCAGATTGGTAGGGACTTAGAGTAGAAGAGGTGTCCAGGAAGGAGTTTAGTCTTTTGGAGATGAGTGCCTCTTGCATTTTGGAGAGAGTGGGGAGGAGCAGATTGGCCTGTAGTTGCCCGGCAGAAAGGGATCGCCTCCCTAATGGTGTGGAATGACCTTAGCCAATTTCCATGCCATAGGGACAGCACATTGTGAGATGGATAGATTGAATAGTTGTGCGAGGGAAGGGGCGATTGCTGGAGCAGAGATCTTGAGTCATTTTGAGTTATGGCCGTCTGGGCTCTGTTTGGAGGGGTTTAAGAATTTTAGGGTCAAGAGTATTTCGGTTATAGTTATAGTGGGGAAGGAGTACCAACTGGTGGAGGGAATGGGAGTGGGAGGGGACTGAAGGGTGGGAGTGAGCAGGTGGAAGAGCACAGGTGATGAAAAGAGATTGATAGAGGAGGCCACAGAAATATTATTTTAATACTAATAGATAAATGACTTTGCTTAATTATGTGAACAAGACCCGTAATCAATACAGGTGCACCAAACCACCAGTCACAGTGGGTTAAAACATAGTGCTCCCAGTCCAGAAAGGAAAGGCTGTTTGTTAAATTCATTTTTTCATTTTTCTTTTTTTCTGGTTCCTTTTGAGCTCTGACCCTCCGCCCACCGCCCCATGCACAGGCTTGCCCCTCTGTGGGAAAAGCCGCTTACCCCCCAGGTTGGGGCTATGGGAGCAGTACATCCCGGTGGAAGTCGGAGGCAGTGGATGGCGGAGCAGAGTGGGTCATCATGCCAGGGGCTGGCTTTTTTCCAAATCTTGTTTCCTGGGCGGGGCCATGCAATGGCGTCCAGCGTCCACTGCCCCAAATGTAGTGGCACTGGTCATGGAGTACCCCAGCCTCGCTAGGGCTCTGTGATGTGCGGACACTGGCCCTCTCCCCGGAGAAGGAGAGCAGGCCAGCCTCTGACTCCTGGGTTTGTCCCCAAACCCAGGTTGTTGAGTGTCGCAAGTGGAAATTCAACCACTGCACTGGCGGGCCAGCCCCCTGTTTGTTAAATTTATTGATTCACTGGAGTTGCTCATGAGGGATCTTCATTCCAATACATTCCCCCATAAACTGTAAAATACAGATTTTTGATAGTATCAAAGTCTTAACCCCGATAATATATATTTTTAATGGTTCCTTATTTTGTGGTTTTAAAGAGGCAGGACCAAGTAAATCCTTACTTTTGACTATTTAAAGATGCTTTCCCTTTTCTGAGCCTCTCCAGCAAATACCATTCATCTCTATGTATGGTGCAAATACATATACAAAAATAGCTATAATAATTCAAACTATTCCATTTTGATGTCCCTATACCATACTATAAAACATTTAACCCAGCTTGTAAATGTCTGTTCAAAACTGAAGAAAAGGAAACATTGGTGGGGAGACAATGTAGGATAGAAGGAAACAAGGAAAAATGCAAACAGTTGGGGCCACCATAAACCCATTTTTTGTTGTTGCTATTTTCTTGAATGCTGTTTTGTTGTTATTTTAGTCTGGAGGTACAGAGGACCATATTCTATCTAGTGCACTTACCCAGTCAACAAAAACTAAATAAATAAATATTCATTCACATCTTATTACAAGTATGTAATATTGTGGTGCACAACACCAGATTTTTCATAAATAAGAGGTAAAATCCAAATTGTCATTGAAACCCCAAGGTTGCAAGGTATTTAATTTACTAATCTGTTGCGTTTCTTCTCTTAGCAAAATCTTGAATCTATCTCCCCCCCGTGGTGGTGGTGGGGGGCATGCGTTCCAATAACATGAATTGTAAATTATTTGTGCACTGTATGATTCCTCAAAATGTACAACTAATAGGCTCTTACATGTCCTAATAATAATGTCCTGACAGTGTTCCTGTATTCATACAAACATACGAAGAAGTCACCAGAAGAAGGCCATTTGGTCTTTCAAGTCTGCTCGTATTGCAAGGTACACAGTTTGAGCTAATGTCCCTGCCCTCCCTCCTCACTCCTCCCATTCTCCCTACCTTCTCCCTATGCCTATCCCAGCCTTTCTTAAAGCAGTCCACTGTCTTCAATGAGATGACCTCTTCCAGCAGCGCATTCCAAGTGTCCACCACCCTCTCTGTAAAGAAGTGCTTCCTAATCTCCCTCCTAAACCTCTCACCCTCCAGCTTAAGACTTTACCTCCTCATGTTATGGTTGCCACTCAGCTTAAAGAGACTCTCCTTATCAACCTTATTTTTCCTTTTAAGTACTTGAAGGTACCAGTCATGTCCCTCTCACTTTCTCTTGTCTTCCAGGAGCAAATGTTCAGTGCCTTAAATGTCTCCTTGTATGCCTTACCTTGCTGACCAGCTATCATCTTTGTAGCCCTCCTGTGGACCTTCTTCAGCAGGTTAATGTCCTTTTTGAGGTGTGGGCACCAGTACTGAACTCCATACTCTAGATGTGGTCTTACCAGTGACCTGTACAAGGGCAATATAACCTCTCCTCTCCTACTACTGATCCCACTAGGTATGCATCCTAGCATCTTGTTTGCCTTTGCTGCTGCTTTCTTGCACTGCATGGAGTGCTTCAGGTCACTAGTGATCATCCCTCCCAGATCCTTCTCTTCCTCTGATACAGGTACTCTAACTCCACCTAGGTAGTACTCTGTCCTGGGATTCTTGACTCCAATATGCTTAACTGCATTCCTTGGCATTCAAGTCAAGCTGCCAGATCCTGGACCACCTCCCCAGCTTTTCCAGATCTTCCTGTTGGTCCTGTATCCCTTCAGCTGTGTCCACTCTCCCGCAGACCTTGGTGTCATCTGCGAATATGCACATTTTGCCCTTAATGCCATCCCCAATGTCATTGATAAAGGCATTGAACAACACCAGCCCCAGCACCGAGCCCCGTAGGACCCCACTGGTTACCTCTCTGGTGCCAGTTAACTCTCGCCCCACAGCCACCCTCTGGGTTCTGTCCCTCAGCCAGTTTTCTACTCATCTGGCCATATTTTCCCCAACCACGAATCCTCCTATTTTCTGATCAACCTTTTGTGGGCCACAGAGTCAAAGGCTGTGCTGAAATCAAGATAGAGGATGTCTACCGCTTGGCCCCTTTCTACTGTCTTAGTGACACAGTCAAAGATGTCAATCAGATTTGTTTGACACAGTCTCCCCTCCACCCATGAACCCATGCTACCTCATCCTGGAGACCAGGCTCCTCTAGATATTCCACCAACCTTTCCTTTAGTATGGTCTCCATGAGCTTGCCCACAATGGAGGTCATCCTTGGGACTGCTTTTGTAGAGGGGCACTACATGTGCTGTTCTCCAGTTCTGCAGTACCACGCCTGACTGTAGTGAACTATTAAATAGGTCTGCCAGTGGCCCTGCCAGCTCCTCAGCCAGTTCTTTTAGTACCCTTGGATGTACTCTGTCTGGGCCTGGTGAGTTGTCCACCTTCAATGCCAGCAGCCCCTCCCTCACTCTATCCTCCTCTGTCATAACATTTGTGTTCCCCTTCCCCCTGCTCTTTTCCTTCCTGAAGGCACTCATCTGTTCTTCTCCTTGGTTAAGGCGGAACAGAAATATTCATTTAGTATCTCTGCTTTCCCCCCATTATCCTCCACCCACTCCACCCTTCCACGCATATACATTTTCCCTCCTTAGCCCTGGTAGAGCTTTAGTCGTCCGAAGGAGGAACTCTCTCCCGCTGCACCACAGTCAGCTGCCCCTATACTTCCCCACGGATTGCCCCTGCGGCGGGGCTGGGAAGATGGCCCCCTCCCAGGGCCCAGTCCAGAATCCCGGGGTCAGCCTGCATGTGGCAGACCGTCATGGAACCCCTGAACTGTTTTCCTCCTGCTTTTCTCCTCATCCCCCCTCCCACGATGCCACAGCCGGGCATACCCTCGACGTATTGCCCTCCGGTCACCACCAGAGGGCAATCAGTGTCGAGACAGCATGTGCCCTCCCGAGAGGGAGAACAGTCCTCCGGACGCTGAATCCTCTCCCCCTGTGACCTCCAATGGCCAGGGCTCTTTCCCAACCAGTCGCTGTCATGGCGCGAGGTGTAGCGACCGAGCGCCTCAACCTCCAGCGCCACTGGTCGGCTTCCACCCCTTTTTTAAGCCTAACAATCCCTCCCTTCCTTCTTGTCCCTTTTCTCACTTATATATCGAAAGAAAGCCTTCTCCCCTTCTTAATTCCTTCAGCTATCTGCAGCTCCTTCTATGCCTTTGCTCCCTGGACTTGCTTACTTGCCACACTAGCCAACCTTAGGTAATTTTCCCTATCCACCTCTCTCTTGGTCTTTCTGAATTTTCTGTAGATCGACCTCTCTTCCCTTACTGCCTGGGCAACCCCAGAACTTGAACCAGTTGGCCCTGTTTTCTTCCCCTGAGCCTAATGCACTCATCTGTGGCAACCAGTATTTCTCCCTTAATGATGGACCACCTTTGGTCCACCCCCACATCTGCTCTTATTTTTATCTTTCTTTTATGTACCGTTCATCCTATATAACACATCTTACATAGGCACCATATGAAATAGACTACGTAAGGAATAGCACGTCATAAACTCTCAGTGTCACAGTGACCTCATTATGTACAAACCATTGTCCTGCTTTTTGCTTTTTGAACACAGTTCATGTGCCACATTTATGAAAGCCAGATGTCTATCTGTCGACCACGACATCCCTGATTTCTCCAATTGGAGGACAAAATGACCGTGGGTTGAAATTTCCATAAGGTTGCAGGACCTTCCAAAAGTGACTCTGGGCTTAGAGAGTAGAATGTCCTTTAACTTATCCTTTATGAGTACTAGCCCCAGGGAATGAACATTATTTCTCACCTTTCCTGCCCCACGATTACAATCTGTTATAAAGGAAATGGGAATCCTTATCCTTCACTATATTCTGTTTTTCCTTAGGTTGTAATAATGAATTCCTGTTCAGAATCTGTGCTATCCTGAGGGCCTTCTGTAAACCCTCTCCTTATAACCCCTCTCTGGAAATCTGTCTAAAAGCTCCTCAGCCTGTTTATTAAACACACTATTTATTTATTAATTTTGGTAACGGGTAAGCCCACTGAGACAATGCAGTTCTTTTTCATAGTATCATAGCAAATGCCAGCAGAATAAGTCCACGGTCTTTGGTGTCTGCTGAAGCTAGCCCCTAATGGGAGCTCACTCCTTTACCCTCCCCCAGCCCCAGAGGTGTCCCTCCCTGGCCTCAGCTTCCTCCTGTACCTGTCCCAACCCTTCTTGAATCCTTCCACTGTGGTCCCTTCACCAGACTCCTGGGCAGTGCATTCCATGTTTCCACCACACTCTCTGTGAAGAAGTGTCTCAAGCGCTCCCCTGTACCCCCAAGCATCTCTCATTGCCCCTGGTAGTCCCCTCTTAAGCCTGAACACTTCCTTGGCTCTGCCCTTATTTATCCCTTTACATACTTGAAAGTCTCTCTCATGTCCCAACTGTCCCTCCTCTCCTCCAATGCATACAGATTGAGTTCATCCAGTCTCTCCTCATAGGTCCTACCCTCCATGCCCTGAATCATCCTGGTCAGCCACCTCTGGACCCTCTCCAGCAGCGCTGTGCCCCTCTTAAGATAGGGTCTCAGAACTGCACACAGTACTCTTTCAGGAGCGACCGGGTCTATGGTACCAGCATAAGAACATGTGCCAATATCTATACAAACAAATGAGAAAAATATATACAGTATATATACATTAGTGCATTGTGACCACAACAAACAGTGCAAACAGAACAGATCAAAGCAGACTCTCGGTTATACAGTAGAAGGAAAACTAACACTTGAACATGCATAAAACAATAGACCACTGATGGTACAAGGTTGTTAACAAAAATATTTGCAGGTAGCAAGCAACTACAGAGAACAGACTACAAAAACAGATTCCCTCAATTAGGCTGTGTGTTTCAACGATTAGGCAAAACAGGTGCAGAACTTAGGCTGCAGTAGGTATGTGGAGAGGGAGCACTTGAACAAAGCAAGAGAGGAGAGGGTTGAGAAGGGGAGTACTTTCTAAGAGGTGGATGCAGAATAGGCAAATGAACGCTAGCCGATCATCAGGTGGGGATAAGGAGTGTTCAGCAGAGGGGCTGAGGAGGACCTGGGTAGACATGGAGAGGGTTTACGTTTCAGTAAGTCACTCAGACAGGGGAGAGAAGAGGAAGGTAAGCTTGTAGATAAAGCAAAGGGAGGAAAACTGCAATCTTTAATCATAGTCAGGCTAGCCTGATGACTCTAAAACCTCACAATGGTGGTGGCACGAGTTGACACCAAGGGCGAATCGTCCTACCCTGTAGTAAAGCATTCTCAGTCGGGAGAGTATGGCAGTCTTGGTGGATAGTAGTAGAGGGGTGCCATAGAAAAGTATAGGGAGGAGGTGGCAGTCTTTTGACAGGAGGCATGAGAGGGGAAGGGGCATAGGTGGTAGAGCAAGACAAATTTCTGGTTGAGTTTTTTTGTAGTCTGTTACATGCAGCTCAAAAGAGAGAGAGAGAGAGAGGAGTCCAGTAAGATACCTAAGTATTTGAAAGAATGAACCGATTCAAGTGTTTCCCTGTAGTAGAATGAATGTGAAGTGTACCATGAGGAGCCACTTTGGCGGAGAGGTTGAAAAAAGCATTGATTGTTTTTTTTTGGTGTCATGAGACTAAGTGATTCTTAAGACCATTTCTCGAGTGTAGGAAATCTATTTCCAAGTTATGATTAAGTCATTGGACATGACAAGATGAGCTGTATAAAATAATGTTGTCAGCATAAAGTTGCACCAAGGACTTGTCACAGTGCATGGGTAATTTGTTTGTAAATAGAGAGAAGAGAAGGGGCCCCAGGATTGATCCCTGGGGTGCACCGTGAATTATAATTTTAAATGAAGAGAGAGCCCCTTACCATTTTACTCCTTGGGAGCAGCCAAATAGGTAATTATGGACCAAAAGAATGACTGTTGGTCCATGCCCAAAGTGTAATTTGTGTATGCGGAAGGTTATGGTTTACCAAATCAAAGGCCTTAGTTACTTGGTATTTATGGGGCATAAGTAGGCGTGAGCCCATCGAGACTACCCCCACAAATGTGTGGAACATTATGATGATTTAATTATAGTTTAGCCAAATGTCTAATCCCTTTTAAATGTTTCAAATGTTTTGCTATTTCTAAACTATGTTGGAGTTTGTTCCATAATTTTTGGGACCCGTACTGAGAAGTAGTTTAACCTTCGATTTGTTTTTGCTTTTTGTACTTCAAGTTGTCATGAATGTAGTCTTGGAATTAATTTTTTTTTTGAGTATTGTAAGCCACATTGCTGCATTAAGGCTGGTGTTTGTAACAGTTTGTAAAGAAATAAAAGATCACCTCTATTACGCCTTGGTTGTAAGGAATGCAATTTAAGCTTTTGAAGTCTGTTAGAATAGTCCATATGTGATAAGCGAGGAATCATTCTAGTTGCTCTTCTTTGTCTCTGTGCCACCTGTTAATATCTTTTTTTAGATGTGGGCTCCAAAAGGTGAGCCATAATCAGAGTATGGTCTAATGTAAGTTGTATATAATGGAATTATACATTCTTTAGTTTTTGTGATGAATGTCGGTTTATTCTTCTTAATAATGCATTTGAATGTTTTGCTAATTTACCGAGTGATCAGTAGAAGTAAGTTTGTTGTTAATTATGATCCCAAGATCTTTTCACTATTTGAAACCTTTAGTGTAATATTTTAAGTTTGTAGGGTTGCATTGAATTGTTTCTGTCAAGATGAAGTACTGTGCATTTGTCAATGTTAAAATCCATTTTATTGGTGATAGCCCAGTTGTCAATCTTAGATCTTAGCTAAATAATTTTTTAATTGGCATATATGGTAGTCCGTATCCACCCTACTAGCTAGTTTTGTGTCATCGACAAATTTGGAAAGTGTATTATTAGAATTTATTTGCATATCAGAAATATATAAATTGAATAGGGTTGGTCCAAGGACCGCGCCCTGGGGGACTCCGCTGGATACTTTCCCATAGTCAGATAGTACACCATTAATTCTGACCTGCTGTGTTCTATTGGTCAACCAAGTGTCAACCCAGGTGACTAAGTTAACTGGGAGTCCTAAATGTAGGAGTTTACTGATTAATTTAGTATGTGAGACTCGATCAAAGGCTTTGCTGTAATCCAGGAGGATTACATCAATTGGTATGTTAAAGTCTAACTCCTGGTTTATAATGTTATAAAAGGCTATAAGATTAGATGTGCAAGAATGCCCCTGTTTAAATCTGTGTTGTGTGCTGTCATTAATGTTAAGTGTTTGTAATTCTGATTCTAATATATTTTTAATGATTTTGTCTAGTAATTTACATAGTACCGAGGTTAAGCTAATAGGCCGGTAATTTGCTATTTTGTCTCTACATCCTTTCTTAAAGATGGGTGTGACATTAGTCTTTAACCAGTCTTGTGGAACAGTAGCTTCTTTCAGTGATTTGTTGAATATTATGGTTAGTGGAATTTTTATAACTTCTGCTGTTTCAATTAGAAATCTGGGGCTAATACCATTGGGTTCTGGACTACTGTTTTTATTTAATGTTTTAATACCTCCTGTGTGTGTGTTTGCAAGTTACTTGGAATGTTTTTGGACTAGCACTTGTGATTATGGGTGTATTTGGGTCCTTTTTCAAAATACAGAACAAAAATACTGGTTAAGTGTATCGGCTGTGTCCTTGTCGGAAGTAATTTATCAATTTTTATTGGGCCAACTTGCCTGGTGTTACCCTTTTTTTTTTTGTTCAGGTATGCAAATAAAGATTTATGTCCATTTTTGGTACGTGCAGTTTTTAAATTCTAAATTACGTTTAGCCAGTTTGATTGCTTGTTTTAATTTTTTTACCGATGTTTGGAAAAGTAACAAGTCTTTGTTTTTTTTTTTTTATTGTGAGGACGTATATTAAGTTTATGGAAAGGTTTTTATTTATTTATTTTTTTTTTTTAATATGTCGAACTAATGTTTTTATATGATTATTTAGCCAAGGGAGTATCTGCCCTTTCCTGTTGTATTTATTTTTCATTGGGACATAGCTTGCTTCTAAATTTAAGATAGTGTTTTTCATTAGGTTCCAAGATGCCTCAAGTGTTAAGGGTGATAGTAAGCTTTCCCAAGGTATGTTACTTAAATAACTGTTTATACTTTTAAAATAGTTTTTATTATAATTATTCAGCACTGTACTGTTTGAATTATTTCTTTGATTGTATGCTAAGCTGAAGAAAATTGATTTATGGTCACTATTGGGTCGGACAGGGAGAGGTGAGAAATATTATTGTCCGGGGAAGTGATCACGAGGTCTGATATGTTATCAACTCTGGTGGGTTCGTTGATTAGTTGGTCAAGTCCTAGGTCAATCATTGTAGAAATAACATTTTTGTCCATTAAGGTTTCCTAGTTAGCAGTGGGCAAATTAAGTCACCCATAATTATAATATTCCCTTTATCTGCAATACTCTTAATTTTTCTAGTACAGTATCAGTATAATTTGAGTTAGCGTTTGGTGGCTGATAACAAGTGCCAAGCGTTAAATGGGGCATTCCTTTCAGCTGGATGTTAACCCATAAGCTTTCTGTGTTGATCATATATGTAGTCTCTTGTGAGGGGATGTCATCTTTTACATACAAACACACTCCACCCTGTCTCCGGTCTGTTCGATCTTTCTGATAGAATTTGTACCTGGAGATATTTGTTATCCATTCTGAGCTGGTGTTCCACCACGTTTCTGTTATTGATATAATGTCTAAGTTCAACAGGTGGCATTTAGCTTCTAGTTCAGCTAATTTTAGTGTGTTCAGTGACCTAGCATTAAGGGACAACACATTACATCGCCTCTTGTGTAAACAAGATGTTTGAGACTTAATTTGTATCCATTCTCCCACCTTGTAACTAGTTTAAAGAGTGAGAAAGGAATGTAGTAATTATTTTCCCAAAATGGTGCTCCTCTCCTACTTAGGTGCAACCCATCCCAGCAGAAAAGGATAGTCTCTCGTGAAATCCTCCCAGTGGGTTAAACATGGGATTTTGTTTGAGGCACAAATAAGACCCGGTGTAATGCCCTTTGTTAAGTGAGCAGAGGATATAAGGGCTATGAAGGTGCTATGATTTCTTTCTAAAACCATGCTCACAGTCGATCAGGAGTAATGGCATTCCGGTAAGATTGAAGTTGGTTGAAAATTAGATGTTCTTATATCTTTGCTAGGGGGCAGAAGATTGAAATAGATCTGAAGTGTTTGACTGCTTATACGCCACCATTGTGCAGTGGAATGACTATTGCTACTTTCCATTTGGCTGGCACGCACCCAGTAATAAGGGACTTGTTTATCAGGCCACAAATGGGAACAGCGAGGGCTGAAGCTCCTACTTTTAGAAAACGGGGTTCTAAGGAGTCAAAACCTGGGGGCCTATTTTCCTTTAACTTTAATAGTAGCTGCAACATTTCTTTGTAGGTATCTAGTTTGAGGTGAAACTCTGGGCGAGAAAGAAGCAGCCTATGTGGGAGGGAGGAGAGGTCAAAATCAGGAGAGGGGACAAAGTACGAGGTATAGCTAGCGAGATCAGTGAAGAAGCAGTTAAAGCCATCCCATAATAGATTTGGGGTCAGATAGAGTAGTACCTCCTGCTTGTAGGGTGCTGGGGTAGACCGAGGAGTTCCCTTTCATGAGTGTATTGACTTGCTTCCAGAACACCTTAGGGTTACTGAGATGTTTGGTCTGCAAGGAATGATAATACATGCGCTTGGCACTACAGAGCTTACTCTTACATGAATTAGAGTTGCCTGAAAGTTTGCCAATCGGAGGGTTGCCACTCTTAATTGTTTCCATGCTGAATCTGAAGGAACATGAGATGCCTCGGGTCCTTGCTTAGCCAAGGAACTTTTGAACCTTTGGACCTCCGTTTTGTGAGGGAGCTTGCTGATTAATTATAGTATTCAGGGTGTTAAAAAAGTAGTCTCTGCCAGATCAATATCTGACAAAGATTTGATAGGGCCTAATAAACAGTGGAGAAAGAGATGACAGGAAGGTTGATAGGTCAAAGAGTGACATATTTCTTGATTCTGTAATTTTTTTATTTTTTATTTTTTTATTTTAGTTGTTTAACCAGGTATAGCACACTAAGCTGAAAGCTTTTTTACAGGAGCGACCTGGGAGCACAAGGAGGTTAAGTGACTTGCTCAGGGTCACACAGTATGCAAGTGGAAGCTGTGGGATTCAAACCCAGGTCTGGTCTGCTGGATGTCACCAGATTTGCAGCTCAGAGCCTTAGACCACTGCGCTATACTGCCTCCTATGGGGGAGGGTTTGGGCACTTGTTATTCCATAATCAGAGAGTTGGAGAGTGATGGCTAATACAAACAGATAGTACTCTAGCGGACTGTACCCTATGAGGGCAGGTGGAAACTACCCAGTCCAGTAGAGAGTAGTTACCTGACTTGGTATTCAGTCTGGTAGGTTTGGAGGTATGTTGGGAAGGTTGGAGTCAGCTAGTATTGAATGAGCTTCGTTTTTATTTTGGTTCAACCAATTAAGGTTGAAATCTCTGCAGAGTATGAGTTGTGGCCAGGAAGGTCAGAAAGGAAGCTGTAAAGGAGGAGGACGTTATTAGCATCCCTTGGGGAAAGACAGACGCATGCTATGATTAGTTGTTTAACATTACAAAGGGTTAAAGTGAAGCTGCATTCTGCAATGGGAGGAACAGTGGAAGGATGAGCAACTTCAGAAGCTGCAGTGCTGGATCTTACATAAATCAGAATGCCCCCTTTTTTTTTATCTGGCCTGTCCGCCTAAAGCAGGAGTAACCATGCAGAGCTACTTCATATGGTAGGATACTAGGTTTAAGCCACGACTCAGTAATACCTAACTCGTCAGGATTATGAAATGCAACCCAGGCCTCTACCTGCTATATCTGAACAATTCCATTTAAATCTCATCAGTTATCCATGTGGGAAAAACTATATTAGTTTGTTAGGACACAGATGGTATGTAATAAAGAATTTGCAGCAGTCGGTGTACAATAGTTTTCTGACATAATAGGCTGACCTATCTCACCTATTAAAGTGACATCCAGATAATTTATCTTCTGTCTGTCACATTCAAATAAAAAAACAAGTTCTTTTCATTCATGTTCAAAACATCAACGAACTCTTCAACATTGTCACCGCCTTTCCAAATACGTATGATATCATCTATAAAGTGGAGTCACAGGACAACATCCTCAAAGAATTGATTATTGTACTCATTGAGCGAATATTCCTCCTCCTAGAGCCTCATATATAGATTTGCATATGAGGGGGGCAACTGATGCCCCCATTTCTGTACCACAAAGTTGCAAATAATATGATCCATCAAATACAAAATACTTTTTGTGTAAGGTGAAATACAGTGAATATAGTGCTAGTAGGAGGAAGATTACTGGGATGTTGGTCCTTGGCTCTCCCTTTAAATATTCCATAACCTCCAGCCCCAAATTATGAGGTATAGATGTGTATAAACTAGGAACATCTTTTGTCACCCACTGATAGTCAGGTTGCCATGTCACATATTGTAGTTTACCCAGGAGGTCCATAGTGTCTCGGATGTGGGATCCCCGGCCTAGAACAAAAGGTTGTAAATAAGAATCCACAAATATGGACAAATTCTGGTTCAGGGAACCCACACCTGAGACTATTGACTTACCCAAGGGTTCTCTCAGATTTTTATGGACCTTTAGAATCATGTACAATGATTCTAGCTACCCTTCCTGACTACAGATAAACACATTTGTTTTTACTCAGAATCTTAAGTGTCCCCTCCTAAATTGGTTTAGACAGCCATGTTGGTCAGATTCTGTCTTTCTTAGGTCAAAGGAGGCAGTGCTCTCAATTGCCTTGTCTGTAGGTCTTGCTGACGGAATATTCCTTCCCATAGTAGACCCCCTCCTAGGAGATTACTCCTCAGAGGCTGAAGTCCTTTCCAACAGTGCTCCTTCTGACCCTGTCTGAAGAATCCACCTATTTCTGATGGGTAGGGGTCCCAACCTTGGAAGCACACAGGTGTCTCTACCTTTTAACACAGTTGCACACCGGTGCTATGACACATTTGCATGAAGCTTTTACTACCAAAATGGTCTGCAGGTCACATGTTCTTTGTCATGTTATATTTGTTGCTGTTTGTTACTAGTCAGTCAGTGCTGTAAGATGACAGGAAATAGACCACAAACTGGTAACCTGAGGTATATGCTAGGATGAGGCTATTATTTTCTAGCTTCCTTCTACCCCTGTAGCTTTGCTGCATGGCATGTGTACGCCTTTATGTGCCCGAACATACAGCTGTGAAAGGGAAGGGGCGAAAACAGGAAAAAGGGTGACTATAGACTTCATGAAGCCCTGCCTGACAACTGGCATCCCACTCCGCCAACGGATTGCTAACATCTGAAATGATGCTGCATGCCCCATTTGGATCACGACAAGCACAACACAAACAAGTAGGAAAGCAGGCCACCAGCCCATAGCTGCAAACACAATTTCACTGAAAGGAGACAGATGTTATGATTGACAAAGTACATGCCCAGTATGACCTACTGATGTCCCGTGGTGGTGGTAAGGAACAGCGGAACAGGAGGAAGCAAGCATGGGCACATGTGGCAACAAAACAAAGGTTAACGCAGGCACCCGTGGAGAACAGTCAGGAACTGCAAAAGAGGTACAGTGACCTCAGAGGAGGTCAAGAGGAAGTTGACACACAATGCACGCTGTGCCACAGCTACAGGTGGAGGACCATCATAAATGATAAAATTAACACCACAGGAGCCGGTCCATCGGCACAGTGGTTGGATTTACGCTTGCGATGCCGGCAACCTGGGTTCAGAAGCGGACTCGGGTTGCCGGAGGGCCAGCCAGGGGAGAAAGGCTTGAGCGTCCCACTACTGCTCACCTTCTCCGGGGGGCGGTGGAGGCCAAGGCCCGTAGTTTGCCTGACCCTGGGCTCAGGCCCGGGGTACTGCAAGTCCTGTTACCAGGAAGGGACCGGCTGAGAGATGTGGTAGACATCAGCGCCTGGTGCCTTGACGTTAAGGGACGTGCACCACGCCAATGGGAAAAAAAGGAGGAAACACCGGTGCCGGTCTCCTAGGTGACAGAGACCCAGCAGTGACCCTGATTGCCCGCACCTCCCTGACGTCCTGGTGGGTCTGACACAGCAAGATTCTCGGGGTGCGCCACCCTGTACCCGCCTGGGGGGTACAGCCACGGCTCAATGGGGAACCATCAGGGCCAGAATCGGAGAGGCTGCGGTGCGGGGAGAGACTGCAATCTGTGTCTCCCGAAAGAGTGGAGACAGGCACTGCGAGGGAGTATAAACAGCAATTTCGAAAAAAGAACTAACACCACAGGAAGAACGTGTGTCCGCCCACCTTAGACGCAGCATGATTGCAGGGAACAGCAACCTCGACCTCTACAGGCAGCAGAACCCAGCCCAAGGTGAGTACCAACAGATGCTAAATATACATAAGCCCAGCATAGTTGCAACACAGCAGGCAGGACGGTGTGGCCAAAGAAGCCCATGTGCCGCCCCCCCAATACCTCCCAACCACTCAGCAGTATAACTCATAGCACTGTCCAGACGAACGCATAGCAGATGGTTAGAATGTGAAGCACTGTGTAATGTGAAACCTAAATATGTGATCCAGATAGGTACTGATAAGGAATGACACTGTCAGCATAATGCAGTGATGTAATAGCTGTGGCCAGACATAGCTCCAACAATGTGAAGAACATCAGTGAACTGCACCCTTCTCCCAAGCACAGAGGTACAAATATCTGTGTGTACCATAGCAGGGGACAACAGTGGTACTGGTAAGCACAGGCCACCAGCTATGTACATGTGTAACAAACACACGCTAGAAGTACACATTGTGCACATGAGCAAAACGTGCCATCTGACAATGACAATCAAAGGTGTGTGACCAGCCGGTGTTACTCAGTACTGTGTAGGACAGCCAGCGTCACAACACTGGTACTGTGACAACAATCAACACACTGTTACCAAAACACCCCTCTAGATGTCCTGAATTTTATTTATTTATTTAAGAGATTTACCAGGAAAGCATACTGAGCAGAGTACGCTCGATTCCAGATGCATCCTGGGGTAGGAGAGTTACAATGGTACAGTAGATACAGAAACAAAACACAAAACAACAACAATAATAACAGCAAGTTTTACATAATGCATTTGGTGCAACAATGGATGAGGCAGTCAAAATATAAGTAGAGTAGTGCATTTTCAATAGCATTTAGCAGTATTAGGTGCAGACCGAAATGGAAAGCCAGGCAGGTGATAACAGATGGTGGTAGGAAGTGAGATGGGGGGCAGTGGGGGCAGCGGGGGGGGGGAACAGGAGCATATGAAAGAGAAGTGAGTTTTAAGAAGGAATGCCAACAGACGTGAACAGTGACAACGACTGTGACATCCTCAAACACATGGCCAACAGCTGTGTAACCTGCATGGCTGTGGTGTGACAAACCACACCCATACGCAGCCGGCACACACACCCTGAATGTGCAGTAGTTAGGACAACTGTATATGAAGATATATATGAGCACAATCAACAGCAGCAACACCCACCAATGAACAGTGCCAGACACAAACGTGCTATGAAGGACATAGCGGAATCACAGTGGGACATACAGTGGCGTCAGTAACACATGGCTGTGTGCCCTGCATAGTCAGCCGCCTGCACACTTGGGGGTGCAGTGCTACAGGAGACAGCAGGACACACACCAGGATACGCTCCCCCCCACACCCATAGCAGGTATCACAGTGCTACAAGGAAACACACAGACATGCAGATACACAGTACATGACAGAAGAGACAACCAATGGCAGGGTACAGAACACAACACTCTCAGCAAGCATACATACATGGACAATGTGTGATGCTACCAACAGACATGTAGACACCTGACACACAGTCCGGCACAACATCCCACCATGTGATGTAACAACATGGAACATAGGGAGGAAATAGCAAGCACAACAACAGCTGTACAGTGCCCCCCCCCCCCATGGAGCAAGGTGACACAGTGGCAAACATTGGCAGGGTATACCCTTCATCCACAGTGACAGACACACACTATGATATTGGAGCCATGATGACTGCATGACCTAATGCCAGGGAATAACCAGGGGGAAGCGGGCAGACAGCTGCGGATATTAGGGTGTATGACATGTATACTAAGTGAAATGCATGTAATATAGCATTGAGAAGTACATGACAGACAGGTAATGTGCATGTTCGCAGGGGGAACATGCATGAACAGTACAGAAATATGGCAGTGGATGACTGTGTCACACTGTTACTGTGGGAGAGTGTCCACCTGTTGCATGTCAGAGGTGGGAACAGCAGCAAGCATAGGTGTGATCAGAAGTGTAGTAAGTCTGCCAAGAGGTAACACAGATGACATGGTACAACAGTGGCAGCAATCAGCAATGCTGGTACACAACACATCCCAAGGCACCACACAAGAGCCAAGCAGTGAGGAACGTTGATGAGGCAACATAGCAATGTAAAACAGAATAATATGTACCTGCACAATACAAGGGACCAAAGACAGGTGTGAGAGAGGGATGTATGCTCTAGAGGTATGTAGATGACAACACATGGACTGCCCAGGAAAACAGTCCTGTGCACAAATAGTGTCAAACAGAGGAAATACATAATGGGTGGAGCTACCTGCAACATGTCAGTGTGCATGTGAGACACACTGACAGGTACACGTCCAACATCAACTGGTGCAACATGCACTGTTCAGATGTGTTATGCCCTCGTGTACAGCACACAGTAGTGCGCTGTACATGGGACAACCCTGCAACAGTGACACCCAACTGTGCGCAGACACCATCACACATGCAGCCCCATATATACGCCTATGCAGTCCACAGTAACAAAATACACAGCACATCAAGTGTGATGACACACAGCTGATGTAATGTCATACCATCACACAGCACTGCCACAAACACACAGCAAGTGTACAGAATCAGGATGGTGGATACACATAAGCAACACAACAAACAGACCACCATGTGCACACCACAGAATGGCAAGCATAGCACAATATTGTATCGTACATGCTCTGTGAGAGGTTACAAATAGCCCACATAAGCACACTGACATAGCTGTGAGACACCTGCAGTCCAAGCAGTGAGCATAACACAGGCCAGAGCCACTGCGTGCAAGAGGATGCAGACATCCTACACAGCAGGACAATGTGCCAACAGCATGGTGGGGAAGTAGATAGGCAGTAGCACACACAACATGGTCAGTTTGTCACTACATAGTACAACTGTGACACACACATGTTGCAATCAACAGGCACAAACAGGCAAACAATGTGTGTGTTCCATGTCCTCAGATGACACTTATGACAACAGCAGTTCCACTACAAGTAGCACAGCAACCATCTCAACAACATCACTGGCAACACCAACTGTCATGGGGGATGAGGATGAGGAAGAGGAGCTGGTGGAGAGGACACAGGACACCAGTGACACAAGCACAGAGGATCACTTTGACCAGGACACAGGAGTCACGGACCACACACCCAGCCTTGTAGCATCTCACAGTGCCACTAGTGGTGTGCAACAAAGCAGTGTGGAGACTGGAAGACATGAGGCCGAGGACCGTGACAGCACCCACACCGGACACAGCAGAGCCAGTGCTGCATACAGTGACAGCCCTATGGAACAGAACCAGCATGTAGACACTCCAGAACAACATGCGGAGGGTGAGGATAGCCCAGCAGGTCATGACGATGACCTTGGACATTACTTCCATGATGTTGTGAATGTGGAGGAGTCCATGACTGGTGGAATCACCAGACTATGTGTGGTACTGGAGGCACACAGCAATGATATGATGGAACAGCTTGCCCACATTCATGGTTGACTGGATTGTTTGGCACACTGCAGTCCAGTGTCAAGAATACACAGGTGGCCAACACAGATATCTTAGCAATACTGCATGAGATTCAGGCCTGTGTACAATGTCAGGCAGACAATCAGGAGTGACAGCTGTCCTGCAACAACAGATCCAAGTGCAGCAGGAACACAACCAGGGAGCACAAGCAATGGCCACAGCACTGCAGGAAATAGCATAGGCAATTGGGAATAGGCAGGTGCAGGTCACATAGACGCATGCTGCTGGCATCCAGGGACAACATGACATGCAGGACACAGCAGGCCAGGACACACCATTCAACATAGGACTGACCGGCATTGACCAGCATGTGACCAACACACAGTCATACATGGGCCCATGAGCTATGGACAAAAATGCACATGCCATGCAGGAACATGCCCACAGTTGGGACAATGACATCAGCAACAGCTACAGGAATGGTTACCCTGCTGCACAACAACATAACACTGATATGGTTCCCATTGGCATGCAGACAAGCCAACATATCACATACCACATGCCAGCGTACAGGACAGCAGCACAGGTGACCAGGGATACAGACGCAACACCATGTACAGCACCAGACACAGCTCATACATGGAAACAGCCATGGACAGTGGTCATGGATATACCACTGTGTGTGACAGACAGACAGCTGTTACCATACACATGCAACCCCACATACAAGCTGGCTGTAGACAACACATGGACAACATGGTCAACACAGGTACACATTGCACATGGGTAGTCAGCAATGAGGTGCAACATTCAACTGGTGTCACAGTAGCACAGTCCCACACTGCTGCCACAACACAGTCCAACAGCACAGCAATACACACTGTCAGCAGTGTCATCATGTCAGTAGGTACCTGCAGCAGCACACAGGCAACCATGGCGAGACACACAGGCAGAACAATGACAAGCAAATGCCCAGGGCATCACTGAGGTTGAGAGACAGGTATCTGGTGTACCAGCACTACAGACCACAAGTCACCAGAATGTGCAGTGCACCAGTCCGTTGGACAACAGAACCAGCAAGCAGGGACACAGCATCACAGCACAGTCCACTGGGCCACAGACAAACACACACAGAATACAGGAGAATACATTCCCACATGCAGCCACAGGGAGAGTACACTGGCATGTGATAGCATGAGGGGAAACATCCCACAAGCACAACCACAATGCAGGACACAGTTGACAGCAGTGACTGTATACAGCCCACCGCTGCACACAGTAATGAGCCCAGCTTGACAGCAATGGATGCCACAGGAAAACAGGCAGCATGTGGAAGAGGCAGGTCATCTAGACAGTGTGATGCAGATGTGGGACCATCAGAGGTGCAACCCATGGGATCCAGGCAGTCCAACAGTGAGGCACAAGACACGGCCACAGCCATTACCAGGGCCATGGCAAGCACAGCAACAGTGAATGTTGAGTATGCACATGGTTGTGCATCGACTGCATCCAGTGGGACTGTGGACAGTGCTGGGAGAGGACAATCAGACATCCAACAGGTTGCTAGCACTATGGCGGGCATTTGACAATCACAAAGGGTGGCAGCAGCTGCACAGTCCCAACAGTTAGATGTCAAGTGGAGGAAAACAAGAATGAAGGACACATGATATGTGATACAGCACTGCATGCACAGATTATGAATCTGTGCTGCACATGTACACTTTGGATGGGATTATGGACACTGTCACAATTTGCACAGCACAAGACCTGTGATGGTTATGCTTACACAGTGACCACCATGCACAGACGCAGCATTTTGAGGTATGGACTGCTCTGACAACACAGTACCCCAATCATACACACCATGCAGTTCACTGTGCCAGATGCAAACATGTGCCATAGCATAGTGCAGCAACCCCTACGTATTACCAGCGGATGGCCAGACTGACCTTGTGGCTACTATTACATGGTCCCACAGCACCACTGTTGGATGATGATTGTACCATGCATGCATCCAACAGCGTTACTGTGTAGGCATGCACAGCACGTGTACCCCTGACAGTTATCCAGGACATGCATGACCTTGGACAGCAATACTGATATTGTGTGATAAAACCCAATGACATGACACACTCAGGAGGAAACATATAGAGGTGTGTCACTGCCAGATGTGCATATGGACAGTGGGCCACAACGTCCAAGTGGCGTACAGCATGGAGACACATGTAACATCTTGGTACGACAGCAACAACACCTGCACAGTATCCCAATACAAGGTTGACTGTGTTGCTGTCAGCCACTGGTGCAGACCCACACAACTGGAGGTGCAACATAGTTATTTGTATGCAGCTGAAAGCAGTGACTGCAAGTAGTGCCACAGGAGTCTGCACTGGTATGTGCATGTATCACATGAACATGGCACCATGGTGCGCACTGCACACCATGTATTGTTGTGTGCATATCACAAATGTGACCCAACAGTGGAATGATGACAACAGACACAAACATGTTGCCATATACAAATTGGCATATATTGTTGACACTCTAAATGGTATACACAGCAGATAAACATGCAATCAACAATAAGATGTAACATATGCAAACATTACAACACACTATAGAACTACAACTAAAGTCCAACTATATTCAGACATGGTTGTGTGACACAGCTAGCCAGATCCCCAGATTGTGCCCTGTGTTAACCCACACACGTCCATGAGCCCAGCGGTTCCAGGGTGCACAAACAACATACACTTGGGTAAAATAGCATGCAGAAAAACACAGCAGTAAGGATATGCAGTGCTGCGTGGCAATGGCTGTCCATGGTCACCCCTTGCTGGACCGTCACTCAACAGCCATGCCCAGAGTCCTGTAATTGTTCCAAGTCCAATCATGTGAGAGAGCATATTACTACACATCCAGCTCCCCTTGCGTGTCCACCATTGCTTGTATCGATGTCATTAGTGTACCCAGCTGCATGACCACATCCTGCAGCTGCCGCCTGGCAGTGGCTACCACCTGATGGACATGGTCATCACCTGCAGCTGTACCTACACTCCCACCAATAGTCGTCTGGCCTTGCCCATCACCTGCAGGTGAAGCAGGCACAATGGGCTACCCTGTGTGTGAACCGCTGTCCCCACTGTCAGGTCGTGCTGCAGCCAAAGAGTCATCACCCACTTGATTGGTGTCAGCAACCACCTGTTGCTGGCCTGGATGTGGTACATTGTCCTCCACAGATGACCGTCTGTCCTGTGATCCTTGCGAGACATCCTGAGGCCTGCTCACCACCCTGCACAGGCTGACATGCTAGATGACCTCCATCCTGAATCTGTCTGATGCGCTCTGCTGCTTCAGGTCTCTCATTGCCCTTGTGAGTGCCCCAAGATGCCTTGATGGTCTGCCATCACCACTCTCTGCATCATCATCAACATCATCATCATTGCTGCCATCATCACTGTTCTCTGCAAATACAGTTGGGAGTGACATGAGTGTCATACTGCTACACAGATGCACAAGCACAATGCAGCTGTTTGATATAATGACAGCATGAATATGCAAGAATGTTCTGCTGACCCTTGGTATGTCTCACATGCTGCTGCCAAACTACATGCATATCCAACCAGCGTATGACATGTACATGGTGCTGTGTGTGTGTCATGTCGCACATGCTGTGAATGTGTGGCATGTACACGTGGCTTGTGTGGCACAGCACACATACAGCAGATACACAATGCACATGTTTAGCTCAACAGTTACACTTGTCTTCATTGTGACCCCACACCTGGGGATGTGTGCCATGTGTTGTGTTGTCATGATGTACACACAAACGGTAGTGATCGCATAACAGCTGTCAAGTGCTGAGGTATACCTTGAGGTACCACTGAGGCGGTCATGGTCACATGGTGAATGTATACAGGTTTGGCATTGCTTAGGCATACCTTGAGGTACCAGGTACCTCCTCAGCACTGCCAAACCCATATACGATCACCATGTGAACGTCAGTGCCCCAGTGATACCTCGAGGTACCTCAGTGTGTACCTCAGCACTGCAGAACCTTTATACAGTCAACACTGTATGTGATGCCATGACTGACCTATGATACACTTCAAAAAACACACATTCATGACAGATTGTACATGTGCCCAGTGTTCACACATGTGTGATGCTCACAGAACATTGACCCATAACCACTGTGTTAAGGCTGGATATGTGTGCATGGCACATGTACAGACATCACTGGTACAACATATGCTGCATAGACCTGCAACACCACCCCCACATGCCACATACACACAAAATACCCACATGCTGTGTGGCACTGTAATGTTTGTCCAGCACACAGTGTGCATGCATGCACATAGACACAGTCTGTGACCAGCATCACACATACTACAGTGTAGGCAACACCTCAGTTGCAACAGTCATCTTGCTGCACAACTGAAGCATCTGAGCACATACTGTGAAGCCCACCGGATGAAGCATACAGCGACAGGTGTACTACCTGACAAAAATGATTACTCCAATTGAATTGCATTGTTCACTGCAGTAACTCTACTGCAGAAGTCTGCAGTGCTGCGCTTCAGTCTGGTGGGCTTAACTGTAGATATGTTGTGGCTGCCTGACAGCTGTGTACACTAGACTGTTGCTGTTAGGACATACCTGTCCACCGCGCATATGCTACTGTCATTTGGCGTTTCTTGCCTGCCACACTGGTGTGCTGACTACACATGCATGCATACTCTGTGTTGTGCTGGCCATGTGAGGGCTGAGCTGCACAGTCTGTGCCACTCACACAAGATGTAGGCCATAGGTGTGAGAAGACACACTGTCACACCACTGGCATGGCACTTTTGTCCATGTGTACTGTTGGCCACATGTAATGCACCACACTCACAGCAGCACAGTATGATGCCCACTGCATGTTGTGCATCTAACACCTTCCTAATGGCACTGGAACACATTGACTGCAGATGCGGTGCATATATGCATATGTGCACAGTAACCTCGCTGTACTTGTGTGCAACATGTAGTCCGACATACTGTAACGTCACTCTGCACATCACTGTTTGCCCTATTCACATAGCAGGCATTCATAACAATGGCAGGCACGCCTGTCAGGTATCATGCGGCCTGTGGAGCCTGCTTGCAATACACAGTCACAGTGTATATGTATAGTTGTAGCCTAGAAAGAATACTCCTTTGTTACCACCTGACATTTGGCATCACCACACACTGAAGGGCATCCAGTGACACTGTAAACGCACCCCATGGCCACACAACCCTCCACATGGCCACTCACAATGATGGTGTTGCATTTTGTCAGCATGTAATGTTGTCCGCGTGGCACTGATACAGAATGCAAGCAATTGTACCTGGCACACCTCACTGCATGATACAACACTGTTGTTGCCTCCCTGGATGTACTGATGGTGTCACAGACACCGTCCAACAGGTCATCCTCGATCCCTGTGTCACTTTTGTGACACTGATCACCACTGGAGAACTTAGTAGCATTTGGCCCATTGGCTGTGTGACTGTCAGGATACTTTGTGGCAGCAATACCTAACATGGCCTCCCAGTAGTGCAAATACTGTACATGAAGGGAGTGATGGCTGTATGTCAGCTAGGGGCTGTGTCACTACGATGTCCATGACCACTCTGCATGAAGTAATGCATAACCATGTGGGAGCCTGCCCATGACTGTGTATATGGCTCAGATGAGCATTGCTTGACTCTGCCATCAGTGAGCAGTTTCAGTTCATCTGAAACGGTTATGATCAGTGGACATGCATATTCACAGGATGGAATACGGATGTCTCTAGCTAACCCAGGAGAATGGGCCCGTTTGACAGATTGTTGCATGTGACATGTGGATAGTGGTTATTCAAGGTTACAGGATTGTGTATGTTAACTTGTGCATTGTTGGGGACCTCTCAGAATCTGTTGGGACCGTCAACAATTACGGTATGTTTGTGTTGTCCTCCAGTCAACAGCAGCTGTGCAATGTGCACTTCAGGGCAGCAGGCCAAAGGGACAGCGGTGGTTGTTGGCATGGGCATCATGTGCACCTGTGAGTGGTACGCTGTGTGCAGTCTGTGTATGTGATCCTGGGTTCATGAAGAAGAGAGCGGCTGATTATGGAGGAAACACTCTGGTGGTGGCTGCACACCATTCTCAGCTGTACATGTGTGTGTGCCTGTTGACATGTCCTCAGTACAGTGTTTCAGATATACATGTTGAAATGCACTAACATGCATAGTGACACACGGAGTCTACTCCCACCCTCATGTCCAGTTCACTTAACCATACAACTGCCCTCAGTGTCCCAGGTTGACCGTATCACATATTGTCCATCCCAACAGCACCTGCCCACACACATGCCTGGTTTCCACTTGAAAGTGCCCTGTACACACATCCATGTGCCTGTCGTACATTACGTGCACACATGTTACCACCATAGTCCATATCCACACCCCGATATGGTGAATAGTCCACTATGTTACAGTTCCCTGATGTAGTACGGCATGCAACACCATTATGGGAATGTGAACAACACCCGAAGTGCCTTTGTACCTTGTCGCCAATTGCCTGTTGTGTACCATGTCATGCAACACACACCAGTGGTCGTATGTGGCCATGTGATGTAATGTACTACATTGCCTGCTTCACAGTGATCACAAGGTTTACACACTTGATGTGGTGTCATGCTTACATGAGCCTTGTTGTGTGACACGTACCCATGACACCCTGTCCATTATGGCTTACTCTGCACTCCCCCTGTAGCACATCACCTACAGTGAGTATACACTTACCTTCATGGTCATTACTGATGCCAGCATCGTGCAGTCCACTCAACTCACCAACTGACCTTGCATGTCCCTGTGCGGCCACTCCCTCTAGGCGGATCTGTGGAGGCAATGATGTTGATGCATTAGTCATTGCAAGTGTGCCCATATTTAGGGCACTGTGTGACACTCGCTGTGTGCATGTGTTGTTACACTCGTCTTCATTAAAATGATGCCCACCACGCATCTGGATGTCTGCCTCCCTGGCCTGCTCCTTGAGGCTCTCCAGGACATCTGGCTCCTTGAGTGCCATGTCATTCAGCTTGTGTTTCAGCTGTCTGATCGTATGTTGCACTCCTGACAGCGCCTTCATTCTGTTGACAATCCAACACCACACCCTGTCCCTGTCCTGTACAGCGTGATTGGCTGAGCCTGGGGGCATCAGAATACGTAACCACTTGGCCACACAGCTGACTAGCATAACTGTCTTTTATCACTGGACTTGGGTTTCCTTGTGTGTGTTGTGGCCATTTTGGTTAGCATAGGGGAACCCTGTGGTATTTGAGTTTCTGGGTACAGGACTACACTCTTGGGTGCACCTGCTGGCACAGTGCTTGTTGTTCACCTTCACTGCTGCTAATGGCTGACAGCCTGCATGTATTTCCCACTCTCTGACTTTCCAGCAATGTCACTTGTGAAAGGTGTGCCATACACTGCAGTGTAGGCAGTATTGCACAAGGTGTTGCATTAAGTGCCTACAGGTTCAATCAATCAAAAATCAATCAAAATTTTATTTATAGAGCGCTTTTCAATATATCAAAGCGCTAGTACTTAGCAAGGATAAAACATCAACTATAATAAATAATGACATAAAACAGTAAAAGCAACCATAAACTTATCCAAGTGCTAGTGCAAATAAGTGGCTTTTCAGAGACCTCTTAAATGATTCCACAGGCAGGCACTCTCTAATCTGACGAGTTAGAGAATTCCACAGGGTTGAGGCCAAGTTCTATAGGTGTTCGCTGCACGCAAGCCCCTGAGACAGATGCTGATGCACACTGTGTACCATTATGTGACGCCACCCGCTGCTGACGACACACAGTGATGCATATGCCAGTTTTGATGCTGGATGTGATGCAAGACAACGCAAATGTGCACCATCTGACACAAACTCATGTAGATGCTTGACTGCATAGCGCACGGCCCAGAAATTACGCTATGTGGGGAATGTGACGCAGACTGATGCGAATGGAGGAATGTGCCGGCAGATGCACAGTGCCCTGCGATGCATTGTGACGCACACAGTGGTGTAGTAGGGCGCTGTGTGATGTTAATGGAGATCTACAGCACATTGTGATGTACATGCACATACATGACAGTGAGGGGCTAACTGTAGTTTCAGACAAACTGTGACGCACATACTGTGCATGTTGTACGTGCAGAGACTGGATATATAGCAAATCAAGAAGCATTGGGACAGTAATGGCTTGTATCATGGGCATTATGGGGAATCCCCACAATGACCTGACCACGATAACATGACACAGCCATTTGCGTCCACGTGTATGTGTGGATAAGGACCATACACTCAGTGTGAATATTTGCACTTTGTGTACAGCTGTGTGTGCACTTCGGGTCATGTTTGGCTGGCAGCAGTGCTGTGTGGTGGCCTGTGCCGGTCCCTGAGAGTGTTACTGGGTGTGGCAGTGTACCGCTCGCACATTGTGCTGGTATGACGGCTGTGACATTCGGATGTTGGGAAGCCATAAATGGGGGACTGTATCAGTGGAGTCTGCATGAGTGTCAGAGTTGGTGGGGGGGGCTGGTGCTACAGATTTGCCATAGTGGCGGTGGACGTGGGTGTGACCGGTTCTGGTTATGTTTGCATTATGGTGTCACATCTGACTGCCACTCAAATGTTGCTTTCACTCCGTGTATGTACTGTGTCACATGTGTCCTTGCTGATCTGTGTGGCTATCACGTGTATGTAGGTTACCATTACTGATGATTTACCACATCACTCTGAGTCACACAGTAAAGTAGATTTTACTGTGTGTGTCATGCATTTCCTAAGTGTTACACAATCAGTTGCACATTGGTATTACACGTCTCCTATCCATACAGTGTTTCTTGTTGACAGTGGCCATGGCGTCCACTGTGCGGTTTACAGCACCAGCATGGCGTTGCCATGGACAGTATTAATGGGCTGTCCGACTACATATGGAACGTTCTGTTGCATGTCACAATGTTGTCCTGTATCACCCTTCACAGTCACACATCCATGGTCTCTGTAGTCATGGTACTCTCATGCCTTGTGTTGTACTGCCCACCCTACTCACACCCCTTGTGGCATTTCCACTCAGAGCACACCCCTTTCAAGTTACGGTTCATGTCACACACCACACCACACACCTACCAGGTGACCAGGCTGCATTCTGACATGTGACTACCTGTCATGTTGTTGTGCACTGTGCGCATGGTCGTTCACCACAGAGATGGTTCACGGCATACCTGTTTTGTCATGTTGCTGCGACATGTTGACAACATTCCTGTGCGGTGCCGCATGGGATGTCTGATGTGCGGCATCTGCAGACAGTCGGCTCACAGGATATAGTTATGTTGATTGCCATGATTTACTGCCATGGGGTGTCGGTCATGCAGCAGACAGTGTATTTGTTGCAGCACTTCTGACTGTGTGACTGACACCCCATGGGACAGTGTTGTGTTCCACAGTTGTTGTTCTGTGAGCCATGCCCTTGTCCTGTTGCCAGCTGCTGCTGTGCCTGGTGATCTTTGGCCTTGTGCATGGGCAGGACCTGCATCATCTTCATCAGTGTTCCCGCCCCCCCCCGTCACTTGCACTGTTGTCTGTGATGTCCACATCCAGCATTTGGATCCTGTTTGCTATTGGAACATTGTGGTGGATACAGCATGCAACGAGTATCTTGCAGGATATGTTGAGTGTGTACTGCAGGGCACCTCCTGATTGATCAAGGCACCTGAATCTCATTTTTAGGAGTCCACATGTCCATTCTATGACAGACTATGTTTCTGCATGTGTTTCATTATAGCCTGTTTCGCCAACAGTGTGTGGTCTTCTTAGTGGCATTATTAGCCATGGCAGTAACAGGTATCCACTGTCACCTGTGAACATGAAGGCATTGCTTAGGAAGTTGATACATATGTTCATACTGTGTGCTACCTTACTGGTGTCATACATATGATCCTCCTCACACATGCATGCTGTTTGTCAGGGGTGTTAGCATGTATGTTTCACCTTGCTCATACCATGTGACCCATGTCCTATATCCTGCTACTGCTTATGTGTGTTGCCTGTCTCTGCAATGGTCATTACACGACTGTGTATTTCACCATGTCACCCGAGTCCCTGCCACTGTATGACACCGACTATCAGCCTCACTAGTGGTGTGCTGTTTTTGGCACTGTTAGTGTTCCTGTCATCGATGGGTGGGCTATGGGCTGTGCAACTCCTGTGTGTTACACCTCCCCCCCCTTGCCATGCATGGGTCACCCTACTGTTGTCTGTGTGTTGCCATGCAGTCAGTGTGTCCTGTCCTTACTAGTCAGCATGTGGCCACAAGAGATGTCATGCAGGTGTGCAATGTGTATAGCTACAGAGTTACAGTTGTTACACTGATGCCCGTGTGCCTGCATGCTGCTGCTGATATCAGTGTGCATTTGCAGCAGGGCAGCAGTGGTCACATTATATCATTACTATTGCATGTGTTTCTTCACACCTTCTGGACATGTGGCTATGCTGTCCTGCGTGCCTGTTTGTTGTTTGTCCAGTGTGTGTCATGCTCATAGCTCGCTTGACATATGGTGGTTTTACTTGGGGGGGTGGCGGCATGGTGGTTCACATTATATTGTCTCACCAGGACGTGCATTGTGTTCACACACCATGTGCTGTTCATTGTTCTCTGGCAGTGTTTGTGGACAATCGCATAGTGTATGCGATACTGCCTACTGTTGAGTTGTCATTGTCTGCAATAGTACATGACGGGGTTGTATGTTTTGATTATGCACCTAACAGTTAGCCATCCATCTCATAGGTGACCATGCTGAAAAGCTTCACAAAGTCCACTGTGCCTGACGATATATGCATCGTGGCATGAGCCTGGGTACCATGCCACTACATCTAGGATCTTGCAGTGGCTGTCACATACCACTTGCATGTTCATAGAGTGGTATCCCTTTCGGTTCACATAGGTGCTGTCATCCTGTGTTGGTGCTTTTATGGCTATGTGGGTACAGTTCACTGCACCCAGTACTCGTGGTAATTGGGCTATGTTGTAGAAGGCCTGCTGCACTTCCTGCTGCTCCTGGTTGTCTTGCGGGAACGTGATGTGCTGTGCCTTCCTTTGCAGTAATGCATCGATGAATTGCCTGAAGCAGGTGGAGACTGCAGACTGGGATATGCCTAACATGTCACCAGTGGGTGTCTGAAAGGTGCCTGTTGTGAGGATACATAGTGTAGTGCTGACCTTCAGCTCCACTGTTAGGAGATGTCCTCTGCCTGTGCTGCTATGTAGGTCATCCCTCAAATCATTGCACAGTTGTGTGATGGCATTTTTGGTCAGCCGATATCGTGCCAGGCACTGTTCATTGGTCAGGGCTGTGTACATGGTCCTTCTTTGGTACACCCTGGGCCTTTATGGTCTGTGTGGTATTTGTTGTGGCCGTTGTCTCGCATTCAGTTGGTCCCTTGCAGCTGCCTGCCATTGCTGCCTAGCCCGTCGCCACCTCTTCACTACCCTGGCTACCATTAGTAGCAGTATGGCTGCTGATCCGGACATGCTATTGCTCTTTTTGTAGGTCTCTCTCTCTCTCTTTTTTTTTTTCCACAGTGCTTCAGCCATGTCCAGTTTTCAACAGTGTCTTCTTTTCTGTGCGCCTTATATGCTCCAAGCCTGCTTAGACCAGCTTTGGCTAGTCTAGCAGCTGAAGGTACTTTAACATTCTTCGATTGGGTGGGCAGGCTTTGAAATTTCTCTCTGTGGAGTTGTCGGGGCAGTTTCTTTGGCTCAAGACTGCTTGTGTCATGGTGCACCAGATTTTTGTCGCAAGAACAACACAGCAGACTTTGGCACAAAGTGGGCTGGGTTTGCCGCAAGGCATAATTGAAAATTCCGCTTTGGCGCAAACGTTGGCACACAATGGTCTTGCGTCGATGGGGTTTGATGCAAGCCACATGAGTCATTCTGTGGCCTTTGAAAATCTGGCTCACGGTGTCAAGATACGTTAAGCTTAAATGGATTTGAGGCAGTGTGCTCCCTTGTGGTTAAACCCAGTAAATTTGGTAGGAACATTGCTAGACTAGCCACTTGTGTTAAAAAAAGACCTGGAATAAAACTTCTGGAAAACTTCAAAGTAGAAAAAAAATTATATAATAACATTTGTATTATGGGATGAACTTAAGTCATTGTGATTAACGTGTGTATATCCCTCCAAAAGGTTCATCTCGGCACACTGACAGGATATGGTTCTTAACTGAAGCGGTTATTTCATAATCCCTGTTTGCAGGTATCTTAATTGCCAGGGATTTTAATGCTGGAATTACAAATTTTGATAACATAGATCTCTTGGACTACTATATGGACATTGGGACCGTACCGGGGGACTAAAAATATTGATAAGCTCAAGAATGAAAATGACAAGTTTATAGAAAAATGTATTACTGAGAATGTATTAGTTATGTTAAATGATAGACGTAAGGGAGATGAAATGGGCAATATTATTTATTTTGGCACTAATGACTAGAGCACAGGTGATTATGTTATTTGTAATCCAGAAAGCTACTCCATTTTGAACATCTGTAAGTTGAAATGAGGGCAGAAAGTGACCATGTGCCATTGATTTTGGAAAATTTGATGACAACTGAGGATAAAGATAATGAAAATAACCCACTAACTGTCCCTTTTACTAGTAGAGGAAAGAAAAGAATTTGCATAGGTCTAGCTCTTGACAAGTTAAAATCTGTGCTATATGGCCTGGAAGACACTGAGATGTTAACATCCATTTATAAAGCCACTCAAGCAACCACAGCCTCTGAATTTGTAGGAAAATAATTTTGTTTATTTTACTCAATATTATATGTTAGTCGTAAAAACAAAGGGGTAAATTTACAGATCTAGTTTAATAGTCCTTGTAAGCAACAAAAAGGGATCTAATGAAAGTAGTGAGATGGACTAAGAAACATCCATCAAAATGACATTTTAATCAGTTAAATGTAAAAAGGAAAAAAATATATAGTAATACATTATTAAAAGAGGTAAAACAAATTTATCAGAAGGGCAGATGGCTTGAAATGATGAAAGCAATTGACTCAAAATGATTCTAAAAAATTATGGATGATGGTAGCTAAAGGGACTAATAAGTATCAACCATGCATTTCAGTATTCGTACCAAAAGAAACTTGGATAGTGCATGTTAAAAATATTTTCTCTAACTCACATTTCCTATGCAGAAGTAACATTGATTTTGAAACTGAACTGGATTATTCTAGCTCACCTCTGCTCTTCTTCGTAGTAGAATACACTATTCTAGCATTTTCTTTTAATAAAGCCCTTAGACCTGATGCTATACCACGTGAAATCTATAAAAAAAAATCTGAACCTCTGGGTCACTGTGTTAACCACATTTTTTTTTTATTTTTTGTCTTGAACAGGAGAGTTATACCACTTTTATGGGGGAAAAATATAATTGTGCTTATCTGTCCTGGATTTTAGGGGGACAGACTTTGGGAAAATGGGGAAATGCTTGAAAGAGGCATTAAGGGGCATGGAGCAGGAATCAGGGGTTGAGGAACAGTGGGCAGTATTTAAAATGGGGATTACTAGAGTAACAGAATTATGCATTAAGCAGGTTAGCAAGGGGAAAAGGAAGAGGAGGCCATTATGGTTTTCCAAGGAGGTAGCGGAGAAAGTGAAGGCCAAAAAGATTGCATTCAGGCAATACAAAAAGACACAAGCAGAACGGGATAGGGAGAAGTACCAGGAGAAGCAAAGGGAGGCCAAAGCTCAGACAGAAGAACACATTGCAAAATCAATGGGTAGAGGGGACAAAACCTTTTACAGGTACATAACTGAAAAAAGAAAGGCAAAGGGGGGGATAGTGAAACTGAAGGGGAAGAATGGGGGCCACTTGGAGGATGACAACAGTAAAGCTGACATACTGAACAGGTATTTCTGCTCAGTCTGTACTGAGGAAAAGGAGAGTAATGAGTCTGAAGGGAGTACAAGGGGTGGGAATGGTGCAGAGATGGACACAAGTCCCTTTACACGAGAAAGGGTCGTGAAGGAACTGGAAGTAATAAGAGTTGATAAAGCAATGGGGCCAGATGGGGTGCACCCCAGGATCCTTAAAGAACTAAGAGGGTGGTGGCTGAACCTCTGGCAATCCTGTTTAGCCAATCACTGGAAACAGGGAGAATACCCAAAGACTTGAGGACAGCAGGTGTAGTCCCCTTATACAAAAGTGGGAACAAAGAGAGCGGGGAACTACAGACCAGTCAGCCTCACCTCGGTTAGTGGGAAGATCATGGAAGCACTACTGAAGGAGAGATTGATGGAACATCTGGTTGTCAATGGACAACAGGACCCAAGGCAGCATGGTTTCACCAGAGGGAGGTAATGTCAGACCAACCTTGTTGAATTTTTTGACTGGGTGACTAGGGAGGTGGATCAGGAGAGGGCAGTGAATATGGCCTATCTGGACTTCAGCAAGGCCTTTGACACTGTGCCACATAGAAAACCATTATACAAACTGGGGAATATGGGTGTGGGCAGAACAGTAGTGCAGTGGGTAGGTAACTGGCTGGGCGGCAGGACACAGAGGGTGGTGGTAAATGGCTGTCACTCCACAGAGGGAAGAGTGACCAATGGAGTACCACAGGGATCAGTGCTGGGACCGGTCCTATTCAACATCTTCATCAGTGACATTGCACAGGACCTAGAAGGCAGAATTTCCCTGTTTGCTGATGACACAAAGCTATGTAACAGAGTAGACACAACAGAGGGTGTAGACAGAATGAGAAGGGACCTGCAGAAACTTGAAGAATGGTCAGGGGTTTGGCAGCTGAAATTTAATGCAAAGAACTGCAAGATAATGCATATGGGGCACAAAAACCCTGGCACAGTGTATCAGTTGGAGGGTGAGGATATAGCATGCACCAAGCAGGAAATGGATCTTGGGGTTATCATCTCTGATGACCTCAAGGTAGGAAACAGTGTGACAAGGCAGCAGGTAAAGCAAATAGGTTGCTGGGATGCATAGGCAAGGGCATCACCAGCAGGAAAAGAGAGGTCATAATTCCACTGTACAAGACATTAGTGAGGTCCCACCTGGAGTACAGTGTACAGTTCTGGAGACCTTACTTACATAAGGACATAGACAGGGTAGAGAAGGTTCAGAGGAGGGCAACAAAGATGGTATATGGATTGCATCACAAGTCCTATGAGGACAGGTTGAAGGAATTGAATATGTACTGTACTCACTGGAGGAGAGGAGGGAGAGAGGGGATATTATAGAGATGTACAAGTATCTTACGGGGAAGAACAGGGTGCAGGAATACACTATTTTTAAGCGAAAAAGATGTTCTAGGACTAGAGGGCATGGGATGAAGTTGGAGGGAGGGCGATTCAGAGGAAATGTGAGGAAGAATTTCTTCACAGAATGGGTGGTGGACAAGTGGAACACCCTGCCAGAGGAAGTGGTGGGGACTGAAACAATCACGGGATTTAAGAATGCATGGGATAGACATAAAGGAATTCTGGAGGTCAGGGTTAAGGGGCAACAGACTTCTAAGAAAACATAAAGTAAACTTACAAGCACAAATGGGCAGACTGGGTGGGCCGTAAGCCCTTATCTGCCGATACTGTCTATGTAGCCATGTATCTATAGAAAGGGATCATTATATGACCTAGGCAATTTTCAACACCATAGCCTATGGGGCTCTTTATCCAAAATTGTCACTAAACTTATCTTAGCTAGATTAACAATATGGCTTCAGAATAATAAACCTCTGTCTCAGTTTCAAGCTGGATTCAGAGCTGGATACTCGAGAACTAAGAGTATCTTTGAACTTGCACATCTTCTGGAAAAATACTTTCTATTAAAAAAACTGAAATCAACTGGCCCAGTGGCGTAAGGGCTGAGGTGCCTTACCTCCTGCCACACTGGCAGCCTGGGGTGAGGAAAGTACTGTGATCGCTTGGGGGCCAACAGGTTGTGGAAGGATAGAGAATCACTAGACAGCTGTCCTTCCCAGGGAGGGGGCTGGTGTGCTGTACTGCTTGCCTGACACACAGTGTTGACTGGGTGTCAGCACATGCACACCATCATGTAAGGGAAGGGACCCCATATTCAGGATGTTGGGACCATCTCCGTGGAGGTGAAGCTTTGACATCACATCCATTGCACATTCATGGGCCTGGGAGAAATAAACAGGAGGATCTCCCCCTTGAGGCAGCAGAATGACAACTGACCTCCCCTCCCCCGCAGACTCCACACTGGTGGCAGGGTGCAACTCTAAGTCCTGTGGCAGATGACAAAGGTGTAGGTAAGTCCCGGGAGCGCGGGTGATGGGGCTGGGCGGTTAGATGGGGCTGCCAGAGACGTGAGGCAATAAATGTATATAGAAAATGAAAACACTGAAATATGTATTTGTGGATTTTTCATCAGCTTTTGATTCTGTAAATAGAGTTTTTTATTATGAAATTTCATGTGAAACATGGGCACAGAGCACTGACATAAGATTACCTATTCAGCAGTTATATTCTGATACAAAACTGTAATTAGATATGCTAACCTGGGAAATCAGAATCCTTTATAGCAGACAGGGGGTCATACAAGGCTTCCTTTTGGCCACAATTTTACTGAACATTTTTATAACTCCCTGTTTGAATTTTGACACTGAACAACGGTATCATGCTCCAGAAATGAAGAAGAATTACTGTAATCTTCTGGTATAAGCTGATGACATGGTACTCTTCTCGCTATCATGTAAAAGTCTGCAAAAAAACAGCTAGTAAGTTTAAAGCTAATTGTGACATATTGGTGAAAAAATTTATCTTACTAAAACTAAAATCATTATTTTTGGTACTAATAGAACATTCCTTTTGGCATAGTTAAAGAAAACATTGAAATAAAGAACGTGTACTTAGGAGTTAAGTTTACAAATAATGGAAAGTGATATCAACATATTAAAACACACATTAATAAGTCAAAACATATGGCAGAAAGCCTTATTAACTTTTATTTATAACTATGGAGGAAATGCTATGAATACAGCCATAATTGCAGGGGAGATGAGAATCCAGTATTGCTTTATGGAGCTGAAGTTGGGGTACCAAATACTCCATTAAAATGGAAACCCCATCTTGTACCATTATTTTTTTTTCTACAAAGCTGTTTGCTCCCTGTTGTCACCTCCCACCTGCTTTGGCAACAGGGAGGCATAGTTTTTTTCTAGGTTTTCTCACACCTAATCCCAGGACCCCAGAACACAGACATACATGCCCATGGAGGCGAGCACGCACCCTGTGGCTCCGGTACTGACCCCTTCCCCCCCAACCAGCCTAACACAGAGTCTCCCACTGTGCTTGGTGCTACCACCAAGCCTCCACCTGGTGGTAAGCAAGAGCCTGGGAGAACCCACTCCTCCCAGGAGAGGAGAGCTGCTCGATCCAACTCATGCAGCCCCTCCCCACCGCCACGGCAACCCAAGCTCGCTTCCAAACTTAGGTCACCGGCATAGAGTGAGGTGTGCTGTCCAGTACCTCAACTCTAAGTACCACCGAGCTGGCGTACCTTGCCCCATATTTTTTTTTTTTTTTTTGTGAACTTTATCTCCGGCTACTCGGGGTATCTCTCAGGTGTACCTCCCTCGACTTTGGCACCTAATTCCCCACCTGAAACCGCCAGACTGGGAAATCGGGGACAGAGATACACCACCCTGCTTCCCAGACCACAGCCGACCCCCTGGATCTACGCTTCCCAGGGCGGGGCCACCCAGCGCCTTACCTAGGTGTCCTATCTGCAATCTAGATCACTGGGTTGGGAGCAGAGCAAGGGCTCCAGAGAGCCAGTCTGGAACGTCTGGTGCTGGGGATGTAGGCCACAGTCACCCAGGGCCACCGTCGCCTCCTCTGAGAGCTGGAGTTTTTCCTTTGGTTTCCTCTGGAGCGCGGATATGCAGTGATGTCTGCGCATGCTGTGTGCCGTTCCGACCCCCATAGTGGTACCGCTCCTTGTAATGCCTCCAGTCTCCATCGGGGGCCACTAAGGAGTGATGCGAGGCCCACGACCCACCCCAGGAGAGGAGAGAAGTCCTCTGGGCGCTCAGTCCTCTCCTACCCCTGCCAACCCCCAGTGGCCTGAGTCCATTCCCGAACCAGGGTCACAGGCATTCCGCAAGGTGTGCCATCCAGCACCTCAGTTCTCAGCACCACTGTGTCGGCTATCTTGCACCATTTTAAATTGCTTTTGAGAATTCCAGCATCATCCTCAACAGTTACAGACTTAGAAGGACATATGGAGATAAGAATAATAGCGCATTGAGTAACATTTATTAATAATAATTTTAACAAATTAGCAGCAGAATGTCTCCAAGAAAAACTAACATGGTTAAACCTGGACAGAAAATCAGCATGGTTATCAGCTCTTACCTAATTTCTCTCTAATATAAATTTACACCATTTATGGACAGATTATAGTAGGAAAATAAAAGTTGCTCTGTCTTACATGTCTACAATAAAAAATACATTTTCGAAAGAGCGGAGAAGGATGATATGGACAAAACAGGAGACTTGAAGTGTGCCCTCTGGTTAAAACAAATAAGATTTCACATGGTTTGGAAGATTATTTACTGTTACCAATTCATCCTGATACTAAAAGAATTATTACACTGGCCAGATTTGAACTGTTACCATCAAAATTTCAAAAACTCAAATTAAATCCTATTTAAAAAATTTTGTAAGCATAACATTAGAGGGCCCATGTAGAATGGGATATACAGAAACGTTATTACGTAACAGTGCCAGCTATGCAAAGATTCTAGAACTTGTTACATTAGTAAGTTCCTGGAAATCTGTTCCAATAGCCTATATTATGTTTTGTTCATTCTAGTGCACTCCATGTCTGAGACTGATGCTAAAGTTATTGCTAAATTGTGTTCGACTGTAATAAAAAAAGAGAAAGATTTTTGGTTAAAACTTCAGTAGGGATGAAGTTCTGTGTAAACAACATTTTTGGTTATAATTATAAAGAAAAAAAAGCAGGGATATCGAATGAATACTTCTGCTCAGTATTCACAAATGAAGAGGAGGGGGAGGTACCTAAACCAAACAATAGAAACATTTTGGATAGGGGGGTTGATACCAGTCCATTCACAGAAGAAAGAGTTCTGAAAGAGCTCTGAAAACTGAAGGTGGACAGAGCAATGGGGCCTGATGGGTTTCACCCAAGAGTTCTAAAAGAACTAAGGGTAGCACTAGCAACGCCACGGACTACCCTCTTTAATAAATCATGGGAGGATAGGGTGGTACCTGAGGACTGGAGGAGGGTGGATGTGATTCCACTTTACAAAAGTGGGAGCAAAGCAGAGGCAGGAAACTATAGACCTGTTAGTTTGACCTCAGTGGTAGGGAAAATGATGGAATCACTTCTGAAGGAAATAATTGTTGAATACCTTGAGGCCAGCGGGGCACAGGACCCAAGGCAGCATGGATTCACAGTGGGAAGGTCGTGTCAGACAAATCTAATAGATTTTTTTGACTGGGTGACCAAAGCAGTAGATCAGGGAGGGGCTGTGGACATGGCCTACCTAGATTTTAGCAAGGCATTTATTTATTTATTTGTTTAGTTTTTGTTGACTGGGTAAGTGCACTAGACAAATCCTGCCTATTTTCAGGCATGACCCGGGGGAGGGGGATATAGATGAATGCCAACTGACCTTGAACCAGATTAAGCTGGTGGTGGTATTTTAAGTGAATGAGGGAAATCTGCCCAGGACACCGGGGAAATTCCCCTACTCTTGCTGCAGAGGGTGCTGTAGCGCTGCAGGAGAGTGTGAAGAAGCTCAGTATGTCCCAGACCATGGATGAGGATGGTCAGGTTTTTGGAGCTCCAGAGGAGGCACGCACCCAGCCTGAAGAAAGCACTATTTCAGCACAGAATTCGATACCAGGAGTAATACCGGAGACATGTATGGAGCAACCTCTTCTGTTGGATGCTGCTGGTGATTTGAATTCTGAAGAAATTAAACTCCAAAAAGAACTGGAGGTAAAGAAGTCTCAACTATTGGCTCTTATTTCTACTGCAGAACAGGAATATAATCAAAGTAAAACCAGACCGAGGAAGAAAGGAAAAAAGAAAGGTTGGTAGCTAGTCCTCAATTAAGTACTAGCAAACGTCTACCTATAAGCACTGACGCTGTTCTTGAAGGAAATATGGATAGAAATAGTGTGGTTTCAGTGAATGAGAATGTGTTATCTGTAGCAAATACTGAATGGTCTCCAGAGGATGCTTTGCGAAGAGCAGGATGGTTATACACAGAGAATCGTTGGGTTCCAGATCCTTTGGTTCCAATTCTGGGTTCTCTGGATTGCTCTGGAAGAAGTCTTGGCAGTATAGTTGGACAAAAGACTATGTCTTCAAAAAGTTCTACTGCATCTGCGCATTTTGATAAAGAGGCTTTGGATTTAGATGCTGCGACAGACGCGGTCACTCCTTTGTTGGATTGTCAAGACTCTGTAGTTCTAAACGTTTGTTCTTCACTACAGAACGTTCAAGGGAACTTTCTAACCACTACTAAGGAGAAGGTAAGAGATGAGGGAGAAGGTTTATTGAAAATGACTGAAAGGAAAACGGACCTTAGTATTACTAGTGAAGCGCTGCCTGCTATGCAAGATTGGGGCAGTTCAAAGACTTATGCTGGGCTTTTTCACAAGCCTGAAGAAGCAGCTAAAAGGAGATATTTAGTTCGACTTCGATATGTTGGGAAGGCTCCAATTGTTCCTGATAGATTCTGGGTGGGGAAAACCTATATTAATGATCGGATGGGTTTTACCCCTATTGATGTATATGCATTTATTCATGCACCAGGGGATAGGAATTACAACGTCAGCTTTAGTTCGATGGTACTATTGGATAAATTTTGGAAGTTATATTACGAACAAAAAGACTTAAAACACTGGAAAGATTGTTTGGCCATCCCCATAACTAAACCCACTATTAAAACTATAACAGTGTTGTTTAGGAATGAGGGGGTTGATGTAACTAATATTAAATTCTGGTTAGAAAAAAAATGTACTATTTTTGAACATCCTAGACCAATCATGGATGAGAATGGATTTTGGAATGGAAGATGGAACTTTCGGGTTCAATTAAAACAAACTGATAAGGGGATTCAACATCTGCCTAGCTCCTCCTTTTTAGGGAGGGACAGGGGTATATTGTTTTATGCAGGACAACCGAGAAGCTGTTATAAATGTGGTGATTTAACTCATTTAAACAATGACTGTGATAGTATCAAATGTTTTCATTGTGGGGTACTGGGTCATTCTGCTGCCCAGTGCACAGCCCCCCAAACTGTAACCTGTGTGGGGATGAAGCCCATGGTTTTCAGGAATGTCCATGGGCTGCCCACAATTCAGAGACATCTTCAGATCATGAGTTAATTCTTTCTCAAGCTCGAAGGCCTAAGAGGAATGAGGCAGACCAGTTAATGGTACATCCTCCTCCACTTAGGCATAGAGGAAGGGGTGGAAGTAGTGTTTCCTCCTCTAGAGGTAGTAAGGAGGTTTTGCATATGGGTAAACAAGGTATGGTGATTCCCCCTTTACCTTTGATTAATAATAAAAACATAGAACCTTCCGGTATAGAGGTAGTAGAAACTCCTTTGTAACCCTCAAGGTTCTCTCCTAAGTGGTTTGGCTCAGCTATCTATTCCCCTTCAAGGTCACATGGAGGTAGTAGTCCTGCAGGAAGGGAGTCAGAATTCCCTCCACAACCTTACAAAGGGTGTAAGTTTTAAACCCTGGGCATGTACAGTTACCCTTGTCACTTTTACCTCTTTCTTAATAGATTTTCAGCTTTTGCTTCCTGGGGAGAGCAAGTGGATAGGGAAGATCCTCTGGAGGAAGTTTCACAGAGTTCAAGTCAAGTTCTCCCAAATTCAGTTTTTCAGTCCTCACAAGAAAGGGTGGTACAAAAAAGGTTACTAGGTCTAATAAGAAAACTATAAATAAACCTCCTTGACACATTTAATTTACGAGTGGCATGTTTAAATGTCAGCAGTATTAAGTCGGACTATAAACGTAAAATAACTTTTGGTATTCTAGGTAAGTTAAATTTTGATGTATTTATGTTACAAGACACTAGACTTCATACTTTGTTTGAAACATCACAAGCATCTAGAAATTGGTGGTGGGGTTCTTCATTTTGGTCGATAGGAATGGATACATGTTGTGGGGTGGGTTTCTGTTTTCGTTCTTCTAATGTCCAGGTTTTACGCTTAGTGGATATTGATCCTGGTAGGCATTATTGTTAGATGTCATTATAAACTCCCTATCATGTAGATTAATCACAGTTTATGGTCCTCAGTCAAAGGCTTTAAGAATCGAATTGTTAACCAAAATTCAGCCATACTCGCTTACTAGTAGTCAGATCTTTGGGGGAGGGTGATTTCAATATAAATTTTCAAGTTCAGGAAAATGAGGTAAACAATATTGTGATAAGACTTTTTTGAAAAATTTGATATTTCAAGCAGGACTGAAAGATTTTCAAAGGAATAAGTTTTGCTCTGCTAAAGCCACTTTTTTTAAAGGTAATCTTTCCTCTCGCATTGATTTTTTTAATTTTGAAACAAACTTTAGAAATTTCTGAAACCTTTTTCTTACCCATGGAATCTTCGGATCTATATGTTGATTGGGGTTAATATTGCAATCCCCCGGTAAGAGAACCTGGTTTAGGGTTTTGGAGATTAAATGTCTCCTTATTAGAAAATGTAGTAATCTTGTCTGGCTTTAAAGAATTAATAAACGATAAGGTCTCTACAATATTTTTATATGAGGATGTAGGTTTACGGTTGGAAGATTTGAAAGTCCTTATTATCTAATTTTTTAAGTTTCAGGGGAAGTTTCAAGCTATATTCAAATATAAGGAATACTTAGTATTTAGACATACATTAGGTGAGTTGTTATCCAGGCGATGTGAGGAAGGGGTGGATCTCAGAGAAGAGATTATCATAATTAAACAAAAGATGAGATCATACCAGTATGATCGTTTATGTTCTCTCCAAAAAGAACAAACTTTTAGCACTCAAGGGAAAGCTGAAAGTGTTAATCCTTTTGTCAGTTGTCAAAAACGTAGGGAGAGGAAATTAATAACAGGCCTAAAAACACTGCAAGGCACTTTGGCAACAGATAATGGCTGTATTATGAAGATTATTGTGCAACATGTAAAAGAAATGTTCGGTTCCCCAGTTGAATTTTCTCAATTCACTTCACAAATATTACAGGAGGCAGCTTTACCCAAACTTGCTGCAGAACTTTGTGATATTCTGATATCTCCCTTTTCAAAATTTAGAAATGGACAGGGTAATTAATAGTCTCCACAAAGGGATTTCACCGGGTTCTGATGGGTTACCTAATGAAATATATAAATTATTGTGGGAGATTATTCCAGTAGTAATGTTAGGTGTATATAGATTTTTTCAGGAAGAATGTTATTTACCTAACAAAATGTATGAGTGCTTATTATTTTTTTTGTTTAAATCAGGAGATTCTACAGATTTGGCTAACTGGCGGCCAATTACTTTGGCAAATATTTTAAAATCAATGTTTAACAAACTATTGGGGAATAGATTAGCACTGGTTATGGACGACCTTATTAGTCCAGCTCAATTTTGTTCTATTCCCGGACGAAGTATTACTGATGCTCTGTTATTACTTCGAGAAGTAGTAGAAGGGGATGGAAGGAACAGTATAGGGGAACATTCTGGGTTATTAGTTAGCTTAGATCAGGCCAAAGCATTTGATAGGGTATCTCATTCCTTTTTATGGGAATGTTTACTGGCATATGGGTTTCCAACAGTGTTTGTAGACTGGTTAAAAGTTTATTCACGGCTCCTTATGTAGTTCCTTTTGACAATGGTATTATGGGTCCAAATATTCAGGTGTTGAGAGGGGTATGTCAAGGTTGTCCCTTGAGCCCCTCCTTTATGTATTTTCTTTGATCCCATTATGAGATTATTGCAGAACTCCCCTAAAATTCTATGTTTACCCGGGGGATTTTCATCTCTTTGTAAAGTACTAGCATATGCCGATTATATGTGTTTATTAATTCAGGATACTCAGTCTTTGATTATTGCTTTGAATTTAATTCAGGTGATGGGGAAAGCCTCAGGGGCTACTTTGAATCTGGGGAAAATGAAATGTATAGATTTAAAAGGTTTTCAGGAGGATCCAAGAGTAATTGGAGGTTGTGAAGTGGCCACGAATCCATGTAAAATTCTAGGAGTATATTTTGGTGGTAAGGAAATGGTGGATTATACTTGGTCTAGATTATTATCAGTGGGGAGTGAGATGGTGAGTAGGTGGAATAGATGGAAGGTTGGGAAAAAGAAAAGGGTTTTTCTGATCAAATCTTTTTTTACCCCAATTTTTATATATATTAGTGCTATTTTTATGTTACCAAAACAATTTGAAGTTTCCTTATCTAGAATGTTTTTTACTTGTTTTTGAGGTAGTCGTTTAAACCCTATTAAAAGGAATGTATTATATAAACAAGTTAAAGATGGAGGGGTAAATATGTTGAACCCTATTTTTTTTTTTTTTTTTTTTTTTTATACAAATATAGTACCTGTAATAAAAGGTACTACTCAGTTATGGCGTATATGGTTTTTTTTCTATACTTAAAGGGATTTTGTTAGAATGGGAAAAGGGTATTTTTTTTCATAAAAATAAAAGGAGTCCTCGTTTAGTAAAAATATGGGAAGGGGTTTTTGATTGGGTTATTAAATGGGAAGTAAGATATACTATGGTACAAACTTTCTCTAGGAAGCTTTTATATGAAGAATTATTGGCAGTTCAGTTTCAGGAACACCCTTTTTCAAGTTTTTCTAGCTCCCAACAAGAGTCAATATCTGCGTATGTTATAGACCCCCTAATTCCTGAACAGATGTGGGACACAGTGTGGTTGGGAGTGCATCAGAAAATCAATGTTAAAGGAAATCAAAACATAAAGCATTGTTGTATGAAAGGTATTGTCCAAGAGGGCTGTGTAGAAGTTATAGAAATGATAGATCATTTATACTATTCCTGTCCTTATATTATTCAATTTTGGGACATTGTTAAAAATAGATGGAAAAATAGGCTACCAATACCACCAGCTTCTACATTATTGTTTTTTGGGATTCCTGATTCACGTTTTACCCAATTGTATATAGGTATGGTTAGGATTTTGTTTGCTCATTTTGTATATTGGATCTGGATTTGTAGATGTTGTTTAGTTTTGCAGCAGCAAGATATTTCTGCTTTAGATTTGTATTTTATTATAATACGGGAAATTAAAAAATGGAAGTGTGATGAATTATTAAAGGGGAACTCGAAGGACTTGGTGGAGAAGTGGGCTTATTTTGATTTTTTATAAAATATATTTAAAAAAATCCCCTACTTTTATAGTGGGGGAAGGGAAATGGTGGGTTATGACATTTTCCTTTTATATCCAAGATAAGTATATGAATTCATACTAGTTTAGGTTTTGTTTTTGTGTTTCTTTCCTTTTTTGGTTATGTATGATGTAATACTGATGTTTTATATATATTGTCATGATTTTGTTATGATTTCAATAAAAATTCCCCTACTCTTTTCGATAAGTGCCATGGGATCTTTAACATCCACATGAGCTACCACCAATCCAGGCAGGTGGGACCTCATTTTAACGTCTCATCCCAAAGACGGCACCTCAGAAGTGCAGCACCCCTCTTATGCTGCACTACAATGTCAGTACTGGGATATTAACCCAAGTGCCAGATGTGGGAACTGAACCCACAGCCCTCTGATCTCCCGGCCTCAGAGGCGAGTGTGCTACCTACTGAGCCACTGATGGCAGCACATGTCCCACAAAAAGATTAATATACAAGTTAGCCAGCCTTGGAGTGGGTCCCAAGGTGGTAGCCTGGGTAAAAAATTGGCTGGGCAACTGAACGCAGAGGGTAATAGCAAACGGAATCCAGTCTGAAGAAAATGGGATTACTAGTGGGGTACCGCAGGGTTCAGTACTGGGACTGGTCCTCTTTAATGTCTTTATAAAAAACATTGCGGAGGGACTAGAAGGAAAAGTGTCTCTTTGCAGACGACACAAAGATCTATTTGTTTTTATTTTTTATTTAAACAGGGGTCGCGTTAACGCACTAGTGACGTCCTCATCGGAGAAATTTTATCTTTTTGACGCACTGATTAGGATTCAGTGCATCTTGATTGACGCAGCACTCCCTAGCTTTTAATCGCAGCTGGAAGGGGGAAAAAAACTATTTATTTTGCTTGCCTGTGAGCTGCAATACAAAGCCACCACACAAAGTGCACAGCTAGCACTTAACCTTTTAATTACACTGCCTGAGCTGGGATCGCGAGTCAGCTCTCATCATTACAATACAGGGGTTGAAAGAGGCAGCATGTTAAGGGTGCTTCCAAAAGCTCCTTGTGTGTCTGCAGTGTCAGGAGGGGCAAACGCACATTGTGCTGAAATCGGATGCAGAGAGTCGCAAGCAGAAAAGGAAAGGGCGCCGATATATTTAGATATGTTTCAGAAAGCTGAAATTCCCAGGGCTGAAACTGCATGCAGACTAGTCAGTGAGCACAAAATGGAAGGGCGTGATATATGCAAACGATGTTGCTGGATAGCTGAAACTGGATACGGACGGACGAGTCAGCCAGCTGAAAACTGAAGGGATGAAGTATGCAAACGTGCTGGAGAACTGAAATTTCTTTGCAAAGCCAGAAGAAAGAAATGATTAGAGCGAGTGCATGTGAAAAGAGGTAGGGACTGGAAAGTATGTAAACAGATGGAACACAAGACTGGGGATAGAGAATGGGAAGTAGTCAAATAGTGATGAGCTGCAATTTGAAATGTCATGGGAGGAAGCCAGTTCAAATATGAACAGTCTAAGCTAAGTAGCATACGGGGGAGGGAGCTAGCACTGGCTTCAGTGGACCTGTACCCTACCAAGCTCTTGTGTCCTTACCACAGTTTCAGTTTTGCTGGTATAGGTACAGAGTGTGCTGTGTGTACACTTTGTGTAATAGCCTGAGAATGTAATGTACTTTTACAGTCTGAGAAATAAATCATAATGTGGCAGGTTACAGGTATTGTGTAAGTGTTACCACTGCCAAATATCCTTGCATACTACAGCAGGGAAGGATATATCACACACACACACACACACACACACACACACACCAACCTTTAAAATGCACAGAAGCGTTGGTACAGTAGAGGAAACAGATAAGCTGGTAGACACACCTCCCCATGGCAGCCAGGTTATTGTGAAAAATAGAATTATGATAAACAGCACAACTGTGTCAGAGAGCTTAAAAAAGTTCTATATTTTTTTTTATCCTGGAAAGCCCAGCCTGGATTCAACATCTTGTTTCTTGTGTGGTCCTGCTTCTTTCAATTCCTGCAGCTTAGTGGACGGGAGCACTGAGAAGTTAAATGGAGGCAGGTTTGAGGCAGTATAACACAGTGGTTTAAGGCTCTGAGCTACAAATCTGGACCCCTGGGTTTGAATCATGTGCTCTGCATATTGTGTGATCCTGAGCAAGTCCCTTCACTGTGCTCCCAGGTCACACACCTGAACAAGCTTTCAGCTTAGTCTGTCTCTCCTGGTTAAACAATTGGAAATTGCTTGCCCAAACTTAAAGTCACACAGTCTGTATTTGGCTTCAGTGGGGTTTGAGCCTGTGGTCTCAAATTCCCAGACCAGTGTTACCATTATAACCCACAGACTTAACCTTAAGATACCCACAAGTCTCTAACAGACCTCACTGCCTCAATGCATACATTTTGTAAGGAAGAAGGTGATTCTGCCAACACAGATCACTGGTCAGACCCCACCTGGAGTACTGCATTCAGTTTTGGCATCCTTATCTAAAGAGGAACATTAGATTTCTAGAAGGGGTGCAGTACCAAACAACATATGATCCTGGGTCTGCAGGAGTTACCATATGAGGTTAGACTGAGGAAGTTGAACATGTATTCTCTGGAGGAGAGAAGGGGCAGGGGGATATGACTGAGAACCTTTAAGTACATGAGAGGAATAAACAGGACAGGCACAAAGGGACTGTTCAAGGGGAGAATGGGGAGACAATCGTCATGATTTGAGATTGGACAGTGGAAGGTTTAGGAGGAAATCTGGGGCATTTCATTATAGAAAGGTGGTAACAGAATGGAACACACTACCAGCAGAGGTGGTGGCCTATAAAACAGTGGAATGCTTCAAGAGGGGCTGGGATAGGGGAAAAGGGAAGGTCATGGGAGAGGCAGCTGCAGAGTAAGGGTGCTAGCTGCAAAATCTAGCAGACTCAACGGACCAAATGGCCTTTTTATGCTGGCAGTTTCGTATGTATGTTAGTATTTAAAAGTCAGCTTCTAGTTTTGCCAAAGTAGCTCCTGGTTGGCTAGAAAGTGCCGATACCCAGGAGCTATTCCAGGCACCTGGCCATTAAATCCTTATTTGACCTCTGCAATACCTCCTCTCCCGATGTGCCTTCTGTTGGATGGTAAATGCTTTGGTGTACTGTGGTGGTGTCCAGTGATGCTGCACCTGCTAAGTCTGTTTTGGGAGTCTGGCAGGAGGAGTACTGAAGAAGAGAGCGACTGTCAGCCCACTAATTTTCTGAGTGCACACGGTAAAGAGACAGACAGACAGACTAAATGGGTGCTTTTTGGGTTGGGTTCTGCTGGTGTGTGTTTGGGGGGTCCTCATTTACTCAGGACCGTGGCAAGGCTCATGATGGATCGGATGGCCAATGCAGAGAGCAGAGGTTGAGCAGCGTGAAGGAGGGTTCCGGAAGCTGTGCTGAGTCAGACATAGAAAGGTGTTCTACTTGCCCAATGCTGTAACTACAGAAAAAATTCCAGGCTAGCTTATTTAAATGGCAAGTCGTCAATGGCGCTGCTAATGCCGCATCTTCAGTGTAATGTAAAGAGAACAGCAAAAACACACCAGCGCCTGATGTATTACACAACATAGATGGGTTCATTATTAACCCTTCTGTGTTTTGTACTGCATCAGGGGCTGGTGTTTTTGCTGTTCTCTGACAGTTCACTGAAGGTCGCGTGCTGTGCTGCTGACGGACTTGCCATTAAAATCAGCCAGCCAGATTTTTCTTGTTTCACGGACCAGCGGAGCAGCTTTACTGGTAGTCTGACTCAAGACATCAGCTGCCCGCATCCTCCGATCTTCACGCTGCTTACTGTGCTGACCCAACTAGGAGGACTTAAGTTGAACTTGCCGTAACAGATTAACGAACTTGGGCTAAACGTTTTCTTTTACTGGGAGGCAGTGAGGTGTAATGAGACCTACCTGGAGGGGTGGCAGTGCTGGAGTTGGGGGGAATGAGTGATGCACTATGCAGGCTCTAGTCGCACATTAATTACACAGCAGCATGCAATAATTTAACCATATTCAGTGAAGAGCTGTATGACGGATATGAAAGGCAGGAGTTCCAGTAAGTGTCTGCCCAACATGCATGCTCATGAACAGAAAGTCTGCATCATGTGGTGCCTCTTTCAGTCTTCCAAACACACACGTGGTACACAGATCGTGTTAGCTACGACTATGCATTAACACGCAGTTACTTTCAGCTACTCAGCCATTGGAGAAGGATCTCCTTTAGCAGTGCAGGGCAGTTGAACTATTTGGCGCGTTAAAAACATTAAAACTTTCTCCTCCTGAGAAGAACTCATTCTAAATATTATTTCTTCTGTCAGAGTTTTTGATAAAAGAATTACTCTGGACAACAGCTTTTGAGACAGATCAGGCTAACAGCATGACTGTAGTGTAGGAGAGTCTGAGGGAATAGGGGCCTCAGTGAAACGGATCAGAAACCAGATTTTATTTTCATTTTTTTATACAATTATTTCTGACTTTGGATGTAACTTGCTGACAAAAAAAACCAAAGGAGGCAGAGAAAAGTGACTCTTAAAAAAACAGCTTGCTTTTTGGCAAAGCACTCAGGATTTGAAGAAGACAGTCTGTATAACTCAGACTTTAGTCTTGGGGGCTGGATGTTGAATTTCTGAGTAACCGTTGCACTTCTCTGATTGATTAGTCAGCACAATCTGGCTAAAGTGGTACACTGTCTTTCTCTACTGACTTTAATATTCTTTCTAGATTTTTTTTTTGTCTTTGGTAACTGGGTAAGGCCCACTAGGCACATGTGCCTGTCTTCAGGGGCAACCTGGGAGCACTGGGTGGTTAAGTGACTTGCTTAGAGTCGCAGAGTATATAAGTGGAGGTTGTAAGAATCAAGCCAAATTAATAAAAGCCATTTATTTTGGTGTTCACGAAAATTTATAATTTCAGTGCATTGACCCTCAACTTTTGGCTTCTGACCCCCTACTTTGAAAGCAGAGGTCAGACTGACCCCCTGATTTCCAACCCTAACGCAAGGCCTGTTTAAAGTTTTATAGGATTTACAACCTTTGAGTCAGAGACTCATTTACAAAGGCTCTGTGTCAAAAGACAATACAGACATACAATATACAGTCACAGCAAATAAAGGGTTACAGGCAGCAATGGCTCACAATATTACCGGTTCTTTACAATATTAAAGCTAGGTCGTATTATACAATCAGCAGATAATCAACAGTTTACAGTGGAACACCAGTGCATAGATACGCTAAAGGACGTAACAACTTAGGGTATACTAAGGAATGGAGAAACAAGCATGTGCTGCCATCAGAGGCATTGTCAGGAGGTTAACTTTAGCAACCAGGGATACTAGCCCTGCAGAGAAGGTAATTAACTGTGTCAGGTAGCACCATTATGGGGCCAAAAGTGGCATAATACAATGCAGAAGATATAATATGGCCTGATAGCAGCCGGCAGTGTCGTTAACATGGTGAGAAATTACCACAGTTACTTGAGCAGTGCCACCCAATGGGTGGTCAGAGGCGGGGTGACAATTGCAGGTTCCTAAACTAGGCGGGGCATTGACAGTGCCGTGAGGCAAGTATATGTTCTTTGAGAACTATCTTGGAGAGACCTGAATTGTAGATGGAGGAGACATCAGAGGGGAGTTCATTGTACCAGACTGGAGCTCTGTAAAGGAAAGACCTTTGGGCTAATGAGGTTTTGACCCTCTGTATATTCCACACCTGTTTGTTGGTGGTACGGGTGTTCACTGAGGTGTGGGAGGATTGGAGAGAGGCAGACACCCCCAGGGGGGTTAGCCCCAGGTGAATCTTTTTAGCGAGGACACACGTTTGATAGCATAGTCTTTCATCCAGGTTGGGGAGGTTTACCAGGGTATACAGGGTACACATATGGGTACGCTTATCCGCCCCAGAGAGGAGTCTACATGCTTTGTTGATGGCTAGGTGGATTTTGTTCAGAGACGTGGGATCAGCAGCTGAGTAGACTGTGAACCCATAATCAACTAGAGAGAGGACAAAGAAGGTGATGGCCAGGTTAAAGGCTTTCGGTGGTAGTCAGTTTTGTGCCTATACAGTAATCCTATATGGGCATTTATGGCTGTGGATAGATGGTTAATGTATGAGTGGTATGAGAGGCAGGAGTCAAAGGATAGGCCCAGGTATTTATAAGTAGTGATGTGCTCTAGTGGAAGGAGAGAGCGGGGGAGGATTGTTAGTTGTGCATCCTTGGACTTGTTCTGACGATGGGTAAAGAGCATGGTCTTTGTCTTTTTTACGTTGACCACGAGTCTGTGGTCTATGAACCAGTTCTCGATGTGGTTAAATGTGTGTTGGAGGGAGGACTGCAGAACACTGGGATCCGGTGTGAGGAAAAGAGAACCGCATCATCCGCATACAAGAGTAGTTTGCCAGAGCAGAACTTGGGTGGGCATTCAGGTAGATGCTGAATAACAGAGGGCTGAGAGTGGAGCCCTGAGGGACCCCAGAGCAGACTGGCAGAGTGGTTGCAACAGATCTGCAACAGGGCTGATAAACTAGGTGGGGTGGAAAGGATGAGAAGGGACTTGGCAAGGTTGGAGGAATGGTCAAATGTATGGCAGTTTAGATTCAACGCAAAGAAATACAATGTAATGCAGCTGGGAAACAAAAACCCAGGGGAAGAGTACACAATGGGGGGGAGATACTAATTATTTATTTGTTTATTAAATTTTATTAACTGGGTAGGCTCACTGGGCCCCGAAGGCCCCTAACAACAACAGAAATGGAAAGAGACCTGGGGGTGATCATATCAGATGACCTGAAGGTGGGCAAGCAATGTGAAAGGGCAGTAAGGAGGGCTGGGGAGCTACTAGGATGCACAGGGAGAAGCATCACCAGTAGAAAATAGGAAGTCGTTACCCCTCTGTACAGACAGTTGGTGAGACCTCATTTGGAGTACTGCATGCAGTTCTGGAGACCCCATCTCCACAAGGACATAGACAGTATAGAGACTGTCCCGAGGAGGACAACCAAAATAGTGCAGAGTGTGCACAGAAGACATAAGAAGAAAGACTAAAGAAGCTTAATATATATATACCCTCGAGGAAAGGCGAGGGACATGTTAGAAACTTTAAGGTACCTCAAGAGAATCAACAAAATCCAAGAGGGCAGCTTCTTTCAGAAAAAAGAGATGTGCAAGAACAAAGGGGTACAATTTAAAGTTACGGGGGACAGCTCAGAGGTAATGTAAGGAAGCATTTTTTCATTCAGAAGGTTGTGGATGCATGGAACAGCCTTCCTGAGGAGATTGTGCAGTCAAAAACAGTGGAGGAATTCAAGAATGCATGGGACAGACATGAGGCAATTCTAGTGGGGGGTAGGAGAAAGTAGGCTGTTGGTTAACTAGAATCTGCAGCTTATCCATTAGGTAGGGAAATGGGCAGACTAGGTGGGCCCAGCGGTCCTTATCTGCTGTCAAATTCTATGTTTATATGTAACATGTATAGAGATTACCAGCCTGGGGTAGGTTGCTGGTGTGGATTCCCAAGACCACCAGTCACCCTTTTTAGGTTTAAATGCACCAAGTGTGAAGATATTAGCTAATGCCTTTCACGTTTCTGCATCCTTATAATAAAGCCTTGCAACCCTCCCAAGTATAGATTAGACAGATAGAGTTCCAGACTAGGCAGTGTTCAAAGAAAGCATATCAAATTTATTTTCAGCTTAAAAAATGCACACTGTCCACAGAATATAGTTAATGAAGTGCCGCCTCCAAACAAAAAAAGCCAGACGGCGTCTCAGTCCCGCTACTGGAGCTTTATCAAGGGCTAACAAACTCGTACGTAACAGTAGTTTAAATACCATTTTAAAAGTGACCCATGTGAAAATCTCATATTAAAATGGCTCTTTAGATACAATCATTTAATTTAGTATCCAACTAGCTAATACATCGAATCACTATCTAAAACACAAATCCTCTAATAACCAGCATCTACTCTCAGTAATCCATTGCAATTAAGTAATTACATTTAGGTTAGATAAAAATTCACAGGGATATATTAATATATAACTCTATTACCTACGTTTAACCGTATACACTAAAATCCCTATGTTAATACATATAAAACTTTTTTCCTCATTTCCCTCCTCCCTTTAAAATGTGAAGTATCACAACTCCCCCATATTGGATGCAGCTTCATCTAAAATAAATAAATGGAGACATACATATTAAGTCAAGATAATTAAATACAAGTTCACAAATGCAGCCAAACCTACTAATCGATAACAATCCTAGGAGCTTACAACCTTTGTATGTACATTACAAACCTGCATCTTTATAAGTATTGGGCAATTTCCAAACAAGCATTTAAACCAGGAGGTCTTAAAGCTCTGAGTGAGTGTATAGATCCAGAAAGTTTCTCTTCTAAGTGTCAAAAGTTCAGTATCCCCTCCTCTTGGACCTAAGTGCACAAGTGCCATCCCCATATGAACACTCATGTGGGTGTATGGGTGGGGTTGCTTCTATCTGTTTATCTATGAATAAAGTTTAATAATTGGAGCAAGTTTTCAGCCTCCTTCTTGCCCTCATGGAGTGGAGTGTTGAGATCAGCTCACCTTGTGAGTACGTCTGAGATGCATGTTGTGGACCGACTTTTTTCTGCTATTGAGTGACCTCATTGCTGGCCTGTTTTATCTTGGCCAGCCGGCAGGCTACTGTGCTGTCTCCCTGATGGATAAAGGATTGTAAATTCTGAACTGTTTGCTGTAGTTCATGATATTTGGCCTCTTGGAGTTTCCTTTTTCCACGAGGAATATGCTTAGCTCTCCTCTGAGTACAGTTTTAGCTATATCCCAGAGGATTGGGGCAGAAATATCTGAGTTTGAATTCTCCTGGATAATTTGAGGGATATGTTCTTTCAAGTTGTTGAGAAGTTCTTGATCTCTGAGGAGTGCAAGACTGAGTCTCTAATGCGTGGTTTTCCTGGGTTTACCCAAATTGAGTTTGGCCCATATGGGGAGTGGTCAGAGAGCAAGGTTAGGCTGTGTGCGACATCTTGTGTAGAGTCAGATTGTTCTGCTGTTGCAAAAAGATAATCCACATGAGCTAAAGTTTTGATTCTGGGGGCGTAGAGGGTGAACTCCTGTTGCATAATGAATGCGTGCCTCTAGGTGGGCTAGAATATGGTGAAGATATTTCTGTAGTGGGGTTGCTGTGTACGTTTTTGGGGCATTGATATCTATTTAGGGCCACGTTGAGATTGCCTTCAATTATTAGTTGCCCCTACATAACTGAACATAGTTTATTGAAGCAGGATTGTGCTACTGATTTGTCTATACCCAGTGGCAAGTAGTGGTGAGAGGGGTGTCATATAGGGCTTCCATGAGGATTACGGATTGGCCCTCCAGATTGGCAATTTGATCTTGAACTTGGAATGGGACTCCAAGGAATGAGGATCATCGTACCTCTATGGCACCTTGATCTGTGGGTAGAGGCTACTGCAGTGACAAATCCCATTCATGCGAACTTAGCATATTCCGTAGAGGGCAAATGAGTTCCTGCAACAAGCTAATGTTTAATCGCTAATGTCTGAGGTACTGCAAAAGGCAGTATCGTTTAATGGGGCTATGGATGCCAATCACGTTAAACAATAAAACTTAAGTGTGTGCATCTATAGTTTATGTGGTTGTAGTGTAATGTCCTGGGTTGCCTGGGTACCCTCACCCTGAGAAGCAAGCAAGGGAAGCGGGTTGCAGCACAGCAGGAAGGTAAGAGAGAAAGCTGAAGAAAAAAGGGTATAGATAGGTGCCCCTGTCTGGAGGACAGAGTTGGAAATAGAGAAAGAGGTATAGAAATGACAGGTTAGGCAAGGATTAGATAAATGCAACTGGAGAGCAACAGAGAGAGAGGTTTAACAATCTCAGAACTAAGAATCTTAGAACGCAACAGTGTACACATTGCAAACTAGACTAGTAATGTAAATTCAAGCCTGAAATAGGCACACATAACAAACAGCTGTGGCGGCCATCTGGGCTCCTCCTCCTTACATAAAACTTGGAGGATATAGCTGGCCTGGTGGTGCTGGTGGCTGAGGTACTGGTTGCTACACCTCATGCCATGCCGACGACCGGGGTTCGGGAACGGGCCCAGGCACCCGGGGTCAGCAGGGGGAGAGAGAGAGAAAGGAGGATTGAGTGTCCAGAGGACTGTTCTCCTTTCTTGTGGGGAGGAAACTTGTCATCCCACTTGGTGACTGCCCTCTGGCAGACGGAGGGCAGTATGGGTCAGGAGGTGTGATCCGACATCCTTACATCGTGGGGGGCAGGAAAAATGGAGGAAAAACAAGCCTGGCAAGCTCAATGAAGGTCCGCTGCTCCTGGGATCTGTCCCGGATTCTGGATTGGGTCCCAGGGAAGGAGGGAGAAGTCGGCAACCTCCTTCCTGGCCCTGCCACAGGGCAATCCATGGGGGAGCTACCGGGGATCGGCAAAGTACAGGAATGGCGGGACTGGAGAGAGAGTTCCTCTGTAAGGGGCCGAAGTCGCCTGCCAGGGCTCTGGAGAATAAAAACTTGAATAAAAAAAACAACAACTTTGATACATGTTATGTAGTACTTCCAAGGCAGCGAGAGTACATTGTCTCTCCTGTGTGGGAATGGATATCACGTCCTTGGAGGGAACTTCATGCACTAGAGTTCTGTAAACTCCCATGACAGAGCCTCTGTCATTGGAATTTTGGCGATGCAGATCAGGGTGTTTATGTAGTGCTTCTTGTTCGCTGGTCCTCTGAACTGCATCAACCAGATAATTGTGAGACATACCTTTAAACCTCAGGAAAGAAGAGTCCCGTAATGCCTTTGTGGTAGGGGAGTAAGAGTGTTTACCAGTCAGCTATCTTCTGACCTGGGTATGGAGTCTACTGAGGGGAAGAAAATGGCCAATCCAGTGTCAGGCATCAAGTCACGATATGCAGGGCCTCCTTTAGCCATCATCTTGGCTCTGTATAATGGTGGCTCCACTGCAAAGGCCACTTCTGTGGGCCATAAGCTGAGACCAACCCCTCACAGGTCTCTTACCCCTCCCCCCGCACAAAGTCCCCTCCACAGAACAAATCTCCCCTTTGTACCTTGGACCACCCCTTCTTGTTTCCCCTTCCCGGGCTTCTCCCCCACCCCCGCCACAGCATCGCTGGGATATGATGACTGTTACCAGCATATTTTCTCAGAATACCCACTACTGTACATCAGGACCATACAAATCTGTGCTGAAGGATGTTAAGAGCTGCAGGCTGGTAGCGTCCAATCTTCTCCCCATGATAACATAGAGAGCTGGACCTGGAAGCTAGTGCATGTGTTGTTGGGCTAGGCTGTTTAAAGTCTGTTCCCTTTTTGCTAGGCTGTGACACTCATGCCAGTTCTAATCATCACTCATCCATGGCTGCAGGAGTGCTTTATTTAGACAGACTCAGTGAGAGGAGGACTGTGATCAATTATTTAGTTTGTTTGATTAAGGGGCCCTCCATATCCCCCTGAGCTTACTGTGCAGTGAAGTCAAACCTAATGCTGTCATGAGCTAGCAGTTCAGTAAGGAGGGATGAGAGGCAAATAAAGCTCGAGGCCCCAGGTCAATGGCTGGAACACTAAAGGGGCACAAACTCAGTTCAATAAATAAAGTGGCTAAATGGACCGAAATCAGATTATTGGTTTGGTTTGTGGTACGTCAGTGACCAGCCAGGAGTGGGGAAGGAGCAAACAAACAGTCTCACTTATCTCATCATCCAGAATCATACAGATACACCACGACCGTGTTGTGTTTAAGCCTGTCCAGGGTTATTTTAGTGTCCCATGCATACCAAAAATCATGCACGGAACACCAGAATCAGCCTGCTGATAATCTGTCTGGTATACCTAATTTTATAAAGTAGTTTGATTGCCGCAAGTGCCATTTTGCAGTTCCGCAGATGGAAATTGGCATTTTTTTACTCAGATTTGCAGGAAACTTAGAGTTCCTCTTACTGCATGACGGCAGGACTATAGCCCTCAGCACGCTCAGCTCTTCTGTACTTCCTCCAGCCAGCGATGTTCTTGGTCGTGCCTATAAGCAGGAAGTTCTGCAATTGGGCCAGCCACATGGGGAATTCCCAGTTTACCAGAGTTGTCAAGCAGTCAGATTGTTTGAGCAGGATTTTAATCTTTGCTTGAAAAAGAATGTCATGGCAAGTTTAAGTGAGCGGAATGGTGGCTGCAAGAAAAGTGTTGCTTCTATGAAGATGATGACTGTTTTCTGTGACAGAGTGCGTGAGGAGGATCACAGCAGCTGGTGTAGGGTCAGGTACACAGGAGGAGTGTGAGATTACAAACCAGCCCATAGCTGCAGGGGGCAGTGGGGAGATGAAGTTTATCTGGGACCCTCCTTGTCCACATAACCCAAACTTGGGTTAAGTGGAGACTGGGGTGCAGATCATTTTGACAGTGGGCTGGGCTGTCTAACTGATCTTTCTTGAACCTGTCAGGCATGTGGGACAAAGTTGAGTACTCAGCCTTGAGGAAGGTACATTCTCTTGTGGAGAAGATGTTTGATGCTTTTGACAGGGAGCAGAGTAGGATCTGACACTTCAGCACCAGTGACACAGGGTAAAAAGAGGGGCCGCTAGGAAGCTGGACTGGGCATGAAGGATCTTGGCACATGCAGACTGTGCCAAAAAAAAAAAAAGTCTTAAAAAATAATTGCATTTAAAACAAGGCTTTTGCAGATGCAAATATTACACCCAATAAAAATATACACCATGATATCATCCACTCATATCCACTATGAGTGGATGATGTCTTGCTTTATTTTTGTCCGGTATAATAGCACCTTAAATAAAAACATTTGCTTTATATGTAACTGTTAGACTTTTTTGTGCAGTTTGCATGTGCCAAGGTCCTTGCCCAGACCAACTTCCGAGGGGCCCCTCTTGTTGCCCTGTGTCACTGGTGCTAAACTGCTAGATCCTGCCCTTCTCCCTGTTAAAGGCATCTAACCTTTTTTCCATGAGAAAAGAGAATGTCCCTGTTGCAACCTATTCTTACAGTCAGTCAACCTGGGAGACGTCTATCGAATCACCATTTTAGTAGCAGTATACAAAAAAAAAGGAGTTGTACACCCGTTTTTGGACAGAATACCAAATCTTGGAAGCTGGTAATCTGTGTGGAACACCACTTTTAAAACAAATTTCTAGCCCTGCAGTTTGTTCCCCCCCCCAATCATATTGCCCTCCTCGTTAATTATGACAGACTTCTGTTGACTTGAGATAATATTTGCATTGGATTACTGCTCAGTCTGTAGATAATGACAATATACTCAAGTGTTCTTTAGTGCGGCTATCACCACTGTGAGTTGGGAGCAATATGAAGCCAGTCTGTGGGTATATTAAATAAAGTTTTGAAGGCTCACGAGTCCGAAATGACTGATATATGAAATATGTGTGCCAGACAGCCCTGAGGTCCAAATGGGCGTAACCCCTCTCGAACTCACATACCTTTGTGTCCAAATAACACTGCTAGTACCACTAGCTGGGCTCACGTTTGGGACTCATGGAAGGTACTCGGGAGTGGTTTAACATCCTGCTGTGCTGCTTGTGTATGCCATTTCTTCTTTGTCACCTTGGGGACATTTCGCTGCATTTATTGCCGTGGGGCTCATTAATCGGTCAGCAGAGTAGGGCAGCATGGGAGGGAAACCTCGATGTTCCTAGTTTTCAACTCTTGTATGGCCTCATCCGGGGTTGTAAATATGCTTTGTCCCTTGGGGAACATGGTGATCAGTTTTGTGGGGTAAGGGGTCTGGAATTTTAACTGTTGGGCTTTTAAGACTCTGAGTACGGGGAAGTAGGACTGTTGATGGGCAGTAGGTGCTGGTTGAGCAGTCATCAAAAAAAGTTATTTTCTCCTTGTACAAGACCTGCTGTATTTGCCATGCCCATAAAAGCAAGTCTTGTTTGTTAGCGTAGTTCAGAAAACGTAACATTGTAGAGCTGGGATGCTCATTGGGGTGGTTTGGTTTTCCAGTGAGTGCTCTATTGGTCCATTCTATGTCCAGTGGAAGGGCTGGATATATGTGTAGTGTTTCTTGAAGAAAGAAATCAAGAAAAGTGATCATGCCCCTGCCCTCTTCATCTTTCAGGACCCCATTTATTCGAAGGTTTTCTTTTCAAGCGTTTTTTGAGAGCATCATATTTAGCTGAGAGCTGCTAATTTTCTTTCAGTACATGAACAATGACTCGCTCAAGATGGTCGGTGTGGGTGTCTGACTCAGTAGCGTGGGCCTCTAGTCCATTAACCTGATTCTCTAGAGTAGATAGACTCTCTTTTAATTCTGTGTATAGTGTGCGGATTTCCGACTTAAATTCTGGAGCTCATTAAATATGTCAGCATTGGTAGGTTGGGTGGGAGGCGATATTGTAGCAGGCCCATCAGTCATAGCTGCCCTTTGTTTCAGTCTCTGTGGCTTGGTCAGGTAATCTTTCAAAATTCTTCGGTGTACTCTGATTTGTCCCTTTGTTTGCGTCTACCCGTTAGCCCTGCAGGACCCCAATGTTTAATTAAGGCAGATTAGATGATAAAAAGTCCCAATTTAGGAGTCAGTATTGGCATCCCTGGTGGTAATGTCACAGGAAGTCCAGATGTACTTGTTTCACAATCTCCTTGGTCAGTAGTGTTTGCTAATTTTGGCAATAAATTATTTTATTTTCAACTTGGAATTTGTCCCTTTGTTCTTTTACCATATTCTCTAAGTGTCTAGCGAGTGCAGACTGTTCTTGTGTGTGATTAATTCAGACCTTACTGTCTTAAATCTTGGAATTCCTCAAGGTTCAGTCCTTGGCCATCTGCTCTTCATTTTTATGTTTGCTTGCACGAATGTGCAAGAAACATAGTGCCATCATCTGAGTTTTTGGGAGGTGTGTCAGTGTCTTCCAGTTCAGTCAGTGTGTTTGCAGGCGTGGTCGCAGTTCTCCAGTCACTGCTCCAGCTGTCTATGACAGCAGTTGAAAATGCAGTGGCATAAAGTTGAAAGAGGCTCCGCTTCAGTGAGCAGAGCTCCCCTCACATGCACACGCACGCATGTGCGTGCTACGTGCTCCCTCCCCACACATACTGTATGGCTGGTGGAGGGGTGCCCAATCACCTGTCGGCTCCATGCCCCCCCAAAAAAACCTTTCCAGGTGCCACGCTGGGAGCTCACCCCAGCGCTGCACACGTCAGTATGGCCGACTGGGGTGCCCAGTCCCCCATCAGCTCCAGCTCCCCCAAACAACCTTACAGCTGCCATGCTGGGAGCCCACCCCAGTGGGGCTCAAGTCCGTATGGCCGATGGGGGTGCCCAGTCCCCCGTCTGCTCCAGCCCCCCCCAAACAGCCTTCTAGCTGCCATGCTGGAGCCCACCCCAGCATGGCAAGCGTCCATGTCATCTTCCTTTAAAAAAAAAAAAAAAAAAAACTCTGTAAACAAGAAAATGTTCCTCGGTGCTCTCCCAGCCCAGCGCCCACCCACACTGTGCACCCTACCTCCCACACCCTCCCTCACTCCATATTTACCTCCAGAGCTCGGTGTGACGATCTTCAGTGGACCGGGAACACGTCTGCACTCTTCAAAGCCGACCGTGAACTGAGGAAATGCCGGTAAGCTGTATAATGTAATGAATAGGGTTTTTTCAACTTTACTGCATATCTCAGGCATTTTTTTGGAATTTTGGCACATGTAGTGTACAATGGCCCAGTTGGTGTGTGCAATCAATGTTCGGGACAGATTAAAAAAATCACAGTGACACTGTTCATGAGCAGAGGTGCTAAAATGGCTATGTTGAAAATTTGGTGACAAAATTCCTAAAAATGACTGTTTTAGGAGCTCACATTGCACAGTTCCTACACGCACTCGCAAGTTTGCGAATTTTTAATATTTGCACTCCAGATTTTCAACATTGCCATTTTATTACACTTCTTTATGAGCAGTACAGCTGCCATTTTTCACATCTCGCCCAAAATGTGTTTCTGCACATGTAGTGCACAATGGTGCAGTCGGTGTGCTAAAGCAATGTTTGAGACAGATTAAGAAAATCACAGTTACACTGTTCATGAGCAGAGGTCTTAAAATGGCTATGCTGAAAATTTGGTGACAAAAGTCCATAAAATGACTGTGTTATGAGTGAGCATTGCGCAATTTCCACGCACCCTCGTAAGTTCATAACTTTTTAATATTTTCAGTCCAGATTTTCACCAATGACATTTTTCCACACTTCCTTATGAACAGTACAGCTGTTATTTTTCACAACATGGCCGAAATGTGTTTTCACACTTTCAGCGCAGAAATGCGTGGTCACTGTAGGAAATCATTGTTTGGGACAGATGAAGAAAATCACAGTGACACTGTTCATGATCGGAGGTCCCAAAATGCCTGTGTTGACAATCTGCTGTAAAAAAAAAAAAAATCCCCAAACCAATTACATTATGGGTGTGCATTGCACAGTTTCTATGCACGCTCATGACTTCACCAGTTTTTTTAATATTTTCACTGTAGATTTGCAACATTGCCATTTTTTACACCTCCTCATGAACAGTACAGATGTCATTTTTCACATCCTGTTCGGAATGTGTTTTTGCACCTGTGATGCTAAATGCTATAGTCGCTGTGCAAAAGCAGCTTTCGGCTAACAAACTGATATTGCCACTGTTCATGAGGTGGGGGTCACAAAAAAAACATGTTGAAAATTTGGAGTGAAAATATCAATGAATGCCTGAGGTGTTAGGGTTTCCGACCATAACGCCTCACCCTGTAGAGAATGACAGACATCAGGGGTGTGACTTGGGATCCTCGCCTGTAATGCCAAGTAAGTATATGCCACACCCTGCAGCTAGTGAGAGGCATTGAGGTATGCCTTGGACTCTTCTGCCCCAAAGTTCACCCCATTCTCCTATACCGCACCCATCTACCGTATTTCCTGATGGAATGGGGTGTGCATAAGGGCCAAAGACCCCAAGGCACACCGTGACACTTGTCAGTGTCTGCAGGGTAGGATGTGGTGAAATGGTGTGGCTGTTATGCCTGACGACCCAAAGACACACCCCAATGCCTGTCAGTCTCTGCAGGGTGGTGGCGGGGTTGGCTTCATTTCAATACTTCACTGCCATTCCTATTATGCAGCTCTGTAACTTCTACACTACTAATGCCATCAAGCAAATATTCAGCATTGACAAATGCTTGTTAATAGTCCTCCAAAAGCTTGGTTGGAGGTGTCATCTACATATGTATGCAGATGACATCATACTGTACTTTACAGTGCAGCAACAATGTCTGAGGTTAATTAGGAACTACTAGATCATTTCAGCACAGTCTCCTCCTGGTTTGACAACTGTCTGGTCATTATTGCAACCATAAGTAAGTCCATGGTGTTTGGATTCCAGAATTTGCTCACTATTCAGCTGATCCACTTGCAGTCTTAACATCACATGGCAACACTATTGAGCAAGCAACATATTCACATTTTTAGGAATCTGGCTTGAAGCATCACTTACATATAATATTTGATTTGATTTGTATATGGGTTAGCACACTGGGATACAATCCCTTATAGAGGTACGACCCGTGGTCAATTAAACAGTTTTTAAATACACAATACACACAGGATAAACGTATTTGGCAAACAGTACAACATATAAATAGGAAAACAATTTCCATGTATTAATATAAAAAGCATTTCTTAAAACAGTCACGCATAGACAAGGTCCTAAAGTGTGATTTTAAGGTTTTGGTAAATAAGTCATAACTTGTTATACTTCTGATATATGTTTTTTTTTTTGTTGCTGTTACTTTTTTTCCTTCCTGGCATACCTGGTCTGCTCCCGTATTCTGGGAACCTCCTCAGGACTCCAGGCACCATGCATCCATCTGCACTCCATCAGGGTCTCACCTTTTGTCCGCTGTGGCTTACCCCCCACAGCGGGGTGGCGGGGAGCCCCCCAACTTACCCTCCCTGTCTGGATCCAGATTCAGGCGCCCCCAGAACTGGTGTTCGTTGGGACGGCCATCAAGCTGCTTCAGCAGGATGCACACTCCTTTACGGTTTTTCTCATTGGAGCTGGGGGCGTGCAGTGATGCCGGCGGAGGGCAGCGCACACGCGTATGCACACCCTCCAGGCGTCTGCCCCAACTCCTCCCCATGCTGAAGCACAGCACTCTGTCCCCCAGCCTCCGCCAAGGGGCGAACAGGCGCCAACTATTGAGGACCCCCTTCCCGGAGAAGGAGAGCAGTTCATCCGACGCTCAATCCTTCTCCTCCCCTGCCGACCCTCAGTGGCCTGTGCTCACTCCTGAACATCGGTCGCCAGCGTAGCGTGGTGAGGCATCCAGCGCCACAGCCCTCAGTGCCACTGGGCCAGCCTACTTCTAATATTTAACGGAATATCATTCCAGATAGTAGGTGTAACATATGCAAAGGTACGCTGCCCATTATGTGTATGCTTGTATGGAACCTTTAGCAAAGTTTGATCACATGTTGATCTTGCGAAAGTTTTGTATTTATGTACCACAAGCTGTCTATTCAAACTGACAGGTATACCTTATGGCTTTATTTTAAATGTAAACAGGTATACCTTATTGCTTTATTTTAAATGTAATCTAGTCATAACAAGCTTGTGTGATAATGTAACAGGTAACCACCCCAAATAATATCACAATGATGTGTGGTATTTGAAACAAGGAGTGCAGATTTTCCTGTTCTATGTACTAACACAGATTTCAGCCGTTTTGTACTTGCAGGAGCATTGTCAACTACTATAGAAGCAGAATTTAATATAGGTAACAATCATTGATTGTAGTTGCCAGTCTTGTTTCATCAGTCAGAAAACTACAGAGCTTGTTTAATAATGCAATCTTTGCGTACATTTTGGCCATTATTATATGTACATGGGAGCCATAATTTAAAATAGCATCTAGTATTACTCCTAAATATTTAATATTATCTACATTCTTGTAATTAGTGCCATCTAATGACCTAACTTGTAGGTAACTACCATTTTCTTTCAGCCTGGCTGGTGTTCCAAATAACATTGTTTTTGTCTTTTGTTTACTTAACACCAATGTATTATTCATAAGCCATTCATGCATAAATTTAGTTCTCTTGTAAGCATAATACTCAATTAAGGTAATAATGCCCCTTGATAGTACACAGCGGCATCATTTGTATACAGTATAAGATACGCATGCACCCTTAATGACTGTTGTGACAGAATCAAAAATATTAAAAACAGAATGGGTCCTAATATGGAGCCCTCCGGGACTCCACATCTAACTAATGCCTTCTCAGAAACACATCCCCCAAATTTTACCATTTGAAATCTTTACAACAAATAGTTTGAAAACCATCCCAGTGCAGATGCTCCTACCCCAGCATGCTCCAGTTTCTCTGTTAACAAGGCGTGATCCACCAAGTCGAATGCCTTGGTCAGGTCCATGAACACAAACCCAGTCAAGCATCCATTTTCCATGCCCTCATGGACTGTGCTCGTGAACTCAACCAAACTCAACCAAGGTAGTCTCCATCCCACGGCCCTTTCTGAATCCATGTTGACTCTGTGATTATAAATTGTGAGTTTCCACATAATCAACTGACTGTACACTATTGTTTCCTCAATTTTTGATAAGGCTGACAATATAGAAATGGGCCTGTAGTTAGTAAACTCACGAGTAGACCCTGCCTTATGTATTGGTATTGCAGAGGAGTGCTTCCATAGATCAGGTACTTCACCCAGACAGAAAGATCAAAAATAAGACTAATTGGATATGCTATTTCAGCTGATGCTAATCTAATTAACTTTGGTGTCAATCCATTACATCCACTCGACTTATCAATTTTCAGTTGTTTCAAAACTCTGCACACTTCCAAACTGGTTACAGTCTTCAGATAAAATTTAGGTCTACCCAGAAGCATACTTTGTCCTATTTCAGGCTCATTCACCCAGGGTCATTCCTGTAAGCATCCAAATCAGTAAATGTTTTATTAAATGTGTTAGCTGTTAATAAAAGTTCAGTTCGTTTATCATTTCCTTTTATCATTGTTGTTTCCAAGTTGACCCTGGGATTAATCAAACCATTAATTACTTTCTAAAACTTTGTACTGTTTGTTAACTGCTTTGTTGTTGTCTCAAATATTCAGCTTTAGCCCTTTTAATTTTAACTTTACAAGTATTTCCCAAACATCTATAACTTTGCATATTTATAGCTGTTTCATTTTTCTTGTATTGTTTCCACGCCTTATCTCGCTCTTTCATCAATTTAAACAGTGAGGGGGTTAACCATTTAGACTCTGTGCCTCTAATTCTTTTTTTTTTTTTTTTTTATAACTGGAGCACATTTAATAAATGGAGGCACATTACTCACAGCTTGACAGCCTTAGGGCCCAAACTCAGCATTCTGTACAGGTCTAAACACTGTCTCCATGCTGACATGGGGAATCATGTAGTCTTCCACCTCCCTCTCCCTTCCATTGATTGTGGAGACAGCATATACCGCAGTGCAAACAAAACCACTCTGCTGCCCCGGGTCAATTTGTGCAACAAGTTGTGCAGGTTCATTCTCACCCAGGGATGGTCTTCCCATCATTGTCTGCTTTAAGACCAGCTTACTGGATAAGTTCCACAAGCAAGCATGACTACCACTGGCTTTCTTTTTTGTACAACTGAGCATAAGGAAAAGCCCCCTGAATATTTCCTAGCCCATCTCACACAGTCAAGCAGTACCTACTCACAGCGCTCAGCAGCAGCACTTACCTTTCACTTCCCTGGATAAAACGTGAATTTGGTAGAAAGGCCTCTGCCTTTGCAGCATCAGACACTGGAAACAAACTCCCTGTCATCCGAGAAATGCTTCTAGCTTACAACTGTTCCAAGTCCAGCCTTTTCAGTCCCCTTAGAACTCCCCGTATTTGTTTTGGTCCTAATCTCTGCCTCCCCGACCATAGTCATGTTGCTTAACATTACTTATGATTTTTGTTTGCTGTGACCTCACTTTGTTAGCTTTCTTTGATTGCTATTTGGATGTATTTACTGTTATGGTTTTTCCTTTTTGTGTATATTTTAACCTGTAAGTAACTGTTCCTTCGAACCCCAGGAATCCCACACTATGCTTAACCTGTGCAATCAACCTGGAAGGTTGAGCTGCCCTGGAGAGAGTGGAATTTACACTTTTGATGGAATTCAGAATACATTTTCAAACTCTGACTCGTAGTGGCGCTGCGTTCTGCAGTCCAACGTCAGATTTATTTCTCCGCCTGTGAAAGCAAGTCTCCCCAAAGAGCTCTTTTCAAGAAATTCACTTCTTATGATTTCTTTCCACAATTATAAGTATTTGCTTTATTTTCCTTTTACAACTCTGCATTTATGTGTATTTTTTTACTTTTGGCTTTTTTCCCTCTGGTTCCTCAGTGGTTCCCGGAGAATCACCTCTACCTGTTATTTGCTGTTTTATTTAATCATAATCTTTAATGAAATTTGCCCCCCTCCCCCATTTTTCTGGTATAGGTTTGCTAAATTTAGTGTCTAGTGATTCGGTTCCCATATAAGAAACTACATTGGGAACACCTTCACACCTTTCATCCCTGCATCTGTTTTAACCCACCTTGAACCCACACTCTTTCTTGCCCTCTCCCCATCTTTATCCTATCTACCTCCTTTTTACTTTCCCTCCTCTCACGACCTACACCTGCCACGCTCTTTCATCCTCTTTTTCCTTCCTCTCTCACTCTCTCTACTTTTAATGGCACTTATTGTACTGTAACTTACTACCTTCCCATGTTGTACTTTCTTTTGTTACTTATCCTGCTTTCTTCCCTGTATTCACAGTATCCTAACCTTCAGTATTCAGAATGTCAATGTACTTATTACACACTATTTTTATCCTGTTTTTTACTGCCTCCATGTGCTGCGTCACATGTTTATTGTTTGTCTGTAAAATGTTTTCTTCCGGGTCATGTCTGAAAATAGGCATTGTTTGCCTAGTGCACTTACCCGGTCACCAAAAGCCAAATAAAATAAATAAAAAAATATTTATTGGAACTGAGTTGTTTTGGTGTTTTTTTCCTTTTCTGATGCAAACTTAAAAAAAAAAAATTTAGAGCCCATTTTGTTTAGTGGTTCAAGCTATTTTAGTACTGCTCTTTTATACAGGGTCTGTTAGTTTGGCATGTCAGACAGACCCAAAAAGAAAACATGACCCACAGGCTTCAAAAAACATTTAAAGTACTACACACTGTTGGCCAAGGCAGACTGCCATGAGTTGTGCATAAGGTGCCTAGGTCCTGAACATGTGAGTTCTTTTTTTTAATTTATTTAAGGGAATGAGATACACCTTTGAGCCAGGGGCTCTTTTACAAAGGTTCCACGTCAGGTTACTTGAAACATTAGGACTGGCAGTGGTATTGTGCAAAAGAGAAATAAACGTAGCAGCTGGAGAGCTTTGTCATTTACCAAAACATCACAATTGTGCAAATCACTTTTATAACAATTTAAATAGTATAGATTCATATAGGTAGCCATCTGACAGAGGAAGGTGAGGCCAGAGGATGGTGTAAAGAGGGAGAAAGCGGGGTGTGGTTCAGGGGCAGAGGCAGCGAGGAGGAGTGTGGCGGGAGTAGAGGAGGAGGAGGAGGAGGAGGGGGAGGAGGGAAGGAGTAGGGAGGGATGGGTGAGGTATAGGGGTAGGGGGTATAAACCATTTAGGTGTAGCAATTGCAGGACTCACAGGAGATGAGGTATTGATGCAGGCTGAGCTTAAAGGCACCCAGGGTTGCTTTGCTGGTAACTTCTGCTGGCAGGGTGTTGAACCAGGAGGAGGCTCTGAAAAAGAAGGATCGTTGGCCTTGGATAGTCCTGCAAATGCGAACAGTGAAGGAGAGGTTGTTTGAATTCCTGATTTGTCATGGGCCACCATATGGTCTTAGCAGTGCCTGTGATCCAGTGGGTAGTAGGTCCAATGTTTCCTTTTTTGCTAGGATGCAGGTTTGATATTTAATTCTGCCAGATAGTTGGAGCCAGTTTGCTTGTTCGTAGATCACACAGGTGTGTGTAAGGCAGTTTGCAGATGTCTGGAGATGACATGCCTTGTTTAGTGCTGTGGGGATGCGTCAGAGAGCTGTGTCAGTGGCAGACCCATAGATCACAAGCCCATAGTCTATTATAGAGATTACTGAACTGTGAATGGCAGTGCTTAGGGCTTCATCCATGAGGCAGTTCTTTTGTCTATAGAGCAGGCCTATGCAGGTAGTCACAGTGTTTGCTACGTATTTGATATGTTCAGAGTATCCAAGTGTTGGGTCAAGGATCACCCCAAGATATTTAAATAGATGCACTTGTTCAATGGTGGCCCCTTTGCTGTTTGAGATAGAGAGGTCTCTGTTTTTATGTTTGCTGTGGGTACCATGGAACAGCATTGATTTGGTTTTGCTGTAGTTAAGAATAAGCTTGTGTGATTTAAACAATGCCTCTACATCAGTGAAGCTTTCTTGAAGTAGCAACTGAAGAAAGGAGGGGTTAGAGTGGGAGGTGAAGATGACAGCATCGTCGGCATAGAGTAGGATTTTTTCTGAGCAAGATGAAGGGAGGCTGTTTAGGAAAATGCTGAAAAGCATTTGACCCAGGATGGATCCTTGTGGGACTCCTGATCAGACCAAGAGGGGTGTTGAGAGGGATTCGCCAATTTTTACCTGCTGTGTTCGGTCACTGAGGTAGCTTTGAAACCGAAGAGTTGTGTACACAGATAGGCCTATTAGAGATGATTGTTGAAGCAGTAGTGAATGGTTGATGGTGTCAGATGCCTTAGTTAGATCAGTGAAGGTGGTGCCATCGAGATCCCCTTGGTCAAAGGCATTGTGGATGTAGGAGGTAAGCTCTAGGGGTGCCGTGGTCATGCTGTGGCCCTTGCGAAATCCATATTGTTCTTGACATAGCAGGTTCTACTTAGTAAGGTATTCTGTTAGTTGGTCGGCAGCTACTCTCTCCAGTGCTTTTGAGAGAGGGGGGAGAATGGAGATTGGTCTATAGTTGTTTGTAATAGATTTATTGCCACTTTTGTGGATAGGTGTCACCATCGCCGATTTCCATTTTTGGGGGAACTATGAGAGATTTGTTTTGCAGATTGAGATTTGCAGAGTTCTGCAGCAGGATTTGCCCCAAAACAGTTAGCAAAAGGGCTGAAAAATCCACAATAAATTATGACTTCTCAATCTGCCTCTGTGTCGCCAAAGCATTCAGATGAGAGCCCCACCTCCCATAGTAAACATAAGGAGAGACCCTCAAAAGAAACATATGATTCTAGGGCTTCAGAAAAAGGGAACCCTGAGCTAGCCATGCATAAGAGATCATCAGAGCAGGTTCCGGATTCAGTTCCTGCCAAAAAGAAACAAAAAGAGAAATAGTTTCACTGCCCCTCCTCCTGAGGAAGGAAAGGAGCTGTCGGTGGACAGAGTAAAAATGCCCTGTATGGAGGACATGACAAAAGCCTGGCAATTCTTCCAGGCTTTTCAGACCATGGGCACCCTAATGGGCATGCTGGTTCCTCCTCCGGTTCTGTCGTCCCTCCTGGTTCCTGAGGACCAGGGAGCCAAATATTTCTGTGATGACTAAGAGGAGGAAGGGGAACTTTTTGAACATGATGATTCCCCTGACCAAGCGTTCAATTCCCCTCCTTGGGGCCTGAAGGATTTTTCCTCCCACTATGCTTTTGTGAGGCAACTGGTGCACACCCTCAACCTCTCCACCCAGGAATCTGTGGAGGATGAGGATGAGGAGGATGAATTATTTTTGAATGTGATGGGATTAACTCTCTTACCAAGAGGTTGCTTTTACCTGTGCACAAGTCCTTTAAAAAAGCAACTTGCAAATTATTACAGACACCTACTTCTACCCCAGGTATAGATAAGAAAATTGAAAAGAAGTACCAGCTGGACAAACATGACGTTGAGTGCTTCTGCTTGTATCCAGACCATGAAGGAGTGGTTCAGACAGCTGCCTGTGACAAGGCTAAGATTCCCCTCTCTATCCAGCCACCAGATAAAGATTCCAGGAAGGTGGATGGCACGGGGAAGAAAGTATACACCTCTGCCTCTTTACTGTTGAGGCAGGCAGCATACATGGCCTACACTGCCCAGTACCAGAAAGCCCTTCGTAACTCTGTGCTGGCTAGTCCTGAGAAAGCCTTGGGGGGCCTGGCTCAAGATTTGGCGGATGCTGCCAGGACTGCTATTGATGCTATCAAGTACCAGTTCCATATGGCAGTGGATGCCAATGACACTGTCTCCAGGGTCATGGCCCATGCTGTCTCTTTAAGATTTGCTTGGCTAAGGACCACTAAATCTGTCCCAGGACACCCAGGCAAAAGCCATGGATTTTCCATGCGAGAACAGTTCTCTATTTGGTGATAAGACAGAGGCATATATCAACAAGCATTTGTCAATGCCAAATGTTTGCTTGCTGGCATTAGCATTGGAAATGCAGGAGTTAGAGAGATGCAGAATAAGAATGGCAGTGAAGTATTGAACTGACTAACCCACCTCAGCTGCAGAGAGCGGACAGGCATTGGGGTATGCGCTGGGTCATCGCCTATGCCATTTCTCTTTCACCCTATCCTGCAGACACCGACACGTAGTTGAGGTGTGCCTTGGGGTGGGATGTACAGTCACCCCATTCCATAAGGACATACACTGAAATGGTGCAGTATAGAAGAACGGGGTGAACTGCGGGGCTGAAGAGTTCAAGGCACACCTCGAGCCCATCACTGGCTGCAGGGTGGTGGGGTGATGGTGGAATGGCATGAGTATTACAGTCGGCAATCCAAAGGCACACCCCTGATGCCTGTCAGTCTGTACAGGGTGGGACGTTATGGTTAGACACTCTAACGACACGGGCGTTTGTTGGTATTTACACTACACATTTTCAACATGGCCTTTTTGTGACCCTCATCTCATGAACGGTGGCACTGTGATTTTTTTAATGTGTCCCGAACTTTGAGTTCCCACAGTGACTGTGCCATTCTGCGCCAGATGTACGAAAACACAGATCGGGCAGGATGTGAAGGATGACAGCTGTACCATTCATAGGGAGCTGTGAAGAGATGGCAATGTTGAAAATCTGTAGTGAAAATACTAAAAATACTCTGAACTTCCGGGCTTATGTGGAAACTTTGCAACGCATGTGTGTAACAGTCATTCAGTGGAATGTTTTCATCACATTTTCAACATAGGCATTTTGTGACCTCCGCTCATGAACAGTGTCACTATGATTTTCCTAATATGTCCTGAGCATTGATTTCCCACAGCTACTGCGCTATTCTGCGCCAGATGTGTAAATACATATTTCGGTCAGGATATGAAAAATGACAGCTATACTGTTCATAAGAAGGTGTGCAAAAAATGCCAATGTTGAAAATCTGGAGTGAAAATATTACAAATGCGCGTAATTAATAGGGTGCATGGAAACTGTGCAACATACACTAGTAGCACAGTCATTTCATGGACTTTATCACTAAATTTTCAACATAGGCATTTAGCACCTATACTCATGAACAGTATCACTGTGATTTGTTTTAATCTGTCCTGAACACTGACTTCCCACAGCGACCACACTATTCTGCACTGGAAGTGCGAAAACACATTTTGGCCAGGATGTGAAAAATGACAGCTGTACTGTTCAGAAGGGTTGAGACGCTGGACGCCACACCTTGTACCACACTGGCAACCCTGGTTCGGGAGCAGACTCAGGTCGATGGAGGTCGGCTGGGAGTGAGAAGGATTGAGCGCCCAATAGTCACTCTCCTTCTCAGGGGAGGGGGGGGATCGTACTCTCTGCTGCGATACCGCCACCTGTTGGGGGAACCTCAGGGTGGTCAGTGCAACTGGGGAGACACTATGCAAGGGTAGACATTGGCAGAGGAACAGCTTTGACGTGCGTCTATGTGCATGCCGGCAGCCTTGTTCTCATTGCACGCCAACGTAGGGGATCCACCAGAACACTGGACAATACCCTGCCCTGATCTAGGCGACGAGCCTCAGCGTTGGTTCCAAGGCAGCACCTGAGAAGCAGACTCTGCTGTGCGTACGCTCCCAACAATGCTTAGGGGGAGATGTGGGGGATCTCCTCCGCCCTGCCCGGAGGGTAATCCGAGGCCCTCAAGGTACAGGGTGCGTTAGCACTCTAGGGCAGACTCCTTGGGGCTGCAGATTGGGATCTATGAGGAGAGCTCTGAGAGAGGGATCAGTGGCAACAGTAGGAGGATAAAAGATAAAAGAAAAAAAATTACAAATTTGTGAAGTTGCTGAGCTTCCATTGGAAACTGCATAGCGCATGCTCTCGTAACACAGTCATTTATATGGACTTCCGTCAAAATTTTCAACATAGGCATTTAGGACCTCTGCTCATGAACAGTGTCACTGTGATTTTCTTAATGTGTCGAACACTGATTTCCCAGGCGACTGTGCTATTCTACGCTGGTAGTGCGAGACTACATTTTGGTCAGGATGTGAAAATGACAGCTGTACTGTTCATAGGAGGTGTGGAAAAATGCCGGTGTTGAAAATCTGGAATGAAAATATTACAAATTTGCGAGGATTCTGGCGTGCGTGGGCTTCATGATACTGCCTTCTAAATAAAACAGTCATTTTTGGGTTTTTCCTGCAAATTTGCAACATAAGCTTTTTGAGAACCCACCTCATGAACACTGGCACTGTCGTTTTGTTACTCTGTCCCGGAAGGTGATTCCACGCAGTGACCATTAAATCACCTTTTGGGACTGTATAACGCCAAGACAGTGCCTGAATTCATGAGATGGGGTCCCAGTAACCCCATGTTGAAAATTTGGTGCCAGAATTCCAAAAATTGCCTGAAATATGCACAAAGTTGAAAAAAACCTATTTGTGCCATTATACAGCTTACCGGCATTTCTTCAGTTCGTGGTCGGCTTTTTGCAGACGTGTTCCCGGTCCACCGAAGATCGTCATGCCATGCTCCAGAGGTAAGTATGGGGTGGGGGTGTGTGGGGAGGTTAAGTGCGGGTTAGGGGGAGAGGCTGGCAACTGGCATGGGACCGTTTCCTTTGTTTCAGGGAGATAAAAGATGTCGCGGAAAGGTTTTTTTTTTCCAGGCTTGTTTCCAGCACACTGGGGTGGGTTCCCAGTGTGCCACCTGCTTTTTTTGGGGTAGGGGTACTGAAGCCAAAGGGGATTGAGCCCCTCCGTCGGCAAAGAATGACTGTTTGGAGGCCATGATGCCCAGGGGATTAGCACCCCTCGGCACCTAACAAATGGCGAAGGGTTACATCATGACAGCGGGAGTGGGCTCCCACATCAACAAATTAACTGGGTCGGGGGCTGCTGATAGGGGATTGGCCACCCCAATCAGCTTTCATGGGGCTGATAGGCGGTGGCAAGCCACCCCTGCCATGTTTAATTTAATTGTTATACTTGGGGCACCGACCTGTAATGTAGGGTCACTCCTCATTGCAGCAGAATGGGTGACGCTGCAATGACGAGGCAGACCCTCATTGCAATGGCAAAATGTCAGCTTGTTGTCACTTTTGGAGACCAGTTTCATCGGCACACTGTGCCTCCATTGGTCCACCAGTGCCAAGCCCCCAAATGCAGTGCCTCTGTTGGCTGCCACAGTGCTGCACCTCCACAACCGGCTTCTCTCCTAAGCTGCCGCATAATGTGTCTTGCACATGTGCGCAAGCAAACTTAAAAAGGTGAAAGAGTTTAGGAGACAGAAATCCCCTGGCAGATTTATTAGTTATGAATAGCTCAAAACAGGGCTTAAGATCACCTGACCAGTCATGGTTAGTAACTCCTTTATGCAGAACTGTTATGGGACAAAAAATGTTTTCTTGTGCAGTAAAATAAGAAATGAGTTTCCAAAAGAGATTAGATTACCTCATCCCTACAAGTCTTTCCACAGAAGTTGTTAAAGGGTACCTAAATAGGGCCGTTTTTAAAAACATGTTTTCTGAAGCAACATTACAAGATTTTGCAGCCGTGAGTATTGAGAAGCATATCCTATCTTGTACAGTAGTCCTGAATGCATCGTTAGTGAAATGGAGCAATGAAAAAATATTGCCATGCAGTTATAATCGTGGCATCCTGCTTCCTGAAGCGCGATGCCGATTCTGAGCATGTACGTGCCTTGCGCCACAATGATGACGTGATCTGAGTTGAATTCACCGAGCGGGAACATGGTTTCCCATATTTAGCATGTCTGCATGTATTACTACGAAGTGCAGCAAGGAGTACAACTCAACACAAATAATGCTGCTAACCTTGAGGTGTTACCTACTTTCTATGTGTGTTTCATGTATGGAGAAAAAATCAGTCAAACAATGTTTTTATTTTGCATTTGATTGGCCCATGTCTGAACATACCATTGTAGCAATAAATGAAGAATGAATATGTTTTCTCAGTTGTCACTGCAATCAGATTTATTCAGTCCTGCATAAAAAGAGCTGTATTGCCAGACACACATTCATGCTGCATGGCAGTGATAGTGTCATTTGTATGTCTCGTGCCTCGTCTCAATTTTGTATCCCTAAGTGCATTTGCTTCTGAATACACACTGTGAGTACATTCTGCCGTTCTGTTCTGCTTCTTGTATGACAGATGCTGCTGATGTTTCCGGGAGTGGCCATGCCTCATATAACTGAATTTCACAGGGACGTAATGTTTTACTGCTTGTCATTGATTGGTAATAATTTTAAAATAATTCAATAAACATGACATAAAATGATTATGTGTGTGCTTGCATTTTTTCTTGTACTACAGTGTATTTCTTATGTATATGCATCAGTACTAAACATATGATAATTTTGGAGAGAAAACTGTATATTCCAATTGACAGTGGTCAGATACAATAGTGACAGAGACAGACTCCTGACTTACCATTAGCTCTGACTGGATCACTTCACAAAACAGTATTAAATATTTTCATTAATTTATTCTGAAGCTGTTCAATATATATTTTATCAAACACATTGTCGTGATGCCATACTGCGTTCTGTATGGTTGCACAAACAAAAGTTCTGAAGGGTGCGGACTTCATTTTTTTTTTTGTTTCCAAAGGATTCCAAGTCAAAGAAGGCTTGGATTCATATTTGCCGATGTAAGGATTTTAAGCCATCAATTTATAGTCGTGTTTGTTTAGCTAACTTTGATCGTTCTGCCTATGAGCGAGATCCTCAAAAGTTAGCATCTTTTGGGTGGTTAAATGCTAAACCAAAACTCAAGGCAGATGCAGTGCCATCAATATTGTATCCCTCTGCCAAAAATGAGAAAGACCTATGCCCTACATGAACAGCATATGTGAAACGAAGCCATATTCAGGTATGTCAATAGTGTAGTTACCCTGTACGTATATTTGTCTATGGTGGTGCTTATTGAAATTGATGTGATATGATGTTATGTTGACTCTGCACTTGGATTTCATCTTTAAACACCAGGAACCTGTGTTTGAGAACATACCCAGGTACTGGATGGTCAGCCGGGAAGAGAGGGATTGACTGTCTGATGACTGCTCACCTTCTCTTGGTGTGAAGGCACTGACCTGGCACTTGCTGACCCCTGCAGAGGCTGCTGACATGGCAATGCGCGGGGTCCCAGTAACTAATGGGGCATGGTGAGCGGTGGGAATATGCCTGATGTTAGTGGCATGCCACACCCCTGGGGATCAAATGGGGAAAGAGCCCTGTGTCCAACGGGATGATGGTTGCCCAGCTCCTGCCGATGCGACACCTCAAGCAGTGCACCAACAATGCCAGCACCTACCAGACTAAGAATGGTGCTGGTTGGCCCACTGGTGCCTTCCCCCTTGGAGGACAGGGACCTGCCCAGCGAAGGGTTACGTCCAGTTTACGTGCATTGAGGATGGAAGGCAGCGAGGGACATTGAAAGGCCTGAGGGAGAGTCCATCCTTGAGCTGGGGGTATCGAAAAAAAGGGACATGAAGAAGGGTAGGAGGAGAAGAAAAGGAAGATTAGGGGAGCAATGAGGAGGCTGATGATATGGAACAGGGGAGCACGACAGGCAGGAAGGCGCAGGACATAAATGGGATGATAGCGAGCAGAAAGCCAAGTAGGCAAACAGATAAGATGGATGCATTAGTAAGAAGTGGGAAAGAGATGCACAGAAAGATACTTGGGTGGGAGGGATAAAGAGTCCAGGACACAGGTACAGGAGGTGACCAGGGACAATAGTGAAGGGCTACCTTCAAAACCCAGATTGTGGTAGGTGCGAGGCGGTTGAGGAGAATCAGACAAAGGGATGAGTAGGGTTCTTTAGATACGTGGGGAAAAGGAAAGTAATGGGGCAGATCAGCAAGATGAGGATAGGGGATGGTTGGGCAAGGAGGTGGGGAACAGACAGAACTCTTAAAAGGTACTTTGCTTCAGTTTTACCAGGGGGGATGGAGGGGCTATGGCTTACGAGGGGGAGCGGGGGTAAACCACACCAAGGGGTGGGACTGGTAGAGACCAGGGGCCTGGATGGCTTTGGGGAAATGGAGTGGTCACCACAGACTGGTGGTGTCCCAGGAGTGCAGGGTGAAAAGGGGGAGGATGTGGATGCTGAAATCCCAGTAGAGAGAGTAAGGGAAGCCCTCGGGTCCTTTCGGATGGAGAAAGCACCTGGGCCAGATGAGATACATCCCAGGGCGCTGAGGGAACTGGTGGATGTCCTGGCAGTCCCTCTAGTGGAGCTTTTCAACATCTCTCGGAGGACTGGGTGGGTGCCCCAAGACTGGAGGGTGGCCCATGTCGTGCTGATCCACAAGGGGATCAGGAGAGGAGGCGGAAATTACAGGACTGTTAGCCTGACATCGGTGGTCGGGAAGTTGATGGAGGTATTGTCAAGGAAAGGCTAGGGGGGTTGCTGGAACAAAGTGGGTACTTGGATGATTTAAGGCAGCATGGCTTTGTCACAGGAAGATCATGTCAGACAAATCTCGTTGAGTACTATCACTGGGTGACGAGGGCCCTGGACCAGGTTAGGCCAGTGGACATCCTCTTTCTGTAGTTGAGCAAGGAATTTGATTCGGTACCCCACAGCGGCTTGTGATTGACTGCAGGTAAAAACCAGTCAACCTAAGTGTAAACAATCAGTAATTATAACCTTTGAAAGTCTGCATTCAGACTGTTAATGTACAGTAGTTATGCATAACTTAATGACAACTTTATATTTTATTCCCCATTTGTAGTCGTAATTTCACCCAGACATACTGCCTGTTTGCAGTTCAGTATTGATGTAATCCGTGTTTTACTGTATTGATTGCTTGTATGTTACATGCCAACTGTTGGTCATTTCCATGTAGGCATTACATGATGTTCTTGCAAATGTGACTACTTTACACATGCACAGCAATGATAAGCAACCTTCAACATCGTCTGCAACACCTGCTAAAGTTAGCACGACATCTATGGAGGCAGGGCTAGAAATAATTTTTTGTGGATGGCTGTCAAAGGGACAGGTGCAATATTTATTTTTATTGTCTCAAAGAATTTTTACCTCACCTGCTGATTTTTGTTTACTAATTTTACATTTCTGTTTCTGAATACAAATAATAACTAGTGTACCCCCTGACTGGTACAGTGCCCTGAAAAGGGCTTAATAACTGATAGGCCCCATAGTAAGGTGTCCTAAAATAGTTAGTAAATATTATCCTTTGGCTGCTACATGGCCCTGAAAAGGACTTGCCAAATGTGTCCCCAGTTCATTTCCCTGATAAGGACTTTTAATTTACTTCCTCCCTCCTCCCTCCTGCTCCATAATAGCCTGAGAAAAGCCCTTAATTAACTCCTTTCTGCTGTGCCTAATAAACCAATCATCCTCCTGTGCTCCTGTGTATAGCCTGGGCACTAAAATTCTCCCCCTACTTAGTTACCCTGACAAGGGCTTTTAACCAGCCTCCCAGTCTCCTGTCTTTGCAGCACTTCCTGACCTGACAGGAGGTTCCATGTGGTCATCCCAGCCCTTTTAAGTCCCTCTCCTTATCTCTAAATACAGAGTCTCCTCCTCTTTCTGCCGTGACTGTGCACCCTGAAAAGGCTTTCAAATATGGTTTTCTTACCTTTATAATGGCTTTTAGTTGGCCTTACTCAGGCCCTCTTAATAGAAAGCTATGAAACAGGTTAATATGCACCCCCAAAACTCTGCTGCCCGAACAGCAGCTAGTCTTGAGCTACTGCTGCGTGCAGCATACAGAGAAATATGGTATGAAGTGCATAAAGACTGACAGCTGCACATGCATAATGACAAAGGAACACATCGTAATCTAGTCCTACCGTGGCACTGTTTTCATTTCTGTGACTTGACTTAAAACCACTGACAGCACAAAGAGGCTATCACAGGACATGAATGGACTTCTCTCAGCATGTGACACTATGATGTTAGGACATGTATAGCCCGGCCTTACAGATGGCAGCAGCTCCTGGACCGTAACGTATGTTAATGCTTTACCACTTGGTGCCTGTCCCAGGGACAGACACAGAAATTAAACCAGCTGTTCCTGGAGGAAACTGGGTGTCTATAACAGGCAGACAGGTGGTTATTTAGACCCCTGTATGGAGGTATTAGCAGTTGGCCACGCCGATACTACCAGGGTAACTGGTGCAGATAAATATCCTGACCTGTCTGACCATTGTGAGTATGTAGTGGAGGATCCACTCAGCACACAAATGATTATTCCACTGATGGAACAGGAAATTCTACTTGGCCTTTTAATCACAGGTCATTCATGTTACATACAGGGACATAATGTGTATTTTAATACCACACATGACTACTACACAGTTGACCTACAGGATGTCAGCTTGTCGGATGTTGGTACTGGTTCCTTCAATGTGTCTTCCACAGAGTCAGAAGTCATTGCATCATGTGACAATCTGTCAAAAACACATACATGTAGTATGAAATACCAAGCCAATATTAGGCTGAAATGTAGATCAAGAGGTACACAAACGGATAAGGCAAGAACAAATTGCTTTTGCACGTTCAACAAGGTAGTGATGTGTGATGCTGAAACACAGTGTAACCTTGATGGTGAGGTGGCTACACAAGTATTTGCTGACACATTAAGTATGGATATTGATGCATCCATTGGGTCAGAAAGTGAATCTGAGCCCCAGCCAAGTATTCAGATACTGACTCTGACTGTGTTCGGACAGTGTTAGTCTTACTCTTTTTTATGTAAGATATCATGTTTGCATATATTGTCATCTGCATGTACAGACCCAGCTCAGCAGAATTATTAAATGGTTTCAGAAAGCAGCTTGGCGTCAATTTTCAAGAGGTGTCATAAATGTTTTTCCAAAGCGACCCCAAAACTAAAACAGACAGTTGGATCAATGATGGTTGTATCTATTGAGTGCACTAAGGGACACAAATGGGAATGGCGCAGTCAAGAGAGTAGTGGGACTGTGCCATGGGGAATATATTGACATGTTCAGCAGTGTTCTGCAATGGTATTACACCATCAAAGGCTTTGCAACTTTTGAGATTCTTGAATATGCCTAAACCATCACTTGTTACATATCATAAGACTCAGAGGTCGTACCTAATTCCAGCGGTCTCAAATGTATGGAAGCAGCATCAGGATGACCTGATTGAGCATGCAAGGAAAGCCAGTAATTCTTGGAAGTGATGGTAGTTGTGATTCCCGGGTCACTCTGCCAAATATGGGCTGTACACCTAATGAATCTCAAAACATGACAGTGGTTTCAATTGACTTGATGCAGGTTAGTGTCATTTCTGTCCGATAATTGATTAAATACATTTCAGAAAAATGAAACGTGCTAAAGTTTGACTTTGTTTTACTTTTACAGAGCTCTCAAGTAAAGAATTCCACGGCAGTGGAACTGGAAGGTTTGAAACGTGGTATTCAATTCCTTAAGGATCATGGTCTAAAAATTTCTGCACTGGTAATGGATAGGCCTGTTCAGGTCTAGTCATTCATGAAGAAGAACCACTCATACATAGCTCTTCACTTTGACATTTGGCATATGTCGAAAGGTATGTGTGTACTAGTTTGTTATGTTATTTTTTTGGGATGGAAATCTTTCCTTATTGACCCCTATCATGCCGGAGCACTGTTCGGTCCTAAGATGTGTATGCACCACCCTCATTTGACTGCCTTAGTGGAATCCTTGGTGGACCACCATGGAGCCGTTCCTGGACCACACAGGCAGAAAGGAGGTGTGGCCCGCACACCATGATGCAATTCTTGTTTCATTGTGTCCCTCTTGTGGTCAGGCAGGCAGGGGTGATTACGGTCTTTGGTGGCACTCCTTCACATCGGTGATCCAGTATAATTCTTCATTGATCTGAGACCATAACATGCGCACTGACTTCAATGCATCTCAGCTGATGTCCGCCACTCATGACTCCTGTCTTTGTGTGCTCTGCACTTGGTGTATCTCTTGCTTCTGCCAAAGGCCAGTCAACTGCTGATGCATCAAACCGTGCCCTCACGTGAGAGGATAACTATCCTCTGGATGTTACGTCCACTCCCTTCCATGGTGACATCCAACAACCGGAGGTTATTCCTGAATACAAAGAAAGTGAAAAAGTTTGCTAACTCATGTTTTTGTATGTTTAGTTGTTTAGCTACTGTTCTGGTTAGCAGCAGTGGTTGGCAAAGTAATCTCAGATCTGATCACTTAAGCAGACTAGCAGCTCTTCTCTCTCTCTGTACTGATGCGTCTTCGGTTGCCTCCACTATCACGGATGTGTTCCAGGGATTACATGTTCAGGTCTCCCAACCTTTCATCATAGGGCATGTGGTGGAACACCTCTGCCACATTCCTTGCTGTCCTCTGCACTCGCTCCAGCCTCCTCACATCCATTTTGAGGAATAGCATCCAGAACTGGACCTTGACCACTTCTCTGTCGCACTTATTTCCACTTTCAGGTCCCTTGATATTTGTCACTGACCTTGCACAGTACTGATGTCAAGGTCACAGCCCCTTAATTTACCACCTAATTTCTCCATACCCCCTTATGCATAGGGACCACATTCACCTGCAGCCTGTCCTCCGGTACCACTCCAGACGCAAGTGACCTGTTCAACAGGTCAGGGAAGGGTGCTGGCACTATATATTTTGCATTTCTTTCAACATCATTTAATACACCTTCATGCAGCCTACTTCCCCTGCAATCTGTTCTACTTCAAAGGTACTCGTAGCCACTCCCCCCTTCCGACTTTGCTTCTTCTTCTCATCTGCCAACCCCTTCTTCCTCCCTTGGAAACTCTAATACCAAATAGTTGTGTAGTAGTGTAAGACTATGTATTTTATCTTTAATAGAAAGTAACTGTTCTTGTTTTATCCAATTCAGTCATTTTCTGAACCCTGGTTTTGTGACATATCATGTAATTCACGTATGCCACTATGTATATGTACAAGTCACAGCGTGAAATGATTTTTCACTCAGGAGTTGGCAAAAACTGGAGAACAGCTCAAAGAAAAACACTGCGAAGATATTAGCCTGTGGATTATATCAATTACAAACCACATGTTCTGGGCTGCTACAACAAGCCCCAATAATCCAGATTTGATAATTGAGAAGTGGAACAGCGTGTTAAATCACATTGCTAATGTACACAGTGGACACGGACATCTGTTCCTTGACTGCTTACATGAACCCATCAGCGAGGAAAAATAATGGATTGCTAAAGGTAAAACACTATCTATTTGCACTCAATTTGTTGAACTTGTTAAATGTCAACAGGTAGTCTGAGCACAATGAAAATATGGCTGCCTAATATAGAAGATATTACACGGTCTGCAGTCATTAACAATTGTTGCATATGGCGAGGTTGTCGTGGTGTTTCATCTCCATGTGAAACTTAAGCATCAAACTTGCGACTGTAAATGATGTCAGATCATACATTTTGTTTTACAGTGTATGGTGTACCATACAGTGTCAATAAGTATTGCAGAATATTTTTTGTCAGTTTTCTGTGGTAGTCTCACTTTCTGCAGTGTTGGGTAAGTTACTTTTTGTATTACTTTCTGTTACCTGTGGAAACTTGTTCCGTAAAGCTCTGTGCAGTCACTGAAGGATGGACAAGTATTGGGAAAAGTAATACATGTTACAGTTACAATTCATTATGTATTTCTGTAGAAAAGCAATACAGGACTGTAACTGATGACATTTATTGGAAACTAATTAGTAACTAAATTACTGTCAAAGAAATGTCATCTGTCATAGTTTTCTATTATTTTCTGTTGTTTTCTATAAAAACAAAAGTTATTAACTGTAACTTTCCGTTGTATTACTCTTTGTAGTACTGTCTCCACCCTTGCTAGTGACTGCACAGAACTTCTTGAATCAAGTTTATAAAGAACGTATAAAGTAATAGAAAAGGTAAGTTACCCAACAATGAATAGCGGTACTGTCAAACAGCTCTGCCAAATGTGGTCAATTTCTGCTCAGTGATTGCAGTGTAATGATTATTAGTCGCAGATGTGCTCATTATTGTTAAACTGCATTCTCAGCTTAAGTGGAGCATGTGTTCACCTGTGCTATCCCGGTGTATCCAGCTGTACCAGCATATCATCTTTCAGTAGCACGTTTGGCATAAAATGTTTCCCTGTTCTGCTACTTTTTTTTTCTTTCCCTTGCCTATTTTCTGAAAGGCCTACCAACATAGAAACTGAGAAACATAGAAGTTGACGACAGATAAGTGCCGTAAGGCACATCCACTCTTCCCCTTTTCTTTTTCTGCCTTATAAATGTGCCATCGGCCTGTGGTTTGTGAATGTCCCATCTATTCATACTCCTCTCTATTGCTCCCTTACGCCTATCTCATGCCTGTTTGAAGTAAACCACTGTATTCATATCCACCACTTCTTGAGGTAGGCTGTTCCACGCATCCACCACCCTTTCTGTGGGAAAAAGAACTTCCTAACAGCACCCCTTAGTCGGCCGCCCTGTAATCTCATGCTGTGTCCTGTTGTCCTATTTTTCTAATATTGAAAAATGTTACAGTCTTTCACCTTGTTAATGCCACGTTTATGAGGATTTCTGAAATGTGTACATTGCGTGATACTGTTAAGGAAATGTATCATTTTAGATGTTAAACTTTATGAAAAGGTTAATGCACCATTTTTTTTTTTACACTCGTTGATTTTAGGAACAAGGCAACACAAGTTGATAGCAGATGTTGTTTCAAGTTTGTACTTGCTTTGCGACCTGCGTCAGGTTTCGCCGCTGCACCAGACCAATGCACTAGAGGTTTTCCACAGTATAATATGCCATTTTGCTCCAAAGTGTTCTCATTTCTTTTTCCCAGCAATGAATGCTCGGTAAGCTACTCATAGTACCAGCATGTAGTGTTAATTTGTTAGGTGTTTTATTTGTTGTGTTCATTCCAGTACATTGCAGCCATGGTACACCACCATGTTACTAACAGCCATTACTCTCTATGTGGAGTATTGCATCCTCATATCCCATCTAGACCTTCATCATTCAAGTTTTGCACCCTGCTGACCGTTTGCAGTAGTGACATGTGTGTTTCATGTCCCCTCATTAACCTGTATTTACCAGTGAGTACATCTTCTGCTGTATCAAACTGTACTCATACTATTAAAAGGGTATGACAAATATACATTTTGGATTAATTGCAAACATTCCAGTGGTGCAATATTAACCTTGCGGTACCAGACAAGTACAGCATAATCATATGCTGAACAACAATAAGCGCGTTTTCAGAATGAAATTATCATAATATCGATAAATCACTCCGTGTTGTTATGTTATTGGTCACTTAATTACTCTGTCGGTGCATTCAACAATCAGCAATGCCTGTGCATCATTACATCAAGAGAGGGTGATTAGCACACCAGTAACATAACCCCTGTTCATGAGTTATTGCGTGCATGAAAGTACAGTTCAAACTGCTGTACCTTTAGCATTATCTAACCCCAGGTTGAGTTATTGTCCCCAGTACTGGAGACAGTAATCCATGCTGTGACTCACTATTGGTTTATATAATGTCTGCATGAAGTCACCCTTTATAAATATGACACCTTTGCTAGTGCTCTTCAGCACCAAATTTGCCATTTGTGAGGAAATGTGTCAATATGCTGCCAACTTCATGTTACCACCCTGTTCGTGATTTTGAAACATGTTATACAGTACACCAGCTATCTATGTGTGCATTAAATATGCTGTTAACATCGACGCTGGAGTGACAGCCAGGGAGCTAAGGATGACTGCCAGAGGCTGTGGGCTTGGCAATGCATGTGGTCCCCACTAATGGGGCATGGTAAACTCAGAGGAGAGGGTCACACTCTGTGAAGTGTTAGGTCCATGTTAATCATAGCACTGGCCTTCAAAAATCATAGAAAAGAGCCAGAATATATAGCACTTTCTTATTTTAAGCAATAATACAACTACAGATAGTGGGCCCCATATAGTTAGTTATACAGAATGTTTCCATCAACTTAATTCAATGATTTCTTAGTTTGTGTGTCCAGTAATTGCTGTAACATTATGAGGAACATCAGTAAACCTATGTGAACAAGGGTACATTTAATTGTGAAAATCATAGTGCTATGTGAAATTCATAGCAGTTCAGAGGTATGGCTGGGGTAATGGGGTTGCTGCTCTGAGTCATTGTGTCAATAATTGCCATACAATGGCTTCATGGACATTCCTGCCCGGAGCTGGGTGGAGCCAAGAAAAGAGGCTGTTAACTGTAATGTTGATTTTGGAAACATGCATATGAACCAAATGTAATGCACAGTAATACTATTCATGTAATATTTGTATTTGTTGCACACAGACACGATGGTAGTACTACACTTTAATGAGAATGTTTCCGTGGGGTGCTGTCAACTCAGATGGTGAACAAAGGTTTAAAGTTGCTTTCCAAAAGCTAAGAAGGCGATGAGGCAGTTGTTAAACCAGTGAAGACTGCAACTACTTATAGTAACCAGTACTTTTACTGTCAAACTGAAAGTTTTCTGAGTCATCAGAACCTCCATCCTCACTATAAAGCTATTTTGCTTGTAGGGTAGTTCCCCATCTCCTGTGTTGTAATATTCCCCCACTAGGGAGAATTGTATCCATATTGCTATAAGAACTGTAAACATTCATCACTTGAAAAAAATACTACTGTATCTCATTCTGTAGTGGCACAGGCTAGCTCTCCTCCTACTGTATTCATACTTTTTCGGTGTATATATATAAATATATATATATTGACATCGTATTACCAATCATTGACTCACATGTAATGTGTTATGCATGAAATTCATTATGTAGGTAAGCAATAATGCACGACATGGTGTGTGTTGTTCTGGGATAACATCACGCCTGGGGTGATTAGGCACAAGGCCGCAGGCCGAGTGCGACTAATCACCCCAGAAGTGACGTTATCCCAGCACAACACACAAGCTGGAGTGCATTATTGCTATTACACAATGGCTCATGTGTAAAACTAACAAAAAATAAAGATGAAGAAGTACATTTAAAGTTTTATTTTTGACATTTTTTTTATGTGGGTAGGAATACTTTATAAAAAAAATAGTGCTGATTGTTTCAGCCAGTAGGTCGAGCTGCTGTTTTTTTTTTTTTTTTTATGGGGGTCTTCTCTGTTGATGCTAGGAACATTTTTCAGTGCTTCTTCTACTGTTTTCTAAAGTTTTTTATGGTTTAATTGTTTTGACACTGTGGTGGTGTTTAAAAAAAAAAAAGAAATTTAATTGAAGACGACCGAACGAGGAGTATGACAAGAGCTGTGCAGTGAAAGACGCTCTTGCTCGGTCTGGTCGTTCAGTCGCTCGGTCGGGTCGTCCACTCGCTGAGATGTCAACTCTGAAGTGAGAGGAGTCGCTGCGTTTTGCTTGGTCTGGTCGTTCACTCGCTGACATGTGAAGTGAGAGGAGTCACTGTGTTTTGCAATAGAATAGAAATAGGAAACCTGCTTGAGGACTGAGAAAACCTGCTTGAGGACTGAGCGACCGTTATGAAGCGGCCATGCGGTGAGTGTTTAAAATAGGCGCTTGCTCACTCGCTGTGGTCGAAAAGGAGAGGGATCGCGAGGCAGTGTTAGCAATAGCATTTCTGTCAGCCTTCACTGAAAGACTGTGTTGTCCGTGTGACAGTGTTTTTTATGTGATTTTTGTAGGGGCAGACTAAGAAGTGAAGGTAATTGTGGCATTAGCGAGGAGGGTAGTGGAGTAGTCAATCGCTGTCGTGGAGTGATTTAGGATTTTTTTTTTTTCATTTGATGCAGTCTCTTGTGTGTGGGACTAGACCCGTGATGTTGTACTGGGATAACATCAGAAGTCCAATACCAGTCTGACCAATCAGAGTCAGACTTTCTTTCTTGTATAATACTTATTTTGCCACAGATTATGTGCATTCAGTGTTCAAAGAGGTGGTTACATTACAATGTCAATACCCTTCGTACAAAAGGCAGCATGTCTGTATGAAGACTATTATTCCTTCTCCAGTTGCTTCAAGGTACAGCCACCCAAACAAGATGGACCTTGTTGAGAACACTCTTCTAGGTTCTGTATACAGACAGCATGTAGCATCACTGCTCAGGAATAAGGACATAAAGCATAAAGTCACACACACCGGTCATGTAGTATACTGTTACTGCTACATCTGTGCTCGTGTCCTCCTGTGTATTTTAGTGTTGCAATTTGTCATTCACTAAAAATAATTGGATTGCACAGCAATCCATAACATTAGTTGACCATTTGATTGAACTATAGTATGATTTTGGAAGTGACGTACTGAGGTTCTAGTGGCACACAGCTGTTCAAGTATGCAAAGTGTCTACTCTTCAAACAATCAGTAAGCATTATTTTAGGATCAAGTATGATGTAGCGAAGGTTGACCAGTACCCACCATTGTCTCAGCCATTACTCAACTTATCCATGTGAAACATGGAATCACAATGACTTCTGAGATAGATCAGAGGATAACATCTATTTTCTGAAGCTGATGTGACTTGGTTAGAAATGAAGAAGCATTTGAAAATATGTGATGCTATACTTACAAACTATTGACAATTTTATTGATAGAATCATATATTGCCATGAGTAAAATAACTCCTTATGTAAGGAATATGTTTGCAGTGTGTAATGATAACATAGACCTCAGTGCGTTGGCGTTTACATGCATGCTGTTTTCTTTTTGGATTGTAGTATACAAACAGAGTTCACATGCATTTTTAGTGCGAGTATTCCAGTAATGGATTGACTGGTTAATGGGACATGTTACACTAAGTAGTTTACCTTTGTTCACATAAGGTAGCCGACTCATTAGGTTTTGTGAAAACATGCAGTGTATTTTTATATGTGGAACACTTTTCACCACATAGTCACAAGCCAAATAGGCTGGATTCTTCAGATGCCGAAAAACTGTCCCTCATTACAAATATACTGCATGTTTACCAAAACTATGAGTGTGGCTATCTTATTTGAAGAAAAGTATATGGTCGTGGTTCTTACAAGGCACCTTGTGTCTGTTGCGGCAGTTATTGTGCCTTCGGTAATTAACCTGTTGCTGTTAATGATAATTTTTTTCCACAATCCATTCTCTAATATTTGTAATACCACTTGTTAACATTCAAAATTAACTGATTGCTGGCACCAGTCCTGATGTCCCAACAATGACCAAATAAGTAGAAGTGAATGCCATCCCAAAGAGCCAAAACAATTATCTTAGTAAATGTAATGGCAGTGACGTGGCAGCTCAAAGTAAACTTTATCTGACCATTTCTTCAGCATTTAAAAGCTGGTTCCTACTGTTGGCGTACCTACTGTGCCCCAACCCATTTGATTACTTACCATTTCATTAGCAAGCTACTGAACATTGAACACTGACCATAAAAATTACAGCCATATCAAAAGTTATATCCCTTGTAATTTGGCAAATGTGTATTGTGGCAAAAAAAAAAAGACTGCTTCTCCTGGTCTGAAAAACACACCACCACGTCAGCCCTGTTTTGTGATGTCAGAAAAGAAAGGCTGCATACGCTCCACTCAGTTGTGTGGGGTGGTATTTTCAACATATTTGTACCCTGTAGTCATTGGATTTTAGTATATGAAATCGGTTGATCCACTGATTGTGTCCCGATTAACCGATTAATCGCTTCAACCTAATAAAATACCAGCACTAAAGGGTATAAATATATTTGAAAATACCATCCCCATACAACTGAATGTGGTGCGGTCATGCAGCCTTCATTTTCTGACATAACAAAACAGTGCTACGTGGGTCGACGTTGGGGCATGCTTCTCAGTTGTTGTTTTTTCCACACACAAATTTACAAAATTACGAGGGATATCATTTTTGATACAGCTGTAATTTTTATGACAAACTTAAGCATCTCAGTAATGAAATGGTACTGAATCCTACATGCTGGGGTAGGCAGGTACTATGAAGCTGCTGTTTAATAATATAATAATGGTATTTGAAAAATACGAGTATGTATACCAAGACTCAGTGGTGATCACCATGTTGCAGATATGCACGTACTGTGCACACGTTATACTGTTAAAGTACAGTTAATGAAGTGTCATAACTTTATTAAACTGTTCAACTGTTGCTTACAAACAGTAAAAATCGTACATTGTGTAACTGTCCTTATGTAAGTCATTATACATTGTCATTATCAGTTTCTTCTACAAACATCTCTGGATTGGATGCCCAGGTGCAGGTTTGAAGTCCGTATAATGTCCTGATGGGAATGCTGTCCTAATCGCCATCACTATACATGATGGTAGAATTTTTCGGTTCCTGGGACCTAGACGATGCCAAATCATTTGTAAAAAACGACGGTAGGCTGCATGGCGATATGACCTAAGGCAACAGAAACAACAAAATCTGAGTTCCTCCAGTACTGCACATATTCAGTTCTTAAATGTGGTCATTAATGACATTGGTGACATCACGGTATTACAGTAAGATAAGAGTGCCATATTCACAGATGAAACAATACTCCTGTTTAGTTAAATTATTCAGTAAAGTAAATAGATTCACTGGCTACACACAATGACATGTATGGCAACATGTATCCATGCATGGTGTGGTTTGCTTCCAATTGGAAAATCTTCACATTACCCATACCCAGGACGCGTTTCTACCGTCCCTATCCGTCCGTCTCACCAGAGATTCCTTCGCTTCGGCGGAAGGATCTCTTGATTCCAAGCCATGCCCGGGTTGTCTCCAGCTCCCAGGGTCTTCACCAAATGCATAGCAGTGTGACAGCATCCCTCTGGCGCCAGGCGGTCCGGGTGTACCTTACCTGGACGACTGGCTGATAGCAGCTCCCTCAGGAAGGAGGCGGGTGGTCGAGATCTGGCCCTCCAGGTCTGCTCTCAACTGGGCCTCCCTTGTCAAGCGGGCCAGTCGGACTTTCGAGCGAAGCAATTGATTTTATTCATCGGGGCGCCAGCTCGATTCTCTCAGCCAGAGCTGCCCGGGCGGACAGGGCCAGGTTCTTCCTCCTTTGCCCCATCATTTCTGGTTGGCAATTGCCCTGTCGGGGACTTCCCTCAAGCCTCCCACAGACTCTCATGGCGGCCTGTACCAGCGTGGTCCCGTTGGGCCGGCTGGAACATGCGTCCCCTTCAGTGGGGACTGGCCAGCCAGTAGTCAAACGCTGCGATCCTTGGACCAGCTTGGCCTTCGGTGACACAGGGGATGGATATACCAGTGGTGGACCGTTCAGATCAATTGCAGGAGGGCATCCCGTTCGTCGCCCAGGGCGACGGTCTCTGTCGACCCGATGCCTCTCTGATGGGTTGGGGTGCCCATCTGGGGTTACGGACTCATGGCCTCTGGTCCCAGCGGGAGTCGATGCCGCATCAACCTGCTGGAGCTCGAGCGGTCCCCCTAGCTCTCACCGCCTTTGCTCCGCTCCTCCGAGGTCAAGTGGTCCAGTCAGACGGACAATCCACGACCATGTACTATCTAAACCGCCAGGGCGGAGACGCGCCCTACTGCTATGCAAGGAAGCTCTCAGAGATTTGGTCACTCGTCTGCAGCCTGGGACGGATCTCCTAGCCATTCACGTGGCAGGCACCCCAACACCTGGCCGATGCCCTGAGCCGGAAAGGGACTGCATCCCACAGTGGTCTCTCTACGCCGGAGGTAGTACAGCATCTGTTCTCCCTTTGGGGCACACTCAGGTGGACCTGTTTGCCTCCAAGGAAGCGAGGCTGAGTCTGTTCATGCCGCCCCCTCAGCAGGGCTCGCTGCAGGGGATGCCTTCTCGAGGCAATGGACCCGGCCCTCTTTTACGCCTTTCCCCATTTCCCTTGATCCACAAGGTGCTTCTCAAGGCGAGGAGGACAAGGCGCAGGTGATTCTGATAGCCCCAGACTGGCCCTCGCCAGTTCTGGTACCAGATCTCCTCAGTCTCAGCTCCAGGACTCAGCAGAACTTCCAGCTTGCGGACCTGCTCTCAGTCAATCAGGGAAGGTGTTCCATCCGGACCTTCAATCCCTACCCTAGCGGCCTGGTTCCTGAGCGGCTAGAGTTCCAGGCTTTGGGTCTTTCCGGCAGGGTCCTCAGTAGTTGGGCGTCCGTGAGTCGACCAGAAAATGCTATGCCTTCAAATGGAAAAGGTTTTTCCATTTGGTGTCAGAACAAGGGCTTGGACCCTTCCTCCTGTTCCTTGGCAAGCATCTGGGACTATTATGGTCCCTTTCTAGTCAAGGGCTTAGGTCCCGGCGACCCTAAGAGGTGCACCTGGCAGCCATCTCTGCTTGCAGGCGCGGGCAGGGAAGCAGTCGATGGCGCAGGAGAAGGTGGTCTGGCGCATTTCAAAGGCCTTGATCACATTTCCTCCAGTCGGAACCCCCACCTCCGTGGGATCTACTGTAGTACTGGCAAGCTCATGGGCAAGCCATTCGAACCTATGCACGGTGTGCTCTCTCACCTGTCGTGAAGACGCCTTCTTGGTGGCTATCACGTACAGCCAGAAAAAGAGGGGAGGAGCTCCAGGGCGCTTTCCTCGAGTCTCATACCTGGTCTTCCACAGGGACAAGGTTGTCCTCGCCCCCACCCAGAATTCCTTCCAAAGGTGGTGTCGGGTTCTGTAACCAGGTGTTGACTCTGCGAGTGTTCTACCCCAATCACACCTCGGAGGCAGGAATATAGGCTCCATACTCTGGATCCCTGAAGGCGCAGCATATTATAAGGCGCGCGGCTGAAGTCGGGAGAGGTTCGCCAGCTGTTTGTCACCTAAGCTCAAAGCCGCATCTGGCAGACCTGCAGCAAGCGGACGATAAGCAGGTGGGTAACCTCCTGCATATCTCTGCTATAAGTTAGCGGGCATGGAGCCTCCCAGAGGGATAAGAGCTCATTCTACCCGCCATACTGCCGCAACGGTGGCTGCTTCCAGGGACGTCCCTATCCAGGAAATCTGCAGGGCTGCTACCTGGAAGTCAGCAAACACCTTCATTACCCACTACCACATCGACCTTGAGTCACGCCGGGATGCTGGTTTTGGGGCCTCGGTTCTCAGTCTCTCTTTCCCAAGTAAGTATATGTGGGGTGTCGTCTTGCCTCCCTCCTCCGGAGAACTGCTAGGAGTCTGCCAATGAGTGTGGATGAACAACATATCCATGTCCCGAAGCCCAGGTTACTCACCTGTAACAGGAGTTCTAGGAATGGTTATGTTGTTCATCCTACACGCCCTCCGACCTCCCGGCCTCGACGCACAACCTGAGCTTCCAGCGGGCCAGATCTGGCGTCATGGGGCGGAGCCGAGTTATACCACCCGGTGGGTGGGAGGAGCAAGCTGAAGACCTTCGGCAAGATTTAAAGCGGCAAGGATACTGACAATGAGTGTGGATGACAACATACCATTCCTAGAACTCCTGTTACAGGTGAGTAACTCTGTATTTACTCCCTGTAACAGGAGTTTTAGAGTGGTATATATTGTTCATCCACACAACCCAACTCTGGCTTGGCTCACGCGACCTGGCTTCCAGCGGCTAGATCTGGCGTCATGGGTGGAGCCAGGGTTTTACCACCGGGTGGGTGGGAGGCCAGCTTGAAGACTTTCTGGCAGATTTAAAGTGGCAAGGAACCTGCCAGACAGTGTGAATGAACAACATATACCGCTCCTAGAACTTCTGTTACAGGTGAGTAACCTGTATTTAATTGCCTGTAACAGTAGATCTTCCACGGAATGGTTTCTTGCAGTAGGTAATTACTTCTGGAGGTTCCAGCAGCGTGCTGTCATGCAGGCAGCATCTAGCAGTTTTCACCAGGGGCTGCCCACATGCGACATCATCTTTCTGTTTGCTATACAAGTGTGGGTGGTCCCTGTTATCCTTGGTTCATTTTCTCGCTGTCTTCAGCTCGTGCAGCAGCTGGTTCAACTTCTGTGTAGCAGTCATCGATGAGAAATTGGATTACAAAATGAATGTCTAAAGATTCTTCAAACAAGCTCTATTTCATTCCTTCCGTGCGGTAGGAAGTTATACCACTTTGACAATCACTTTTTGTGCAAGGCGTGTGGGACCCACACACGACATTAATTCCTGCAACTCCTGTCAGGAGTTTAATAGAGCAACCCGTCGACGACGGTTGCTCGAAATTCCGCACCTTTTTACAGAGCAGAAAATATGTCTGTTGGAGAACCAAGGGGCTCGTACCAAGGGCTCCCCCAGCTCTCGTTATTGGCAGGGTAAGGAGAGGGATACACCCCCCCGGCCGAAATGCCCAACTGCAACTGTTTCTGTGCCTCCTCAGTTGACTGAGTGTCTTTTTACAGCTCTCCTGCGCTTTGAATGCTGTGCAGGCGTTGTCTGCTCCGTTGATGGGGGGCATATACCCTCTCGTCGACGACACTCTGTTGTATTCAATACAGCCAATTACCCAGCTGCTCCATCGACGGGGGGACTCCTTGCTGTCAACGTCTGACATCTTTCAAGATAATCATTACTCAGGCTTGTCGACGACGACCCGTGTTCCACAGGGCAAACCAGTGACTTTTGCCTTAATGAATGCTCCTCCGCTCTCACAGATGCCATCTCATAGATGGCATGCGGACAGAGACTGGGAACCTGGTTTCTGGGATTGTGGATATGTTTTTCTATCCACACTTGTTGGCAGGTCTGACTTCCCCTTTACGGTCGTCAGAACATCTTCAAGCTGGCTCCTCCCACCTACCTGGGTGGTATAACCCTTGGCTCCGCTCCATGACGCCAGATCTTCCTTTCCGCTGAAAGGTTCAGGTTTCCTCCTTGGCGCTCCTGCGTGTAATAGGTCCTGGCTCTCGAATCTTTGTATTTGCTTTGAAAACTAACTTAAACTCATTAGTTTCATTTTCTATTTCTTTCCATGCTACCGAGATGGAAGAAAAATCCAGTTTCTGGGTTTCAGCTGGCTTCGCTGGCTGATGTCTTGCACCGACCCTCACGCTGCGTGCGTTTACTGCCTGAGGCACGACCACGATCTGCAGGGCAGCGATCACTGTTGGTTCTTTTCTCCGGTTCTCGAAGACCATTCTGCCCCATTTCAGCTAGGGCAACTGGAAAAGCGTTACCTGCCGGTAAGAATGCCTGTTGGGTGGTCTCTGCGGCTGCGGGATCCGCTGAACAGCTCTAACAACTCAAGGCCTTCGAGGAGGAGGAAGCGTCCCAGGCCGCAGCGAACTCCTCTTCGTCTTCAGCCTTCATCCTTCTCCAACTGGGATCTTTCTATTTGGCTTCTTTAAAAGAGTTGTGCCAGTCTCTCTCTCGACTAAAAGAGGAGGCCCGTCTGGGTCGCAAGTTTTGCGCTCTCGCAAGAAGGAGTCAAAGAAGAAATGTCGCAACATCGACACTCTTGGGATCTGGAGTGGTCCCACTCACAGGAGACTCCTTTTTCAACTTTGGTAGAAGTTGCGGCCAAGGCCGCTGGTGTCACGGTGCTCCCATCAGACCAGTCTGCCAAGACGCCTGTCTACGCGGCAGAGATTTTTTCTTGAGCCGACAGGTCGTCACCTGATCCGGCTGACGACTCTGTTTCAGACACCAGTGCTTCCAATGACCTCGGTCGGGTCAGCCTTCTGGGTCAGACCTGCTCGTGAAAGAGCCTGACCAGGAACCGCGGGTTTCCCAGACTCCTTCAGAAGTCCCCCTTTGGCCCTGCCCTCGTTTCTCTGCCTCAGCGTTGGACAAGAGTCGCCGTCACTGGTGATCTCGATTCTGACACCATGGTAAGTGGTGGCACCGCTACTGTTTCATCCTCCTCGAATGAGGTGAGGCTCCGGCGCAAGTTGCGTCGGTGCTACAAAGGCTTGATGTGGCAACAGTTGGTCTTGACCGGGTGGAAACTGATTCCAGCTTCTACCCCGGCCATTAAGTGGCTTTCGCCTGAGCGACCGTCTGCCACCATCACCTCCATGGAGGTGTTGGCTCAGGCCCTAATGGCTGAGCCGAAGCCGGCTACTCCACCGATCCAGGTGGAGCCGCCACCCGAGCAGCCGAAATCCAGGGCTCCGAACAAGCAGTCTTGGTCGGCTCAAGGCTTGCCCCATTGGTTGTTGGTCACTCTTACTCCTGACCGCCCAGGGTGGGTTGAGGGTGACGCAGGTGGCCGCTAGCTTTATGAGGACTCCTCTGAGTCCGAAGACTCCTCACTGTGCTCTCGTCCTATCGATGTTGAGTCTGCTGGGGGTCTTTCCGTTGATGAGTCAACCTCATTAATGGGTATTTTTCCGCTCATTTCCGATGCCACGGGAATGGAGCTGAAGCCAGTTCAGAAATGGGCCAAATATCCCCCAACAGATTCTGGACAAGGGATAGTCTGGTGGAGGCCTTCCCTGTGGCTGAGGCCATTGTTGGCCCAGCCTTGGATCTGTGGCAGTATCCCATCTTGCCCCACACCACCTTCTGCCTGGATGGTCTGCCACAAGTGCGCGGTCCCTATCGGTCCATTTTGGGATTCTTGAAGCACCCCTCGGCAGTGGGGTTGGTGGCAGACTCCATCTTCCGGTATTCGGGCAATAAAGGGGACATGGACAGACCTCCGGACAAGGAATCCAAGCAGTTGGATTATTCCGGGAAAAAGGTCTGTGCATCTTTTTCTCTCGACCTTCGCCAAGCCAGCTCAGCTGTGATCATAGCACACTTCTCCCATGTCCTCAGGGGCTCCCTGGATGAGGTTACTCTTCGTCTCCTGGCAGACCTCCAGACCAAGGTCCTGGACCACGGTAGGGCAGTGGCGAAGCAACAACTCCAGACTTCTCTGGACATTAGTGATTCTCGTGCCCATTCTGTAGCGGCCACAGTGGCTATGCGCCACAGGGCTTGGTTGTGCATATCTAACTTTACCACTGATATGCAACACAGAGTAGTAGCTGTTCCATTCTTGGGCACCGAACTGGTCGGGCCTGGCATGGAGGGCCACCTCCAGCGTATCGAAGTCCAGTGCCACCTTGAACTCCATGACATCTCAGAAGGACAAGGGCCCCAAATGTCAGAATTGCAAGCCCTTTCACTCTTCCACTCGCGCAGCCAGACCAGCTCAGCAGCAGCAGGACCAGCAGGCTGAAACTTGACAACCTTTCAGGAAGCCTGGAGGAATGGTCTCGGCGGCCCTCTGCGCCTCGCTGGGGATATGGTGTCTGCAGCCACTCAGTGGCGCTCCGAGGCGACATGGCCAGATCCGAGTTTGCAGTTTTCCACGGTGTCGCGGCAAACAGCGGAAATATCCATGAATTGTGGCCTCTGCTGAACAAACGTGTCCCTCTCAAATGTTAGTATGCCCCCTGAAGCTGCCTGGCCACGCTGGGAGCCCACCCCAGTGTGGCAAAAGTTCCTTCTGTGTCTGAATCCAAATATGAAGAAGGGGAAAAAAATTCTATTGTTGCTTCTTTGCCCTCCCCAGCCTGCACCCACCCTCTGCATACCCCATCCCCCACCTCAACCCATACTTACCTCCGGAGCCCAGCACGATGATCTTCTGTGGACCGGTAACACCGATTGAACTCTTCAAAGCCGACTGCTGAACTGAAGAAATGCCAGTAAACTGTATAATGGACTAAATGGATTTTTTCAACTTCAGTGCATATCTCAGCCATTTCTGGAAATTTTTTCACCAAATTTTCAACATGGGGTTTTTGGGGCCCCACCTCGTGAACTGTGACACTATTATTTTGTTAATCAGTCCTGAAAGGTGGTTTCGCAGTCACTGCGCGGAACCACCTTTCCGGAATGATTAACGAAATGACAGTGTCACAGTTCATGAGATAGGCTTCTAAAAACCCTATGTTGAAAATTTGGTGAAAATATTCCCCAAAACGACTGTTTTACGAGCATGCGTTGCACAGTTCCTACGCACGGTCGTAACTTCGAGCATTTTTAATATTTTCACTCCAGATTTTCAGTATTACCATTTTACCACACCTCCTTATGAACAGTACAACTGTCATTTTTCACATTTCACTCGAACGTGTTTTCGCCCATGTAGCACACAATGGCGCGGTCGGTTGCGAAATCAATGTTACAGACAGAGTAATACAGTCACAGTGATACTGTTCATGAGCAGAAGTCTTAAACTGGCTATGTTGAAAATTTGGTGACAACGCCCATAAAAATGACTGTGTTATGTTGGTGCATTGTGTCAGATATGGCAAAAAGGAAAAAATTAAGAGGTAAACATGTGTCACAGAATTGCTGCAGAAATTGGTGTTGAGTGCCGCAGAAGTTCTGTGGCAAATGAGAACCCTGCCGCAGAACTTTGCTCCGATGTGCCACAGAAAATGGTATCCTGGACATAGCTCAGCTTCTCCACAAAGGAAGTGGTGCACAGAGTAGCGAACCCTCCTTCAGACCCAGGGTTCGCTTCTGTGTACTTTCTGGTACCAAAATGGACGAGGGGCTGGTGCCCCATTCTAGATCTGCATGACCTGAAGAAGTTCCTCAGGTCCTGCACCTTCCAGATGGTAACTCTGGCTCAGATCATACCATCCCTGGAGCAAGATGTGTGGTTCTGCTTCCTAGATCTTCAGGACGTGTCCTTTTACCTCTCGATCCATCCATCCCACCGATGGTTCCTCCGCTTCCAAGCCGAGGGAACCCTCTGTGAGTTCCACCCTGTGCCCTTCGGCCTGTCTTCTTCCTGCAGGGTCTTCACCAAATGCATGGCAGTGGTGGTGGCTTTCCTGAGGAGCCAGGAGGTCTGGGTGCACCCTTACTTGGATGACTGGCTGATGATGGGCCCCTCCAGGCTGGAGCTGGAGCAATCCGGGGATCTGATCCTCCAGACTTGCTCCGATCTTGGCCTCCTGATCAACGAGGCCAAGTCGGAACTCGTGCCCTCGCAGGTGATTCAGTTCATTGGAGCAGAGCTCGACTCCTGTCGAGCCAGAGCTTCGACTCAGTGGACAGGGTAGAGTTCTCGCCTCCTTTGCCCAGTCATTTCTGGTTGGCAATTGTGCCCTGCCTGGGACGTCCTGTGTCTTCTGGGCTACATGCCTCCTCGGCCGTGGCATTTATCCCGCTCTCCTTGGGCTCCTCCTCCTACACTGCTTCTTTTAAGGAGTTTTGTCCCTTCTTTCTCCACAAAGGGAGAAGGGCCATCTGGACATTCCAGTCGGTCCAGAAAGGATTCTAAAGGTAAGTCCCACCGTTGCAGTTCGTGGGAGCGGGAGAGATCACCTTCACCGGACTGTCTACTCTCGACTTCGGTCGAGGTTGTGGCTGCAGCCATTGGCTCCATGATGTCCCCATCAGGTCAGCCAGCCGAGACATCCATCGACGCTGTTGAGATTTTTCTCGACCCGGACGGTTTATTGCCTGGAGATGCCGACAACCCTTCTTCACCGGTTCCCCGGTGATTACCAAGGACTTGCCTGTGACGAAGTCCCCGGTTAAGGTCTCTGCACCAAAGGAGGGGCGGGTTTGCCCCGTTCCCTCTTTGACCCACCCTTGGAATCCCTGAAGGTCTCTGTCTCTGTTCTCTTCCAGGTCCAGCTGGTCCCGCTGCCGACGGTGGTCTCTGTCCCTGCACCGTGGAAGCGGCGTCGCCGCTCATCCTCTTCGGAGGATAGGCTCTGGCGCAAGTTGCATCTGCGCTACGAGGACTTGATGTGGCAGTAACTTTTACTGACCGGTAACAAGCGGACTCCATCGCCTTCTCTGGCCATTGCCGCCCAGGCGCTTGATTTATTCGGCTGAAACGGCTGCTCCACCCATTGTGGTGGAACCTCCGCCCTCCACAACCGAAGACTGGGGCCCCGACCAAGGATTCTTGGTCGGGTCAGGCTTGCCCCATAGGTTGCTGGTCACCCTCACTCCTGATTGACCTCGATAGGTGGAGGGTTGCTCAGGCGCTCTGCAGCTGTTCGCAGACTCCTCAGAGTCCAACGACTCCTCCCTGTTCTCCAGGTTGATTGACCTGGAGTCTGCAGGAGGCCAGTTGGTGGAAGAGAGTCCATCCTCGTTTCTAGGTAAGCTTCGACTCATCTCAGAGTCTACTGGGATGCAGCTCGAACCCGTCCAAAAACGGGCCAGATATCCCCTTACGGAGATACTGGACCGAGGGGATTCCCCTACGGAGGCCTTTCCGGTGGCCGAAGCCATTGTTGGCCAGGCCCTGGAGTTGTGGCAGTGGCCATCATCTTGTCCCACGCCTTCGGCCAGGATGGCCCGGAAGTATGCGGTCCCCACTGGTTCACTCTCTGGTTTCTCGGAGCACCCTCTGCGGAGGGGTTAGTGACTGTTGGCGTTTTCCAGCGTTCCGGGAATGCTCTGGACGTGGACAAACCACCCGATAAGGAATCCAGAAAGTTGGATTACTCTGGGCGGAAGGTTTACGCTGCTTCCTCCCTAGGCCTTCGTCGGTCTAGCTTGGCTGTTCTGATAGCACATTTCTCATCGCCCTTATGGGCTCTCTTGATGGGGTGATTATTCATCTCTGGCTGACCTTCAGATGAAGGTCAAGCAGGTGCAGGATCAGGAAGGGTGGTGGCTAAACATCCGCTCCAAACTTCATTGGACATTGGTGAGTCTTGTGCCCGGTCAGTAGCGGCCACGGTGGCCATGCGCCGCAGAGCTTGGCTGCAGATCTCCCCCTTCACGGCGGACACCCAGCACAAGCTGGCAGACGTTCCCTTCCTGGTCACCGACTTGTTTGGGCCCAGAGTGGAAGACCATCTCCAGAGGATTGAGAAGTCCAATGCCACCTTGGACTCAGTCACGTCTGCCCAGAAGGACAAAGGCCGCTCGCAGCAGCATAAGCCCTTCGCTCCTGTGGCACGCCTGGCCCAGCAACACCAGTATCAGGGCCAGCAGGCTCACACTTAGGCCCATAAGGCCAAGTCTGCCACTTCCTCTAGTAGGAAGCCTGGAGGCAAGGGTCAGGAGGTTCCTTCCTCCAAGCCTGCCCAGTGATGGGTTGAAGGTAATGCCTCCAACCTCGTCCCTCCTCCCAGGTTCCCCCTGGCGGGACGGCTCTGCCACTTCTTTCCCTTCTGGTCCGCTATCACCATGGACGCTGGGTGCTAGAAGTGGTGCGGGGATCTGCCTCTGGAATTGAGCAGTCATTCTCTTCCCCATCGAGCCGCTCCCACGGGAGCTACGGGTTCGCAGCCTCTGTCAGCTCATCGGCCGACATTGCCTTGCTCCTCCAGAAGGAGGTGATCAGCGTAGCGGACACTCCTCCAGACCAGGGTTTGTGTCCAGGTACTTCCTGGTCCCAAAGCGGACGAGGGACTGGCGCCCCAGTCTCGACCTGCACGATCTGAACAAGTTCCAAGGCCTCGCACCTTCAGGATGGTCACTCTAGTTCAGATCATTCCATCCTTGGAACCAGGCGTGTGGTTCTGTTCTCTGGACCTTCAGGACGTTCTTTACATCCCAATCCGTCCGTCTCATCAGCGATTCCTCCGCTTCCGAGCTGAGGGATCTCTCGATTCAGGCCATGCCCTTCAGCCTCTCTCCAGCTCCCATGGTCTTCACCAAATGCATGGCAGTGGTGACAGCATTCCTGCGGCGCCGAGGAGTCTGGGTGTACCCTTACCTGGATGACTGGCTGATTGCAGCCCCCTCCAGGTTGGAGGTGGAGTGGTCCAGGGATCTGGCCCTCCAGGTCTGCTCTCAGATTGGCCTCCTCATCAACGAGGCCAAATCGGAACTTGTGCCATTGGAGGTGGTTCAGTTCATCGGGGCAGAGCTTGACTCTCTTCAAGCCAGAGCCTGGCTCCTGTCAGACAGGGCCGAGGTCCTTTCCTCCTTTGCCCAGTCATTTCTGGTTGGGCAATTGCACTCTGCCTGGGACTTCCTGGGCCTCATGGTGGCCTGCATCAGCGTGGTCCGTTGGGCCTGCTGGCATGTGCGTCCCCTGCAATGGGGGCTGGCCAGCCAGTGGTCACAGCGCTCCGGTCCCCTGGACCAGCCAGTGACAGTGACCTAGGAGATGTTGGACGGCCTGCAGTGGTGGCTCGTCCCAGCTCACCTGTAGCAGGGTATCCCGTTCATCCGAACAGACTGTCGCTCTAACGACTGATGCCTCTCTGATGGGTTGGGGTACCCGTCTGGAGGAGCTCGGAGCCCACGGCCTCTGGTTCCCTTAGGAGTCTCAATGCCACATCAACCTGCTGGAGCTTCGCGCGGTTCGACTAGCCCTCACTGCCTTTGCTCTGTTTGTACAGGGTCAGGTGGTTCAGGTCCAGACACCATGATCGTGTACTATCTCAGCCGTCAGGGCGGGATGCACTCCTTGCCTCTGTGTAAGGAGGCTGTCCACATTTGGTCTCTCGTGATCAGCCTGGAGGCAGCTCTCCTAGCCATCCATGTGGCAGGAGCTTCCAGCAGTCTGTCCGATGCCCTCATCTGGATAGGCGCTGCTTCTCATGAGTGGTCTCTCCTGCCGGAGGTAGTACAAGACCTGTTCTTCTCTGGGGCTACCCTCAGGTGGATCTGTTTGCCTCCAGGCAGAATGCGTGCTGAGGCTGTTTCATGCCCACCCCTCTCAGTAGGGCTCGCTGCAGGGGATACCTTCTCGAGGCCGTGGACCCAGGGGCCTCTTCTACGCTTTCCTCCATTTCCCTTGATCCACAAGGTGCAGGTGATTCTGGTAGCCTAGACTGGCCCTGCCAGTTCTGGTACCCAGATCGCCTCAGCCTCGGCTCCAGGCTCCGGAGGCGGCTTCCAGCCTGCCCAGACCTGCTCTGTCGACAAGGAATGTTCTCCACCCGGACCTTCAATCCCTGCACCTGACGGCCTGGTTCCTGAGCTGCCAGAGTTCCAGGCCTTGGGTCTTTCGATTAGGTCCTCAACATCGTGAGGCGTCCCATAAGAGTCTACCAGAAAATGCTTTGCTGTGTCAGGACAAAGGTTGGACCTTTCTTCCTGTTCCTTGGCTAGCATTCTGGACTATCTGTGGTCCCTTTCTGAGCTAGGGCTTTGGTCGACGACCCTTAAGGTGCACCTGGCAGCCATCTCCGCTTACAGGGTGAGGGCTGGCAAGCAGTCTGTGGCGCAGGAGAAGGTGGTTGGGCACTTTTTTCAAAGGTCTAGACCACATATCCCCTCCGGTGTGAGAACCTCAACCTCCGTGGGATCTACTGCTGGTATTGGCTAAGCTCATGGGCAAGCCATTCGAACCGATGCACAGGTGTGACATCTCTCACCTGTCGTGGAAGACTGCCTTCTTGGTGGCTATCACGTCACCCAGAAGGATGGGGAGCTCCAGGTGCTTTCTATTGAACCTTCTTATCTGGTCTTCCACAGGGACAAGGTTGTCCTTTGCCCCCACCTGAAATTCCTTCCGAAGGTGGTGTCGGAGTTTCACCTTAACCAGGTGTTAACTCTGCCGGTGTTCTACCCCAGTTGCACCTCGGAGGCCGAATATAGGCTTCATACTTTAGACCCTAGAAGAGTGCTTTCTCATTATAAGGAGCGAACGGCTGACGTTTGGGGAGAGGTTTGCCAGCTCTTTGTTACCTGTGCTGAAGCCACACCTGGCAGACCTGCAGCCAAGTGGACGATAGGCAGGTGGGTCACTTCCTGCATAGATCTCTGCTATAGGTTGGTGGACATGGAGCCTCCCAAAGGGATAAGAGCTCATTCTACCCACCATACCGCTGCTTCTATGGACGTCCCTATCTAGGAAATCTGCAGGGCTGCTACCTGGAAGTCAGCACGCACCTTCATTTCCCATTACCACATTGACCTAGAGTCACGCCGGGATGCTGGTTTTGGGACCTCAGTTCTCCAGCCCTTATTCCCCAAGTAGGGGGTGTGCGCCTTTCCTCCCTTCACCCGTAGAGCTGCTAGGAGTCTGCCAACAAGTGTGAATTAAACAACATATCCACATCCCTGGAAATACAGGTTACTCACCTGAAACAGGAGTTCTAGGAGTGGTATATGTTGTTCATCCACACTACCCACCCGACCTCCCCGGCTGCAGCACTGCTTTCCAGCGGTTAGATCTGGTGTCATGGGGCAGAGCCGAGGGTTTTACCACCCGGGTGGGTGGGAGGAGCCAGCTTGAAGACCTTCCGGCAACATTTAAAGCGGCAAGGAACCTACCAACAAGTGTGGATGAACAACATACAGTATATCACTCCTAGAACTCTTGTTACAGGTGAGTAACCTGTATTTTTGGAGTGTGTATGTTGTTCACATTGACCCCCGCCTCCCCAGCTGCGATGCACAAACCTGGCTTCCAGCGGGCTAAGATATGGCATCATGGGGCGGAATCGAGGGTTATACCTTCTGGGTGAGAGGAGGAGCCAGCTTGAAGACGTCCCAGCAACCTTGAAGAGAAAGGCAGACCTGCCAACAAGTGTAGATAAATAACATATTCCGCTCCTAGAACTACTGTTACAGGTGAGTAACCTGTTTTTATTTTTTCTTGGGGCGAGACTGGTGCATTCTGTCTGTCCCATCCCTCTCTTATTACCCCCATTGTTTCCCAACCCCCTCTTTTTCCTCCCAAGAACGGGACATCACCAAAATTGTGACACAAGTCTTGCGTACCATGCGGTATACCCAGCCCTCTGAACCAGGAGAGCTAGAGGAACCTTTCCAGTCTCACTCCCTTTGCCTAAATGATTTCATAGTGACAGGGATACAGTGCCACCCTGGTTGCCTCCTCCTTATGTGGAAGATTATTTGTCAGATGAACCTGAATTACTGGTGAATCTTCTGGCGAGATTGATGATGAAGAATTCCAAGATCTGAACTTCCAGAACCCAGAGTTACCCTGCCTGGAAATCTCTTCCTTGGATGAGGACCTGCCTCTGCCAGTTGCCACATATCTTTCTGATGACTCATCCTTTAGTGAGTTGGTGGTCTAAATGCTGTACAAAAAGTCATGGCCATGGGTTTCTCTGTCACAGAACATGACAAACAACATAACAATATGGCAGAATATCTGGAACAGCCAGAGGAGCTGGCCTTAGTGGTGCTCCCACTGATTCCGACCTATGAAAATTGCTGGCCGCTTGGCATTCATCCTCAGCTATTATTGCTGTCCCACAAAAAGCAGATTGCTTAAATCGGGTTCTCCTGGACCATCTCTTTCTGTCCACCATCCCAGAAGCGGATTCAGTAGTCATTACTGCCACTCATGATTGTACTAAAAAACCCAAACACATGAGTTCCTTACCACCTGATTATAGAATCTTGAAGGATTGACCATCTGGGGAAAAGGATTTTCGGGTACCATGAATATTCGGATTCTAAACTATATATGGGACAGATGGTTAAATACTAGCTGCATCATGGGGTTTCGGCCATAGACCTTATCAATAAACTTCTACTCCCAGGAGAAGGACAAGTTATTGGCCACAGTGTCCACTAGCAGTTCCATTTCCCATGACCAGCACAAGTTGGGATCTAATGCATGGATACCTCAACCCGACTCTCAGCTACTGGAGTCGCTCAACAGTGCCATGCTTGGCTTTGCGTTTCAGGTTTAGCTCCTGATATACAGCAGAAAGTAGCTAATGCACCCTTTAACGGGTCCAAACTGTTCGGACCAGGTACTCAAATGTTGTTAGACGACCTGCAGGCATCGGGCAGAACCCTTTGCATGGTACAGTACATGGCATGTCCCATATTCCGCAGCCCACCTGTCGTATGCAGTATGCCTCCTATTCCAAAAGAAGTGGAAAATATATGTTCTCTTAACAGAGGTGGTTTTCGGGGTCGTGCCCAAGCAGCAGAGGCAACACCTCTGCCATCCGTGGCTCTCGGGAGGGGCTGGGCAACACAGTACCCAGTGAACTATCAGGGCTTTCCTTCACCTCCTGGACCAGGCCTCAGAGGTGGTTGGGGGTCATTTTGCTGTCCATCTGGAGACCTGGAAAACGATCACTTCCGACAAATTGGTACTTCAGATAATTTAGAAGGACACACATTGGAATTTCTGTCCGCCCCGTCCCCTCCTTGGGTAATCCATTACCCACCAGACCATGTCCTTATCCTTCAAAAAGAACTGATAGCACTTCTTGCCAGTGCCTCTTCCACAACATCAGAAGGGGTTTTACTCCCACTTTTTTCTGGTACCCAAGCGAACTGGGGATCTTGGTCGGAATACTAGACCTAAGACACCTGCATTGATACATTTAGTTCAAACATTTTTGCATGATAACTCTCTTAAGTGCCATCGTGCCTATCCTAAAATAAGGAGACTGGTTGTGTGCCTTGGATATGAAGGATGCCTATTTACATATCCCCATTCATCCTGCCCATCAAAATTTCTGTGGTTCCACCTTCTCGTCAGAACACCAGTTTCGAGCACTCCTTTCAGCCTCTCGTCGGCTCCCAGAGTGTTCACCAAATGTCTAGTGGTGGTGACTACAGCCTTTTGGGAAAATGGCACTTCGTCTTTTCATACCTAGACGACTGGCTAATCAAAGCATACTCCAAAGAAGTTCTGCTTGCCTCCAGAACCGTTACTCTGAGCATGTTCAATGGTCTAGGAATAACAGTCACTTGGCCAAAGTTTAGTCCAAACCCGACACAGTCTGTACAATACATCGGAGCTGTGCTTGATACAGTCACAACCAGAGCTTACCTTCCACCTGCTCCTAAGGCTGCTCTTATATCTATGGCCTTGCAGATACAGACTCAGAAAATAGTCACAGCCAGACAGATGCTGAACCTTCTGGGTCACACGGCTGCCATTTTGACGGGGGCATTAGCCCGCCCTGTGGACCCTTCAGAATGAATGGTCTCAAAGAACTGGACAGTTCAACGACAAAATCAGCGTCACTTCTTCTCTGAAGTCATCCCTGACGTGGTGGACAGCCAAAACCAATTTTGTCAAGGAATGCCTTTCTGCGCGCCCCCCCCCCAAAAAAAAATGCAGACATTAACCACAGATGCTTTCCTGGACAGATGGGGCACACACTTGGGTCCTAATCAGACTCCAGGCCAGTGGACTGTCTCTTCCCATCACTCTGTCAGTCTCCTCGAGATGAAAGTGGTCCGTCTCGCCCTTCAGGCATTCCAGCCTTACCTCAAGCCAGGACCATTGCTGATTCAATCAAACAACACTGCAGTGGCGTTTTACCTCAACAAGCAACGGGGCACGAGATTGCACACGCTTTGCCTGGAAACCCTTGCAGTCTGGCAGGAAGCCATCAGGCAACAGCTGTCACTAACGACTGTCCACTTACCAGGACGGTGCAATCAGCGTACCGCCTAAGTTGCCCATCGTCCGTTCATGAATGGACACTTTATGAAAAAGTATTCCAAGACATCTTCGTTATATGGAAACCCCACAGCTGGATCTTTTGCCTCCCCAGTCAACCACTGGCCCTAATTACTTCTTCATTATCCCGAGCAACGAGGAAGGTCTATAGATGCCCTCTCCAAACCTTGGACTGCACTCTTATATGCCCCCCACCATCCCTCTCTTACAACGGACTCTATTGAAACTTCACATAGAACTGGCCTCCATGATTCCAGTAGCACCAATGTGGCTTGCCAACCATGGTGCTCCGTTACAACAGCGTCAGTCAGGCACCGCATTCAGTTGCCAATCAGACAGGACCTCCTGACTCCATGTCAGGGATCCCTCCTGCACTCCAGCCTGAAGACTCATCTTCCCGCTTGGCTCCTGAGGACGCATTAATAAGACTTCAAGTGTTCTCTTCTGTTGCTAACATTTTCCTGGTTTCTTGTAAGCCAGTGACTAGAGAAACATATAATTCCAAATGGAAATGCTTTTCCATATGGTCGGCCTCTTGCTCCCTGGACCCGTACTCTTTTCCGCTAAGATCTTGCACTACTTGGAATCATCATCAGAATCGAACTTAAGTTACTCTTCCTTCAAAGTCTACCTGGGTGCCGTCTCAGCCTTCCACGAACCCCTAGATGGTAAATTGCTGTACCAACATCATTTAGCCAAGGTGTTCTTGAGAGGAATGATGCATATTAAGCCTGCTATTAGATGACCCACTTCTCTGTGGGATTTCGGTTTCATTTTAGAAAAAATGAGCCTCGAACCTTTCAAGCCAGCAGCCTCCTGTGATATCCATTTCCTTTCATGGAAAACATTGTTCCTAGTGGCTATTACTTCAGCTTGCTATATTTCCGAGGTTCATGCTCTCATGTGTAGGGAACCTTACTTCATTTTCCACAAGGACAGGGCGGTCCTTCATACCAACCCTTCCTTCCTTGCTTCCTAAAGTAGTCTCTGAAGATACTGCAAATCCTTGGAGCTCCTGGTGTACTACCCTGAATGCTCCAGTCCTGGTGAACATCTGTTGCATACCTCCCAGTGTCCATTGTATTCTGTGCTATTGCACTAATTGTACCCAGTCAATTTGGAAAATTTCTCAGTTGTTCGTCACCTTTGCCTCTGGCAGACAAGGACTTCCTGTTGCTAAACGAACCCAAGTACAAGTCTATACGTGGACCTGTTCAGGTTCACTCCCCTAGAGCTACGGCCCCTGCTGTGGCCTGCTTCAAAGGAGCCTCCATTTCAGACACCTGCAATGCAGCTACCTGGTCCACAATCAATACTGTAACAGGGCATTACAATCTTGTTATTGTCTTGAAACGTAGGCTGGCCTTTGGCCGTGCAGTCCTGCAAGGTGTCTTATTGTAATTGTCCTCCCATATGGACATAACTGCTGGAGAAGCTCCCAAAAGTAATTACCTACTGCAAGAAATATTCCTTGAAGATTTACTATTGCGGTAATATTTTACATAACTGTACTTTCTAGGAGTGGCATATGTTCATCCACACTACTTAGCATGTCCCTTGACCTTTTAAGATGTTGCCGGAAGGTCTTCAAGCTGGCTTATCCCACTCATCCGGGTGGTATAACCCTCAGCTCTGCCCCATGACGGTGGATCATGCCCGCTGGAAGCTAGGTTGTGCTTCGAAACCAGGGAGGTCGGGTGGGTCCGCGTGGATGAACAAAACATATACCACTCCTAGAACTACTGTTACAGGTGAGTAGCCCCTCTTTTTTTTTTTTTTTTAAAGAGCCGGCCAATCAATGCTACGGTAGCACTACTGGTTGCAATGCTGGTGACCTGGGTTTGGGAACGAGCGTGGCTTGTTGGGGGCCAGTCTGGGGGAAGGTTTGAGTGTTCCAGATGATGCTTTCTTTCTCTGAGGGTGGGAAGACTGCCAGCTGTGCTACTGTACTGCCACCTGAGTGACCACGGGTGGCAGTGCAGTAGGAGTGGCATGGGGTAGGGAGGAATGTAGGCTGGTGCCATGCTGAGCACGTTCATGTGCAGCCCTGCCCATGTCCCAAGGGATGGGACTGAAAAAGTGAAAATGCTTCTGCAGGATGGATACCAGACTTCCTGCAGGCTCTGCACTGGCAATATGGCTCTCCTTCCGTCTGGGACCTGATCTGAGCGGCATGAGGCCTGGCCTTCCGCCCCCTGCTGAGATGGAATGACAAGTGGAGGATGAAATTGGAAGGTAAACACTCTGACACAGATACACATGTAGTGTGCAGAAAACTGAAATTTATCTGCACTCATGGGCACTGTAGTCCTCTGGGAGAGTCGAGTGTTGTGAGGTGAGGGGGTTCGACTCTCAGAGAAGGCATGGGCCATCTGGCATTCATGCATCCCTGACAAAAGATGAAGAAGAACCACTGGTGTTGACTGTGAAGGGCCTCCTTTCCTGCCCTTGTTGACAAAAGGGTGCTGTTGAGGTGACCGCAGTTTTGGGGGGTTCTGGTGGTGGACAGGGGTCGAAGGAGGTAAATGTCCCCCCAAAAAAAAAAAAATTAAATGAATATAATAAAATGTGAAGGATTAACCCACTCCAGAGCATTAATCCACACCGGGGTGGGTGGGGCACGAGGCTGCAGGCCAAGTGACTTCAACCACAGAGGCATAGATTAATGTTTGGTAAATCCATGCTCTGGAGTGGGTTAATTCTCTTACAACTTTATTTTAGAGGTTGACATAATAAATATCTAAAAAGAAACTGTTTACATGCATTTGTAATAAAATAGTTCTTCTGCCTAATGTATTTGTTCTTCTGAGGATGCTGTAGTGTAGTTCTCCACTAAGAGGATTTGTCCTGATGAGGATGCCATTGTAGTTTTACATGTTGTTCTGGTGGAGTGATCTGAAAAGATCACTTTACATTGCTGTCACTCAGGATTTTGTAGAGCGGCAAGGCAACAGTGGATTTACAGGGGATTAATTAATCCTTTGCCAAGTGACCTGGTTTGTCAAATCAGATGCAGAATTTTTGGTACTCATTTTATAATACATTTTAAATGATTACTTTACTTTTTTTTTTTTTTTTAATAGTTATGCCATGTTTAGGGCCATTGATTTTTCCGGGTTTCAAAAATGGGCTGTTTTTGTTTGACTGTTCTGCTTTGGACTTTGTATTCTCATTTGGACTCGAGACTAACAACCTCGTGATTAATCCAGTCTGTTGGTCGGATCATTGCACAGTTATGTTCTCGCTCAGCCCTGCCCTTGTCCATGCCCTGTGGAGATGGTCCATTGCCACCATTTAAAGTGGTTGTCTTGGCAGCAGTCAATGAATATGTCTGGTGTGAAGGCTGCTTGTAAGGTAGGATCAGATTGGAGGAGGTGGTGTTCGTGTATACTAGGGTTATTTCCTTGGCCCTTGATACTGTTCAACCAGTTTGTATACAACTCAGGACTTCTTGCTTAGGATCCCTGTTGTTCGGTGGGGACCTTATGGAGATAAAGGCCATGGGTCAGTGATTGGAGGGTTCTTGGTGGAATTCCAGGACTGACAAGGACAGATTGACTCTGAGAATTCATTACGGAGCGTATCAGAGGGCAGTCTCCCATAAGAAGGCAGCTTTTCCATCTAGGAAGATTGCGGCAGGGACAAACAGACAGGCTCAGCTTTTCCAGGCTGTGGACAGGTTGCTATATCTTGTGTGTGTCCAACCGGTAAAGGCATTTTTGTCTGCCAGTTGAGAAGAGTTAGCTCAGTTCTTTGGTCATTCTTGATTAGGTCTAGGATAACCCCAACTGGGCTGTCGCAGCCCAGCATTGGGGGGGGGGGGGAGACAGACAGACAAGTCCCAAAGAGCACCCCTCCTGTGTGGGCAGGTTTAGGCTGGTATTGGGGAGGAGTATGAGGTGATCTCTGAGCTGTGGCTCATGTTTGGTGAACTGAACCCCAGTCTGATGTGCTTCCAGTGAGTTGTGTGGGTTTTTGGTCCTAGCGTTTGCTGAGATAGTCCAGTGCTGTCTTTTGGAAGGATGTTCTGGCGACTCCCCTTCTGACAGAAGTGTGTTTGAACCCAAGCTGCTTGGCAAATTTTAGATCTGTCTGTAACCTTCCATTTCTAGGAAAAGGTATTGGGAAGATAGCGGGTCTGCAGCTCAATGCACACCTCACTGCCTTTTAAGATCTGTGAGATGCTCCAGTCCTGATCTAGATCCAGGTGTAGTATGGAGATGGTGTTGGTCAGGGTATGCATAATGACCTTCTCAGGACTAGAGAGACAGAGGGGAACTGTCAGTTCTCGTTCTTCTTGATCTCTCCAGCATTTGACACAGTGGACCATGGGCTGTTGGTGGATTACCTAAGGGAGTACTGTGGACTCGCTGGTGCAGTCATCAGCTAGTTTGAGTTTTTCCTCAGTGACAGAATGCAGAGAGTTGTGATGGAGAATTTTTCCTCATTCTCGAAGCCCCTGCTCTGGTGTGCCCCAAGACTTGATCTTCTCACCCATGTTGTTCACAGTGTACATGCTGTCCGTGGGAGATGTCTTCAGATGCTGTGGCTTGGGTTTTTACTAGGCAGTCACGATAACACAATATGACAATAAATCAGGATAATTACCACTGCTGATAATTTATCATGCTAAAAACTCAATACTGTGATTATCACGCAGTACGATATACCCTAATATACAATGATAAAGCACCTCCGCTTGTTTTTCGCAGCGCTCCTCTTCCAGGTGCAGCCATGATTGCTGATTCCTACCATTTTCTATCAGATGTTTACTGTTTTTCTTTAAAATTAGAAATGCAGTGCTGGCCCTGTGGGGCGGAGTTTTGAAGGTCCCGGCACCTCACCTGTTGCCACGCCAGTAAACCAGGTTCAGGAACAGACCTGGGTCGCTAAAGGGCTGGCTGCATGATGGAGGACTGAGCATTGGTGGAGGACTTGCCTTCTGTTGGAGGGGAGAAGAGAGAGAGAGAACAGTGCAAGCCGCTGCATGGTTGCCATCTAGCGGAAGCTGGATGACGCAGCAGTAATAGCCTTCTGACTGTCTGGGTGCAGGGGTTGAGTACGTGCAGCATCTTTACGTCCCACATCTGCACCATTGCACATATGCGAGATTGGTGGAGGGGAGGATATGTGCACAGCTGACTTACCTAATGGCGAACAGGAGCCCTCAGATCTCTTCCCATGTTGATCCTCCCTTGTGAGGCGGGGGTGGGGGAGATGGGGTTGGGGGCAACAGGATGCTCGAAGGCTAGAACTGGCAGTGTCTGAGTCCAAACAGCTATGTCGGGAAGACATTTTATTTTAAAATTGTTGATTATTGTGATAATCAATATATGATAGATGATTTTTACCCAAATATCTAGTGTTCTAAAAATGTGATATTGTGACATCCCTTGTTTTCACAGCTGTGCTGATGATACCCAGTTGCATCTATCATTTGCACCTGGGATGCCTGTTGTGGTTGATGTACTGGATTTATGCCTTGTCGAGGATCCGGGACTGGATGTTCTGTAGCTGGCTAAAACTCAGCCTGGATGACATGGCGGTGTTGGTGATTGGGCCTGGTCATTAGCAGTGTCTGGAGGCTACAGTGGAGATGACTGGCCTGGTACTTGGTTCCTTCAGTCTGGTGGTCCCTGTTAAGATGAAGAATATGGGTGTCATTCTGGATGGAAGATTGACACTTGAGGCTCAAGTGTCACCTGTTGTGGCTTTAACATCTCAGAAACATCTCTCGGATTAAAGGCTTTATCCACGGAAGACTTGCTGTCACTAGTGCATGCTTTTGTGACTTCTAGACTTGACTAGTGTAATTCTCTGTATGTCAAGGTTAGTGGAGGGGTCCTACGATGTCTGCAGTTGGTGCAGAACACAGCCACCAGGTTACCGACAGGCTCCCGAAGTCCTGTCGTGTGATTCCGATCCTGTGTCTTTGGCTGCCTGTGAAGTGGCAGATCACCTTCAAGGTCAGTTTTCTGATCTACAGAGCCCTATACGGACTGGGCCCAGGTTATCTGAATGATCTGTTCCTTATCTGTATTTTTATCTTATTGTATTGTTCCTTGATATTTGAAAGGCGCAAAATAAATAAAAGTATTATTATTATTACTGTTGCTGTGCTTGTTCTCTCTGCTCCTCCAAGGTGCGTTTCCTAGCGGTTCCCAGAGCCAGGCTTAAGACATCAAGGGCAGATATTCAAACTTTGCTAGGCTAAATTAGTACTGCCTGGCATACTAAATTAGCCCAGAACCAATAGCCCGCTGTATTTCAAAGGGGGAATAGCTCTGGTGCTAAACCTGCTGAATATAGCAAGGAAGCTGGGCAAACTGGGCTGGAGTGCAGTGTAAAATAAACCTGGGAAATAAGACTGCTCTGAAAATAGCAACAAGGAAGTGCAAACCACAACAGCAGCCCAGTGCACAGACGTGAAGGAAGGCAGAGGTGAACCATGTGGCCAATGTGTGTGCTAGTAAGGGAGTGGATTCATTAAAGCTGCAAGCACCAGTGCGTGTGAAATTCTGCAGAAATGTACGATGTTTCTGAAATGTCTGTGCGGTGGAAACGTTTGCCCTGGGCAAATATTTGCTGTATTCAAAAGTGACATGCAAATGAGCCTACTTAGGCAGTCTGTGGGCAGACATCCAGATTAGCATCTCATTATGTCCTGGTTTGCATGCAGTTTGGCTAGCGTTATTGCAGGGTCCTACAGCTCCACCTGTAGGTCAGTTTGGATGTACAGGGGCTGCCTGGGTCTGCCCATAGCTCCACCTGTAATTCAGTTTGGAAGTGCATGGTGGTAGCTGCAGGCTATATTTGTGCAGAACCGCATAGAATATTGTCTCCCAGGGGACTACATAGCACAGGCAAAGGTGGTGGTGCTGCAGTCAATTGTCAAACTATAGTTGCTGCTACAGTGTATAGCAAAAAATACAGTAACTAAGGGGCCAGTAGTATGAGGGACACAACAGTGCCTATGTTGTGTAGGGCATCAATGACTGCTGCTCATTACGCAGTAACAGGCCCATCTTGCAGGTGTGTACTGACAGTGAACATTACTGTTATGCTATTGTGTGACTCACAGACGCTGTACCACTGGCATGGGATACTCACAGTGACATATACATGGCTGGCTGTGTGTGCTGGGGTGTCTGTACAGATGACATGGTATGTGGCGGGGGGGGTGCATACCATCGGACAGGTACACTGGTGTTGGGGTATTCCCTACACTGGAGCATTTGCATTACGTGGATTGTCCAGCCTTGTGGCAGCACCCAGTAAGTAGTGCATCCTCTCAACACCTTCCACATCCCCAGTGCTGCATGTGTGTGCTGGATTCTGTTGATGTCCACCGAAGGGTGGTCTGCAGATGTATGCTGTATGGACACACTACCATGGTGTTCACTGGGCACCGGGTCACCACTTAATGCCTGGCATGGCTGGGACTGGTGGCAGATGATGGCAACATAGGTTCCATCCACGTGCAGCATGTTTCTTCAGTGTCTGGTTTCTTTCTGTGTATAATATTTACTGGTTGGGGTCAATAAGCCACCGCTGGCAGACCCTCGCAAACTCCATAGTTCACACTTGTGAATTACACAAAGTTCCATAACTCATGGTTCTATGTCGTGCAAAGTCAGTTTGCCCATTGTTAAGACTACCTTTTCCTGGGCAGTAATTTATACCGTGCTGTGTTGTGCTAAGTCGGCACAAAACAATTTGCACAGCACTGATGTACTGAATATAGATTACACCTGTATTCATGTACACACTCCCTCTTTGCCCTTGCATACATTATAATTTTGCTTGGTGCTATTGCAGTTTGCCACGCTATTTGGTGTTTTGAATATAGTGGACCCGTGCAAACCAGGCGCAAACTGTTTTCGCCCAGCGCAAAGTTTTGAATTTCTGGCCCCATGGGATCACATTCTTAAAGTGGCTGGTCCGCCTGTATAACTCGCTTCCTGGATTTCTGAGGGGGGATCCCTTGGTGGAGGCCTAAAGACTTATTCTGCCAGTTCCTACCTGTTTGTTTAACTACTTCTATTTCCACCCCTCACTGACCCTTTCCTTTGTTTTTCCCCCGCCCATAAACCTTCGGTTGTTGTTCCTTCACTTACTGTACCTGGTATCCCTTGTCTTATTGTAACGTTGTGACATTTGTCAGAATAATCCCACATCTTGAGAGAATCCTTTATATATACAGTCAATTATAAACCCGGATAGTGTTCACCATATGTGCTGCCCAGCCCTGATCTTATCTGTTTCTCTGTAACTGTCTTTTATTTGCTCACTGTGTGTACACTACTTGTCTGTAATTTTGCTGTAGTTGTATATGTCCTACTTGTCCAGGACCATCTTACAAATGAGCTTGCTCAAGGATGATTTTGCCTGGTTAAATAAAGTTTGTTTGATTGATTGACTTACTCAGACAGGCTTTTGATTTGAACTAGTCCCAACTGGTTCTTTCACTTATTTATGCTGTTTCAAGTTATACATTTTAAGTTATATGTATTCAGGTCTCAGATAAGGTGAATGCCAACCTAATGTATTTATTAAAATTTTGGTGACCGGGTAGGTCCACGAGACCAAAACAGTCCCTTTTTCAGGGGCGACCCAGAATTAATTAATTACATCTATAAACATAACAAAATACATACATGTCATTTCAGTTAACAGTCAGTATAGACATAGTGACCCAGTCAGGGATACAGTGGCTGGTTAATTACAGTCAACATCAATAGAAAAAGTAGTATTATACACGAGACAGCCACAGTCAGATTGATGTCCCAATGAGGTTAGCTCTGCAGCAGGGATTCTGCTGACTCAGCAGTAGCAGGTGCAGAGGCTCATTTCCAACTGGTGGACTTTAAGACCCTTCTTGAAGCCACAGATGGAGGTGCATTCCTGGAGACTGCTAGGGAGACCATTCCAGATGGGAGGGATTAAGGCAGCATAGGACCAGAGTCCTAGGAAGTCCCTACATTGGGGACTTGGGAAGTTAGCGGCCAGAGGTTCTTGGTGTTCTCCCAATTTTTTATTTTTGGGTGGAGCTAATGTGTTAATTAGGCTAGGAAGGGCACCATTTGCTGGAGCTTAAAAGCAAGGCACAGTGAGAGGTATGATCTGCCCTCAAGAGAAGGCCACAGTGATTTTAGCCTTCGTTTCAGAGCTTTTACAGAATGTAGTAAAGGGACCCCATATAGCAAGGTTGGAAGGAGTGTACTAGTGGAAACCTTGAGTTTGGTTTCACGAGTGAGGAAAGGGCTCAGGCAATATAGTAGACCTAACTTTTTGGTTGAGTTTCTTGATCAGATGGTCGATGTGGCCCTTACAGGAGCAGTCTTGGTCTAAGTATACACCTATATATTTGATAGTCAATCACTTCAGTTTTTGAGCCATTGGAAAGAGCTGGGGACAATAAATGTGAATGGGTTGTGCCCAGGCTTTTAGGGCCAAATAGCATGGCTTTGCTCTTTTTGCTATTTAGAACTAAATTATTAGTAAGAAACCAATTCTCAAGTAGACCAAGGTCTTGACTAAGAAGGTTATTTAGTTGGACAGTGTTTTGGGAGGACCTATAAAGCACAACGTCGTCTGCATATAAGGTCACCTTGACCCCTCCACAATGTTGAGGCAAATCATTAATAAATAGGGAAAACAGAAGTGGTCCCAGTATTGAACTCTGGGGGACACCATCCACGATAGGGCATTTGTCGGACTTGGCTCCATGCCATCTGACTATTTGTGATCTGCCGTCGAGGTAGTTAGTCCGTGAACCATTGCGTAGACACGATCAAGACCAAGAGATGTTAGTTTAGTGATAAGCTGCTCATGATTCACCCAAGTCGGATGCCTTGGTGAGGTCTATAAAGATCTCGCCAGTTGGAAGGCCATCATCTAGAGCTGTGAAGATATCCCCAGTAAGGCTAATTGGGGCCATTTTGGTACCATGATTTTTCTAAAACCATGTCGTTCAGTTAGTAAATTGTTTTGTTTAACATATTCCTGGCCCTGCTGGTATACCATCCTCTCTAACACTTTACTTACAGCGCAGAGGATGGATATTGGTCTGTAATTCTCAACAAGCTCAATATCCCCTACCTTTAGGGATAGGAATGACCAAGGCAACTTTCCACACAGTGGGGACTTTGCCTTCAAGCACCATCTGTTTAGGAGCCAGGTGATTGCAGAGACAGTGGCGTGGGCTGTGATTCTGAGAGTCTGGGCTCCAGCTTGTCAAACCCAGCAAAGCCAGAGGATTTGATTTTTCTTAGTACTTTCAGGACCTCAGATTTAGCTGCAGGTTTGAAGTGAAAATTAGAGTAGGGGGTTTATTCTTGTAAATAATCCGGGGGGGGCAGAGGAATTATTTTAAAATTGGTCCAGGTCAGTGAGGAATGCATTTGGTGCATTAGCAACATCCTGTGGGTTGGTATAGCGGACACCATTTGCTACTATGTCACTTTTCTCATGGGTGGTGGGCCCCTTTAGAGCGTTAATTTGAGACCAAAAATTGATAAGGTCTGAAAGGTTTTTAGTTTGTAGGTTCTGGACGTATTGTCTCTTAGCTGATTTTAGTTCCTTTTTACGCTTGTTTCTAAATTTACTAAGTCTATATTCCACCCAGTCCTTAGTTAGATTTGTAGATCTGAATTTTTCCCAGGCTTTGTCTCTCGCCCTCATTTGTTTTTTTAAGGTCTCTGGACAGCCACCTTGAGTGTATTCCCTTGACTCTGATTTGTTTAGGGTGGAATGTTTATTGGCAGCTGAGAGGAAGTTATTGATGAAGAAATCAAGGGCCAAGTACAGATTGGGGGCTAGCTTGATTTGAGTCCAGTCCGCTACTGCTAGGGTTTCGAGAAAGGAGCAGGTGTTGAAACTGGAATAATCTCGAGCCCAAAAAATTCTGGGTGGAGGGTTGGGATGGTAGTTTTTCTAGATGCTGAATATAGGGGCATGATCACCTGTGGAATCCGCAGATGTCCTAGCCAGTTTGAAACTACTGGGGTTGGAAGCGAGAATCCAGTCTGTGTGGTTTCCAGACTTAATGTTCAACTTAGTGGGTCCATGTATCAGTTGGATCAAGTTGGCCTCTCGTAAGCTGGATTTTATGTCAGTAATGGTGTGCTGACCCCAGTGGAGGTTAAAGTAGCCAACAATTGTTTTCTCTCACTGAGGTAGCCCCAGGATCAGAGCCAGAGGCTCTTTAAGGCATCTTTTGCAGTCTTAGGCAGGTTGTAGATGTAGCCTATTAGCAAGGGCTTTGTCCCACCGAGCCAGTATTTTAATGGGCATGGTCTGGCATTGTCACCAGGGAAGCATTTTAGGGAGTTTTTTTTACATAGATGATAACTCCACCACATCTATAATGTCTAAAGGACTTAAACCCCTGGAGCTTAACCTCATGCATTAGATTACTAGGCTTGAGCCAGGTTTCAGAAATGGCAAATATGTCTGGGAAGTGCATATTTACCCATGCCTCGAGTTCATACATTTTAGGTTTGTGGCTGTTAATATTCATGTGGACTAGTTTCAGACTTTCGGCATTGGCCCAGGCAACCATAGAAGGTGACGCAGTTGGAACATTAGGACATGGAGGGCCAGGGTTAGATTGAATATCCCTAGTGAGTAACAACAATGGTCAACAGGAATTTCAGGAGTGACCGGAAGTCTGATGTTTGTAGTCTCAAGATATTCCATAACCATACGTGTCCCCTTTTCTAAGCCCATATATTGTGATAAGTGTAGGGTTAAGGTTTGGGGGCACATACATGAGAGTACAGAGGGTTTGTGGGCTGCCTCATGTCCTGTCTGAGATGAGCAGCAATTGGTCTGTGCCCAGGACTACAAGTATGTAAGTACAAGCCAGCACCATACCCAGTACCATATTAAAAAGGGGTCAACTAAGGAGAAGTTCAGGTTAACCCCAGAGATATATGACAGTAACAGGTTAGGAAAAGCTTGGGTGGAAAAATGTGGTGAGAGAGTATCTGGGGGAACTATTGAAAAGTGTGAGGTAGGATGAGGTAGGTGGTTAAGGTCACCCCACTAAAACAAAGAGGCTGCAGCGTCCTCCACTCCAGAGCTGAACCACCCTGAACCTGAGCAAGAGCTATGCAAAAGAATGTCAAAGGAATACTCTGTGTGTGAAGGAGAAGGAAACAGTGACCTTTATGGGCAGCTGGATATAACTTGCAAATGGAAACCTGGACACTTGAATTTATTTTTAATTTAACAGTGAATTTTTAACTATAAATCCTGCACAAATTCTTGGTGTGAGTACACTGCACCACTAAAGGAAATTATGGAATGCAGACAGCAGTGAGTAAGAAAACGAGTCAGCACTGGTATGCTTTTGGAACGGCACCAGGTTCAAATCCGCTGTTGACTGCTCCTAAGATGGAGTACCTCAGCTGGAAGTGGAGGGTGATTCGTACCTGCTAGTCTAAGCGGCGGCGTTTTGGAGCTCCCAAGGCAGCAGGTGTGTGTTGGAGGGGGTCCCGAAGTGAAAGGAACACAATGAAGGGAAATTGGTGCTTAAAGCCACAGAGGTATGATGTAACAGAGGCATCAGGGGTGCTGGGGGGGGGAGGAGGGCAGTTGGCTGAGAAATAATGGAAGGTAAGCGAGGGGGGTTAATGGACTGCAGGAGGGAGCCCTTTAGCATCTTAATCTTAAAATACTGCAACCTATATAACTCCAGATTAAAGATGGATTACAAAATGGAGCGTTTTAGTTTACAGTCAATAAAGCCTGTAAAGCAGGCTGTGGCTGTATTTACAAAACTACAAACGGAACTCCTCAGGCCCCCCAAAGCATGAATTTTACTCACCTCATTTTAGGAAGTACTCTTCAGAATTTTTTTTAAATGAGTACCAATACTTGCCCAACATTTGTAAATGCTGGACACGCCATAGAAGAGTGCTTCATAACGTAACTGATTATTCAAAAGGATCATTTTTTTCCAGATTTACAACACTTGTAGAAACATAGAAATTGTTGGCAGATAAGGACCGCTAGGCCCATCCAGTCTGCCTGTAGGCCCCTATACATTGTGGGCCAGATATTCAAAAGGGTTGCGCTATGCGCAAGTCCGGAATTGCGCCATTCTGCGATATTCAGCAGGAGGCAGTTGCGCCACTGAAAACAGGCTGAGCAACAGCGCAATGCAAATGAATGCATGCTCAACTGGAGGGGGAGGAACCATGCATAAACTGCACAGCCGATATTCAGCCGGGCTGTGCCAAGGATGGCGCAGCACAACCTGCGCCTGCAGGACTTTGAGCCCAAAAAAAGAGCTTAAGTCGAGGGCCACCACAGATGAGCTGCTGTATTGCAGGCGCCAACACAGCAGCTGCCACTCGGTCCCTGTGGCCCCCCCGCAGCCCGATCGTAGGCTATAGTGTACCCCCAAACCAGCCCGATCGCGGGCATCAATGTAGCTCTCCCTCCTCCGTTCCACATCCTTGGTGGTCAGTGGACCGAAATACTTGATCGCGGGTAGAAAGTAAATTAGACCCCCAAACATCTCCCTGGTGGCTAGTGTCCCCACCCAGAAGCCCCGACTGACTGCCGGTAGGGACTGCCGCCCATTGGTGCAGAGCAAGAGCCAATGGGCGTGCACATCCGTCATGACAGCCAGATTTGTGAATGAATCATTCACAAATCTGAGCTATCATCTGTATCTTCTGCGCCAGTAACTCTTATCACTGCTGCAACCACGAGCAGTCAGCTCGGCTAGCAAGTGGGATGCTGCCAGGCGGGAGCCGGGTTGTGGGGCTTCATGGGTGGGTGGGGTGGGGGGACACTAGCCACCAGGGAGATGTTTTGGGGGTTCAATTTACCTACTGCCGCGATCAGGCACAAGGGTGATGTTGGGGGTTCCGTTTACTTTCTGCCCGCGATCGGGCAGTTCAGTCCACTGGACCACCAGGGATGTGAACAGGAGGGGGGGGAGTTTTTAAACATACCACCCGCGATCGGGCATTTCGGTCCACTGGACCACCAGGGATATGTACGGGATGAGGTGGGGGAGCCACATTGCTGCCTGCGATCGGGCTGCAGGGTCCGTCAGTCCCCGATGGCTGCTGCCTGGCAGGGCGCCAGGCGCAAGTCCTCGGGGATTGGCGCACCTACATGCTAATGGCATGCAAATGGGGCCATAATCAGATGCAAATGGCCCCTGCGCCTTTGCATGAATTATGGCCCCATTTGCATGTCACCTTTTGAATATAGTGATTTTGCTCATGGCTGTGGTACTGCGGTGGGCGCGGGTTCCACTGCGCCATGCACAACTCAACTGTGGCTGGGGGTGATATTCAAGGGTTGCTCAATAGCGCAACTCCTTTGAATATCTCACGCCCACCCCAGCGCCATAACCATTTCATGCAGGGCTTGTGGCGCCCAGAACGGCTTAGTTTGAATATCCAGCCTGTATGTATAAATCCCAGTTTTGTTTTGCTCACTGTGTTTTAAACTGGTGAGTAAATTACTCTTGCCTGCCAGCATTAGTTGGAATAATGTTGGCATACGATTAAGTTCTTGTCTAGAAAAAAACTGAAATGATTCCACTTTGTCTAGACATTTGTACGCATCTAAATTTGGTTTTTACTCATCTCACTTTCAAAATAAGGAGTAAAGTACTTATCTCAAAAATCTTATTTGGAGCCCTATATGCATTTGTTCATCTGTGTTTACCTTCCTGATTCTGGACTTGGTTTTTATGATGTGCAGCGCTCATAGCCCCCGGGATTAGGCACTTAAATTACTGCTAGAAAAATCCTAAAATCCATTTTCTGTAGCGCTCCATATTGTCAATGGGTAATCATAACAACTGGGTATAGTGCACCCCTACCAGGGGGAAATGGCACAGCCCAAGCTTTAGAATGTTGGGTACATGAGTATTCCATGCAGCGGCAGCAGCAACTCCCCAGTTAAAGTGATTCACCAAGAAAAGCCCCAGCACCTGAAATATAGGTGCCTTACTATCACAGGACTCCAAAATTGTGCAGATGTGGAAATATTTTTTCAGTAAGAGGAAAAAAAAGCTATATCCTCTGTAAAATTCATGAAACCGGGTCCCATGGACTTCCGGTTATAAGTACCATCCACGCTCTGGCCCCAGTAGCGTAATGACAAGATGCCAGTGAGAATGCAGGCGTGCTTCATTATAATCAATGGGTGGTGGCTGTTATATCAGTTTTTTTAATATTAACATGGCCACTTGGTATTGGAAACATGGGCACTGGTCAACTAACAAGGGCATTGAAACCAGGGAAGGTTTTTCTCTTGCCTTCCTGGAAGGAGACCTTATTGACGGAAGTCCAGTGGCTCAGGACATGGTCGTCAGCATCTGCCCTCAGTCTGCTGCAGCTTCTTGCCCTCATGGCAGTCAGCGATAGATCTAATCCCATGGGCTTGCTTCCATATGTGGCCTCTTCCAGTGGTTTGCTGACGGCCTGGGATCCTTCATCTGAGGATTAACAAGCCAAGATCCCCTCACCTCCGTCACTCCCTGAGTTGGTTAGTGGATGTGCAGCATCTGAGCAAGGGTTCCACTGAAGCTTCCCCAGAGTTAATTCTCACAACTGATGTCAGTCTGCATAGGTAGGGGGCAGTCCTAAACCAGCTGTCCACCTGGGGAAGTTGGTCAGTTTAGGAACAACATCTCCACATAAATGTTTGGGAGATGGAGGTAGTCCGCCTAGCTCTCCTTGGTTTCAAGCCATGCTGCAAGCAAGGAGGTAAAAGTGAGGTCAGACAATGCCATCACAGTAGCCCTACTTCAACTGTAAAAATATTCTATAAAATGTGTTATTACCTGACACATGCTGCTGGGCCAGGCAGGTGGCACAGTGGCCTGTCTGGATCATATGCTCTGGGGTAGGGGGATAGAGGACAGATCATCCTCCCTCGCCTGCTGGGGCGATCCACTGGGGAACTTGGCCACCACAGTCTGGGGAGGGGTCAGAGGTGTTCTGGGACGAGGCTGAGTAGCTGCCTGGTCTGGCTTAAGGATAAAACCTTTTATTTAAAAAAAAAAAAAGGAATATCTGTTACGTACCTGTAACCATGGTTCTGCTGGTGGTTTGCAATTCACATCCACAGCCACCTGCCCTCTCCTGGCAAATGGTGCATGGATACCTGCTTCTAGCTGCAAAGACCTGACATCAGGGGCAGAGTGGGTTGAAGCTAAAAGACTTCAGTTGGCTTGCCTGTTCCTAGGAAGAATGCCAGAGTGCAGATGTGAACTGCATACCACTAATAGAACTACAGTTACAGGTGAGTAACCAGTATTTGCTAAACTTGAGTATTAAAATCTAAGTCTGGTATCCTGAAGTCTGATTTGATTTGCAAAAGGTGTGCAGCTATTAACAAAATAGCCAGGAATTTAAACATTCTAGTGTGAATGTTGAAGGTTCTATACATGGGTCTCTTACTTGACCAAGCTGCTCTTTCTCCATCCTGTTTTGATTTTAATGTGCTTCTTTTGCTTTGCTTTACAGGTGTTGGTTTGTTGGGGTTATATTTTTCATCCTTGGGCTGGGAACACTGTTGCCTTGGAATTTCTTTATCACAGCAATACCGGTGAGTGCAGTGCTACTAATATGCCAAATGTCATGAACCCTTGAATGTCACCATGTGGCAGTACATACATAAATTTATTTTAAGCAGGATAGAAGACAACTGGTCCACCAAATTCCTTTATACCACCAGTTGAGTGGGAATACCTAATCACCCCTTTCAGGAAACTGGCTGAGGGACAGAACCCAGACGGTGGTTGGGGGGGGGGAGAGAGAGTTGTATGGCACCAGAGAGGTAACCAGTGGAGTCCAGCAGGGCTCGGTGTTGCGGTTGGTGGTGTTCAGTGTCTTCATCAGTGACATTGGGGTTGCCATTAGTTCAAGTTTATTGCAGGAAAACTCCATTGAGCAAGCTCATTCACAAGGAGGTCCTGTGACATATAGGCTTACACAACATACATAAACGCAAGCATCACATAATACAAGCAAGATTATACATACAAAGACAACACATGGGGTGATCGCTGGTGGTAATAACTAAAGTAATACAGGGTGGCGACTTATAGATAGCATACTGATACTTGAAGCATGGTACTGGTGTTTGCAATAAATACATTTTGGCAGATGGGACAAACACAGAATAACATGGATAGGGGAGGTAGGAATGGTTTGATAGTGTGAACAGAGTAGTATATACGTAGACAGAGCTAGGAGTAGGGAGGGAAGGGATAGCAGGAGTTAGATTGTTGCAGCAAGGTAGTAGATATGAGTCAGGAGCTGGTGGGTGGAGTTGTTTCTTAGTATGGATGAAGTGCAAACAATAAGTAGTAATATACACGAAGCAATTTATGGTCTTACCAAAGGATGCACATGGCACACATGAAGGGAAAGAGGCTTACTGACAGTTGCAGGTATCTTTTATTTTAGCTGCGCAAAGCACTTTATAGAAGTTAATTGAAACTGTGCTAGTTAGTTTCAGTATGGTCTGTAATTGGTTCCAAATAGAGGGAAGGGCATGCGCAATAGCACGTTTACCAAAGGAGGTCCGCATCCTCGGAATATCCAGCATAATAGTCAGATTTTCTTAGTGAGTATGCACTGTGTGAAATACTAATGAGAGATGAAAGATAGCTCGTTAATTTGTGCAGGAGCAGTTTAAGTCCATAGACCAGCATGGAGCAAACATCTAGTAGTGAGAGATGTCCATCCAACAGCTGCATATAGGTCACAATGATGTGAGCAGTAAGGGAGTTGAGTAATGAACTGTATGCGGTGGTAAAGGATGTCTAGTGTACTTAGATTTGCGAGGGTGGTAGAGGAGTAGATTACATCGCCATAGTCAAGAATGGGGAGAAAAGTGGCCTGGACGGCTTATTTCAATTTCAAGGGAAGAGGGCCTATTTCTAAAGAAGAAACCTAATCTGGCTTTTAGCCTTCTAGAGACATCTTGATATGGTCATTAAAGAGTTTATTAATCCAGATGCCTAGTTATTTGAATTTGGTAACAACTTCCAGAGGCTCATTTAGCATGGTAATGAAATCTTGGGGCAGGGTATTGAGGGTACCTGTGGCAGCACTACGGGAAAATATCATTGCTTTAGTCTTCTTGGCTGGCATTAAGCAGAAGCTTTGCCTTTATAAGATTATGCTCAAGTTGCACAAAGTCCGCTTGAAACACTCCCTTGACTTCAGAAAGCGATGAGCCCGAGGTATACAGCACAGTATCATCCGCGAAAAAGTGCAGATTGGACGTAGATATATTAGAATCAAGATCATTAATATATAATGAGAACAAAATGGGGCCTAGGATGGATCCTTGGGGGACACCTCTAACAATTGGCAAGGCGGCAGAAAAACAGCCCTCTGCTTTTACTTTTTGGGATCTCCCAGATAAGTAACTAGAGAACCACTGAGTAGTATGGTATGTGGCACCCAACTTTGCAAGACAAGTGACTAGTAGAGTGTGATCAACAGTATCAAAAGCTTTACTTAGATCCAAAAAGACTGCTCCCGTTACCTTCTTTGCATCTATAGCAGAGATCCAGTCATTGGTTACTTTTGCTAACGCAGAAATTGTGCTGTGATTCGCCCGGAAGCCAGATTGGGCAGGGTTAATGAGAGAGAGAGAGAGCGCGCGAGAGAAGGTTTCCAAGTGAGATTTTAACTGATTGTGGATCAGTTTTTCAAGAACTTTAGAAAGGATAGGCAATATGGAGATAGGCCTATAGTTGTTTACATCGCATAGGTCTCCAGTTTTGAACAGAGGGAGGATATAGGCTGATTTCCAGCAGGACGGCACAGTAGCAGATGTAATGGAAAGATTGAAGATATGGAGAATTGGGCAGCGAGATGGGCATATCCTAGCCTGAGGAAAAAGGGTTCCAAGCCATCATCCCCTGCACCTTTTTTTAGTGTCTAAATTAAGGAGAGAATCTTCTACTTCTTTGAAAATTATCTCACGTAATTGGAAAGGGCTAGATGTGGAACTAAATGTTTGGGGGGGGGCGGAATATGCTGGTTCACTGAAGAAACAACATAAGGTGAAGAATCGAAAGCTAGCCCAGCTGTGGCAAAGTGGGAGTTAAGTTCCTCAAGTATTAAGGACTTGCTTTCCACTATCTTATCTCTTACAACTAATTTTGTTGGGACAGAAGGGGCCGTGGGCCGACCTTCTATAGATTTAATTGTTCTCCATATTTTGCAAGGGTTACCTTTTGCTTTTTCTAGGGTAGAGATATAATAGTTAGCTTTAGCAGAACATATACTTTTCACACAGGTATTTCTGGCTGCTCTAAAGGCCTGCCAATCCGACGATTTCTTAGAATGCCTAGCTTTTGCCCAGAGCTTGTCCCGGGCTATGAGGGCTGCCTTAAGATGTGGGGTAAACCAAGGGTTAGAGTTGTTTCGTACCCTTACTTGAAGGGGTGTGCTTATTTATCACTCTAGTAAGATTGTCATTGAGGGTGTAAGCTGCCCCATCGACATCTTTGGCTAGGTAGAGGTCTTGCCAACTGATCATGCCCAGGTCAGAGAGGAAAATGTGCCTATTCGTGGATGACACCAAGCTCTCTGGGAAAGTGGACACAGCTGAAGGGATACAGGGCCTACAGGATGATCTGGAAAAGCTGGAGAGGCGGTCCAAGATCTGACAGCTTGGCTTCAATGCCAGTAAATGCAGAGCTGTACATGTTGGAGCCAAGACTCCCAGGATGGAGTACTGCCTGGGTGGAGTATGAGCATGTGCATCAGAGGAGAAGGACCTGGGAGTGATGATCAAAGTGACCTGAAGCACGCCACACAGTGCAAGAAAGCAGCAGCAAAGGCGAACAAGATGCTGGGATGCATATCTGGGGGGGGGGGTTCAGTAGTAGCAGAGAGGAGGTTATGGTGCCTTTGTACAGGTTACTGATAGGGCCACATCTAGAGTATGGAATTCAGTACTGGTGCCCCATCTCAAAAAGGATATTAACCAACTGGAGAAGGTCCAGAGGAGGGCTACAAAAATGATAATGGGTCAGCAGTGTAAGGCATATGAGGAGAGGTGGAGGGTGTGATGCTCTGTCCTTGCTTCTGGTTACCTGTATGATATTATATTATAAATAAATAGTCTGTGTATGAAATGTCTATGTGAGAGATTTGGCCTTTAACTTTCAAGGTCAGTAGCTGAAAGCACACAATGTTGTCAAACAGACCAGAAGAACCAGTTAATTAAGATTTCCTTACAGAAGACTATTTTATTGCCTTATATGATCTGCCCAGGCTTTTGAAGTTGAAAACTAAATGCGAGTTTTATGGTGTTACATGAGGCAGGGTAATTGGGCTGGTGGTTCTCCTTTTAGCATATAACCAGAAATGTGTGAAGACTCAGAATCCCTCAGATCACACTAGCACAGGAAATCAGCCCAAGAGGCCATGAGTGTGGGATTAAGTTCAAAGAGAAATGTTTAATTAAAGACCGTCATATTTGGGGTGTGGCTAGTTACAGATTTTTCAAAGCAATGACTCACATCTCCAGAGGCACTTATGTCAGAAATTATCTAAGGGAGGTTCTAGCTGACCTCATTAAAAGGGAGGTGGGGACAGATGGAGTTAAAAATGAAACATTTTATATGGGATGGTGACATGATTCTAGACTCTGACTGGGAAAGCACAGTGGAAAGGTAATAGCTAGAAAATAATTACCTGTAGTAGGAGTGTTTTTTCTGGAACTTCGTTTTTGTTTTACAAGATTGTGAGTTATATATTGTTCTGTGTTTAATTTTGCGTTTATCATATTTTTAGTAAACAGCCATTTCTTTGAAATACTGCCTGGGTGTCTCTTGTTTCTTTTTTGCATGTGATGTATATGTGATTAAGTCTGACAGCTGGTAAGTTTGATTGTGTTCCTAATCTTAAAGGTAAGAATATGTCTAAGGTCTCATAAGAGTTTTAAGGGTTCATTTTGGAGACCTGGCTGGGTGCCCCTGGCGAAAGATTGTACTGCAGTCCCGAAGAGGGTACATATCTGAGCCTGTACTTGGATATGCTAGCATAAGGTTCACAGTTTGAATCCCTTCAAAACTCGAGGCTAAAGGTGATTCGGACCCAAGGCAGACAGGAGGGTTACTCTGTTACCTGTTCACACTATTGCACTCTGAGGTTGGCACTGTGGGAGCAGAGGGCCTGAACTGTGGAGTGTGTTTGACAGAGGGCACTGAACATATACTCCCTGGAAGACAGGTAAAGAGAGAGAGAGAGGACATGATTGGGACCTTCAAGTACTTGAAAGGGACAAATAAGTTAGTAAGGAGAGTCTCTTTAAGCTGAGTGGCAACCATAACTCTAGGGGCACAGTCTTAAGCTGGAGGGTGGGAGGTTTAGGAGGGAGGTCAGAAAGCACTTCACAGAGAAGGTGGTGGACACTTGGAATGCGCTGCCAGAAGAGGTCATCTCGTTGAAGGTATGGCAACTTTAAAAGAGGCTGGGATAGGCATAGGGGGAAGGTAAGGATCATGGGTAGTGAGGATGGGAGGAGTGGGGAGGGAGGCAGGGACAGTAGCTCAAGCTGTGGACCCTGCAGTATGAGCAGAGTTTATAGACCAGCTGGCCTTCTGCTGGCTTTATCGTACGTTCGTATTTGGAGTACTTGGAGCTGAAAGTTCATTATGGTATCAGTTGATACCATGTGAGCTTTCAGTTTATTCAGGTGCCCACCACTCACTCTGTGTAAAGCAGCTCCTCCTGATGTTTTTCCTAAATCCTCTGATCGTGCCCTGTTCCAGATTCATCCTCCCATGTAACTTAATCATGTCTCCTGTAAGTGTCCTCTTTTCATGGAGAACAGTCCCAGCCTTGGCAGTTAGAGGTCCATGTGTACTTTGGGACTTCATTTTGATCTTCATTCTCTAGCCTTCAGCATTTGCTTCAGTGGTTGCTGGATTTGCAATCGGTAGGGATAGTGACTGGTAAAGTCCACTGTCCCAACTGGTGTACTTAACAGAATGTTATTGTCTCTCTGGTATAAACCAGCAGGGCTAGTTAAGGAAATTCAGCTAGCCTCATACAAAATCTGCCTGGTACTAGTGGCAATTTAGAGCCCTGTAAATGCTTTGCTTTGATTCATTTCAAAGGCATTCCAGGTCTCATGTTGCATATCGTTTACATCGTAAGTAACGAGGGAATATGTGAATGGCAAGAAACATTCATGCATATTACAGTACTAGGCAGAGCACAGACTCGTACTGTATGAGAAGAATTGCTATTTCTTTAGGCTGCATGTGCTGTGTTAAATACGTATATTAAATGAAATCCAATATCCAAGCATGTAGATGTCCCATAGGCTGGCACACTTTGTCTTCTCTCTGCATCATAAGGTACTTTAATTCTGTAACCCCAAAAATAACCAACAAAAACCAGTGGTTCCATGTAGCATTAATTTCAGTTTTGCCCTACTCCTAGTCACTATTTTTAAATAAATTGTTTTCAGTATTTATCTTCCTTTTCTTTGCATACCCACTTCCCATTAGTTACAATACTTCTCCAGTTCGCCCCCAAACAAAAATCAGCATAGAGTTAGGCTCCTCTCTTAATAAAAAGTTATGGTTCATGGTTTATCTTTTTAACCCGCCCTTCAGTTTGGTAAGGGAATCACCGGCAGGCCCATGTCTGCTCAGTGACTAATCCTCTTGTCCTCGGCTGCTCTGTAGATCGGATTCTGGCTGTTCTGAATCATTACTCCTGACAAGGTTAAAAACACCATGTAACCAGAGTATGATGAAGGCCAGAATGAGTGGACTACAATTCCTAGCTTTGCAGCCTGCTACCATCAACCTGGCTGAAAAATACACGCAGCAGTTTGGAGCATAAACTGAAAGTTTTTCTGCCCTGCCTAGCTAAATGAAGTGACCTCACAATTCCAACTCCAACAGCGCATAAACAAAACAAACTTTCCTGCCCTTCCTAGCTAAATGAACAGTGACCATGATGTTTTGCCTACCTCAGGAAGCCGTAAAGCTTTTCAGAGTTTTGTAGCTCCTGTTTCAACAGTGCTCCTCATTATTTTGGGATGGGGGGTGGGAAGGCTTTACTTTTCATTTTCTCTCAGCTGGTCAGTGAATTGTTGCAGTATACAGACTTTTATCAGCTGGGCTGGCTTCAAACTAGACTTTCTCTGCACAGGTTAAATCTTCACACACCACGATCATATACTGTTCATCCTGCGGGGTCCACTCTCTTCTCCCACCTGCTCTTCGCTTCTTCCACTCTGCTTGTGCACATGATTGGATATGGGTGGGCGTTCTTTAAACCCACAGTATCTGCCACATGGCTGAAACCTCTGCTACATGGGAGTGGGGTTTCACACAGCAGATCATGGGTGTGGGGAGGAAGTAGGGATTTCAAGTCATAGTCAGTTTCCACTCCTACAGGAAAAAGTGGGCAGTTTTCAAGCACAGCCTGGCATTGACATTGACTAGCAATTACTGTTAATCAAGTCTACATTTGACTAGCAGTTGCCGTTTTTTGGGTTGCAAATTGCGATGCAAACCTGCTTAGTTTGTCTTGTTCTGTAATAGTAATACAGTACAGCACTAGTAATACATCTTTGCTGCACTCTTCTTAACCTCCTTCCAGCAGATTGAGATTACAACTAATGTCTTTTTTTTCCCTTCCTTCCCATCTGGATTGATGGGAGAAACTTCTGCACATTATGACTTTTTATACAGCAAAGAGGTCTACGCATACAATAACTTGTAAATGTATTACTATATTTTAAATTATATAACTTGGTTTTTAAAATCAGAATAAATTTACTCTGATCACTGTATCACACCACACCTAGAGAACAGCCATTCTGCAAATAAAAGTATAAAGCAATTGAGAGGGGTCTGTTCCTTACTGCTGGTATTGTCCAGTACCCATCTCTGATCTGCAAATCATGCTGCTTTATGTGACTTGCAGCTGTATTCGTCGGCTCCAAGATTTACGTCTGTTTGACGTACTGCTCACCTCAAAACCTTACTTCCGGTGCATGTAGTGTTGGAGGACGGTGGCAAATAGCACCCGATGATGATACTGATGCCAAGTGAGTTGGATAATTTTTTTTTTTGCATAAAAATTTTTTATTTTGAATAAAATTATAAATACACACACAAATTTGTACTCAGTTACATCTTTTCCTTTGACTTAAGATTATTACACAATTTACTAGGAATTACTTGACATTATATCTACTTAGTCTGTCCCATTTGACAGACATATATATTTTAGCTATATAATTCAATACCTCAGTGCTTGGGAATGACAGCAATAGGGCCCCCTTTTTATTTTTACGTATCCCTTCCATCCCAAATCGGTAAACTATCTTGCAGGGTTAAATCCGCTAGCAAGGGTGCCCTGTCTCTAGTGAAACAATCAAACCTGTCCTGTCCGAGTAGGGTCAGTTTCTGCAGGGCCAGGGCATGCATTACCAAGGTGCGTGAGCTTTGTACTGTCGGGGGAGGGTGGGGGAGTACGTGATACCCACGTATTTTGGATACTATGTCTAGCCAGAATTAGAAGAACCCTCACCCATCTTGGCAGTAGTTCCCACTTCTCTCCATCCTCTGTATCAACACCGAACAGACATGTCAGAGGATCCATAGAAATCGCCCTGTTACCTATCTCCAGAGCCACTGCTCCCCAGAAGGTTTGTAACACAGAACATGTCTAGAAACAATGAATATATGTACCTATATCTTGGCCACATCTTCCACATATTGGGGACGTGGCAGGATGGTAGTTATGAACTGTCGGTGTGGGGATGTATATCCTATGTATGAATTTATAAAAAGCCTCCTTAAATTTATTGCAGAGTAGAAGCCTCATGTGCATACGGAGCAGCATCGCCCAATTCCGTTCCGATATCTGGACACACAAATCCCTTCTCCCAGAGTTTCGGGTTTTGAGTGAAAGATCCAGCATACTATGTCTAAGTTCCTGGTAGCTCTTCCTACAAAGCCTTTTGTTTCCCATTTTACTCCTGCATAAGTACTTCTGTCTTTCTCATTTCTCCCATCCCAGGTCCCTCCTTAACCAGTCCAGCCATATAAGCCTTACCTGAAAATATCTAAATAAATCCCCCCTACCCAAGTGTAATCTTTGGCGCAAATCTGGGAAAAAAGAAAGCCCTCCCCTGCCACATACACCTAGATTATTTATCCCCCACGTTCCCACAACTTAAACCTCAAATCCGGCAGGAAGTATGGATTGCCCGACACCGGAACCATGTACGTATCCACCACCACTGCCCCCTTCTCCTTAATCTTCCCCCAGCTTTCCAAAGCTGCAAATACCATTGGATTCTTGGGGACCTGTCCCCTATACGCCCCATACCCCTCCTATGTAAGTATGTAGAGACCTGTGCCTTATATCCCCTCTGCTCTAAGTCTAACCACAGAGCTGTCCGTGGCATATGTATCCAGTCACAGATATACTTCTACTGAGTCGCCAGATAATAAGTTCCAATGTCTAGAAAATTAAGCCTTCCCTTTCTGTGTCTATTTTAGGATGTTGAGACTGACCCTCTGGCCTTCCCCTGCCAGATAAATAAAGAAAAGCATGATCTTACTTGAGACACAGCTCTTGCAGCAGGTTACACCATTAGGACTGAAGCTGGCAGGCGTAAGGACCCACGAAAATTTCTAGCTAGCTTGTCTTCCTGCGGGACCGCCCCCACCCGGCGTCTGTCCGCCTCCGGCGTCAGGCGTAGTACATAAGGCGGTCCGCCAGATTCCAGTTCTTTCCGCTGTCGACTTGCCAGTCTTGACCCTTGGTTCCGATTCTAGCAGTAGCGTGGTAAAGTTTTTCCTTCGGAAAATGTTTTTCTTCGGTCAGTTTATTGTCTGATGTCACTCTCAACCTCGGTCATTCTTGAAGTCGCCTGTGAGGAAGCAGATCCCTTTTAAGGATCCTCATTCGGCCTCGTCCGGTGCCTGAGGCCCAGACCACGACACCGGTCCTGTTCCTTTTGCCAAGGTTTCAACAGCAGAACCCGGATCCGTCGCCAGAAGGCCTACAGGCGTTCCTGCTAGAGGAACAACTCAGACCATGGCCTCCAAGGAAGTTCTTGGATGGCCGCAGGCATTCGGGAAGCATGAGAAGGCCCCTTCCAGGTCCCCGGCTAGGGCCTCTGATTCTCATAGCTCCGGCTCCAGGTCCGACCGCTCGCCTTCCCGGGCCAGTTCTCAGCTTCCTCATGCTGCGGTGAGAAAATCTTCGGGCTCCTCTTCTCAGGCCAAGTCTTCCAGGCCTCCTTCGTCTTCCAAGGCCTTGGTCAAGTCGGGGGACTGCCACCATCATCACAAGTCGGGTTCCCGCCATTCTGAACCCGACGTCAGGTCTGCCTCCTTGTCTCTTCCTCCCCAGCGGAAGACCAAGGGTCTCACCTCTCTTAAGAGACCTTCGGACCCAACGTTGGCCTCTCGCCACAGGTCCCCAGAGCCGTCGACTGGCAGACGACCGTCGCCGGCCAAGCCTATGCACCCCCGGACGCTGGTAGGGGGACCGATGTCCGTGCCTGTCCGGATTGAGAAGAGGACCCAGACGCCTCCGACCGACGTCGGTCAGGAGACCATTAGAGGAGGAGTTAACACAGCCCGAGGACCAGACGGGTGACCCCGGTCCTGTCGAGCCTCCCAGGGAACCCTCCCCGCAACCAGAGGCCCCTGTGGAGCCGACACCGAAACCCGACGACCGACCACCGGTGCCAGGTCCGTCATTGGGTCTTTCTGTCTCAGGTTAAGGAGCTTTTCACTTACTGGTGGGATACCATCAAAAAGGACGTGGTCCCCACTCCACCTCCTCCTAGGCTGGTTACTCCTCCGGTTCTTGTGACCCCTTCTCCATCCGGGTCTGCAGGCTGGTTACTTCCTCCCCGGGAGCCTAGAATCCCTTCAAGGGGGAGACCACATAAAAGGAGACCTCCATCCAGATCCTCTTCTGGGTCACCCAGCCCTAAGAGACCCAGAAGACGCCGCCGTTCACCTTCGGAGGACACGGGATCGGAGTTTTCAACAGGATCTAGATCTCCATCTCCCCTCCACATCCCTTCTTAGGACCCACGTGAGCTTCCAAGGTCTCCTCTGGATGACCCTTCGTTCTCGGACATCATGAGACACATCAAGAGAACATGGGATGGGATGCGGAAGAGTTAGACCCGAAGGCTATGCCTAGTGAAATATCTTGACAGAAGGACCCCAAGTCTGTGGTGGTGTCACCCTTGGTAGGTGGGCGTCACCAAGGCAGCGTGGAAGCGTCCACATTCACTCCCGGCGATGCCGAAGAAAGCTGACCGCCTGTACAAGGCTCCAAGGGAAGACCAGTACTTGGCTCAGCATCCTCAGGCCGACTCTCTGGTCATAACAGCCTCTCATGACCAGTCCCAGAGACCGCAACATTTGAGCACTCTGCCACCGGACCCAGAGTCCAAACAGCTGGACGCTATGGGTAGGCGCACGTATGCTTCCGCTACTTGCGCCATCAGATCCCTGAATTACTTGACCCACATGGTGCAGTTCCAAAATGCCTTGTGGGAACAGGGTCTGGATCTGGCTGAGAAATTGCCAGAAGGTGAGCAGAAGGAGGAGATGTTGCAGCTCCTCCGAGACGGGTTCGGACTGGGAACCAAATGCTACGAGCGGCGTCACGACTCCACAGACTCTAGGCCCGAGCAGCAGCTTCAGGTGTATGCCTCGGAGACACTCTTGGCTCCTGTCTCCGGCTTTACCCGGACGTCCACAAAAACATCATGGACGCCCCATTTGAGGGAGAAGTTCTCTTTGGTGAGCCCTCTGAGAGGGTCATCACCAAGCTTCAAGAGGCCGGGAAGGCGGTGAGGTCGGTCCAGGCAATGTACCGACCAAGGCTTAGTTCCTTTCGTAGGAACCAAAGCCGTTTTTGTGGACGGGCACAGAGACAACAGTCCCGCAACGGCCCACAATAGAGGGGCTCCGGTTCCCGCAGAGCCCAGGGTAGACAGCCCGCGAGCCGAGGTCAACGCCCAGCAAAACCGGCCCAGACCGCAGGCCCCTCCGCCGCCATAGCATGACTCCTTTCCAGCCCCCGCCCCTCAGGATCAACAGGACATCAAGGTCGGGGGTCTCGTTGCGAAGTACCTGCCAGGGTGGCAGTCCATAACCACCGACCGGTGGGTTCTTCAGTTGGTCGAAAGAGGCCACTTTATAGAATTCGCAGAAAAGCCACCCTCGAGGCCTCCTCTGCTCTCCCGTTACTCGGGTCAGCACAAGCCTCTGATCAGGCAAGAAATACTCGCGCTCCTGCAAAAGGGGGTGACAGAGTATGTCCCAGAGAACCAGAGAGGATACGAGTACTACTCCCACTTCTTCCTGGTTCCAAAGAAAACAGGGGACCTCCGTCCGATTCTGGACCTCAGCGACCTCAGTATGTCGGTCGCCTACAAAAGATTCCGCATGGTGACTCTTCCGGGTCTTATTCCCATGCTAAAGAGGGATGCATTTTTATCATCCCTAGACATGCAGGATGCATACCTGCACATCCCTGTAGCTCAGGTGCACAGGAGGTTCCTGCGCTTCGAGTTTCTCTGCCACCACGTTCAGTTCCGAGCACTTCCATTTGGACTGTTATCGGCCCCCAGGGTCTTTACCAAATGCATGGCAGTCGTGGCCGCGTCTCTAAGGAGACAGGCCCATTATGTGTTCCCGTACTTGGACGATTGGCTTCTTATGGCCACCTCCAGAGAGGCGTTGTTACTGGCTATCCAGAGTACCCAGGATCTGTTTCGGTCTCTGGGCATCTTGATCAATTATGAGAAGTCTCTCCTGGTACCGTCGCAGAAACTGTAGTTCATAGGCGCAGTCCTGGACACCGTTCAGGGAAGAGCATTTCTTCCAGACGACAGAGCGGAGCGCATCAGATCCCTCATCAGGGATCTTTTGTCGAACAAGACCATTCCAGCGAGGTAGGTCCTTCGCTTGCTCAGACACATGGCTGCGGCCATTCCGACCGTCCCTTTCGCAAGGCTCCACATGCGGGTAACTCAGTGGATGCTCAAGGTACAATGGGACCAAGGCAAGACCATATGCAGCATCCGGTCAGAATCACGAACGCCGTGATTCGAGACTGGCAATGGTGGCTAGACCCAGGGACACTCTCCACGGGGGTCCTGTGTATAGCGCCGTTCCCGGAGGTAATCCTCAACACAGACGCCTCAGGGCTAGGGTGGGGAGCACACCTGGATGGGGTGAAGTCACAGGGAGTGTGGACTCCTCGGGAGGCTCAACTTCATATCAACGTTCTGGAGATGAGGGCGGTCCTTTATGCCCTGCAGGCATTTCAGTCAGTGATCCCGTCGAGTACTCTCCTGCTACAGACAGACAACACGGCGATGTATTACTTCAACAAACAAGGAGGCACACACTCTTAACCCCTTTGCAGGGAGGCTGTGAGGGTGTGGGATTGGGTAATCCGACACAGCGCTAACCTGATCACAGTACATGTTCTCTGGGTGGACAACACAATTGCAGACGACCTGAGTCGTTCCCAGGCCAGAGTCCACGAGTGGGAACTTCTTCAGGAGGTAGCAGAGGATCTTTTTCTTCGATGGGGAACTCCAGAATTGGACTTGTTCGCTTCCCCATCCAACGCAAAACTGCCCAATTTTTGCTCGCTAGATCCAGGGCCTGGTGTTTTCTGGCGAGACGCGTTGTCCCTCTCCTGGGCGAACAGATTCCTCTGCGCTTTTCTTCCCTTCCCGTTGATCCAGAGAGTTCTTCTCAAACTGCGCAGGGAGCATGCAACAATGATCCTGGTGGCTCCTTTCTGGCCCAGACAGGTCTGGTTCCCCTTGCTAATACAGCTATCCTGGGAACCTCCGCTCCCGTTGCCATTCAGCTCCCATCTCTTGTCTCAGGAGGAGGGTTCACTGGTCCACCCATACTTACGCTCACTGAACCTGCATGCATGGCTCCTAGAGACATAGCCATTTTGCAACACGGGGTCTCGCAAGAGGTTGCAGAAGTTCTTTCTGCAGCCTGAAAGCCGGCAACGCATGCGACGTACGCCATGAAATGGTGCTGTTTTTGTCTATGGTCGCAAACACGCGGCCTTTCCCGTTTAGGTTGTCCGGTGAAAGCAGTGTTAGAGTACCTGCTCTCCCTTTTCCGTTCGGGTCTCGCCTACTCCTCTATTAAGGTGCACCTCTGTGCCATTTCAGGTTATCACTCCCGGTGGGACAGCGAACAGTGGCACAATTGGATGCCTGTCGAGAATTCCTGAGAGGGGTGTTACACCTTAGGCCGCCCATTAAAGACCCAGTTCCTCCATGGGACTTACTCTTTGTCCTGGAGCAACTCACGCCCCCTTTTTGAACCTACCGTAGATTGCAAGCTGTGTTTTCTGTCGTGGAAAACGTTGTTTTTAATTGCTGTTACGTCAGTGAGAAGAGTTTCCAAGCTTCATGCTCTCGTGCAGGGAGCCTTATTTGATTTTCCATCGAGACAGAATATCCCTGAGAACGAATCCTAAATTCTTGCTTACGGTGGTTTTCGCACTCACTGTCAATCAGGACATTGACCTGCCTGTCTACTTCCCTAATTACTCTAATAGAGGAGAGGCGCTGCTCCACACCCTGGATGTTCACCGCAGTTTAAGGTACTACCTGAGCAGAACTAAGCAGCTTCATAAATCGGAGCAACTTTTCGTTTCCTTTACCAAAAGGATGATGGGCCAACCAGTATCCAAACAGTCCCTTTCTCGCTGGCTTGTCCAGTGCATATCATACTGTTATGATATCAAACAAAAGCCCCTCCCGGGATCAGTTTGGGGCCATTCCACTAGGGGAGTGGCCACCTCCTTTGCAGCACTTCGGAACGTCTCCACCTCTGCCATTTGTGCTGCAGCCACTTGGAGCTCTGTACATACCTTTATCAGGCACTATGGCCTGGACATCGCCCACGGTGAAGAGCTGGTCGGGCTCCCGCGTTAAGTACGCTCTCTGTCCCAGAATCAGGACCTGGAATTAACTTTCTAGTTTCCTCCTCCCAGAGTGTTTGCAAGCGCTACCGCTTGGGAATCAGTCCTAATGGTGTAACCTGCTGCAAGAGCTGTGTCTCAAGTAAGATAGTACAGTTACATAAGAACTTACCGTAACAGTAGATCTTGAGAACAGCTCTTGCAGCAAATTCTTCCATCCACCTTCCCCTTGGAGGAGGCATGGCTTAAGCCCTTTTTAACAGAGTTTATACCTTTTGTCTTCTGGCGGTGGATCCTCGGTCTCCCATTTGATGTCGGCCTACGGCCGGAAGTCTCCGGCGGGAGAACTGAGGAATCTGGCGGGACCGCCCCTTTATGTACTACGCCTGATGTCGGAGGCGGGACCGACGTCGGGGGCAGTCCCCGCTGAAGATAGCCAGCTAGAAATTTTCCATGGGGTCCTGACGCCTGCCGGCTTCAGTCCTAATGGTGTAACCTGCTGCAAGAGCTGTTCTCGAAGATCTACTGTTATGGTAAGTTCTTGCGTAACTGTACTTTCCAGTCTCTTAATATCCTTCTTGGAGATTCCCATATATGACATCTATATGATATACACTAACGTAGGTAAGATGTTCGTTTTGATCGAATTGATGAGCCCAAGCCAGGAAACTGGAAGTGCCATCCAGCGTTTTAAGTCAGTCTCTATACTCTTAATTATGGGGAGATAATTTAAGTCATATAAAGACCCCACCAACCAGCCAATTTTAATCCCTAGATATGTAAAATACCCTTTTACTTTCTTAAACCCCCACTCCTGACTCCTCTCCAGTGCCCTCGGAAGTCTCAATAGCTTCGATTTATCTAAGTTCAGTTTATACCCAGAAAATCATGCACATTTTTCAACTAAATTCACCAGGGTGGGCATAGAGGCCTCGGGCTCTGTAATAAATACCAACATGTCATCAGCAAACATTGTGAGTTTGTGCTGCTCCCCAGATGCTCCCTGCACTTCTTGGATCCCCTCTTCTTGCTGTATTGCTATCGCCAGTGGTTCCACTGCCATGAATGGGACTGTGCCATACATTCTGCATCCTCCCATACCAAGTACTCAGAAGGAATGTGTAATCTGTTCTTGACCATGCACCATGTAGGTTAGAATAAAAAGTATACTCTTTTGCTCTTGGGTTAACTTCCCGCCATCCATTTATATATATATATATATATATATATATATATATATATATATATATATATATATATATATATATATATATATATATATCCCCCCCAAAAAAAAAGCAGACCTGGGAATTGTTCCTTAATCAGCATGGAGAGGATATTATTATAGTACGAGGCATCAGAAACCGCTGGGGTGTATATATTACCAAATGTAACCTGTTCTTCCCAATTCTCCTACAAAAAATTTACCTTCCCTGTTCTGGTCTTTAACCACTCTCTGTACCCGAAAAAGGAGGTGCTTATGCAGAAGGACAGCGACCCCATGCTTGTGAGCCTTACAAGAGGCTGCAAAACAATTCCCAACCCACCCTCACACCGATTTTATGTTCCACCACCATGAGGTGGGCCTCCTGCAGCATGGCAGCCTGCATCCCCTGTCTACATAGGGCAGTAAGTAGATTAGTACGCTTCACTGGGGTCGCTGTGCCCCTTACCATTCCATGAACGTATAGTGAGATTCTGTCAGTTAACCTTAAGGTCTGGGTAGCCACTTCACCTTTGCCCTACCAGCATAACCAGGGACATTTTCTCCACCCTCCTTGCAGGTGTCCTGGGCATTAGACCCATGCGCTCGTTCTAATTTAAGGCTCCAATTCTTAACCTCCAAATCCAGCAATTTAGGCAATGTTGTGGTACAGAAATCCAGCACACTCCCAAGCCCCCCGTCTCTCTGGTAGGCCATGGGTGATTATCTCCATGGTAGTTCTGTCGATAATCTGCCGCCTCATTCATATCCTCTGATTCTTTTTGTAATGCAGTGATTTGTGCTGGACCCCCTGCAGCTCGTCTTCCAACCTAGAAACCCATGTCTCAGCCTCTAATTCTGGTAGCCTGAGTCGCCTGCTGGGTCAATACCTCCTGCAGCCAGTTATCAATGCAAGTTTCTAGATTGCAGAGCCGTGGTTCCAATGCCACAAGGACCTGGCCTGTCCACTCGCTCCAGAGCACTGACGGCAGCTGACAATGAAACCTAATTGGTAGCGCCGTCGGTCTGCGCGAAACGCTCATTGCTTGCAGTTTTCCCTGCTGCTCTCTGGTTCTTCCTCGTACCCGAGGTCGGGTATTCATCTGTGGTGCGCCAAAATATGTCCCACAGTCAAAAAGATCACAAATCTGAGCTAAATATTACTTTTTAATTTTTATTTTACTCCGGTAGAGGAGGCGAGGTGTAAACACATCTAGCCTTGTCTGTTGCTCATTAGTGCCCCAATTATGATTTTTAAAGGGGTTTATAAAACTGCACATTGTGCATGGCGATATGTTTGTCATATCAGAAAAAATAAATTGCTACATGTGTACAAGTACTGGAGCCAACTGTTACCCTGCATGAATGCCTCCTGCAGTGCATAGGACTTTCTTCAGTGTTCAGAATTGTGTGGCAGGCACATTGCAGACCCTCATCTTGCAGCACATGCACAGTTCCCAAGGAAAGACCCAGTAAATGAATGGTAACATGACAATTATTTTTATTAGGTAGAACTGTGCGAACAAGCTGATTCTTGAAGTTTTCCATTCCTGAAAAAACATGACTTGGAAAACAAATGTTACAATGTACAAAAGAATTCTTTGAGGAAAATGTGTGCAAAGCAACTGTATTATGGCTTGCAGCCACTACCGAGTATGGCCATTGTTGTTAGTGCAGGCATTACACACAGCAGAACAGGGAACTGACATAGGAAAGAGAGTGTGTGGGTACTGTACCATTCAATAATTCTCAAGCAACCATGGATTACTTGAGAATTAATCAATGGTCGTATGATGCACTTTAACCAATCCTGCAAAACCCTTTCTCTTCCCCATGTTACAAATTGGATTGCACCTGGCATTCATTTGCTGTATCCTGCTAGGAGACATTCTTCTTGTTTTAACTCTGCACGTAGCCCTTTTGCTCCACTCGGGAGCCAGGGATTGTTGTGGGTGGGGCCTGCATATATGCACATACATACATACATATAATATAATATACATATTGTGTGTGTGTGTGTGTATATATATATATATGTGTATATATGTGTGTGTATGTGTATATATATATATATATATATATATGTGTGTGTGTGTATATATGTGTGTGTGTGTATGTGTGTGTGTGTGTGTGTGTGTATATATATATATATATATATATATATATATATATATATATATATATGTATATATATATATATATATATATATATATGTGTGTGTGTGTGTGTGTGTGTGTATATATATATATATATATATACACACAGTATATATATATGTGTGTATATATATATGTGTGTGTGTGTGTGTGTATGTATATATATATGTGTGTGTATATATATATATATATGTGATATATATATATATATTTGTGTGTGTGTGTGTGTATATGTATGTGTGTGTGTGTGTGTGTGTGTACATACATACGTGCATGCGTCGTATGTATGTTCAAAGAAAACTGCACTTGGTTATATAGGTTTGAGGTGCAGCTGCAGGGTAAGCTAACCCCAAAGACAGAGCTCAAAAGTAAACGGCGTCGGGCATCCATTGTAGTTCTAGTCATAGGATTCATTTGTCAGTTTGTCATTTCTAGCAGTGATTTTTAATTGTTTCCTGTATTTAATCCGTGAATACTACATGTACTGCCTCTGGTTCTGTCCTTTGATATAGCCTTGAAATAATGAAGGAGACACAACTATTTTCAGCCTTTTAATTTTGAAATCTTTTTTTTTTTTCTTTCTGTGAGTGTGCAGGATTTGGACCTGTGCCTGTATACAGTACTACTGGGCTTCCTCTAGTGATCCTCTGCAGCAGTCCAGAGCTTGAGTGTCACATGTGGGTCGGCAGAGAATGCTTCACCCAAGTGTGACACCCTGCACAGCCTTGACATTTAATTGGGTAAATGTGAATTAGAAATTGTGTTTAAAAGTTTAGTGCATTACCCAGCATCAAGGCATCAAGCATTGTAAGAAAACATCTATGTTTAATAATATTAAATATATAGAGAATAGTGGCTATGCCAATGTTCGTTATTTTTTTTTTTACACTCCTGAGTTGTGTGATGACCCTGTAAACCTCGAGAGGTTTGGCCTGGTCATCACGCAATGAGGGTTTAAAAAAAATTTAAAAAATCATAACAAACACTTGATATAGCCAGTATTTTTTATAATTGCTGGTGCAGGGAGTTTTCTATCTACTAAAAGAAAACAAGAGACTCTGATTCAGTGGTGCACATTGTGTTTTCTGTGAAGGTGAAGTCTTTCTGTTTTCACATGAGGAGGTGCTTTCTGTCTGGGTCACGGAGGTGCTGGATCCGATGAAAACCACGTGGAAAAAAAAATTGGGGATTGTGAGGAAATTTGGGTTGTGGTTGCTACCAGACTATGTGTTTTTTCAGGGTATTCTTTTTTGTCGGCAGCACTTGGCTAGGTTAACTTCCCAGAGGAAAATGCATTTGAAACAACTGCCTAGTCAGCAGAGTACAACTGATGGCAGTTGTAGAACACTGCAAGACGCTAATGGTGGTTTGACAGCAGCTGCGTTCTCAAGGCGGGAATTGCAGGTAGAAATGCAAAACTAAGCATAGAATGTAAACTGGACACTGTAGTAATCGGATTGCCTGGTTAGTACGGAGTTTGAAACTAGTACTGAAATCAACCATTAATGGGGGTCACCAGTAATTATAAACTGATTTGCTGTGACGCTTGGCCAGCTGGTTATGATTATTGCATGATATTTGTAAAATAAAAATACAGTTTTGATTGTCTCACATAAGACTGCCGGTGCTTCCATGGGTGTGTGTGTCGTCCCCCCCCCCCCAGGTTTCAGTGAAGCTACAGTATGTGTAAACTGACCAGAGGATGTGTGAAATTAAGCAGTAAAGGGAAACCTAGAGTTTCCTGTGTTCTTAATTAAGGCTGTGGCCATCTGGCAGAGGATAAGCCTAATAAACTTTTATGATTTAGTGAGAGGAACCTATTGATAACAGCAATGTGTTAAAATGTCGTAAAACCCTTTGATCTCCTTGAGGAAAACAGGAACCAGCCACCAGTTCAGAAGAAAGTCTTTATTAAAGGCTGTCCTAATTTAGGAAATGTCTTTTTCTAGGAGCATGGATAAGTTGTTCATCCACACTTCTTGGCATGTCCCCTTCCACTTTGTCTTGCTGGAAGTCTTCAAGCTGGCTTTTCCCACCCACCTGGGTGGTATATACCTCGGCTCCACCCAATGGCGTCAGATCTTCCTTTCCTCTGGAAGATACAGGTTCCCTCGTGCTCTCAAAGCATATCGTAGGCCCTGGATTTTACTTGTCGGTTTTCACTAAAAATTATTCTTAGTCGTTCGAGTTAGCGATTGTGCTTTCATCGCATCGGACATGGAGGAAAAATCTTCCGTGGATTTAGCGTTGCTCTTGTGGCCAGAAGATGTGCGCTCTGACCCCCCACCTAACGTCGTTTACTGCCTAGGTGTCAGACATGACACCTCGTCGTCGAGGTTTGCCTGGCCTTCCATCTGGCGTCCTGAGACGACGCAAGGCGCATTTGAAGCTGAGGAGACCGGAGAGAGGAACCCGCCAGTGAAATCGAAGGAGGCAAGGTGGGTGGTTTCTGAGGCTGCGGGATCCACAGAGCAGCTGGAACAAATGAAAGCATTTGAGGAGGAAGTAGCTCAAGCTTTGGCCAATCAAAGCTTCTTTGTTCCCCTGAACCATGGCTCCGTCTTTACAAGCTCCTTCAAGGAGTTGTGCCAATCTCTCTCCACTCTGGATGAGGCACCCTTGGGCTCGCACTCCTCCCGCTCTCGGAAGAGAGGGAAGGACTCTGTGTCTTCGTCTTGACGAACACGTTCCCGGGACCGAGAGGGGTTCGAGTCCCAGGAGCATGCGGCCTTGACTTCGGTCGAGATCGCATCCTTGGCCACTGGATTTACAGATGATCTTCTGTCTGGCCAGGGGACGAGTAATAGCAATTAATTATCCCTTGACCCGATAGACTCTTTGTCGCGGCCGTGGCGACGCGCTACTCGATGGAAAGGACTCTGGTCCTTATGCGTCCCTGATGAGGAGACCCAGCCTGTTGGTGTCCCCATCAAGGACCTGGTTCGGACCCTTGTTTTCTCCGACCCGGTGTCTCCTGATTGACCGAGTCTGCCTCCCGAACTCGGTACAAGGTCCAGAACCCCTCGGCCGGTGCAGAGAAAGGAGCCATAAGTGCTCTAAAGAGGTGTAGCCACCGATACTCATCATCCTCTGACAAGGAGAGGCTCTGCTGAAACTCTCTGACGCCTGTGAAGATCTCATGTGGCAAGAGCTGACTGATTTTGAATGGGCAGAAGCCGGCTCCACCGCTCACCCCGGCCATAACTTGGCTCCCACCTCCTATGCCAACACCAACCCCTCCGGAATCCGAAGCCACCAGTTCCTCTGCCCGTGGGGCCAGTCTGTCTTCCTGCTTGGCCTTTTCCGGTCTCGCCACCGTTCCTGGTGGAACCACACCTAAACAGCCTGAGGGAGGGGCGCCCTCGAAAGAGGACCGACAAGACACCGGGCTTCCCCGACATCTGTTAAGTCACCCTGGACTGCCCTTGGCACATCGAGGAGTGACTTTGGTCAATAGAACCGCTCTACCATGACCCCTCAGACTCGGGCGTCACCTGCTTGCACTGGCCGACGAGGGGATGATGAGCGAAGTTGGGCCAGGGCTGGAGGAAGGCCCTTCCTCCTTCCAGGGCATCCTCCGCTTATCTCTGACTCCATTGGAATGCCCCTGGAGCCCATCCAAAAAAAGGCAGAGTGCCCTCTTACTGATATTCTCAAAAGAGGGGATACCCCAACTGAGGCCTTTCCAGTGCCCGAGGCCATCGTTGGCCCGGCCCTCGAACTTTGGCAGCGTCCTGCTCAGCACCATCTGCCCACATGGCCCGCAAGTACACTGTGCCCATGGGTCCCTTGCGGGGTTCACTGAACACCCCTCGGCTGAGAGCCTGGTGACCGCCTCGGTGTTCAGGCATACCGGTAATTCGGCTGATACTGACAGACTCGTAGACAAGGAGTCCAAAAGTATGGACCACTCTGCCCGCAAGGTCTACGCTGCCTCTTCTCTGGGCCTTTGTCAGGCCAGCTTGGCTGTTGTTATGGCACACTTCTCCCATGCCCTCTTGGGGTCATTGGACAAGGTCCTCCCTCGTCTCCCACTGGACATGCAGACTACCGTCGAGCAGGTCTGTGACCAAGGTTGTGATGTCGCCAAACAGCAGCTCCAGACAGCCCTGGATATAGGAGATTCTTGTGGCTGCTCGTTGGCAGCCACAGTGGCCTCTCGCTGCAGGGCTTGGCTGAGGCTTTTCTCTTTCCCGGTGGATACTTGCCATAAGCTTGTTGATGAGCCCTTCATGGGGACTGACTTTTTCGGCCCAGGAGTGGCCAGTCCCCTTCAGCATATAGAGCAGTCCAGTGTCAACTTGGATGCTACTTCTGCCAGGGGTTCTTCGGGCAAGAACCAGAAGAAGAGAAAGAAGAAGCCATTTTGGCACTCTTCCCCTGCGGTCAGGCAGCCCTCTTATCAAGGAGGTCCGCAACAACAGCAGCAGCAGGCTCAAGCTTTGCACCCATGGCCCAAGCAGGGTCCTAAACAGCCCCATAAAGGAGGCCGAGGCAGGTCCTGGGCCTCCTCTTCCAAACCTGCTTAGTGATGGGTTGGGGTTTGCCACCCCTACACCCGTCATGCCAGCTATGGGTCCTCCTGTGGGGGGTCGGCTCCACCACTTCCTTTCTGCTTATCACTTCGGACAGGTGGGTTCTCGAAGTGGTCGGCCAGGGACTGCCTCAGAAGTTCGAGCAGTACCCTCCCAGCTGAGCCCGCACCCCTTGGGAGGAACAAATCTCCACATGCACTCAGCTCTTCCGCATGGAGGCAGTAGCTCCAGTGCTGGATCCTCCGACAGACCCAGACTTTGTTTCCAGGTACTTCCGGGTGCCCAAGCGGACGGGAGTTGGTGCCCCATCCTAGATCTCCATGACACTGAATCAGTATCTCAGGTCTCGCACCTTTCGGATGGTCACTGTGAACCAGATTATGCCATCCCTGGAGCGAAACCTGTGGTTCTAGGGACATGGATATGTTGTTCGTCTACACTGTCTGGCAGGTTTCTTGCCGCTTTAAATCTTGTTGGAAGGTCTTCAAGCTCGCTCCTCCCACCCACCCGGGTGGTAAGACTCTCGGCTCCGCCCCATGACGCCAGATCTTCCTTACCGCTTGGAAGCTCAGGTTCCCTTCTTAACACTCTGCGTATAGACTGGATCCTAATTCTTCGGTTCGCCCGAAACTTATTTTAAAATTTTTAAGACTTCGGTCAAGTTTCTCCCTCACGGCTGCGATGGACAAATCAACTCCCGGATTTCAGCGGTGCCCTTGTGGGCAGAAAATGTCCAGGACGGATCCGCACTCCACATGAGTCTACTGCCTCGGCCTAGACCATGACCCGCAGGCCTGCGAATTATGCTGTTTGTTTTCGTCCAACGTCCTGGAAGACCGCGCTGCCCGGTTACAGCTTGGGCACCCCGAGAAAGCGCTACCCGCTGGTGAAGTTGAAGGAGACCTATTGGGCGGTTACTGCGGCAGCTGGCTCTGCTGAGAATCTCTAGCAGATGGTCGCCCTCGAGGAGGAGGTGGCACAGGCTGCATCATCCTCTTCCTCGGTCATGGCATTTATCCCTCTCTCTCTCTCTCTGGGTACCTCGTATTCAGCTTCTTTCAAGGAGCTTTGCCAGTCCCTTTCCACGAAAGGGAGAGGGGCCATCGGGACATTCCTCTCGGTCCAAAAAGAAGGACTCAGAAGGTAAGTCCCACTGTCGGCGTTCGTGGGAGCGGGAGAGGTCCCCTTCCCCGGACAGTCGACACTCGACTTCAGTAGAGGTTGCTGTGGCTAAGGCCGCCGGCTTCACGGTGTCCCTGTCAGGTCAACTGGACAAGACATCCGTCGACGCGGTCGAGATTTTTCTCATCCCGTTGGAGGGGCTGTCTACGAGTAAAGCAGACAACCCTTCTTCACCGGTTCCCCCGGTCGAGACAGAGGACCTGCCTCGCCTCCAGTGCCGCGGTCCCGGTCAAGGCTTCGAGCCGAAGGAAGAGCAGGTGTCCCCCGCCCCTTCCCAGGCCCGTCCTCTGAAACACCGAGGTTCTCTATCTCGAACATCCTCTTAGTCCAGCCGATCCCGCCAACATCAGCAGTCTCTGCACCAAAGTAAGCAGTGCCGCCGCTCTTCCTCGTCTTCCTCCTCTGAAGAGGAGAGGCTTTGGCGCAGATTGCGTCAACGCTACGAGGACCTGATGTGGCAGCAGTTACTTTTGTCTGGGAACAAGCAGATGTCGCCTTCCCTGGCCATCAAGTGGCTGTCACCTGAGCGACCAAAACAACTCCTCGCTGTAGCAGAAGTGCCCAAGCCTGGGCCGGTTGTTTGGCCGAAACCAGCTGCCCCAACGATTGTGGTGGAACCTCCGCCTCCACAACCGAAATCGGGGGTGCCGACCAAAGACTCTTGGTCGGGTCAGGGCCTGCCCCACAGGTTGTCTGTCACCCTCACTCCCGACCGTCCTCGGCAGGTGGAGTGTGGCTCAGGTCCCAGGCAGTTCTTTGCGGACTCCTCAGAGTCAGACTACTCCTCCCTGTTCTCCAGGCCCATTGACCTGGAGTCCACCAGGGGCCAGTCGATGGAAGAAAGCACATCGTCCTTCATGGGTCTGCTTCGGCTCATCTTGGAGTCCACTGGGATGCAGCTTGAGCCCGTATCCAAGCGGGCCAAGTATGCCCTGACGGAGATACTGGACTGAGGGGACTCGCCCACGGAGGCCTTTCCGGTGTCTGAAGCCATTGTTGGCCCAGCCTTGGAGCTCTGGCAGCGGCCAGCTTCCTGTCCTGCGCCTTCAGCCAGGAAGTATGTGGTCCCTACCAGCTCTTTGCCCGGTTTTTCGGAACACCCCTCTGCCAAGGGGTTGGTCACCGACCAGCGTTTTTCGGCGTTCCGGGAATGCTAGGGATGTGGACAAGCCCCCTGACAAGAAGTCCAAAAAGCTGGACTATGCTGGGCGCAAGGTGTACGCTGCGTCCTCCCTTGGCCTTCGCCAGGCCAGCTCGGCCGTGCTGATGGCACACTTCTCCCATGCCCTCAGGGGCTCCCTGGATGAGGTGATCCTCATCTCCCTGCTGACCTGCAGACCACGGTCCGCAGGTACACATGTATGTTAGCCATGACCACATTTTGAATGGCTGTTATACGGTTGCCATTTTTTGGTCATTGGCCATGCGGCTCCCAGGCCCAAAAAAGGTTGCAGACCCCTGCCTTAGATAGCAAACATCTAAATGTATTGTGGTAGGAGTTTTGCTTTTGTAATTTTCCTTGTTCTTTTATGTGATTGTGAGCTCTTTGATATATTGTTCTTTGTTTGCATTTTTCATATTTTTATCATCTTTCAGTAAGTACATTTTCTTAAGATACTGCCTGGGCGTGTCTTCCAAGTTCTTTTTTGCATGTGATGTATATGTGGTTAAGTCTGACAGCTGTTTTTGAAGGGCTTGATGGTGTTACTAAACTGGGAAAAGGTAAGAATATACTTAGGTCTCTTATAGAATTTTAAGGGTTCATTTTGGAAGCCTGACTTGGTGCCCCTGGCAAAAGATTGTACCGCAATCCCTGAAGAGGGTACGTATCTGAGCCTGTACATTGGGTACGCTAGCATAAGGTTCACAGTTTGAATACCCTCAGAACTTTAGCCTAAAGGTGATTTGGACCCAAAAGCAGACAGGAGGGTTACCCTGTCTGTTACCTATTCACACTATCACGCTCTGGGGTTTGCCACTGTGGAAGAAGGGCCTGACCTGCTGAGTGCGTTTGTGACCGTTGCATTTTGGGGTGGGTAACTAAACTTAACACTTGCCATGCCGCAGACTGCTATATCCGTCCAAAATTCTGTACATTCCAATTCTGTCAGCAGCATAAGTGTTAAGTGACTAAATGATGCATTTTTTTATTACATTGTTCAAACTGTTAGCAGAATTGTTCTGGACCTGATGACGAAACACGACACAGCGCCAGAGATACAGCAGAAATAACTTGTTTATTACCAGAAAACACAAAACACAGCAAATAGCTACTGGGAGTCCGGAACAGGACACCAGATATCATGATATCACTCCAAACTGGATTTCGAACTCTGCAAAATACAGCTTTGTCGTCATTCTTGTACACTGAGATAAGAAATTTATGATCTTACTTCGAGAAGGCTCTTGCAGTAGGTAATTACATATAAGACTGACGCCAGCAGGCGGCAGGACTCCACGGAAAAATTTCTAGCTAGCGGTCCCTGGCGAGGGACCGCCCCCACGTCAGGCGACCGGCATCATACGACGTTGGTATAAAGGGGCGGTCCCGGACGCCCGCCTTCCAGTTCTTTCCTGCTGTTAGCTCGTGCAGCACCTCGCGGTAAAGTTCGTGCTTCACAGCCCTATCTTTCGTCGGTTTTTACCGAAAAATAGTGATTCTTCGATCGATCGTCGGCTATATCGTCTGTGTATGTCGTCCCCTACACCCTCCGAGCACAAAAACAAGTGCGACTCATGCGGCGCCCAGCTGCCACACAAGGACGGCCATTCCCTGTCCCTTTTCTGCCTAGGCCCCGATCACCTGGTCAAGAAGTGCCAGCATTGCCTCAGCTTCAACGTGGCTACCTGTAAACGGCGCCAGCAGTCCTGGAAGCCCATCTCCTCAAGAAAAGATGTCTTCTATGGAAAAGAGTTGAAAAAGTTGAGGCAGGCATCTACTTCCCCGAAGGACATTGGAAAAATAAGGACAAGGAGAGGCAGGAGAGTCCTCCACTACCGTCTCCTCCTGGAGGCGTAGACAAGGTAACGTCCCCCCTGGGGGACCGTTTGGCCAACTCCAAGGGTTTGGAGGAGGCGTTGGCCTGCCCGTCTGGCTCACGCTGGGCCTTGCGGGCGCCTCCGGGCGAATGGAGGCCTCCGCCCCCAGTTCGGCCACAGGCTTGCGGCCTACTGGCGTGGGCAACTCCTCTAAGTCGGATGTCGGCTCCTCCGACATCCGCATGGAGAGGGTCGATAAGATGCCTGACCCTTTGGGGTGCCGCACGACCACTTCCCCCTTGGACCGGGACGTCCCTTCCCCTTGGCCGTTTCCGGTGAGGGCTCCCGTAAGCTGCGTCGGCTCCTCCGGCGTGCACCAGCTAATGGAACCGGCGCCGGACCCCTCATGTCAGTCGATTTTCGGTTCCCCACAGCCTTGCTGCCGCTCTGGGGAGTCTGAGTCACCCCAGCCTGACCCCCGATTCTCTCCTTCATCCCCAGGTGATGCGGGATCTTCCTCCTCCGTCAGAACCGGATGTGACGTCGCCACCCACCCACCCACCCCGGACGCCAGTACCTCTGCAGGTACCTTCACCGGCAGGGATGTTTCCCTTCCGTCGGGCCCTCCGGCGCCCTACCACTACCCGCCTTGAGGCCGCCGACCGGCCGTCGGCTCTCCCGGGTACCCGCCGTCTTATCTGATGCCGTCATACCCGGGACCACAGTATCCAGCACCGCAGTACCTGACGCCGGTCTTTCTGATGCCGCAGTACCCAACGCCGGGTTTCCCGCAGCCGGGTTTTGGATACTCGCCTTACGGGCACAACCCGTACACTTTCCCCCTCCTCCTCCACCGCCCCCATGGCTGCCGGTGGATCTGCAGGAGACTCTGGCCTCCAGGTGGGCCGAGGCCAAGGCTCAACTCACCAAGGAAGTAGAGAGTCGCCTTACGATGACTGTGCCGCTACCGGCTCCCGTACGTCCGAGATGGCACACTCCCTCACCACCTCTGGACTCCAGAGCTCTTCCCTCTGGGTCCAGAGAGGGGCAGGACACGCATTCACGGGTACTACCCAAGGAACCTGTTCCTCCCCCTAGTTGCATAAGAGAGTCTTATTCTTCTTCCTCTTCCCTCTTGGATTCCTCGGACTCTTCCTAGGGATGCTCCGAGAGAGACGACGAGCCCCGCTCTCTGTCTAAACCCCGGCTGAGGACCCCTCTGAAGTCTCCTCCGGAGGATCCATCTTTCATGGAGTTGCTTAGAAAAATCCAGGAAGTACACCAGTGGCACTCTTTGGAACCAGATCCTCAGCGACTTAAACTCGCTGAATATCTGGATCTGCCCGTGACCGCTCCAGCATTAGTGCCACCCTGGATTGAGCCTCACACCGACCTTGTTACCACGATTTGGAAACAACTGTTGGCGTTAGCCCCACTTCCCAGGAAGTCTTAACAGGCTATACCAGGCTCCCGAGGGTGTAGACTACATAGACTCTCACCTTCGGGCTGACTCGGTTGTGATTAGTGCTGCTCACGGCCGGTCGGCATATCCAAAACATCTGAGCTCGTCTCCTCCTGATAAGGAATCTCCTTCTGGACCAGTATGGAAGAAAAATCTACGCCTCCTCCACTGGGAATTCGGCCCTGAATTACGCCGCCCATATGGGGATTGCTAGAAGGCTGTCCTTACCAAGGTGGAATCCAAGCTGGACTCCTCACCGACTCCCAAGTCAAACAGGAGTTAGCCGACCTCGTCCATTCTGCTCGTTTCGCCAGTCGCCAACATTTTGCGGGCGACGACAATGCAGTGGACACTGCCAGGCGGTGATTCGCCGCCGTGGGTCCACGGAGTCATACCTGGCTCATGCGTGTCAGGTTTGGTCTCGGAGGTGCAATCCGCTATTCAGGAGGCACCTTTCAGGGGTCTGTGCTTTGGGGTGATGTCAAAGACATCATCACCGACTTACAAGAAAAGGGAACGGCTCTGAAATCGGTGGATTCCATGTATTGTCCCCAACAACAACAGCGCAGTCTCTTTCAGACGGAATTGGCCAAAGGCATGAAACCACAGGGAAGGCGTGGGCCCCGAGCTGCCAAGCCCTCCGCCCAAAAGCAGCAGGAGCTTCAGCTGCAGCGCTGCCCCACACCACCTGACTCCTTTCCTCTCCCACCTCCTCCAGACCCCCCGGAGGAACTGGTAGGAAGGAGGTTTTCCCTCCACCTTCTGGGATGAGAGAGGATAACCACGGATTCTTGGGTGCTCCAGCTTATAGCAGAAGGACACTCCATAGAGTTTCTTCAGAAACCACCCCGCCACCCCCCCCTCTGAAGTTGTCGTACTCAAGGGAACACCTTCCTTTGGTCCAGGGAGAAATCTCTGCTCTTCTCATGAAAGCAGCGATGGAGCCCATCCCCTTCATCTTCAGGGCACGGTTACTATTCCCATTTCTTCCTGGTCCCAAAGAAGACTGGAGATCTCAGACCGATTTTAGATCTCAGTTCCTGAATCTTTATGTAGAGTACAAAGGTTCAGGATGCTCTCTGCAGAGCCTTCTGCCCCTCTGGCCAGGTCAATGGCTTTGTGCCCTGGATATGCAGCATGCCTATCTGCATTCCATTCGCTCCTCCATCGCAAATACCTTCGTTTTTGCATTTTCCAGGGGGACCCACTACCAATCATAGAGCTCCCGTTTGGTCTATCCTCTGCTCCCCGAGTATTTACCAAATGCCTGGCTGTGGTGGCAGCCCACCTACATACAATGGGAGCACAGGTGTTCCCTTACCTGGATGACTGGCTCCTGGCGGCCTCATCCAGGGAGGAACTCCTGTGTTTTCTCTCCAACACCCAGCAGATTTTCACTTGCCTGGGTATTACCATCAACCATTCCAAGTCTCATCTGGATCCTTCCCAGAGGCTACAGTTCATCTGGGCTGTCCTCAGTATGACTGTAAGCAAGACCTTCCTGCCTCCGGACAGGGTGGACTCTCTCCAAACCCAGATTCTTCTGCTATCAGAATGCAGGAAGGTCTCGGCGAGGTCAGTCCTCCGTCTTCTGGGGCTCATGGCGGCTGCTATTCAGACGGTTCCCCGAGCTCGAATCCACATGAGGATCTCTCAGTGGACTCTTCGCTCCCAATGGGATCAACTTGTGGACGACCTAGATCAATTAGTTCTGATCTCATCGCCGATGGTACGAGACTTGCAATGGTGGATGTTTCAAGAGAACCTGTTTCGGGGGGGGTCCCCTTATTTCATCCTCCCCCCCCCTCCCAGACTCTGACTACAGACGCATCAGGTGAAGGTTGGGGAGCCCATCTAGGCCCTCATCAGACCAAGGGCTCATGGTCCAGACTGGAACAAGCTCTCCACATCAATGTGCTCGAGCTTCGAGCTGTGCTATACCTCTCCAAGCCCTTCACCAATACATTCTTCCCGGCCACCTAGCCGTCCAGACAGACATGTGTGTAGTGTGGTACATCAACAAACGGAGGAACTGGGTCCTACCCTCTATGCAGGAGGCAATGAGGGTTTGGGATTGGGCAACTCAACACGACCTTCACCCTAACGGTGATTCATGTTCCAGGAGTCGACAACACTGGCAGACAAGCTAAAGTCGCTCCTCTGCTCTGGCACACAGTGGGAATTGGACCAAGGGTACTAGACTATGTCTTTCAGCTTTGGGGGACTCTGCAGTAGACCTGTTCGCCTCTCCCAAAGCATAAAACTTTCCACCTTTTGCTCGCTTGTTCCAGAGCTGCATGCTCTGGAGCGACGCTCTGTCTCTAGACTGAAAGGACAGATTGCGTCATGCTTTTCCTCAATGCCCTGATCCCACGAGTATTGCAGAAACTAACCACAGAAGGGCGAGAATGATTCTGATCGCTCCTTTCTGGCCCAGGCAAATCTGGTTCTCTCTTCTACAACAATATTCGGAGGTTCCTCCTCTTCCTCTGTCTCGAGGTTTGCTGACCCAGGATCAAGAGATCCTGGTCCACCCAGGCCTCAGATCCCTTCAACTGCATGCATGGCTCCTGCAGACCTAGCCCAATCCCGTTTTGGTGTCTCTCCAAAAGTGGCAGAAATTTTAGTGGAGGCTAGAAAACCCTCCACCAGGTCCACTTATGCCATGAAGTGGAAGAGATTCTCTATTTCGGCAGCCTCCAAGAACGTGAAACCTTTCTCCTGTTCAGTGGCCTTTCTGCTGGAGTACTTACGTCATCTCTCTTGACTTGGGTTTCAACCATTTCTCCTTGAAGGTTCACATGGCAGCTGTCTCAGCCTACCATGTTCTTCGCAGATAAAGTTTTCAGCTCAACTGAGGGCTCTAAGACCTTTCTCAGAGGGGTCCTCCATCTGATGCCCCCATCTGTACCCCCGGACTTGAATTTTGTTCTCTAGAAACTTAACTTTTCCTCCTTGAACATGCAGCTTCTGCAGATCTGAAGTTTCTTTCATGGAAGACTCTCTCTTCTTGGTGGCCATTCCTTCGGCTCGAAGAATTTCTGAGCTCCAGGCCCTTATGTGTAAAATTCCCTATTTGATTTTTCGCACGAATCCTAAGTTTCTACCCAAAGTAGTAGAGTCTACCTTAAATCAGTCCATAGAGCTACTCTAACCAAGGGGAGTATTTACTCCATGCCATGGATGTTCATTGGATCCTGAGATGCTACAACAGGACGAAGGATCTCGGAAAGACTGATCAGTTGTTCGTGTCTCTTGCTCACAAAAGGGAAGGCAAAGCTGTTTCCAAGCAATGCTTGTCGAAGTGGTTGGCTCATTGCATCACTTTCTGTTATGACAAGTACAATAAAACCCTTACGGGTCAAGTTAGAGGTCACTCCACAAGAGGCGTAGCAGCCTCTGCGACTTGCTTCAAAAATGTGTCTGCAGCAGACATATGCGCAGCTGCCACCTCGACTTCCGTCCATACCTTTACAAAACATTACAGTTTGATATTGCCTCTCGCTGTAGAGCAGGCTTGGATTGACTGTTTTGCAAGGCCTCCTGTCTTGAGGCTTGCAATGGCTAGGGCTACTTTTTAGAGTAGTGCCTCCTCCCGTGCCTTTCCTTGGTTCCAGACTGCTTGGGATTCAGTCCTAATATGTATACCTACTGCAAGAGTCCTCTCAAAGTAAGATAGTACAGTTACGTAAGAATTTACCACAACAGTAGATCTTCGAGCGAGGCTCTTGCAGTAGGGAATACCTTCCCGCCCTCCATCCCCCTAGGCTTTTTCAGCTCCTTTTCCAGGAATGGAAACATCCGCTTCTCTCTCGTCCGGGCCTTCCTGGCCTGTGGTGGGAAAGAACTGGAAGGCGGGCGTCCGGGACTGCTAGCTAGAAATTTTTTCATGGGGTCCTGCTGCCAGCCGGCGTTGGTCCTATATGTAATTACCTACTGCAAGAGTCTCTCTCGAAGATCTACTGTTACGGTAAGTTCTTACATAACTGTACTTTCTTACCCCAGGAGTCCTTTAGCATCAGTAACTGTTGCAATGAGCTGACTAGGTAGTACATCCCTGGAGGTGGAGACTATGGTAATGAGTTTACGAATTGGCGAGTCGAAGAGAAGCTTGAAGGTGTGCTGCGCAAGGAGAGTTAGGAAGGCTCCAGAAATTTGTTCTCCATCTGACTGAGCAACACTGCCTCTGAGTGCGCTCTCTCTCTCTCTCTCTCCAGCCAAGAAAACGTTTTCTACTACTTGGTAGCCGTAAAATTTGTTTGACTTTTGTAGTGTGCTGAGTATTATATTTTTTTTGTTCGCGGTTCCCTCGGTTCGCGGGAACTGTATTTTCACCTGGTTCCTTTTCTTTATTGTTTATATAGCAAAAGTTGTGTCTGTGTTCTGTAGTTCCTTTTATTCTTTGTATTAGGTCCCCTTTTTAAATAGAGAACAGTGTTTTCTTTATTTTTTTACCTCAGAAAAGTCAGTTTTTACTGCGATGGAACTGATCGCATATCTTTACAAAACACTAACTGAGCTTTCTGTTTACAGGGTTTTCTGTGTTTGGCATGTCAGAAATCCTAAGAAAAGGACTGGACCCACAGGTTTTAAAAATATATTTAAATTGCCATTAAATATTGGCCAATGCTGATACTCATGACCTGTGGTGTTTTTTTCTTCTTCTTTATCTGCCTGCTGTGGACTACCAACGGGTCATCCAGCCGCCGGCCCTGCCCGCCGGGAGAGCACCAGGCTCACTCACATGATGGGGGATCCGGGACAGCCGTCGCCAATCCGCCCGAGGGTCTCCCCATACCCCACCTCCCCTGTGCGATTCCATGTGAGTCTTCCTGGCGATGCAGGGTGCGGCCATCAGACTGCATGGTCGCACCCAGCCATTTCCACTTTTTCTCCCATTGGGAGCGTAAACGTGCAATGACGCACGTGCCGACATCTGCCGTGCCCCCTCCCCAGTCACATCAGCGCAAGCAGTACCCCTGGGCATCCCCAGAGGTCGCCGCAGTGTGGTGTGGATTCCCCAGCCCTTCCCAGGACTAGGACCGCTGTCTCCCGATGCTCAATCCTAGTCTTCCCCTACTGACCCCGATGACCCAGGCTTATTCCCGAACCCAGGCCGCCGGTGTAGCACGAGGTGTGGCATCCAGCGCCACTGGGCCGGCCCACGACCTGTGTTTTAAGGTGTTTAGGTCCAGAGCACTACTGTGTTCTTTGCTCTAAATTTTGTTCGAAGACTTTCAGAAAAAGAGCTAAAAGGTTTAGAGATATGACTGAAGAAGGGCCTTCTTTTGTCCCCAAACACAGACCCAAGGCTACCGATAAGGGGCCTCCAAAGAATAAAAATAATAAGCATCTTTAAAATCTAAGCCTACTACCCCGATTTTGTGTTCTTCACTTTTGAAGTGCCTGCTAAACATAAGGCTTCAAAAGGGGTTGTTGAAGTTTCTTCTGAATCAAAAAAATAATAAAGGTGCTGATGAAGTGCCCAGTTCAGAAAGGAAGTCTGAACATGTCACTGATGAAGTGGCTGCAAAAAAGGTGTGTTGAGAGAAAAATACCACTGCACCTCCAAGCGGTGCTAAGGGTGAGGCAGCAGTTGGTAAAAAGCATAAAGATGAACCCAAAAACATAGAAACCCAGGGTGGTAATCCCCAAGATGCACAGGGGGCTTACCATCTATGGGGGATATAGCTAAAGCCTGGCCTCTTTACCAAACTTTACAGGGCATGGGGTCCTTTTTCAATGCCCCTGCTTGTCCCAGGCAGTCCCCTTCTGCAGCTTCCTCTGATTCAGGAGCCTATGGGGGATGATGATGATGAAGAAGATTATTACAGTGCCTACGATGACATATCGGAAGGTAAGGCACCAGAGCCTGATGTCACCTGATCCCGATTTTGAGACATCCCTGCAGACCAGGAGGATATCTCCTCCATGTTTACCTTCTACAACGTATGGTAGACACTTGACCTCCTTCTCAAGAGTCCAACCAGGAAGGAGGAGGAAGACCCAAGATTATAGAAAAATGAAAGGTCTTCCTCCTCCCAAGAAGTTAATATGTCCCTAAATATATACCTTTCAGAAAGAAAACTATGAAGTTTCAACGGTCTCCCTCGTCTTTGTCAGGGGTTGAGAAGAAAATGGACAAGAAATATCGGCTGTCTGAGACAGATGCAGATTTTCTGTTTGTACACTCCAATCATGTAGGAGTGGTGCAACAGGCAGCATGTGACAAAGCAGGAGTCCCTCTTTCCAGCCTCCTGAGAAGGAGTATAAAAGGCTGGATTTTATGGCTAGGAAAACTTATTCCTCTGCTTCTCTTCATACATGGCTTATACAGCCATATCAAAAGGCCCTCTGGAATTCGGTTCTATCCATAGTTAAGCAGGAATCTGACTGTATGGCAAAGGACTTGGTAGAGATGGCTAAAATTGCCCTAGAATCCACAAAGTACCTGTTCCATGTGGCAGATGGCAATAATGATAAAGCCTTCGGGGTCATGGCCCAGGCTGTCTCCCTTGAGCACTTCGTTTGGCTGAGGACAGCACATCTTATGCAGGACACTCAATCTAAAGTCATGGACTTTCTCTGTGACAAGAATGTTCTATTTGATTCCAGAACTGAGAATTACATGAAAAAGGTAGGTTGTTTATATTTATCAATCAGAGCAACAATTCAAAGTGAAGTACTGTGCTCCTCAAAAGGCCCAACAAAAGGGAACCAGGGCAGAGGACATTTCTCTAAAGCCTTTTATTCCCTTCCTCCTCAATTTGACTTCTTAGTTCAGAGGTTACTTCAGAGAAAGAGACAGGAGAGGTCAAAGAAGAGCGATCTCTACTCCTGCTACCCAGCAAAAGCCCTGACTCCTCAGTCCAGGTCGCCTCTCCTCTGCCTGTAGGGGGCAGGCTCCCCTGTTACTTCCAGTCCTGGACCCTTATCACTACAGAAAAGTGGGTCCTGGAGGTAGTGGAAAAGGGCCTGCCTCTTCAGTTCAAACAGATGCCAGCCCTCAGGGGCACTCAGCTGTCCAAATCACTAACCTCAACAGAAAATCTGTTGGAGGTAGAGGTAAACGCCTTCTGACAGCAAGGTGGTGGAGAGAGTACCTACCCATCAATGGGACAAGATTCTCTACTCCAGATACCTCCTGACACGAAAGAAAAATGAGGAGTGGTGACCTGTTTTAGATATCAGATACTTGAACAAGCATCTTCTGAAACCCAAATTCGAAATGGTCACCCTAAAAATGATAATACAGTCTCTACAGCAGGGAGACTGGCTAGCCTCCCTAGACCTCAAGGATGCCTATTTTCACATCCCAGTAAGGCAGTCCCACAGAAAGTTTCCGAGATTCAAACTTCCATCAGGGCGCTACCAGTTTGCAGTCATGCCCTTTGGCCTGACGTCTGAGCCAAGAGTGTTCACCAGATGTCTGGCTGTAGTGGCAGTGCAGCTAAGAAAAAAAAGGGAATTTCAGTCTACCCATACCTGGACGAATGGCTTATAGCGGGGAAAAACTTCTCTACAAGTAGAAAAGGCTGTCTCCTTGACAAGGGACACACTGCACTCCTTGGGGTTTCTTAAAAACCAAAAGAAATGCCATCTGCAACCAACACAACTACTTGCGTTCATAGGAGCACAGTTTGACACTCTGCAGAGCAGAGAGCATTCCTTCCTCTGGCAAGAATTCAAAACTTCTCGTCAGTGGCAAACTTTTTTTTTTTTTTTGTCCTGGGCCAGCCAGGATAGCCGTCTGGCTCCTAAGGCTCCTAGAACACACGGCATCTATGACAGCCATTCCAGGAGTCAGATTCAGAATGAGGAACATACAGCAGCACCTGGGATCTCACTGGTCCCAAAGCAAAAAGCTCACGTCCAAATGATGTCAGAGCTTTCTTTCCGCTGGAAGAACAAGTCTCCTCCTTTGGGCACCACTTGGTAATTTCTCTGCACCATTGGTGAGCCTATATTCAATGCTTTTTTTCTACCTTTAGTGGGTTCCTCAACCCTGTTTCGTCCATAGAAATGGATTGCAGGCAGGCCAGATTCAAATTTGTGTGCAGTGCTGCCTGAAAATGTCACTGACCTGCACGATACATGTGTACTGCTTGGATGGGCAGCACGCCACATTGGGTGTGGTCTGTTCCTTTTCATACTTCCTGAATCCCTCAAGGACAGGAAGCCCTGGCTTGCTAAGAGCCAGCCATCAGAACGGGATCCAAAGGATCGCTCGAAGGGTGGCAAAAAGGCCTCAGCGGCTGCCAGGTCTGCAGACAGCTTGCTGTCCTAGATGTGGAGGTGATGGCTGCAGGCTGGGTCCATCATCGGAGGGAATTTACGGGTTAATTCCTTGGAATTGTGCTGGACCCTCCAGTCCTTTGGGGAGATCCCTGTCTTTGACTGCTCCTGATCAAAGACCAAGTCGAAGAAGAAGAAGTCTTTGCACCACCATCACTGATCATGTGACAGGAAGATATTACGATCCCCTCCTGGCCCTCAACTCGCCTAACTGCTCGGCGGAGGTTGAGCGTCTTTCTTGAGGGACAGGTCAAAGGCTCCTCTGTGTTGCCGACGAGTCAGTTGACCCTGACTCTGAATGACCAGCCGGACGAGATTTTCTTTGACCAGGTCGACCCCTTTGTCAGAAAAGGTCAAGGATTCCTCCTCGCAGACTTCAGTACTCCCGATTGTGACTCAGCAGGACCCGGTGTGACCGGTCTCTGGTTGGCCCAGTTCAGGACAAGCCTCAGTCCAGGGTGGGTCCTCCACCCACAGTTAATGCATGTGGACTGGCACATGGTCTGTGGCCAGCCCAAGGATGACCCTACCCACCATCGACTGGGTGGTGGTCAGCTGCTGCGGTCTTGGTTACAGACCAAGAGTTCATGCCCTCTATCCTGCTCGACTGGGAGGTGCCACTGATGGTGCTTCCCATCCCGACACATAGAGATGCACCACTACAGAATGCATCAGTGCAATGAGGAGTTCCTCTGGTAGCAGTGGGCCGTCATGGGGCAGGGTAGGGCTCTACCCCAAGGTCCCATGCTTCCCTGAGAACGGCCAGTGGTTCCTCCACCAGTCCAGACCCTGTGAGTGCAGCCAACACCTGTCTCTCCACTGATTATAGTGGAGCTGCCACCTTGCACTCCCTGAAAGGAGGCTGGTCATTTGCCTCTAGCTTGCCAGGCAGTTGTCGGCGAGGACCACTCTGGGTGAGGAGTCCTATGACGTCTATGGCACTTTTCGGCTAGAGACGGTCTTTGAGGAGTCTTACCTCAACTCGAACCAAAAGTTGATGGTCTCCTCTGGGACTCTGCTCTTCAACCAGGAGTTGATCAAAGAGCCTTCCACCACCAAGGGCTGTTGTCATTCAGTGTGCTTCTTTGCTTCATTTCCAAATTCATGGGCATCCTCTTTGAGGCTGTCCAGAAGAGGGACACTTACCTCTCGGGGATATCCTGGACTGGGATGCATTCCCGGGAGTTGCCTTCCTGGTGGCTGTGGCCATCTTGGGACTGTCCCTGGAGCTCTGGCAGCATCCTTCCTGGTACCCTCAGCCTCTGTGGTTCACAAATGTCAGTCCCCATGGAATGCGCTTTGCAGAGTTTTTGGACCACCCTCTGTGGTGGGCTGGTTACCGGCTCTGTGTTCCTCTGGTCTGGACAGCATGAAAATGTGGGTAGGTCATCAGGCAAGGAGTCCTGTAAAGTTGTGCACATCGCAAAAAAAGGTTTCATAGCGGTTACTTTGGGTCTCAGTGAGACTAGTTCTGCCATTATGTTGGCTAACTATGGCCATGCCATGATGGGCATGTTTGACATTATCCTTCCTCACCTCCTCCCAGAGCAGTGGGTGGCGATGGTGCTCCTTCGAGATCATGGTCAAACACTGGCTAAACACCAGCTCCAGACAGCACTGGACATGGGGGACTCAAGTCCTCATGCGGTGGCAGCGTCCGTCTCCATGTGTTGCAGGGCCTGGCTGCACTTGGCTACCTTCACAGCTGACACCCAACAGAGACTGGCAGGTGTCCCTAGCTTAGGCAGGGACCTCTTTGGCCGATGGGATGGAAGGGCACAGATACAGATTGAGAGTCCAGTGCCACCCCGACTCTCTTAAGCCCGCCCCAGAAGGATTTAAAAGAAGCCCAAGAGACTGGCCTTCTAGTACTGGTCCTTTCAGTCACCACCTTCTCAGCAACAGCCCCAGGAGGGCAGTTCCAGAACTGGTGCCCCAAGGGGGGGGGTTCAGGATCTGAAAAAGTGTGTGGGGGGGAGAGATAGTGGTGCCTCTCCAGCAGCAGCCGCCATTGCCCCCTCCAGTTCTTCCCTGTCCTGTCCCTGACCACTCTTCTTGTTGGAGGCAGGCTGCGTCTCTTCTTTACGCACTGGTCTGCTGTTGCAGCAGACAAAGGGGTGTTAGACACAGTGGGTAGAGGACTGTCTCTTGATTTCGTGACTCTCCTGCCCTACCACCTCCGCGCCTTGAGAGTCCAGGGCATCTCGAGACATGCTGTCTGCCCTTCGGTAGGATGTTTCTCAGCTTTTTGTGAAAGGAGCCATAGCCCATGTCCTGGGCACCCTGGTCGGTCAGGGTTTCATGTCCAGGTACTTCCTGGTCTTGAAATTGATGGGGGGAGCTGGTGCTCCATACTGGATCTTCACGATCTCGGTCAGTATGTACAGCAGTGCAAGTTCCGGATGGTCACTCTGAACCAGATAATTCCATCTCGGGCACAGAGCATGTGGTTCTGCTCCCTAGATCTCCAGGACGCATTCTTTCACATTCCCGTCCACACCTCTGAGTCTGAGCAGATGGGTTCCCGTACCACTTCTAGGTAATACCGTTCGGCCTCTCCTCAGCGTGTCTTCAAGTACATGGCAGCGGTGGTGGCCCACTTGATGTGCCTTGGGGTCAGGGTTTACACCTACCTGGACAACTGGCTGATTTCTGGCCCATCCAGAGAAGCTATGGCGAGGTCCACAGCCCTGACTGTTCAGACCTCCAGAGACTTGTGCTTCTTGGTCAACCCCGCACAAATCAGCGAACTGGTAACAAAGCAGGTAATCAGGATAATCGGGTGGATCTAGACTCCCTGCTAACCAAGGCCCACCTCCAGTTTGACGGTTCTGGATCTTACATCCTGTGCTGAATCATTTCAGGTTGGGCTATTGTGCACCTCCAGGATTTTCTGCATGTGTTGGGGTATATGGCATCCTGCACCCGCACGATCCATTGGGCCTTTTGGATGTGCACCCGCTGGTGGGAGCTGGGCCATCAGTGGTCTCAGCACCTAGGTTACCTGGACAGGCTAGTTTTCTAACCCAGCTGATGTGGGACTCCTTCCAGTGGTGGCTGGTCCCAGATCATAGAAACATAGAAGATGACAGCAGATAAGGACCTCAAGGCCCATCCAGTCTGCTCATTTTTTTTTTCTATCTTATAATTGTGCAATCGGCCTTTGCTCTGTCAATGGCCTATCTATTCATACTTGTCTATATTGCTCTGGGTGGGCCATAGGCCCTTATCTGCCGACACTGTCTATGTATCTATGTATGCTCCCCTTATGCCTGTTTAAAGCCCTGCACTGTATTTGTATCCACCACTTCCTGAGGTAGGCCGTTCCATGCATCACATTGCTGACTGATGCGTTTCTGGTAGGATGGGGAACGCACCTGGGAGACCACATGATCCAGGGGTTCTGGTCTCCCAGGGAGTCCTATCACCAAATCAACCTTCTGAAGCTCCACGCAGTGCGGTTAGCCCTCAATTAATTTACTCCACTGACCAGGGGTCAGGTTGTTCAGGTCTAGACGGACAGTGCCACAACCATGTTTTACCTGAACATACAGAGCGGCACACACTCCCTTCCCTTGTGTTGAGAGGCACTGTGCCCCTGGACGCCAATCTCCTCGCGATGCATGTCATGGGGAAGAACAGTCAACTGTCAGATGCTCTCAGCTGAGTAGGAGAGACATCTCTGCATCAGGAGGTGGTGCTCTACCTGTTTTTCGTGTGGGGCTTACCCTTGGTGGATCCGCTTGCCTCCTGGGAGAATGCCAAACAGGCTGTTTTGTGTGCACCTACCACAGTCCAGGACACTGCTAGGGGATGCTTCTGGTCAAGTTCAGGAAGGACAAGGCGCGGATGATCCTGGTAGCTCCAGACTGACCAAGACAGTTCTGGTATCCAGATCTTAGCCTCAGCAGCAAGGCCCCATGATGGTTACCTCTTTGTCCAGACCTGCTGACCAGACTTCAAGGGATGGTCTTACAACCGAACCTTCAGATCTTCGGGGGTATCTCAGTCATCAGGTCACACCATAGGAACTTCACTGTCATTGAATCAGGATCCAGACAGAAGATTTTCCAGCAGTACCCACTGGGGCCGCCCACGTCGATGTCACCTGCCGACGTCACCAACTCTATAAAGGCGTGAGCGGCCCCACTCCTTCCTCAGTTCTTTCCCGACGTTTATTCTGTTCGTATGGTTCTCCATGGAAACTCTGAAGCAGTTTGTGCCATTTTTGCCAACTAATTTTTATTTCTACTCCAGATTTCAGAAAGATACCCTTACCTTTTATTATGTTGAGAGTTACTCCTTTTACTTCTCACTTCCGTCGCTGCTGCTGTGGAAAGATTGCCTCGTCAGATTGCCACAAACTTTGTGTCTGCTGTCTTGGGCCTGACCACGACATCTCTGACTGTGAGCGCTGCCACAGATTTAACCAAGTAACCCTTAGGCAACGCAGAAATGGTTTGAAGAAATTCCTAATGGAACAGCAGGAGCCAGTTCTGGGTAGGGGTCCTCCGAGGTCCTTTCTTCTCAGTCATTGGTGGGTTCGTTGAGCTCCCAGCCCTCAAAGGCCCGAGACAAGTTTTTGAGGAAAAGTCGGAAAAAAAGACCTGGAATTGCACCACTCCCCTAGGGGCACTGCTGCAGCTACACTGATGTCCTCTGCTCTCCAGGCCTCAGCTTCTTCCAGGCCCATACCGACAGCACCTCCTCCCGTTTCCCAGGGAGGCTGTCTGTCGACCCTTGGCTCCCAGTCCATCGATCTTAGGATCATCAGCGATAGCCCCTCCGTCGTGGCCTGATGCTTCTAGGCCTCGGATGCCGGGAGGGGTCTGGTTCTTAAGTCCTGTTGGGCGCTCATCGCACCCTGTGCGGATGACCTCCATTGAATCCTCCTTCTACTGTTGATCTTAACATGATTTTGACCTACAGTGCTTGCTACAGTAAAGTTGCCCAGTATCGTGCTGCCACGCAAATTGCGCGGTAGTGATATACATGTTTCTAGGGACATGGATATGTTGTTCATCCACACTCATTGGCAGGTATCCTTGCCGCTTTAAATCTTGCCGGAAGGTCTTCAAGCTTGCTCCTCCACCCACCGGGTGAGTATAACTCGTCTCCGCCCCATGGCGTAGATCTTCCTTACCGCTTGGAAGCTCAGGTTCCTCCTTCGCGCTCTGCGTTTGAGACTAGTTCCTATTTCTCAGTTTGCGGTTTAAAAATAAATTTTGCGAAAAGACTTCGATCTTCTATTCACCAGTGATTGCGATGGACAAATCGACTCCCAGTTTGAGAGATGCCCATGCGGTGAGAAGATGTCTCAGACGGATCCACACTCACGTGTGTCTACTGTAGGCCTTGGCCACGACCCGCGGGCTTGCGACCAGTGCTCATCTTTCTCGGCCTCGTCCTCGAAGACCGTGCTGCCCGATTGCAGCTACGTTGCGTCGAGCGTTTCCCTCGGTGAAGAGTCCAAGGAGGCCCGGTTGGCGGTGTCCGCGGGCGGCGTGGCTCGGGCGGATCAGCCCGAGCGGATGGTCACTGGCAGGAGGCGGCGCGGGTCAGATTCTCCTCGGCCGCGTATTTATCCCGCCTCTCTGGGCTCTTCTTACACGGCTTCTTTTAAGGAGCTTTGTCTGTCCCCTCCACTAAAGGAGAAGGGCCCTACGTCTCGGGACCTTATTCTCGGTCCAAAAGAGGACGAGGGTAAGTCCTCCGTCGGCGCTCTTGGGAGCGGGAAAGTCCCTCTCCCGGTCGTCGACCGTCCGGCTTCGGTCGCACCGCTCGCTTCCGCCACTGGCCTCACGGTGTCCCCGTCAGGTCAGTTGACCGAGACTCCCACCGATGAAGTCGAGATTTTTCTCACCCTGTTGGACGGGCTGTCGCTTGCAGCCGAGATTCCCTCTCCCCGGTTCCCCCGGGAGGAGTTGAGGATCCCGTGGGCTCGCCTGTGCCTCCGGTTCCGGAGCCCTCGGATGGACCATCCGAGCCGAAGGGAGTGCCGGTTCCGGCCGACACCTCCCGCCGACCTCGGAAATTCCGGGACTCTCGGTCTCGGACCTCTTCGCGGTCCAGCCGATCCCACCGTCATAGGCGGTCGGCACTGCTGGGGTAGCGGCGTCGCGCTCGTCCTCCTCCTCGGACGAGGGGAGGCTCGGCATAAATTACGTCGACGGTACGAGGACCTTATGTTGCAACAGCTCCTCCTGGCCGGGAGTAAGCCGACCCCGTCGCCTTCCCCGGCCATTAAGTGGCTGTCACCGGAGCGGCCGACAAAACCCCTCGACTTATCCGAGGAGCCTATACCCAGGCTGGTTGTTCGGCCAAAACCAGCTGCTCCACCGATTCCGGTGGAACCTCCCCTCCACAGCCACCAACTGGGGCTCCGACCAGGATTCGGCTTTGCTAAGGGTCCTACCCCATCGGCTGTCAGTTACCCTCACTCCCGACCGACCTCGGCAGGTGAAGGGTGGCTCAGGCCAGAGGAGCTCTTGAGGACTCTTCCGAGTCCGAAGATGATTCCTCCTTTTCTCCAAGCGACTGGACTTGGAGTCTTCAGGAGGTCAGTCAATGGACGATAGCCCGTCGTCCTTCCTAGGACTGCTGGCTCATCTCGGAGTCCACCGGGATGGAGCTGGAACCCGTTCCAAGCGGGCCAGGTATCCCCTCACGGAGATTCTGGACCGAGGGGATTCTCCACGAGGCCTTTCCGGTGGCGAGGCCATAGTGGAGTCCGGCACTGGAGCTTTGGCAGCGCCTCGCTTCCTGCCCTGCGCCTTGGCCAGGATGGCCAGGAAGTATCGGTCCCTACGGTTCCTTGTCCGGTTTGAACACCCCTCTGCTGAGGGTTGGGTTACCGACAGCGTTTTCGGCGCGCCGGCAACGCCAGGGATGTGGACAAACCTCCTGACAAGGAGTCCAAGAAATTGGACTATGTCGTGCGAAAAGTCTACGCTGCGTCCTCTCTCGGCCTTCGTCAGGCCAGTTCGGCCGTCCTCATGGCACATTTTTCTCATGCCCTGTTGGGCTCCCTGGATGAGGTCATCCCTCATCTTCCTGCCGATCTGCAGACTACGGTTAAGCAGGTGCGGGACCAGGGCAGGGCAGTGGCCAAACAGCAGCTCCAGACTGCTTTGGATATAGGGGACTCATGTGCCAGATCGGTGGCGGCCGCAGTGGCTATGCGTCGGCGGGCTTGGCTGAGGATATCCACCTTTACTTCGGATACCCAGCACAAGTTGGCGGATGTTCCCTTTTTGGGGACTGACCTCTTCGGCCCTGAGGTGGAAGGTCACCTGCAGAGGATCGAGAAGTCCAATGCTACCTTGACTCGGTCTCTTCCCTCAGAAGGACAAAGGCTGAAACCACAGCCTAAGCTCTTTCGTCCTTCCAGCCCCCGGCGCGCCGGCCCACAACGTCAGGCCAGCAGGCTCGCCCTTGGCATCCCAAACCCAAGCCGCCGGGTTCCTCTACCAGGAGGCAGGGGAGGAAAAGGCCTCAGGAGGTCCCTCGGCCGGTCCCTCCTCCAAGCCTGCCCAGTGACGGGCTGAGGGTGTCGCCCCATTCCGCGCTACTCACTCCTGGGTCCTGCGGGGACGGCCCGCACTCTGCTCCGCCTGGTCCGCTGTTACCACGGACAGGTGGGTCTTGGAGGTGGTGGGAAGAGGCCTGCCTCTGGAATTCGAGCAGGCACCACCCTTTGAGCTGTCCCTGGGGCTTCGGGATCCCCAGCTCACTGGCGGCCTGTCGAGCCGACGCCGCTCTCCTCCTCCAGAAGGAGGTGATAAGAGAGGTGGTGGACCCTCCTTCAGACCCGGTTTGTGTCCAGGTACTTCCTGGTTCCAAAGCGGACGGGGCTGGCGCCCATTCTCGACCTACACGACCTAAACAAGTTCCTAAGGTCTCGAACCTTCAGGATGGTCACTCTGGCTCAGATAATACCATCCTTGAACGCGGGCGTGGTGGTTCTGCTCTCTGGACTTGCAGGACGCTGCTTTTTCACGTCCCTATCCGTCCGTCTCACCAGAGATTCCTTCGCTCGAGCGGAAGGATCCCTCTCTGAGTTCCAAGCCATGCCCTTCGGCTTGTCTCCAGCTCCCAGGGTCTTCACCAAATGCATGGCAGTGGTGACAGCATTCTGCGGGCGCCGAGGGGTCCGTGCACCTTTACCTGGACGACTGGCTGATAGCAGCTCCCTCCAGGAAGGAGGCGGAGTGGTCCAGAGATCTGGCCTCCAGGTCTGCTTCTCAACTGGGCCTCCTTATCAACAAGGCCAAGTCGGAACTCGAGCCAAAGCAGGTGATTCTATTCATCGGCGCAGCTCGATCTCTTCGAGCCAGAGCGCGCTCCGGGTGACAGGGCCGAGGTTCTTTCCTCCTTGTCGATCATTTCTGGTTGGGCACTGCGCCCTGCCCGGGACTTCCTGCGCCTCCTGGGTCTCATGGCGACCTGCACCAGCGTGGTCGTGGGCCTGCTGGAACATGCGTCCCTTCAGTGGGGACTGGCCAGCCAGTGGTCACAACGCTGCCATCCTTTGGACCAGCTTGTGTCGGTGACACAGGGGATGTGGAACGCTCTCCAGTGGTGGACCGTTCCAGATCATTTGCAGGAGGGCATCCCGTTCGTCCGCTCCGAGCCGACGGTCTCTCTATCGACCGATGCCTCTCTGATGGGTTGGGGTGCCCATCTGGGGGAACACCGGGCTCATGGCCTCTGGTCCCCGAGGGAGTCCCGATGCCACATCAATCTGCTGGAGCTCCGAGCGGTCCGCCTAGCTCTCACCGCCTTTGCTCCGTTCCTCCGGGGTCAAGTGGTCCGAGTCCAGACGGACAATACCCACCATGTACTATCTAAACCGCCAGGGCGGGACGCGCTCCATGCTTCTATGCAAGGAAGCTCTCCGCATTTGGTCACTGTGGCGCAGCCTGAGGCGGATCTCCTAGCCATTCACGTGGCAGGAGCCTCCAACACCCTGGCCAATGCCCTGAGCCGGATAGGGGCTGCATCCCACGAGTGGTCTCTCCTGCCGGAGGTAGTACAGCATCTGTTCTCCCATTGGGGCACACCTCAGGTGGACCTGTTTGCCTCCAGGGAGAACGCTGGCTGAGTCTGTTCCATGCCCGCCTCAGCAGGGCTCTCGCTGCAGGGGATGCCTCTCGAGGCAGTGGACCCCGGCCTCTTACGCCTTTTCCCCATTTCCCTTGATCCACAAGGTGCTTCCTCAAGGCGAGGAGGACAAGGCAGGTGATTCTGATAGCCCCAGACTGGCCTCGCCAGTTCTGGTACCCAGATCTCCTCAGTCTCAGCTCCAGGACTCGCGGCAGCTTCCAGCTCGCCGGACCTGCTCTCAGTCAATCAGGGAAGGTGTTCCATCCGGACCTTCAATCCTGCACCTGACGGCCTGGTTCCTGAGCGGCTAGAGTTCCAGGCCTTGGGTCTTTCCGACGAGGTCCTCAATGTAGTTGGAGGCGTCCCTAGAGTCGACCAGAAAATGTTATGCCTTCAAATGGAAAAGGTTTTCCATTTGGTGTCAGGGCAAGGGCTTGGACCTTCCTCCTGTTCCTTGGCAAGCATCTTGGACTATTTATGGTCCCTTTCTAGTCAAGGGTTAGGTCGACTCACCCTAAGGGTGCACCTGGCAGCCATCTCTGCTTACTGGCCGGGCCGGAAAGCAGTCGGTGGCGCAGGAGAAGGTGGTCTGGCGCTTTCAAAGGCCTGATCACATTTCCTCCAGTGCGGGAACCCCCACCTCCGTGGATCTACTGCTGGTACTGGCAAAGCTCATGGGCAAGCCATTGAACCTATGCACAGGTGTGCTCTCTCTCACCTGCGTGGAGAGACTGCCTTCTTGGTGGCTATCCGTCAGCCAGAAGGATGGGAGAGCTCCAGGCGCTTCATCGAGTCTCTACCTGGTCTTCCACAGGGACAAGGTTGTCCTGCGCCCCCACCGAAATTCCTTCCGAAGGTGGTGTCGGAGTTTCACCTAACCAGGTGTTGACTCTGCCGGTGTTCTACCCCAATCACACCTCGGAGGTCGAATATAGGCTCCATATTCTGACCTTAGAAGGGCGCTTATTATAAGGCGAGCGCAATGGCTGAAATTCGGGAGAGGTTCGCCAGCTGTTTGTCACCTACGCTGAAGCCGATCTGCAGACCTGCAGCCAAGCGGACTTATAAGCAGGTGGGTCACTTCCTGCATAGATCTCTGCTATAAGTTGGCGGGCATGGAGCCTCCCAGAGGATAAGAGCTCATTCTACCCCATACTGCTGCAACAGGTGGCTGCTTCCAGGGACGCCCTATCCAGGAAATCTGCAGGGCTGCTACCTGAAGTCAGCAAACACCTTCATTACCCATTACCACATCGACCTTGAGTCACGCCGGGATGCTGGTTTTGGGGCCTCGGTTCTCAGTCTCTCTTTCCCAAGTAAGTATTGGGGGTATGCGTCTTGCCTCCCTCCTCCCGGAGAACTGCTAGGAGTCTGCCAATGAGTGTGGATGAACAACATATCCATGTCCCTAGAAATACAGGTTACTCACCTGTAACAGGAGTTCTAGGAATGGTATATGTTGTTCATCCACACGACCTACCCGACCTCCCCGGCTTCGACGCACAACCTGAGCTTCCAGCGGGCCAGATCTGGCGTCATGGGGCGGAGCCGAGAGTTATACCACCCGGGTTGGTGGGAGGAGCAAGCTTGAAGACCTTCCGGCAAGATTTAAAGCGGCAAGGATACCTGCCAATGAGTGTGGATGAACAACATATACCATTCCTAGAACTCCTGTTACAGGTGAGTAACCTGTATTTTTCAGTGGGTATTGCAATTGTGCACCACTCGGTATACCGCACTACTGCACAACTTTAGTGTAGCAAGCACATTAGATCACTACTGCCTTGGTGCACCAGTTGGGTTTATACAGGTCTTTGGTCCCCAGCGTCATTGACCGCTCAGTCATCATGGACGCCTATGCACCCTCCTTGGTCTGCGCCTGGCAGGGTGTCGGTACCTCGCTCATTGGACCTCAAGTTAGAACAGGTTGACAGCGAGGAGTACCACCTAACCTTATCCTTTCTGAGGTGGAGAAAGTGGAGGAACGTCTTTCCTCAGATAGGTCACTGCCCCTTCAGTGAGGGAGGGCCCTGTTAACTCATTGCCTCCACATGCTCAATCTGAGATTACACCACTTGCCTCCTGAATCTCCTGTATACTTTTAACAGTGAATACTGGCCTTTCTAAGCAAAATCAAGCCATAGTCAGCATGAGCTATTAGCATTTGTTTGCGCCAATAACTGTACATGCTAGACACAAAGTATGAGTGGCAGAGTTATTCAGCACAAAATTGCCTTTCCAATGGTGGCATGCATGTAATAAGTAATTATTTTTTTTTTTTCTATGCTGGTCGAAAAGAGTAAACTAAATATTTTTTTCACTAAAAAAGGGCAACATAAGCCATTTTTATTTGGAAAATATGTAAAATATCAACACCAAATTAGGCATACAGACATTAGATGGTGTTTTAATATTATGTTTGTTAAAAAAAAAAAAAAGAGTAATTTTCCCCATTTTAGTCAAGGTGCTTTGGTGAGATTTGAGGGATGAGTCTCAACCACACACACACACCATTATCATAAACAAATGTGTATAACTCCAAAAGTATACACAATACATACCTAGTATCAGCATGAAAGTTGATGAGCACAAAAATGCCTTTCCAGTAGTGCTATGCAACCAGTTGTATTCAATATGGTTTTTATTTTATATCTGCTGAAGAGCCAAAAAAGTGAATTTTATTCAAGCTGCTTAGATGAATCTTGATGGAAAACATGTCAGCGATACGCACTATACCATAAACAAATGTGAATAACTCGTAAAGTATACATAAAATATCAGTGGCAAAGTTGTTCAGCACAAAATGACCTTCCCAGTGGTGGTATGCAAATAATACGTAATTTTGTTTTTTAAGCCGGTTGAAACAGCAAAAAAATATAATTTTCACTAAAACAGGCAACATAAGTCATACACACCATACCATAAACAAATGCAAATAACTCCTAAAGCATACGTGATATGCACATAATATCAGTGACAAAGTTAAGCATAAAATTACCTTTCCAACGGTGCTATACAGTCAAATATATGTTATATTCTGTTACACTGTATATTAAAATATATGACTTCTCCAGACGTTGCAAGGGCACACTGGGAGTCAGTAGTTGACTTCTGCAGACGTCCTCAGGACACACCAGTGTATTTTACTCAAGACTACAGTCGTCTGCTAGGAGACGATGAGTTAAACATACTCCAAGATCCTCTCCTGAAGACCCTACATTTTTTAATGTAGTGAAGCAGCTGTCCTCAGCTATGGGCTTCCACACTGAGGAGGATGATACCACCAGGAGTGACCTGGTGGACTTCTTGGAGATTCCTGAATCTCCTACTAAGGTCATCCCCTCCCCCCCAACCATTCTTCCAGCACTGAGGAATGCCACTGCTGCAGCTTGGCACCCCCAGACACAATCCTTGCAATGCCCCAGAGGGCAGACAAACTCTATCATGGCCCTCAAGGCCTATCTTATAATGCTGCCCTCTTGAGACAGATTCCATGGTCATTAAAGCAGCACATGACAGGTCCAAGGTGCCAAAGCAGCTTGGATCTTCCTTCGAGAGGGCTCTTGCAGTAGATATTTACATATAAGAGTGACCGGCACGCGTCGGGAACCCCACGGAAATATTTCTAGCTAGCAGTCTGGTGGGGGACTGCTCCCACTTCAGGTGACAGTCATGCGATGTCAGTATAAAGGGGCGGTCCCCCACGCCCGCCTTCCAGTTTTTTCCCGCCGTCGACTTGTGAAAGTTCCTCGTGGTAGAGTTCATTGCTCGTCAGTTAGTTTTCAAACTTTGACAGATTTTTCTTCCGCATTTTCTTTCAAATATCTCCGTGTATGTCATCCCCAACGCCTTCCGAATCGCATAAAAATAAGTGTGACTTGTGTCGCATAAGGACGGAGGCACCCTGTGCCCCTTCTGCCTAGACCTGGACCATCCTGTGGAGAAGTGCCAGCACTGCCAGAAATTCAATTTGGCCACCCGGAAACTGAGGTAGCAGTCCCTGGAGGCGCATACTCTGAAGAAAAAGATGGCTTGCATGGAGAAGGAGTTGAAAAGTTGAGGCAGGCTTCCACTTCCCCCGAAGGCCACGAAAAGGACAAGCACCTGGGACTGGGACTCGACCTCCACAGCCTCCGACTCCGGCTGAAGTCACTGTACTAAAGGTAACGTCCCCGCAGGGGGACTGCTTCTCTGACTGTCTTGGCGGTGTCCAAGAAGGTGTCTCCCCCTTCTGTCTGGCTCTGGCCCCTCTGGTGCCTCCAGGGTAAAGGCCACTGCCATGCAGCCCTCTGGGTCGAGCGGGTCCGCTAAGTCAGACGCTGGTGCCAATGACTTACACTGGGACATGACCAGTAAGTAGCTGGCTCCTTTGGGAAGGCGCACAGGCGTCATTCACCCAAAAAGGCCGCATCTCCAGCGCGACCCGCAACGGGTAAGGGTTCAGATAAATTGGATGCTGGCTCCTCCGACGCCCGCCCAGATCCAGCTGATAAGCTGGACATCGGCCCCTCCGACTGTCCAGCTAAAGAGCTTGCATCGGACCCCTTCGACCAGTCCATAGTCCCAGGCTCACTGCAGCGCTTGCCGTTTCCCTCTGAGGCTCCTGCGTCTCCTGTGCTGGACCCCGGGGATTCCAACCCTCCATCCCTGGTGTCATGGAGGAGCTGGATACACTGCCATCAAGGCTCCCTCCAACTGGGCTAGACTCCCAGATGCTGACCTACCTGATGCCAGTCGACGTCCCTCTTCTGGACAACGCTTTCTCGTGGGACCGATGCCTGCGGGTCACCCTTCCCTGGCCCACTTGCTGGGCCTTTGCCAAATCTCTGCTCTGTCAGGCCCTGGCACCTGGGTATCTTGGCGCTAAATCCGGTGCGCCTTACTCAGTGTTACAGTACCTGGCGCCGGGCATCCCTACTGTTATGGAGACGGCTCACGATATCCTCAGCATCCGTAACCCCCACCTCCGCCTGGCGCCCACACCATAGCCGCCGATGGACTTAAGGAGAGACTGGCTGCCTGGTGGCTGAGGTCAAGTCTCAACTCACCATGGAGGTGGAGAGTTTTCACCGGCTCGAACCCCTGCATAGGATCTCCTATGCCGGAGACGGAGACTCCCTCCCTTACCTGACACCAGAGGTGAACTCCTCGGCGCTGTGAGTCAGGAGAACACACTTCCCAGAGGACTTAAAGAGACTGCCCTCCCCACACGGAGTGGAGTATTCCTTTCTGCCTGAGACCTCTGACTCGGGGATGCTCTGATCCAGATGACGAGCTCCTCAGTCCAGAACGACTCAGGCCAAGGTCTCTTCCAGAGGATCCTTCTTTTCTGGAGTTACTGAGAAACATCCAGGAAGTTAATCAGTGGCAATCTCTGGAGCCAGAACCCCAGCATAAAAAGCTTGCTGCCCAATTGGATCTGCCAGAGACCGCTCCTGCTTTGATTCTCCCTGGATAGAGGCCTGATGCAGATCTTGTTTCCACTATTTGAAACAACCATCTGCGATAGCCGCCCGAGAAAGGCAGAACGGTATATCAGGCTCCTGAGGGAGTAGATTATCTGAAATATACACCCAAGGAGGACTCTGTCGTAATTAGTGCCTCTCACGGCCACTCCACTAACCCCAAACATCTCTGCTCATCTCCTCCTGACAAGGAGTCTCGGCTTCTGGACCAGTATGGGAAGAAGGTTTATGCGTCTTCTACCGTGGGTATTAGGGCCCTGAATTATGTAGCACGTATGGGGGACTACCAGAAGACCATCATGAGTCAGGTGGAATCGGAACTGGACTCCCTTCCTGAGTCTCAGATGAAACAGGAAGTGGCTGACCTTGTCCATTCTGCTCGTTGGGCCAGTCATCACATGCTTCGTTCCACTTAGGACTCACTGGATGCAGCTGGACGGAGTTTGGCTTTTTCCGTAGGTCTTCGGTGTCAGGTTTGGTCCCTTGAGTGCAGTCCGCTATTTAGGATGCGCCCTTCAGGGGTTCGGTGCTGTTCGGCTGTGATGTCAAGGATATCATAACCGATCTGCAGGAGAATGGCACTGCACTTAAGTCCATGGACTCTTTGTACAGATCCCCTCAGGGACAGCGACGCCCTTTTCGCCAGTGCTACTGACAGAAACCTAAACCACAGGGCAAGCGGGCCAACAAGTGTCTGGACCCTCCAGCAACCAAGACATACCTTCCCAGAAAAGCTGCGGGAGCCTTGCCCACTGCGCTGCCCTAGACCTCCTGACTTCTTACCTCTCCCTCTGGACACACCAGAGGAACCAGTAGGAGGGGAGGTTCACCTTCCACCTACCGGATTGGGAGAGGATAAAATCAGATTCTTGGGTGCTCCAGCTGATCACAGCTGGACACTCAGTAGAATTTCTTCAGAAACCGCCTGAAGACCACTCCCCCAAGAACATCTTCCTCTGGTCCTGGAAGAAACTCTTCCCTTCTCTCTAGGTGGTGATAGAACCAGTTCCCAGCCACCTTTAGGGGATGGGTTACGATTCCTGTTTCTTTCTAGTTCCGAAGAAAACTGGAGATGTGAGGCCTATTTTAGACCTCAGTTCCCTGAACATGTTCGTGGAGTGCAAACACTTCAGAATGCTGTCCCTGCAGAGGCTTCTGCTGCTTCTTCGGCCGAGACTGTCTGTGTGCTTCGGATATGCAGGTTGCTTACCTGCACATCCCCATTCACCCTTCCCACCGCAAATTTCTCCGGTTTTGTTTTCAGGAGGACCACTACCAATTCAAGGCCCTCCCATTTGGTCTTTCCTCAGCCCCCAGTATTTACCAAATGCCCGTCTGTGGTAGTGGCCCACCTGCGTACCAGGAGTGCAGAGCATTCCTGTACCTGGACGATTGGCTCCTGGCGGCCCCGTCCAGGGAGGAACTTCTACCCTCCTTTCTCTTACCCTGCAGGTTTTTACCAGTCTGGGTATCACCATCAGCCAGGCAAAGTCCCATTTGGTCCCTTGCCAAAGGCTCCACAGTTTATAGGGGCGAGTCTGGATACTACCATCAGCAAAGCCTTTTTGCCTCCAGACAGGGTGGACACCTTCAGACTCTGGCATGTCTTCTGTCCAGTCGCAGAAGGGTCGAAGCCAGGTCAGTCCTTTGCCTTCTCGGGCTAAGGATGTCTGCCATTCCGACAGCTCCACGTGCTCAGCTCCATATGAGAATTTCTCAGTGGATGCTTCGGTCACAATGGTACCAAACACTGGAGGACCTAGACCAGAAGGTTCTAGTTTCCGATCCCATGATCAGGGGACTTGCAGTGGTGGATGGTACAAGAGAACCTTTGCTGGGGAGTTCAATTAAATATCGAACTCTCTTCCGTTGACAACAGATGCCTCAGGAGAGGGCTGGGCAGCCCACCTCAGGTGTCTCAAGACTCAGGGCAGCTGGTCCAGGTTCGAACAAAATCGGCACATAAATGTGCTCAAACTCAGAGCAGTCCTTTATGCCTTCCAGGCGCTGCAGTCCTCCATACTTACCGGTTATCTGCTCATACAGACAAACGTGTGTGATCTGGTACATAAACAAGTAGGGAGGAATACGTTCCTACACTCTGTGCAGGGAAGCTATGAGAGTGTGGAGCTGGGCCACCCAGAACAGCCTTCACCTGACGGATATTCACGTTCCGGGAGAGGAAAACACACTGGCAGACCAACTCAGTCAGTCCTCAGCTAGGGCCTACGAATGGGAACTGGATCAAGAGGTAGTAGGCAACATCTTCCTGCTTTGGAGAACTCCTCAGGTAGATCTGTTTGCATCTCCTCAAAATGCAAACATTCCTGCCTTCTGCTCAGTTGCTCCAGGGCAAGACATTTTTTGGCAGGACGTTCTGTCACTCGGCTGGAGGGATGGATTCATCTGTGCCTTCCCTCCTATTCCCTTAATTCCGAGGGTCCTGAACAAGATCAGATCAGAGGGGGCACGAATGATCCTCCTCGCTCCATTCTGGCCCAGGCAAGTTTGGTTCTCTCTTCTGCAACAGTTTTCAGAGCAATCTCCGCTTCCTCTTCTGCAACACTTGTTGACCCAGGATCAGGTGACCCTTATCCATCCAGGTTTCAAATCCCTCCCTTTGCATGCATGGCTCCTGCAGACGTAGCCAAGGCCCGCTTCGGGGTTTCTCCGCTCATAACAGACATTTTAGTGGAGGCCAGAACGCCTTCCGCCAGATCTGCCTATCCCATGAAGTGGAAACGATTCTCTATTTGGGCCACGTCAAAGAACTTCGAGCCTTTCTCTTGCCCAGCCAACAGAGTCCTGGATTATATGCATCACCTCTTCTACCTGGGTCTCAGCCATTCCTTTTTAAAAGTCCACATGGCAGCGGTTTCAGCCTACCATGTCCCCTTCGGAGACAGGACTTTCACTCAGTTGGGAAGTCTCTAAGACATTCCTCAGAAGGATCCTCCATTTAAAACCCCCCATCTGCTTTCCTGCTCCCCCCCTTGGGACTTGAATTTTATTCTCGAGAAGCTTACTTTACCCTCTTTTGAGGCGGCAGCCTCAGCAGACTTAAAGTTCCTTCCGCTCAACTAATTTCCGAGCTTCAGGCCTTGATGTGCAAAATCCCGTATTTGATTTTTTCACAAGGAACGTGTGGCTCTACGCACCAACCCTAAGTTTCTCCCTAAGCTTGTGGCTGAATCTACGCTGAATCAATCCATTGAGCTACTTGATTCCTTAATGCAACACTCCAGTCAAGGGGAGTACCTCTTGCATACTTTGGATGTTCGTAGAATACTGAGATACTACACCACTAGGACTAAGGATCTCAGAAAATCTGATCAGCTCTTTGTCTCTCTTGCTTACAAAAGAGGGCAATACAGTTTCCAAGCAATGCCTATCTAAATGGTTGGCTCATTGTATCACTTTCTGTTACGACAAGTACAACAAGACCTTGCTGGGTCAAGTCAGCGGTCACTCCACCAGAGGAGTAGCTGCCTCTGTGGCTTGTTTCAAGAATGTATCGGCAGCAGACATCTGTTCAGCCGTAACTTGGACTTCTGTCCATATCTTTACGAAACACTACAGTTTGGATATTGCCTCTTGTCGTCCAGCAGGCTTTGGGTTGGCTGTATTTCAAGGTCTTCGTTCTTAAGACCAGTTCAGCCAGAGGTTCCATTATTTGGATAGTTTTCCTCCTCCTGAGTGCTTTTCCTTGTTCCAGACTCCTTGGGATTCGGTCCTATGTGCAGATGCCTACTGCACGAGTCCTCTCGAAGTAAGATAGTACAGTTACGTAAGCACTTACCGTAACAGTAGACCTTAGAGAGAGGCTCTTGCAATAGATATTGCCTTCCCGGCCTCCATCCCTCTTAGCTTTTTTCATCTCCTTTTCCAGGAAGTGAAATATCTGCTTCTCTCTCTCGTCTTGCCTTTTTTGGCCCTTGGTGGAAAAGAACTGGAAGGCGGGCGTAGTTGACCACCCTTTATACTGACGTCAGATGACGCCTGTCACCTGACGTTGGGGCGTCCCTCAGAGACTGCTAGGTAGAAATTTTTCCTTGGGGTCCTGATACCTGCCGGGTCAATTCTATATATAAATACCTACTGCAAGAGCCTCTCTTGAAGATCTACTGTTACAGTAAGTTCTTAAGTAACTGTACTCCCCCCTTCCCGACAGGTTCCAGGGGGATAGACCTTTTGCGGTAAGAGGGTTTATGCCTCCTCCACCTTGGGACTTCAGATTACTTACTATCACATATGGTCAAGTACCAAAACATTTGGAAGAAAGGCAAGGTGACTGCCCAAGCCCTCCCAGAATGTTCCCAGAAACAGGAGGGTCTCACATTCTTCCAGGCCACCGAGGATATTAATAAGCACCTTCTCAGGGTCATGTATAACATTTCCGACACCGGTGCCAGTGCTGCTGCCACAGGCATCTGCCTTTGTAGACACTCTTGGCTGAGGGTCTCTGGATCTTCAGTGGATTTCCAACAGGAGGTACTGACTACCCCTTCCATGGCTTAAAGTTATTTAGGTAAGATATCCAGAACATCATTAATAACTTACAGGCATCTGGCAGGGCTGTCAAGTCTGTCCATTTGCTTTACCATATACAGCCTAGGAGCAGACAGTGCCCATCCTTTTGCAAGGTGTCCCACAAGTCTGGTGCAGGCTCCTGTCCCCAGGGCAAAAGAAAAGCCTTCTCTGCCCCCTCCTTGCAACCTGCCACAAAGCATCCCGGGGCGACGGATCAGTCCCAGTGGCAGGATCTGCCTCTGCCTGACTCCTTGCCGGATCCCCCTCTTCTGGTCCCTGATGAAGAGGTGATGGTTAGATGTCAGTTTTCCCTCCATCTCAATCAGTGGAGAACCATCACTTCAGATGCCTGGATTCTTCAGATTATAGTGAGGGGTCACACTCTGAAACATGTAGAGCTGCCCCCTGTTACTCCCCCGGTACCCTCCACCTAGTCCCCGGCCCATCTAATGGTTCTCCGGGAGGAGTTGCAGTCCCTTTTGCAGAAAGAGGCCATTGAGTCAGTGTCCAGGCTCCAGAAAAATGGGGGATTCTACTCCAGGTTCTTCCTGGAAGACACCAGGAGGGAGGAGTGCTGTGTGACTGGACTTCTCTACTGGGACTAAAGAAGTAGAACTCTTGTACTTGGACCTTTAATTTAGGGTAAAAAAAACAAACAAAACAAAACAAATTAGTGTGTTTGTCTGAGTTAACTGAACTGAATGGTTATCTGAACAGTTATCTAGGTGTAAATCTCAGGTGACTGAAAGGGCTTGATGGCTGTGCAGTTTAAATTACTTGTAGAAAGATCTAGTAAGTAGGGGGAGTGGCTTAGCTAGAAGGAAGCTAAATTTAAAGACTGCCTTAGAAAGATTCTGCTAGAAGCTTGGCAGAAAACACCAGGAGGAAGGAGTGCTGTGTGACTGGACTTCTCTACTGGGACTATATTGCCCTCACCCCACCCACGCAAAGCTAGTTCTGCTTTTATAGGCACAGGATTTGACTGACAACAGGAACTTCCTGTTTGGGAGCAGGAAGTGAGGGATCACAGAGCCACCAAAGACCCACCATCCTAGAAGGGCAAGAGTAGCTCTCCGGCCCCCTCTAGCTGTTGGCGGGCTGCTCTGTGCAAGTAAGGGATCTTCTGAGAAATATAGGGTCTTCTATCTCAGAACGGGACAATCAGGAGCTTAAAAGGCACAGAGGCAGAAAGTAAGTGGGGGGAGTAAGGATTCCAAACAAGAGTTAAGGGGCCAGAAATAAGACATGATGGGAGTGGTGCAGTGCAGTGGCTGTGGAGTAGCAGTCTTCCGGAAGATGTTCTGGAGGATGCAGTGTTGTCCCATCTGCAGGCACCTCGCTGGGCTGAGGGAGGAGGTTGCTCATCTCCAGGCTGAGTTGACCAGTATTTGTGGGACCTCCTCTTCCGTCCAGGGACCACCATTGCCATTGCCTCAGAGGGTGCCAAGAAAGAGGAGCGGTTGGACCACAGTGGGCTCAGGGAGGGCGAGGGTGGTGGAACAGAGGCACATCCCTCCAGTTGTACCTCTCCACAATTCCTATGCCGTTCTGGCAAAGTGTGGTTCCTCTATAGAGGCACCCGCAGTGGAGACCAAGGACGATGCTGGGAACCTCCACAGAGGAGACCTCACAGGAGGGTGGCATGGGACCCTACAGGGGAAAGAAACGACTCCTGGTGGGGAATTCCATTGTTACTTGAAGGGGGAGGAAAGGAGAGGGAGGTAAGGTACCTGCCTGAGCTATGGCTTGGAGGGACAGGGAGTGAATCCTCAGGATTGCCGGAGCAGCTGCCGGGGAGGGAGCTGGATGTTATTGTCCACCTAGGGACAAATGATCTGGCTAGAAAGGATTAGAGCAGTGCAGGAAGAGTTTGTGGATTGGGGAGGCCTTGACAAGCAAGCACACACGGTAACCTTCTCAGAGGTGCTGCCCATCTGTGGCGAGGAGAGGTTAGGGTGTTCCGCACCATGGGATTCAATCAGTGGTTGAAAACTGGTGCAGAGCTCAGGGTTTTGCTTCACTGGGGACTGGGGGTCCACCTGAGTGATGCAAGCCTATACTGGCATGATGGGCTGCATCTGTCCAGGGGGGAACCAGGATCCTAGGTGATGGGTTTAAATGCTTCATTGGCAAGCATTTAAACTAGCCAAGGGAGGCACTGGACGGAGCAGTGAAATTCTAGTTCCCCAAAAAAATCACAGTAGAGTGCAGTAACACAATATATAGATGCCTGCTATAGGAGGGCAGGAAACATGGGGAAAGCGACAAAGGCAAGAAGGACAGGGATGGGGCAAAAGGAGTAAGGCCATCAGGAAATGGAGGGTAATGAGTACCAGTGCCTGTAGTCTGGGCAGCAAGCTCCCTGAACTGGTGGCCTTGATGGAAGAGGGATGCCTGGATATCGTAGCAGTCACAGAAACATGGTACACAGAGAACCACGACTGGGATGTTAACATACAGGGTACGTAACCTACAGGAGAGACGGGCAGGGAAGAAGAGGGAGAGGAGTAGCTTTGTAAAGGAAGGGATAAAAGCAACTGAACAAAAGAGTAAACAGGGAGGAGAGGAGGCACTGTGGGTCACCTTGGAGACTGGAAAGGGCACCACAATCCGCACGAGGGTTGTGTACAGACTCCCATGTCGGGGAGGGAATGGACAAGGATATGACAGAAGACATTCTTAAGATGGCAGAGAAAGGGGAGATACTGTTGATGGGAGACCTGAATATGCCAGATGTTAACTGGAGCACATTTGCTGCAGCCACATCCAAGAGCAGGGCCATTCTTGATGCCCTACAGGTGGCAGGCCTCAGACAGCTAGTTTCGGAACCCACTCGTGAGGGAGCAATCTTAGACCTTGTACTCTCAGATGGGGGCAGTGAGAGGATCTCAAATCTAGAAGTGGGTAGCCATCTGGGAATAAGTGACCATCACAAAATGTGGTTCATGTTAAACTCTGCTACAGAGTTGAGCCATACAAAAGTAGGAGTACCGGACTTCAGGAGGGCTGACTTTGGCAAGATGGGAGAGTGTCTCAGAAAAGCACCAGCAAACTGGCTAGAAGGAGGGGTGGAGCAACAATAGGGAATCATCAAAACTGCCATCACAGAGGCAACAAGCCTTGGTGTGAAGCAAATAAATCAAAACAAAAGAAAAAGCCACTATGGTTCTCAAAAGAGGTGGCTGGGAAAGTCAGGAAGAAAAAGATAGCATTCAGGAAGTATAAGGAAACACAGAAGGAGCAGGACAGAGAGCTGTACCAATTAAGGCAGAAGGAAGCAGGGAGGGAAGTCGGAATAGCAAAGGCCCAAACTGAGGAAAAGATGGCCAACTCAGTTAAGAAGGGGGATAAAACCTTTTATAGGTACATCAGAGAGCATAGAAAGACACAGGGAGGGATAGTGAGGCTGAATAGAATGAACGTGGGTGGGCAGGGGGAAGTGAAAAGGCATGGATACTGAATAAATGAGTCTGCTCAGTATTCACAAAAGAGGAGGGGAAGTGCCCAATCCAATTAACAGAAGCACTTTTGGGGTAATCCCAGTCCTTTCACAGAAGAAATGGTTCTGCAAGAACTCCTAAAATTAAAGGTGGACAAAGCAATGGGGCCTGATGGAATTCACCCCAGAATTCTAAACAAATTAAGAGGGGAACTAGTGAAACCACAGACTGCTCTTTTTAACAAATCATGGGAGGATGGTGTGGTACCCGAGGAAGGCGGAAGTGATTCCCCTTCACGAAAGTGGGACCAAGACTGAGGCAGGAAACTACAGACCTGTCAGTTTGGCCTCTGTGGTAGGGAAAGTGATGGAGTCACTTCTGAAGGAAAGAATTGTTGAGTACCTAGAGGCCAATGGGACACAGGACCCAAGGCAGCATGGGTTCACAGCAGGAAGGTTATGTCAGACGAATCTAATATATTTCTTTGACTGGGTGACCAAAGTAGTAGACTAGGGAGGGGCTGTGAACATGGCCTACCTAGACTTTAGCAAGGCATTTGACACAGTCCCACACAAAAAATTAATAGTCAAATTAACCAGTCTTGGAGTGGGTCCCAGGGCAGTAGCCTGGGTAAAACATTGGCTGGACAACAGGACACAGAAGGTAATTGTAAATGGAGTCCACTCTGAAGAAAGAGGTGTTACTAGTGGGGTACCACAGGGTTCAGTACTGGGTCCAGTCTTTTTAATGTCTTTATAAGTGACATTGCAGAGGGACTGGAAGGAAAAGTATGCCTCTTTGCAGATGACACAAAGATCTGCAACAGGGTTGATACACAAGGAGGTGTGGAAAGGATGAGAAGGGACTTGGCAAGGTTGGAGGAATGGTCAGAAGTATGGCAGCTAGGATTCAATGCAAAGAAGTGCAAAATATTGCACCTGAGAAACAAGAACCCAGGGGAAGATTACACAATGTGGGGGTAGTAATGCAACAAAAAGGAAATGGACCTGGGGAAATCATATCAGATGATCTTAAAGTTAGCAAGCAATGGAGAAGGCAGTAGGGAGGCTGGGGTATACTGGGATGCATAGGGAGGCATCACCAGCAGAAAACATAAGTTGTTATCCCTCTGTACAGACAGTTGGTGAGACCACATCTGAGCATGCTCACCTGAGACCCCATCTCTGCAAGGACATGGACAGAATAGGAGGCAGTCCAGAGGAGGGCAACTGAAATGGTGCAGGGTCTGCAAGAGAAGCCGTACGAGGAGAGACTAAAGGAGCTCAATAAGTATACCCTTGAGGAAAGGAGGGAGAGGGGGGACATGATAGAAACTTTTAAGCACCTCAGTGGAATCAACAAAGTCCAAGAGGGTAGCATCTTTTAGAAAAAGAGATGTGCAAGAACAAGGGGACACAATTGAAAGATGTGTGGGGGGATGGTTCAGGGGCAATGTGAGGAAGTATTTTTGTCACAGAGAGGGTAGTGGATGCATGGAGCAGCCTTCCTGAGGAGGTTGTGGGATCTAAAACTGTGGGAGAATTCAAGAATGCATGGGAAAGACATAAGGCAATTCTTTTGGGGGGGTAGGAAGAAATAGGCTGTTGGTTAACTAGGATCTGCAGCCTATCCTGTAGGTACAGAAATGGGCAGAATAGGTGGGCCAAACGGTCCGTATCTGCCGTCAGTATCTTTGTTTCTATGTTTCCTGGTCCCCAAAAGAACTGTAGATCTGAGGCCATATCTAGATCCCAGGGACCTCAATCTTTATATCCAGTACAAAAAATTCCACATGGTCACTCTTCTGGGCCTGCTGACCCTACTCGGACAAGGTGATTGGCTATGCTCCTTGGATATGCAAGACGCTTGCCTGTGTATCTTCGTGTGTTCTCCGTATAGGCGAGTGCTCAGATTTCTTTTACAAGGCGAGCATTACGAATTCAAAGTCTTATCCTTTGGCTTATCCTCTGTGCCACAGGTCTTCCCAAAATGCTTAGCTGCATTTGCGATCTTTCAGAGAGAAGGCCTATGCGTTTTCCCCCATCCAGACAACTGGATCCTCAAAGCTCTGTCTGGAGATCAGCCCCTTCAGACCTTGGAGAAGACTCTCCAGCTGTTTTCCTCCCTGGGCATCACTGTCAACCTGCTGACTGAGAGGGGTATCACCAGGAGAAAATGTGAGGTGGTAATGTCCCTGTATCAGTCACTGGTGTAACCTAATCTGGAGTATTGTGTGTAGTTCTGGAGACTGCACCTGATCAAGGACATAAATAGAGTGGAGCCTGTTCAGAGGAGGACCACCAAAATGGTCCACAGTCTACAGCAGAAACCATATGAGGAAAGGATAAGGGAACTGAATTTGTACTCTCTGGAGCAGCGAAGAGAGAGGAGACATGATGGAGACCTTCAAATACCTCAAGGGCATCAACAAAATAGAGGAGCAGGAACTCTTCCAGATCAATAAACAGACTAGGACAAGAGGACGTCAATCAATCAAACTTTATTTAACCAGGCAAAATCCTCCTTTAGCAAGCTCATTTGCAAGATGGTCCTAGACAAGTAGGACATAAACAACTACAGCAAAATTACCAGATAAGCAGTGTACACACAGTGAGCAAATAAGACACAGTTACAGAGAAACAAATATGATCAGGGCTGGGGAGTACATATGGTGAACACTAGCCGGGTTGATAATTGACTGTATACTGTATACAAATGATTTTCTCAAGGTATTGGATTATTCAGACAAAGGTCACAGTGTTACAATAAGACAAGGGATACCAGGTAGGGTAAGTGAGGGAACCACAACCGAAGGTTTATGGGTGGGGGAAAAACAAAGGAAAGGGTCGGTGAGGGGGTGGAAATAGATGTAGTTAAACAGGTAAGAATTGTCAAAATAATCCCAAGGTGGAAAGAAGAAGAGAATTGCTAGGCAATTGCATGCAAGTGCCAAGAATTTGGGGAGCCAGTGGAGATGGATGAGGTGGTTATCTGCTGCATACACACAGGGCTCTGTTTGCGAGCGAGCAGCCTCCTGATTGAATGAGGCCCTGGGAGGGAGGACAGCCTGAGTTTTTTGCATGACATTCCAAATGGTGGACAGAGAAAAGATAATAGCCACTGAGCCATGTTGTGTCCTTATTTTGGGTACTGTAAGAGAGACAAAGACAAACTCCTGGCCCATATGTTCCCTCAGTGCGTTGAAACAGCGTAGAAATATAGGTCGGTAGTTTATCGGTTAGGGCCCAGTATATTCACATGAGGGCCCTTTTTTTTTTTTTTTTTTGCGCCTCTCGGGTGAGGGAGGGCTCAGACTAGCGCCTGATAGAGCAGGCAGAGGTGGGTGCATAATGGCATGTTTAGGGTAAATCTCAGCGTGCAATGGTAGAGGGTGTCAAGTTTACATAGCACCTGAGTAAGACAGTGACTATAGAGAAAGTCCGCATAATCAAGCAGCGGTAGAAAAGTTGTTTGGACAAGTCATTTCCTTGCTTCAAGAGTAAGGAGGTGTCTTATCAGATAACATATGCCTAGTCGTTGTCTTAGCTTTTTAAATAGTTCATTAAGGGGCGCCAAGAAGTTGAGTGTGTTATCCAGCCAAACATCCAGGTACTTCAATTTTAATACTATTTCCAAGGCTTCACCAAGCAAGGTAGAAATCTGGAGGCTTGAAGATGGTCCTGTGTAGTGGGCAGCACAAGGCGAGATAATCATAGCTTTAGTCTTTCTGGCATTAAGCAGAAGCTTGAGCCTTATTAAGTTGCATTGAAGAATGTCAGAGTCTAACTGAAGCTCCATGTGGGCTACGTCTAGGGAGGTGTTAGTAGTATAGAGCACGGTATCATCAGCGAATAGATGAACGTTACTTGTGAGTATATAGGAGTCTGTATGGTTTGCACAAATAGCAAAGAAAATGGGGCCCAGGATGGAGCCTTGTGGCGCACTATGCGGCAGGGTCTTTAACTGAGACTTGATCCCTTGATCTTTGATTTGTTGCATTCGGTTGTTGAGGTAACTGTCAAACCACTTTAAGGCAGTGCTGTTTGCCCCAGTGCTGCTCAAGATGTTAAGCAGAATATGATGATCCACTATATTGAAGACCTTGCTAAGATCTAGAAAGAGGGCATCGATGTATTGCTTAGTATCCAGGGCGGCTTGCCATTCATTGGACACTTTGGCAAGAGCTGATACAGTAACGTGCTTTGGCCTAAATCCCGATTGGGCGGGGTTTAGGATGTTTTCGGTGTCAAGGAACTTTCTGAGTTGAGAGTTAATTTTTCCAGTGTCTTTGATAGGATTGGGAGAAGGGAAATCAGGTGGTAGTTCTTCAGGTGAGTTGGGTCACCAGATTTAAAAAGAGGAATAATGTGCACCATTTTCCAAAGTGGTAAATTCAGGGGGAACAGTAGGAAGTTCTTTTTCACTGAACGGGTGGTGGATGCATGGAACTAGCTGCCTCAGTCAGTAGTGGAAGCCAAGACAGCACCTTCAAATTAGCTGGGGGATAGATACAAGGGAATGGTGGCCTCAGGGAAGAAAAAAAAGGCGTGTGTGTGTGTGTGAAGAAAAGAAGGAAAAAATGGGCAGACTAGATGAACCACAATGTCACCGTCTGCCAACACTTTCTGTGTTTCTAGGTCTGTTTTGATTCCATCCCAGAGGCTGCAGTATATAGGGGTGGTTCTGGACTTGGCACTGGGCAAGACCTTCCTGCCCCAAAAAAAGGGCGGAGTGCCTCATTTCCCAGGCTCAGGAAGTCGCCCAGAGCCATTATGTTCCTGCCAAGGTGTACTTGAGGTCATTAGGGCTTATGACTTTGGCCATTTCCACGGCCCCCCTGGCCAGACTGTACTTACAGGTGCCCCAGTGGACTCTGGGTGCAGTGCAGCTAATGCATGGACGACCTGGAGCAGCTATTGCTGGTGGTCTTCCCCAGTCCACAAGGTGCTCCACTGGTGGATGGACCTTCAGCACATGTTCCAAGGGATCCCATTCCAGATTTTCTCTCTCCAGCAGATCCTCATCATGGTTGCCACCGGTTCAGGCTGAAGAGTGCATCTGGGCTTCTTTCAGATTCAGGGGACATGGTCCCAGATCGAGACATCTCTGCATATAAACATCCTGGAGATGCAGGTGGTCCTGTATGTCATGCAGGTCTTTCAGAACCATCTCCTTCCGGGTCAACTGTTGCTCCAGTGAGACGATCTCTGTGTGGTCTACTACATCAACTAGCAAGGGGGAACACATTTGTACCCCCTGTGCATGGAGGCCTTGAGAGTCTAGTACTGGGTGCTGGACCACGGTCTGGTTCTCTCGGCAGTCCATATACCAGGTGTGCTGAATACCCTGGTGGACAGCCCCAGCCAGACTCTGACCAGCATGCATGAATGGGAACTTCTCTCCTCCATCGCAGATCATCTGTTCGCCAGATGGGATTGTCCAGAGTTGGACCATTTTGCATTCCCTAATCAACACAGAACTGTCCAGTTTCTGCTTGCTAGATTCTGGGTCTGGAGATTTCTGGTGAGAGGTATTTTTCCTCTCCTGGAACGGGACGTTCCTTTATGCCTTCCCTCCACTTCCTCTGATTCAGATGGTGCTAATAAGGCTACAGATGGAGGAGGCTAGCATGATCCTGGTTGCACCCTTCTGGCCATGACAGATATGGTTTCCATTACTGCAACAGTTAGCGGAGGAGCCCCTAGTTCCTCTGCCCCTTTGCAAGGATCTGCTGATGCAGGCTCAGCAGACCATGGTCCATCCAAATCTCTGGCTCCTGAGAATATAGCCATCACCTGGTTTGGAGTATCTAGATTCTCAGCAGGTGGCGTGTGTCCTCGTGGCAGCTCGAAAACCCTCCACTAGAGCGACATATGCCATGAAGTGGAAGAGGTTTGCCATCTGGGCTGCCAAACATCTTTTGGACCCTTTAACCTCTTCCGTGAGCCAGATTCTAAACTACCTAATCTCCCTGTCTGACTCGGGCCTTCAGTACTCCTCCCTCAAGGTGCCCATTGTGACTATTTCTGCCTTTCATGACCCTGTGGATGGTCGTTCCGTGGCTGTTAGATGTGTCCTATACTTTTCTTGGGCATTCTGCAGCTGAAACCTTCAATCCATTCCCCTGTCCCAACTTTGGATTGGAATTTTGTTTTGGAGAAATTTACCCTGTCTCTCTTTGAGCCAGCTGTGACTTGCGAGCTACTCTTCCTTTCTTGGAAAGCGTTCATTTCTAGGGATGTGGATATGATGTTCTATCCACACTGTCTGGCAGTTGCCTTTCTCTTTAGTTCTGTCTGAAAACATCTTCAAGCTGGCTCCTTCCACCCACCCAAGTGGTAACTCCCTCGGCTCTGCCCCATGAAGCCAGATCTTCCTTTCCGCTTGGAAGAAGCAGATTCCTTTCTTACTGGTCTTGCGCCGAGTAGGCTCTTGCAACTTAAATCTTTGGATTTATTTCTTCAAAAAAAAAAAATATTTGTCTTGAGCTTGATCATCGATCATGACTGTGATAGACAATGACAAGTCTGCTCCCAGATTCCACTGGTGCCTTTGCGGGCAGATGATGTCCCGAATGGATTTGCACACCATGTTGTTTTACTGCCTGGGGCACAAGTATGATCCCTAGGCCTCCGACATTTGTTGAACCTTTCACCCGACCGTTCTAGTGGACCGTCTAGCCTGACTCAAATTAGGCTGACTGAGCAAATGGTATCCTCCGGTCAAATCCATAGATGCCAGGCAGGTGGTCTTGGTGGCTGCAGGGTCAGCCGAACAACTTATGGCATTTGAGACCGCGGCCACAGCCGTGGCTCACACCTCCTCGACTTCAGCCTTTGTGCTGCTTCAGCTGAGCACCTCACTTACGGAGTCTTTGAAAGAACTGTGCCAGGCTCTGCGGACCTTAGGTCTGGGCCCCTCCAAGCCCAAAACCAAGTCTCAGAAAGAGACCAAAAAACTGTCTCACCATCGATCGTAGGATCAGGAGCGCACTCAGTCGAGGGCTTCAGATTCCTGCGCTTCTCCGTGTCTGACTCCAGTCAAACCCTTGGTCCAGTTGGCTGAGATGCTAGTTGATCTTTCAGCCGAGATTTTTTTTTTTTTGCCGGTTGACCAGTTGTAGATTGAAGAATCTCAATCTGTCAATCTCTCACTCTCACTCTCTCACTCCGCTCTTGACTCAGACCATTACAGGGACTGATCAGTCCGCTGATCCACTGCCTCTGGTCATCGAACAAGACCCGGAGGAGCCTTAGCCCTCGCTGACTCCCTTCGAGCCATGCTGCTGGTCGCTCTGGCAGTCGAGATCTCTCTCCCATTTATGGGAGTTGAGCGGTTCCCGCTGACGTCAGCACTCCCGCTCTCAACGCTCTGGGAAGTGGTGCCATTTGTACTCTTCATGTGAGGAGAGGCTTCAACGCAAATTGCGTTGACGCTACAAGGATTCACAAAACGCCCCTTGGCCGCAGGACTGGTGGTTGATTTCTGTTTTCAGGTGCTCTGGCAACAGTGAGGATGTTGACAAGCCACCTGACAGTCCAAGAAGTTGGATCATATGGCTAAAAAGTTCTACTCTGCCTCCTCGCTTGGTCTTTGCCAGGTGAGCTCGGCCCTCCTTGTGGCCCACTTTTTCCCATGCCCTGCTGAGCACCCTGAATGAGGTGCTTCCTCATCTGCCGGGGGACCTCCAGACCACAGTCAAGCAGGTCCGGGACTAGGGCCGGGTTTGTAGTTAAGCAACATCTCCAGACAGCCATGGACATTGGGGACTCCTGTGTGTGGAGTGGTTTTGGGATAGCAGATGGCCCAGACACACAACTTCAGGTTCAGCACACAATCTCTGTGTGGTGTTTATGTAAAACACGGAATAAGCTTTAAACAATAGCATATCCCAACCTCAGTACATCCATTTGCAGCAGCAGACTGTGCATGTCCTTCCTCTGCACTTAGATCAGAGGGTCGGTAAGTGCTATCTCTTCAGTGAAAATTATTTCATCGTTGTGTGTTTAGGTGATGGGGAGCTCAAAAAAGAAAGACCGAAAGACCGCCTCAGTGCAGAAGCACTGAAACAAGGATTACCCCAAAGGGCATTGGCAATAAAGCCAAGTTTCAAAGAAACACATCATCACACATACCCCATAATGCAAAGCATCATGGAATATATATGCAAATCATCATGACATTTTAGGCTGGTTCAGCTTAAAGTGGGAATGCATGGTGCCAAAGGGTCTCTCAAACAGTCTGTAATTTACATGCATTTAAATAACACAGTGGGGGCCAGCCCAGTGGCACAGAGGGTTGAGGCGCTGGACACCACCCCTCGCGCCATGCTGGCAACCTGGGTTCGGGAAGGGACTCTGGTCATTCGGGGGTCAGCCAGGGAGGCAAGAATTGAATGTCTGGAGGACTTCTCCTTCCCGGGGGTTGTGACGCGGGCAACAGCACAGTAAGAGGGTGAGGATCTGTCTCGCTCCCAGGTTTTGGCTGCCTCCGCGTCGGTGGAGACAATTACTGTGCCAGTTGCATGGGTGTGGGATAAAAAGCGAGGAAAATACTGGGACCTGGCAGGACCCATGATGGCCCCAGTGGGCCAGAGGATGTACCCCTCTGGGGGGTGGGGTCATAGCCCCTGCCAGGTCACAATGGGTGTTTTCTGATAGCTCTACCCTGGTAACTTAATTTTTGTAATAGTCTCCTAGTAACATTTTACCTTTATCAAAACATCTAGTGCTCTGGTATTTTCAACATTTACAGGTTTTATACACACAAGGCATATACATCAAGGTGTTTTATGTCATAGTGTTATTGCATACTGAATCCCACAACAAGGAACACAGCCTGTTGATTTACAGCAGCTTGGAGGTCACTACAACAACATCCCTGTACGAGGACCTGAGAGGGAAAATTAAAGAGGACACTATAGCATAGTCAAGAAAGGGGAAGGGGGTGCCTATAGGTGGCCAGCCTAATGGACTAGAAATGGTAAAGGATAGATTAGGCTAAGAAACAGAAGAACTGTTGTAATAGATTTAAGAAAAGGTCGTCCCTCGAGTGGCAGGATTTCTATGTTACACTGTGGCCGCTCCGTGGCAGCCATAATGACCATGCACTGCAGGGCTTGGCTGAAGATCTCGATCTTCAAGGCAGACACTCAGCAGAAGCTGGCAGATGTTCCTTTTCTGGGCACCAACTTGTTTGGGCTCGGGGTTGAGGACCACCTCACCTGCATATAGAAGTCCAGTGCCACCTTGGACTCCATGACATCTACCCAGTAGGACCCCATGGGCTCTAAGCAGCAGCAACAGAAGAGGAAGCCCTTTCGGTACACCTCATCTCCTGTGGACAAACCAGCTCAGCCTCAGGCTGGTCAGCAGGCCCAGGACTGGCGACTGCGGCCGAAGTCAGTGGGCTCGTCATCCATAAGCCTGGGAGGAGAGGCTGCGGTGGCTTCTCTGTTGGACCCTCCTCCAAGCCTGCCCAGTGACAGGAAGAGGGGTGCCTCCCTCATGCCCATCACCTACTCCGTGGGGGGCTGTTTCTGCCACTTCCTTTCCGCATGGTCCGCTTTAACCATGGACAGGTGAGTTCTTGAGGTGTTGTCTGCCTCTGGAAATCGAGCAATACCCTCCTTGCCGAGCCCATGCCCCATGAGAGGACTTGGTATCCGCAGGCATCCTGTAAATCTCTTCTAGACGACATTGCCCAGCTCCTCTGCAAGGGAGGTTGTAGTTCCTGTCACGGATCCTCTGTAACACCCAGGGTTTGTCTCCATGTACTTCCTGGTGCCTAAATGGACGGGGGTGGGATGGGGGCTGGTGCCCCATTCTAGATCTGCATGAGCTGAACAACTTTCTCAAGTTGCGCACCTTCAGGATGGTAACTCTGTCTCACATAATATCTCTGGAGCAAAATATGTAGTTTTGCTTCCTGTATCTTCAGAACGCGTTCTTTTACATCCTGATCCATATGGCTCACTGAAGTTCCTCTGCTTCCAAGCAGAGGGAGCCCTCTGTGTGTTCCAGGCCATGACATTCAGCCTTTCCTCGCCCCCCAGGCTCTTTACCAAGTGCATTGCTGTGGTGGCAGCTTTCCTGAGGTGTCTGGGATTACCCCACCTGGACGACTGGCTGATCACAGGTCCCTCCAGGCTGGAGGTGGAGCAGTCCAGGGACCTGGCCCTCCGGTCAACGAAGCCAAGTCGGAACTTGTGCTTTCACAGGTGATCAGCTTCATCGGGGCCGAGCTTGACTCTTGCCGAGCCAGAGCCCGGCTCCTGGAGAACTGCTAGGAGTCTGCCGGACAATGTGGATAGAACATCATATCCACGTTCCCTAGAAAAATGGGTTACTCACCTGTAACAGTAGTTCTAGGGAATGGTATATGATGTTCATCCACACGGACCCACCTGACCTCCCCTGGCTTTGTTGCACAACACTGCTTTCAGCAGGCAAGAGCTGGTGTCATTGGGCTGAGCTGAGATAGTTATCAGCCGGGTGGGAAGAGCCAGCTTGAAGGCGTTTCTGGGCAGAATTAAAGGGAAAGGCAACTGCCAGATAGTGTGGATGAACATTGTGTACCATTCCTAGAACTGCTGTTATAGGGGAGTAACTTTTTTTTTTTTTGTTGCTGTTACTTCTGCTCAAAGGATTTCCAAGCTTCAGGCTCTCTGGTGTGGAGAGCCTTATTAGAGCATGAATCCTAAATTTCTTTCTTAGGTGGTGTCTGAGTTTACCCTGATCCAGTCTACCCAGCTGACGATTTATTTTCCAGATCGTGGCTGCCCAGGGGAAGCAGTGCTCTTTACTTAAGATGTGCGCAGAATTCTGAAATACTGTCTGTTCCGAACCAAGGCGTGCAGAAAAAAAAGCATTTTTTTGTTTCTTTCGCCCCCAGGAAGAGTGGGTGCGCAGGTTTCCAAACAACGTCTGCTACAACAAGCATGGCGAAGAGTTGCCACGGACAGTGAAAGCCCATTCCACAAGGGGCATGGCTACCTCTGTGGCCTGTTTCAAAGGGATCTGAGCCACTGACATTTGTGCTGCTGCTACCTGGAGTACTGTCCATACTTTCACCAAGCACTACAGTCTGAACATTGCTGCAAGAGCCTGAGCAAGCCACGGCCGGGCTATTCTGCAGGGCCTGCTGTCTTGGGTTTTGGTTGGCCTACCTCCAAGACCGTTTCTGTTGTACCTATAACTGCTTGGGATTCATTCCTACAGTGTGACCTGAGGAATGAGATACCCCCGAAGAAGATAGAACAGTTACGTAAGAACTTGCCGTAACAGTAGATCTCACTTCAGAAGGCTCTTGCAGTAGGCAGTAACACTAGGACGAGCCTCAGGTGCTAGGACCACACAGAAAACCCGGCTAGCAGTGTCGGGGGGCCCACCTGGTGCTATGTGACGGTGTTGGCCCTGCGGTATATAGTTGGCCCCCCCACCACCACAGTTCCTTTCCACCATCAATCTGCGCACGTCGGACCTCACAGAACACTGCTTCAGTCGACCAATTTCGATAAGTATAGTCTTCTGAATTTTATTATTTTCTCATTCAAAATCAATATTTCGACATCTGATTGTATGTCTTAAACATCTCCATCAGAGTTCCATAAGAACAAGTGCTCTTGCAGCAAGCAGATACTGGAGAAAGATGGACATATCTTGTGCCTCTTCTGCATAGGGCCTGACCACGACACCAAGGACTGTACAGCCTGCCAGATATTCAACCAGGCCACACTGAAACACAGTCAACAAGTCCTGGAAGCCAATCTTTTGAAGCAAAAACTTGCTTCCATGGAAAAGCAGCTGCAGGCGGTGCAGAGTTCTTCCCCAAACCCAAAGAAGCACAAATAGGACAAGGACTGGGATCGGTCTCCCTCCAGGCCACGGCTCTCATAGAAACATAAATTTTCACGGCAGATAAGGACCGCTTAGCCCACCCAGTCTGCCTATTTCCCTACCTAATGGATAAGCTGCAGATCCTAGTTAACCAGCAGCCTACTTCTTCCTACCCCCACCCCCTAGAATTGCCTTATGACTGTCCCATGCATGCTTGAATTCCACCACTGTTTTTGACTCCACATCCTCCTCCGGAAGGCCGTTCCATGCATCCACAATCCTCTCTGTGAAAAAATACTTCCTTAAATTACCTCTGAGCCCCCTTCTATCTTCAAATTGTGCCTCCTTGTTCTTGCACACCTCTTTTTTTGAAAGATGCTACCCTCTTGGACTTTAATTCCCTTGAGGTACTTTAAAGTTTCTATCATGTCCTCCCTCTCCCTCCTTTCCTCAAGGCTATACATATTTAGCTCCTCAAGTCTCTCTTCATATGTCTTCCGGTGCAGACCCTGCACCATTTTAGTTGCCCTCCTCTGGACAGCTTCCATTCTGTCTATGTCTTTGCAGAGATTGGGTCTCCAGAACTGCCACGAGTACTCAGATGGGGTCTCACCAACTGTCTGTACAGAGGGATAATAACTTCCTGTTTTCTACTGGTGATGCCTGTCCCTGTGCATCCCAGTATCCCCCACCCTCCTTGCTGCCATCTCACATTGCTTACCCACCTTTAGGTCATCTGATATGACTACCCAGGTCCCTTTCCATTTTTTTGTTGTTAGTATCTCACCCCCATTGTGTACTCTTCCCTGGGTTTTGTTTCCCAGGTGCATTACCTTGCACTTCTTAGCATTGAATCTAAGCTGCCATACATTTGACCATTCCTCTAATCTTGCCAAGTCCCTTCTCATCCTTTCCACCCCACCTTGTGCATCAACTCTGTTGCAGATCTTTGTGTCATCTGCAAAGAGACATACTTTTCCTTCCAGTCCCTCTGCAATGTCGCTTATAAAGACATTGAAGAGGACCAGTCCTTCTGAGACCGTGGCCCGCTTCCAGCAAGGAGAGTGCCCCTTCAGCCAAACCTGCTCGGCCTTGGGAGCAGCCTCTGTTCCCACCGCCCAAGCTGGTAATGGTTCAGGTGGGAACCTCCCGGAATAAGGAGTTGGCCACCCTTAGGCCCATCGAAACTTTGCCTAGGTCTAAGTCGGGTGGAACGGCTGGTAAGTTGGACGCCAGCTTCACCGATGTTTGCACAGCCTCGCCGCTCCCATCGGACTCTGACTTGAGGTCTGACATCGGAGCCTAGGACCAGCACCAGCTGCCGCTCTGGCCGCAGCATCCCTGAGAGGAATCTCCCCTGGACACTCCTTCGCTCCCTCCAGTGGATCTTTCTGAATCTTCTATCCACTCAGAGCTGGAGGAGCTGTCGCCAGCTGACCCAGTTGAACAGCCAGTGCCGGCGGGCCCTGCGTTGGACCCTCTGGGAGGCCTCCTGGACTCCCAGCCCACTAACCCATCTGGGACTCCATCTCTGCCCCCAACTTCGGAGGTGCCTGTTACCCTCTCCAAGGCCAACAACGGACCCCTCAGTCTGGGACCTCAGGCCCTTTGGGGCCTCAGCCGGGTCCTTCTACTTCACTGTCTGGGCCTTCGCCGGGTTACTGCACACCAGGCTACCCAAACCCAACGCGAAGTTACGCAACACTGGATCATCCAACGCTGGGTTTTACAACCAAGGAAGAATATTGGCTAAACTGAGTCCAGCTGAGGAACGTAATTTGGGGGTAAAATGCCCAGGTATCCAGTGCTGAGATAGCCAACAGTGGGTTATTCACCGAACTGTCCTTCGCCGCTGTACCAGCCTCTTCTCCCTCCACAGCCTCAGGTGGATTGTGAGTCCCTCTTTGACTCCTGGTGGCACAGCGCAAAGAGCCAGTTGGTTTCAGAACTGGACCGACGCTGGCCGGCTGTGACTCCAGCGCCAGTCCGGCTTAACCCCACGCCACAGTCTTTCACTCATGGGTTCTCATCCCTCAACCGTGGGACGCATGTTGGATGCCTCTGTGGTAGAGGCCCAGGATCGTAGGCGGGATGACCCTCAGAGGGAGGTTCCCTGTCGAAGTTTTCTCTTCTGACTGGAGCCCTTCACCAGATTCAGAGTGTGACTTTTCCTCCTCATCTTCTGGCTCGGAGTCCCCTATGCCGGTGGAGCCTAAAACTAAGGAGACCCCTAATTCTTCCCCGGGGACCTCTCCTTCACGGACATCCTCCTGATGATCCAGGAAGCCAGTGACGGGAAGTCTGAGGAGCAGGATCCCCAGCGTCTGAGGTTGGCAGCGCATCTTGTCCTCCCAGAGCTCAATCCTCTTCTCATTCCCCCTTGGATGGGAGCCCACTGTGACCTAGCCACCACCATATGGCAGCAGCCGTTGTCTGTCCCGGCCTTTGCAAAGAAGGCGGACAGGTCGTATCATGCCCCAGAGGGGAAAGATCATCTAGTGAACCATCCAAAAGGTGATTCGGTGGTCATCAGTGTGGCTCACGACCACCCTAAGCAGCCAAAGCACATGAGTACCTCCCCTCCAGATAGTCAAGGCAACTGGACCAGTTTGGTTGCAAGGTCTACTCATCCTCTACTCTGGCCTTGTCAGCATTTAAATTATGTTGTCCATATGGTCTGCTACTAGAAGGCCATACTGGACCAGCTGAAGACTCAGTTCCAGATCTTGCCAGACTTTGAGGCCAAGACCCAAATAGAGCAGACAGTCAAGACAGCAGCGATCACCTGTCGTCTCACGCTGTGAGCGAACTACAATGCCGTTGATGCCTCTTCGGGAAGCACAGCGACGACGGTCTGTATATGCAGACATTCCTGGTTGCGGGTGTCTAGATTTGCCCAGGATGTCCAGGCATCTGTTCTGGATGCTCCCTTCAGGGGCTTGGTGCTCTTTAGTGGGGATGTCCAGGACATTATGACTGATGTGCAGGAATGAGGGAAAGCTCTCATGCTTGGTGCACTCCTTTACCACACCAGTCCTAAACCTAAACAGTCTTTACACCGCCAGGAAAGCGCATGAACAAGGCAGCAGCCCGCCAAACTCCGGCTCCTCTTGGCTCCAACCCCGGCCAAGTCACAAAGAGCTTCCGGGCAGCTCCTGCCCAGCCCTCCCTCCACCTTGTAACTGTGGCCTGCCCCCACCTCCACCAACAGTTCTGGAGAAGTCAGTCTGGGGCAGATTTACCAGTCACCTGTCCAGGTGGGTGGCGATCACAACAGACTGTTGGGTTCTTAAGCTCATAGCTCAAGGTCATGCACTGGGCTGGCCCGGTGACGCTGAGGGTTGAGGCACTGGTTGCTACACCTCACGTCACGCCGGCAACCCGAGTTTGGAGCGAGTTCGGGCGCCATGGGTCTGCAGAGGAGGGACAGGATTGAGTTCCCGGAGGGCAGCTCTCTTATCCTGGGGGAAGGGAGGGTAGTGGGATGCCTGGTGCTCCGGCGGCCCCTGGTGGAGATTGGGCGCTCTGCAGAAGCAATGCCCGGTGCTTGTAGGGGTTGTCGTGCATCAAGTGTTGAGGGGAATTCACACGCAAGGGAGAAGAGCCAGGAAAACGGAAAAACCCAGATCGGGGGGATAGGCAATGGCACCTATCCTCCACGCCCAGCACCAGATCCAACTCGGCTGGGCCTCCTATCTCCTCCACCCGGGCCCCGCCCGCTTGCCGGAGTTTGCTTTCCTATGAACCCAAGATGGGAGCAGGGCTACCCTTCCCAGCGGGTTAAACGGGGCAAGTAAATAGTCTGCAGAGTATAAAAAATCATATGCTGGAATTCAGAGAACTCCAGAAAATCCTCCAGGTCACTCATATCTGCAACAGAGAGGAAATTACGGTTCTACTGTGGTAATACACCATAGAGTGCGTTCCTCAGAGGTAAGAAAGAAGAGGGTATTACGCTCACTTCTTTTTTGGTCCTGAAAAAGATAGGAGACTTCCAACCAATTCTGGATCTTAGCACACTCAACTTGTACGTGGAGTACAAAATGCTTTGCATGTTGACCCTCCCAGGACTGTTCCCACTGCTCCCCTAGGGACACTGGCTCTGCACACTGGACATGCATACTGTGTAATGCCTAACTTGTATCATGATGTTCTCTGCATGAACTTGTATTTCATTGTACTCTCCCGGGTTGTACCTGAAAATAGGCAAATGTCTTTTCTAGTGTACTTACCTAGTCAACAAAAGCTAAATAAATAAATGCAGGATGCTTGCCTGCATATCCCAGTTTTCCCTACCCACCACCGCTTCCTCAGGTTTTCCTTCCAGGGGAAGCATTTCTTATTCAAGGCCCTTCCCTTTGGTCTTTTCTGTGCACCATGGATTTTTACCAAGTGCCTAGCGGTGGTGGCAATGGCATTGCGGCATCAGTCATTATGTTTCCCCATACCTTGACGACTGGCTCTTGTCAGCTCCATCGAGGCATGACCTGGAGGCCTTTCTAGTGACTATCCTGGACTTGTTCCACAGAGCAGGGATCATGGTAAACTACCCCAAGTCTCGCCTTACTCCTTCCCATTGCCTCCAATATATTGGCGGTACTGGATACATCACAGGGTCAGGCCTGCTTTCTGCTAGACAGGGTGGAAACACCACAGAGACCAGCTCGGTTCGTAGCCTCTAGCCGAAAGACTACAGTCAGAACAGCCCTCCGCCTCCTAGGTCTCATGGTGGTTGTGTGACAGGGTTGAATACAGCCCTGTCCCAGTTGTTATGGAGAAAGAGTTCAAATGCAGGGATCTGTTCTGGATCTTACCGAGACACAGCTCTTGCAGCAGGTTACACCATTAGGACTGAAGCGGCAGGCGTCAGGACTAGAAAATTCTAGCTAGCTATCTTCAGCGGGGACTTCCGACGCATGTGTGGTACAAAAGGGGCGTCCCGCCATTCCCCAGTTCTTCCCGCCGCCGATTTGTATGTCTCGACCCTTCGTTCATTTTCTAGCGCGCGTCGCATGGTTAAATGTTTTCCTACGGGAGATTGGTTCTCTGTTTTCAGTCTTCGCTGATGTCCTCCCCGACCTCCAGTCACTCCTCGAAGTGCGCTTGTGGGAAGCAGATCCCATTCAAAGATCCGCACTCGGCCTGTGTCCTGTGCCTAGGCCCAGACCACGACACTCGGTCCTGCTCCTTTTGCCAGGGCTTCAACAGCAGAACCCGGATCCGTCATCAGAAGGCCCTCCAGGCCTTTTTCTTAGAAGAACAACTCAAGACCATGGCATCCAAGGGGGATTCTTCGCAGAAGGCCCGTAAGCATGCTGAGAGGCATAGGGAGAAAGCTCCTTCCAGATCCCCGTCTAGGGCCTCCGATTCGCACAGCTTCGGCTCCAGGTCCGACCGCTCTCCTTCCCAGGCCAGCTCTCAGCCTCCCCCCCTCTGGGGTGAGCAAATCTTCCTCTTCTCAGGCTAAGACTCCCAGGCCTTCCTCGTCCTCCAAGGCCCTGGCTAAGTCAGGGGACCGCCGCCATCACCACAAGTCGGGTTCCCGCCATTCTGAACCCGACATCAGGTCTGCCTCCCTGTCTCCTCCTCTTCACAGGAAGACCAAGGAGCTCACCTCGCTTAAGAGGCCACTGGACCTGATGCCGGTTCGTCCAACGTCGGCCTCTCGCCACAGGTCCCCAGAGCCGACGACCGTCAGGAGACTGTCGCCGGCCAGGCCTACTCATCAGCAGACGCCGGTAGGGGGCCCAGTGTCCGCTCCCATTGAAAAGAGGACCCCGACACCTCCGACCGACGTCGGTCAGGAGACCATCACTGAAGAGGAGTTAACTCAGCCCGAAGACCAGACTGGCGATCCCGGTCCTGTTGAGACTCCCAGGGCACCATCGCCTCAACCTGAGCCCCCTGTGGAGCCGTCGTTGGGCTCTTCTTTTTCAGAGGTGAAGGAGCTTTTTTCTTACTGGTGGGAGACCATCAAAAAGGACATGGTCCCCACTCCACTTCCTCCTCCTCCTACTACACTGGTTGCTCCTCCGGTTCCTGCGCCCCCTTCTCTGTCTGGGTCTGCAGGCCGGTTACCTCCTTCCCGGGAGTCCAGGATCCCTCCAAGGGGGAGACCAGATAAGAGGAGACCTCCGTCCAGATCCTCTTCTAGATCACCAAGTCCCAAGAGATCCAGAAGACGCCGGTCGCCTCAAGGAGGACACGGATCGGAATTTTCATCATCCAGATCTCTCTCTCCATCCCGCCTCGACCCACGTGAGCTGCTCAAGTCTCCTCCGATGACCCTTCGCTCGATATTATGAGACACATCCAAGAGAACATGTGATGGGATGCAGAAGAGTTAGACCCCGAAAGGCTACGCCTCATAAGTATCCTAGGCAGAAGGACCTCAAGCCTGTGGTGGTACCACCCTTGGTAGACACTTTCGTGGACGTCACCAAGGCAGCATGGAAGTGTCCACATTCGCTCCCGGCGATGCCGAAGAAAGCTGACCGCTTGTACAGGGCTCCAAGAGATGACCAGTACTTGTCTCAGCATCCTCAGGCCGATTCTCTGGTCATAACAGCCTCTCATGACCGGTCCCAGAGACCGCAGCATCTGAGCACTTGACACCGGACCCAGAGTCCAAGCAGCTGGATTCCATGGGTAGACGCACGATGCTTCCGCTACTTTGCGCCATCAGATCCCTGAATTATTTGACCCACATGGTGCAGTTCAAAATGCCCTGTGGGAACAGGGTCTGATGCGGCTGAGAAATTGCCGGAAGGTGAGCAGAAGGAGGAGATGTTGCAGCTGCTCGTGCACGGGTTCGGACGTGGGAACCTGTGCTACGAGCAGCAGACGACTGCGGGACCTCGGCCCGAGCAGCAGCTTCAGGCGATGCCTCCGGAGACGCCTTGGCTCCGTGTCTCCGGTTTTACCTCGACGCCAGAAAAACATCATGGGCGCCCATTCAAGGGAGAAGTTTTGTTTGGTAAACCCTCTGAGAAGATAAGTTGGGTGGGTGGCTCACCAGGTCAGGGCTTTTGATGAATGTTAAAAAAACTAAAATGGTGCATTTTTCAAATAATAAGTCTAAATCACAGATTCATATCGTATCACACACAAATAGACTTATAGAACAGGTGGATAGTTACTGCTGTTTGGGGGTGACTTTTGATTCCATGTTAACTTTTGATGTTCATATAAGTAACAATATAAAAAAGGTGACTAAGAAATTAGGAGCCTTGAGACGAACTACCAAATGTTTACAGATTAAGGACAGGAAAAAAGTGGCTGAACAGCTAATTATGCCAATCTTGACTTATGGGGATTTAATTTATAGAACGAGTAAACTTCAGTTGATTAGATTGGATAGGGTGCAATATAGAATAGCTAGATATGTTTTACAGTGTTCATATAGAACTCACCATTGTAATATGTTTATAAAATTAAATTGGCAGTCTTTAGAAATGATTTTTCAAAAAAATTGGATAATACTGATACATAAATATAAAATACTTTATCCAGAACATTATATTACACAAATACTCTTTTCTAAAGCTAGTAAAGGAAGGCAAGAGTTAAGATCAGTACATAGACATAGAGTTTGTCCTATAAGAATTTACAATAAATACGGTAATGGTTACATTTTATGTCAGGCAGCTAAAGTATGGAATACTCTACCCCCTCCAATAAGATCTCTAGAAGACCACATGATTTTTAAAAATGAAATTCTAAAATTTTATAGAATAAAATGTTGTTGTACATGAATATGTTTGGGATATACGTTTGTTTTGTATTTTCTTTTTTTGAATTTGTGTATTAAGGTATTGCTGGAGAACTGAAAGGTTGTTCATTGTTTGTTTGTTTTGTTTTTATGTGTGTATTATATATTTTATGTTTTAGATGTAACTAAGTGAAATACAAACAGGACTATCTTGTGAACAGGATTGTATAATCCTAATGATTAGAATTTCCTGTATAAAAATAAAGTTTTACCATCATCATAATTACCAAACTCCAAGAGGCCGGGAAGGCGGTGAAGTCGGTTCAGGCCATGTATCGACCCAAGCTTAGTTCCTTTCATAGGAACCAAAGCCGATTTCGTGGACTGGCCTTAGAGACAACAGTCCGCCTGCGTTCCACAGAGGTCCGGTTTCGCAGAGCCCAGGGAAAACAACCCGTAGGTCGTAGCCAGCGTGCTTCTAAGCCGGTCCAGCCAGTGGGACCCTCAGCCGCCACAGCCTGACTCCTTCCCGCCCCCCGCCCCTCAGGATCAACGGGACGTTATGGTCGGGGGTCGCATTGAGAATTTCCTGCCAGGATGGCAGACTGTAACCACCAACAGGTGGGTTCTACAGTTGGTCGCAAGAGACCACTTTATAGAATTCGCGGAAAAGCCACCCTTGAGGCCTCCGCTGCTCTCCCGGTACCTGGGTCAGCACAAGTCATTGATCAGACAGGAAGTGCTCGAGCTCCTGCAAAAGGGAGCGATAGAGTACGTCCCAGAGAACCAGAGAGGATACGGATACTATTCCCACTTCTTTCTGGTTCCAAAGAAGACAGTGGACCTCCGTCCGATTCTGGACCTCAGCGACCTCAATTGGTCGGTCGCCTACAAAAGATTCCGCATGGTAACCCTCCCGGGTCTTATTCCCATGCTGAAGCAGGACGCCTTTTTAGCGTCTCTAGGTATGCAGGACGCATACTTGCACATCCCCATAACTCCAGCGCACAAGAGGTTCCTGCGCTTCGAGTTTCTAGGCCATCACTTTCAGTTCCGAGCTCTTCTGTTCGGGCTGTCATCGGCCCCCAGGGTCTTTACCAAATGCATGGCAGTCGTGGCAGTGTCTCTAAGGAGATAGGGCCATTATGTGTTCCCATACCTGGACGATTGGCTTCTCATGGCCGCCTCAAGGGAAGCGTTGTTACGGGCGATCCAGAGCACCCAGGACCTGTTTCTGCCTTCTGGGGATCCTAATCAACCACGAGAAGTCCGTCCTAGTACCGTCGCAGAAACTGCAGTTCATTGGCGCAGTACTGGACACCGTTCAGGGAAGAGCATTTCTTCCAGAAGACAGAGCGGAACGCATCAGATCCCTCATCAGGGAGCTTTCGTCGAACAAGATCGCTCCAGCCAGGTCGGTCCTAAAGCTTGGTCAGACACATGGCTGCGGCCATTCCTACTGTCCCTTTCGCAAGGCTCCACATGCGGGTAACTCAGTGGCTGCTCAAGGTGCAATGGGACCAAAGGCAAGACCACATGCAGCATCCGGTCAGAATCACGAGCACCGCGATTCGAGACTGGCAGTGGTGGCTAGACCCAGGGACGCTCTCTATGGGCATCCCGTTTTGTAGCGCTGTCCCCGGAGGTAATCCTCATCACAGACGTCTCCGGTCTAGGGTGGGGAGCACACCTGGACGGGGTGAAGTCCCAGGGTACGTGGACTCCTTTGGAGGCCCACCTCCATATCAACGTCCTAGAGATGAGGGCGGTCCTTTATGCCTTGCAGGCTTTTCAGTCAGACATCCCGCCGAGCATTCTCCTGCTTCAGACAGACAACACGGCAGTGATGGATTACCTCAACAAACAAGGAGGCGCATACTCTTACCCCCTTTGCAGGGAGGCCATGAGGGTGAGGGATTGGGTAATCCGACACGGCGAAAACCTGATCACAGTACATGTTCCCGGGGTGGACAGCATAACTGCAGATGGCCTGTCGCTTCCAGGCCAGAGTCCACGAGTGGGAACTTCTTCAGGAGGTAGCAGAGGATCTGTTTCTTCAATGGGGAACTCCAGAATTGGACTTGTTCGCTTCCCCATCTAATGCAAAACTGCCCAATTTTTGCTCGCTAGATCCAGGGCCTAGTGTTTTCTGGCGAGACGCGTTGTCCCTCTCCTGGGCGGGCAGATTCCTCTACGCTTTCCCTCCCTTCCCGTTGATCCAGAGAGTTCTTCTCAAACTGCGCAGGGAGCATGCAACAATGATCCTGGTGGCCCCTTTTTGGCCCAGGCAGATCTGGTTCCCTTTGCTAATTCAGCTATCCCGGGAACCTCCGGTCCCGTTGCCATTCAGCTCCCACCTCTTTAATCAGGAGAAGGGTTCACTGGTCCACCCGGCCTTACACTCACTGAACCTGCATGAATGGCTCCTAGAGACAGCCATCCTGCGTCACGGGGTCTCGCAGGAGGTTGCGGATGTTCTCGCCGCAGCCAGAAAGCCAGGCAACGCATGCGACGTACGCCATGAAATGGCGCCGTTTTTGTTTATGGTCGCAAGCACGCTGCCTTTCCTCTTTAGGTTGTCCGGTGAAAGCGGTGTTAGAGTACCTGCTTTCCCTTTTTCATTCGGGACTCACCTACTCCTCTATTAAGGTACACCTCTGTGCCATTTCAGCCTTTCACCTCCCGGTAGGACAGCGCACAGTGGCGCAATTAGATGCCTGTCAGGAATTTTTGAGAGGGGTGTTGCACCTTAGACCGCCCATTAAGGATCCGGTGCCTCCATGGGTCTTGCTCTTTGTCCTAGAACAACTCACACCCCCCCCTTTGAACCTGCCGCAGATTGCGAGCTGCATTTTCTCTCGTGGAAAACGTTGTTTTTGGTTGCTGTTACCTCAGCTAGAAGAGTTTCTGAGCTTCAGGCTCTCATGTGCAAGGAGCCTTATTTAATTTTCCACCGGGACAGAGTTTCCCTGAGGACGAATCCAAAATTCTTGCCTAAGGTGGTTTCCTCACTCACTCTCAATCAGGATATATTGACCTACCGGTCTACTTCCCTGATTACTCTAACAGAGGAGAGGCGTTGCTTCACACCCTGGATGTTCACCGCAGCTTAAGATACTACCTGAGCAGAACTAAGCAGCTTCGCACTTCGGAGCAGCTTTTCGTCCCCTTTACCGAAAGGATGAAGGGCCAACCAGTATCCAAACAGTCCCTGTCTTGCTGGCTTGTGCAGTGCATCTCATACTGTTATGATATCAAGGAAAGCCCTCCCTGGAGCAGTTCGGGTCATTCCACTAGAGGTGTGGCCACCTCCTTCGCAGCTCTTCGAAACGTCTCCACCTCTGCCATTTGTGTGGCGGCCACTTGGAGTTCCATTCACACCTTTATCAGGCATTGTATCCTGGATATCACTTCACGGCGTAGAGCAGGCTTCGGCCTGGCGGTGCTGCAGGGTCTCCTGTTATAAGTTTGGGGCCTGGAACGTTCTATCTAATTTCCTCCTCCCAGAGTGTTTACAAGTGCTATTGCTTGGGAATCAGTCCTAATGGTGTAACCTGCTGCAAGAGCCGTGTCTCGAAGTAAGATAGTACAGTTACGTAAGAACTTACCGTAACAGTAGATCTTCGAGAACAGCTCTTGCAGCAGGTACCTTCCCCCTTGGAGGAGGCATGGCTTAAGCCCGTTCTAACGGATTATTCCCTTTTGTCTTCTGATGGTGGATCCTCGGTCTCCCATTTTGTTTTCAGCCTGCGGCCGGACGTCTCCAGCGGGAGAACTGGAGAATCTGGCGGGACTGCCCCCGTTCGTACCACGCCTGATGTCGGGGGCAGTCCCCGCTGAAGATAGCTAGCTAGAATTTTTCCATGGGGTCCTGACGCCTGCCGGCTTCAGTCCTAATGGTGTAACCTGCTGCAAGAGCTGTTCTCGAAGATATCCTGTTACAGTAAGTTCTTACGTAACTGTACTTTCTTTCCTTTTCCGTCTCTTCTCTGGTTGCGCAACCACATTTTCTTGTGTGACCTTTGACTTGATCACCCCGATGGTCTTGCAGTTCTCTGCTTCTCACTATCTGTCTACCCTCGCTGTCCTGCCCCCCCACACACACACACCTGCTGGTATAAACATATATGTGAATCATTTTGTGGAAATGTAATTGATACTGGGATCCTTTTCTTTAAAACTGTATAGTTATACTGTTGAAATGATTGCAAAGCTATTGGGAACTCAAAGGGTTAATCTGAGATGCAATTGTTAAGCCTTTTGAGAAAGATATAAACAAGATGTCAGTTCTGGGTCGCAATGTTCTTTTTGCTGCACTTGTGGAAACTTACAAGAACTCTGTGTGAGAAACATGCTGTTTTCTTAATGAACGGGGGGGGAAGGGTTGCACAGACTTCTAAAAACAGCTGCAGTTTTTTGCAAGAGAAACACACTCAGAATGGAAATTGAGAAGAAACCCAGATGGACATTCTCTATTTATACTGTCTTTGTAAATAGTTAAACGTAACAATTTTATTTTTTATTTTATTAATAAATCACTTGTTGCAAATATTACAACTGCTACTGGTTTTCTTATGCTTCCTGACCTGTGCCTCGACAACAGGTGGCTATACCCATGGTGCCCTTGGCTCGGCTCCACATGTGAGTCATGCAGTGGACCCTCGGGTGTACAGTGGAATCAGAGGTTGGACGACCTGGATGACAAGGTTCTAGTGTCCACCCGTATATGAGAGGATCTGCTTTGGTGGCCGGATCTGGGCAGTCTCTGCTGAGGGGTTCCCTTTCAGCCTCCCTCCCTCTCCAGTTCAGTCCATGACCACAGATGCTTCAGGTCAGGATTGGGTGGCACATCTGGGAGATTGCAGAACCCAGGGATCCTGGTCTCAGCAGGAACTCGCTGCACACAAGTGTTCTAGAGATGCGTGCGGTGCTGTACGCTCCCCAGGCATTTCATACCCTCTTTCTCCCAGGACCACAACTGATCCAGTCGAACATGTGTGTGGTCTGGTACTTGAACAGACAAGGATGCATTTGGTCATACCCCTTGTGCAGGGAGGCAATGCGAGAATGATACTTGGCGGTTTAGCTCCAGCTGTCGGTGGTACATGTTCCAGGCATCCAGAACATCCTGGCAGATCGTCTCAGCCACACTCAGGCAAGGGCTCACAAGTGGGAACTATGAGCGTCAGCGGCTGAAAGCATATTCAGCCTTTGGGGTCGATCAGATCTCGATCTGTTTGCCTTCTGATACAGTGCAAAAGTACCCAGGTTTTGCTCGCTTGTTCCCGAACTTGGTGCCTTTTTTTGGTGAGATGCGCAGTCTCTTTGCTGGACAGGGAGGTCACTGTACGCCTTTCCACCCTTGCCGCTCTTGCAGAGGGTGCTCCTCAAACTGCAAGTGGAAGGAGCTTAGATGAGTCTCATAGCTCCATATTGGCCTTGCCAAATATACGTCCCTTTGCTCCATCAGTTAGCGATGGAGCTTCCGGTTCCTCTTCCTCTCTGTTAGATCCTTCTGACTACGGATCAGGGCAGGCTGTCTCATCCAGACCTCAAGTCCCTTCACCTGCAGGTGTAGCTGTTTCTTGCTTTGGAGTCTCCTCTAGCGTCGCTGAAGTCCTTGTGGAGGCAAGGAAGTCCTCCACAAGTACCAGCTATGTGATGAAATGGAAGACATTCTCTATCTGGGTGATCTTCAAAGACTGGGACCCCTTCTCGTGCCCTGTTTCATGGGTCTTGGAGGATCTGCTGTACCTCTGCGACCTGTGTCTTACTTATTCCTCGCTGAAGTTTCACTTGTCTGCCGTATCTGCCAACCACTCTCTGGCGGAAGGCAAAACCTTGGCTCAGTAGGAGGTCTCCTGTACTGTTCTGAATGGAATACTCCACATAAAACTCCTGGTCAGGTACCCCGTTTCCTCGTGGGATCTGAACTTTATTCTTGAGAAACTCACTTTGCCTCCCTTTGAACTGGCCGTGAATTGCGGCCTGCGGTGTCTTGAAAAGCGCTGTTTTTAGTTGCCATTACTTCTGCTTGAAGGATTTTCGAGCTTCAGGCCCCCATGTGGCTCTGCGTACAAATCCTAAGTTCCTACCAAAGGTAGTTTCTGCATTCACAGTAAATCAGACTATACTCTTGCCAGTGTATTATCCTGAGAACTCTAACCAAGGGTAGGCCATTCTGCACACACTGGATGTGCACAGAATTTTGTGTTACTATACAAATGGGACAAAGTCAGTCCGCAGAACAGATCAGCTTTTCGTTTCTTTGGCACTACATTCTGTTATCAGAAGTATAACAAACCCCTCCTGGGGGAAGTTAAAGGTACTCCACCTGAGGCATGGCTGCATCTGCTGCTTGTTTCAGAAATGTTTCTGCCATGGAGATTTGTGAGGCAGCCTCTTGGGGCTCTGTCCCCACCTTCACTAAACATTACAATCTGAAGATTTCCTCTCAGTGCAGGGCAACATTTGGACTAGCCGTCTTTCAGGGCCTTCTGTCTTGATTACCTTTTTGTTCTCCAGACCTTTCTCCTGACACCTGTGTTCAGTCTTTGTCTGAATTACACTGCTTGGGTCTCAGTCCTAAGTGTTGTACCTGCAAGAGCCCTCTCGAAGTAAGATAGTAGTTATATAAGAACTTATTGTAACAGTAGATCTTGAGAGAGAGCTCTTACAGTAGAACAACTTTCCCTCCTCCTTCCCCTGCTGCTGTAGCTTTCGCTAGCCTATTCTAGTGGCTCCAGGAGCCCTCTCTTCTGTCGCACCTTCTCTTAGGTCTCCAGTGGAAAAACGAGGTGGGCATGGGGAGCGCCTGCTATATAGTGCCGGGCTGATGTCTGTCATGTGACGCTGGGTGGGCGGTCCTGCGCCAGACACTGCCAGCTAAGTTTTCCGTGTGGTCCTTACGCCTGGTTGCTCAGTCCTAAGAGTTGCTGCCTACTGCAAGAGCCTCTCTTGAAGATCTACTGCTATGGTAAGTTCTTATGTAACTTTTTAGTTTCTGTTGACCGAGTAAGTGCACTAGACAAATCCTGCCTATTTTCAGGCACAACCCGGGGGAGGGGGATAGAGATGAATGCCAACTGACCTTGAACGGATTAAGCTGTTGGTGGTGTTTTTAGTGAATGAGGGAAATTTGGCCAGGACTGGGGAAATTCCCTACTCTTTTGATAAGTGCCATGAGATCTTTAACATCCACCTGAACTACCACCAATCCAGGCAGATGGGACCTCGGTTTAACATCTCATCCGAAAATGCAGCTCAGAAGTGCAGCACCCCTCTCATGCTGCACTACAGTATCAGTACTGGGATATTAACCCAAGTGCCAGATGTGGGAACTGAACCTACAGCCCTCTGATCTTCCGGCCTCAGAGGCAAGTGTGCTACCTATTGAGCCACTGACACTGCTAACTGTACTGTTTTCAAGGGGATCTCTGTCATAGTCTGCCTTCTTTCCCACCATCCCCCTTCTTGGGGTCCTCTACTCGGACTGGCTACGTGGTGTATCCAGCCTTGTATTTAGGCCAGTGCACTTCTCTCTCCCCTCTGTTCCCCATGGCCCGGATTTGTTCCCTTAGTCTCCAGGGGAAAGAATTGAGGAGGGAATGGGGCTGCTCACGCCTTTATAGGGTTGGTGATGTTGGCAGGTGACGTAGGCATGGGTGGCCCTAGTGGTACTGCTGGAAAATCTTACATGTGGATTGTGCTTCATTGATGGTGAAGTTCCTACGATGGGACCTGATGACTAAGATCCCCTCGACGATCTACTTTTGCGGTAAGTTATTGCATAGCTGTTCTTTCCTGCACCTTACGACCTGGTTCCTGTGCAGCTAGAGTTTCAGGCCTTAGGTCTATCTGAAGCGCTCCTTCACACTGGAGGCCTCCATAAAGGAGTCGACTCATAGATGCTGTGCCTCTAAATGGAAGAGATTTTCCATCTTGTGCCAGAGCAGGGAGCTTGTTCCTTTGCCTGCCTAGTGACTAGCATCTTGGACTATTTCTGGTCCATTTCCCAGCTGGGACTGTGAGCAGTGACCCTTAAGGTGTACCTGGCAGCCATCTCTGCTTACCAGACATGGGCCGGTATGCTGTCGGTGGCCCAGGAGAAAAAGGTGCTGAGGTGCTTTCGAGCCTTCTCCACTGTGGGACTTCCTGCTGCTCCTGGCTACACTAATGGGAAAGCCATTTGAGTGGATGCACAGCTACGGGATGTCACACCTGTCGTGGAAGACTGCCTTTCTGGTGGAAATTGTCTACCAGAAGGATTGGGGAGCTCCAGGCACTGTCAGTGGACTCTCCCTACCTAGTCTTCCACTGGGACGAACCTGTCCTTCTTCCTTCCCGAAGTTCCTCCTGAAGGTGATTTCGGAGTTTCACCTTAACCAAGTGATTAAGTTGCCCGCATACTTTACTGACCTTTCTTAGGAGGTCGAGTGTAAGTTCCATACCATGGACCTGCGGAGAGCACTCATTATGTAGAATGTATGGCTGGAGTTTGGGGACAGGCTTGTCAACTGTGTATCGCTTACACTGAAGCCGCATATTGAAGACCAGCAGCGAAGTGGATAGTTGCAAGGTGGGTCAGATCTTGCATCGACCTCTGCTGTAGGTTGACTGGTCGGGAGCCTCCCGTAGTGATCAGGGCTGATTCCAGTGGACGTGCTGTTGCCTCGATGGCTGTGTCCAGGGATGTGCCCATATAGGAGATCTGTACAGCTGCTACCTGGAAGTTAGCTCACACCTTCATTTCTCACTACCGCATTGACCTTGAGTCATGCTGGGACACTGGTTTTAAGACCTCTGTTCAAGCAGGGATGTGTGCCTTGCCTCCTACTTCCGAAGAACTGCTTGGAGTCTGCCAGAGTGAGGATGGTGTACCATATTCATGGCCCTAGAAGTATAGGTTACTTGCCTGTAACTGTATATATGGTACAGATCCACACAACCTACCCAGCTTCACCTGGCAGATGTCACAAGATTCTGTTTCCTGCATGCAGGATTTGATGTCACAGACTGGAGTAAGGGGGCTGTATCCACCCGGATAGTGGGGAGGAGCTTAGTGTAAAAACATCCAGCCAGTCATTGCCGCCCAGTGGAACTGCCAGAGTGTGGATGTGTATCATATACTACTCCTAGAACTACGGTTACAGGTGCGTAACCTGTTCATCTTACTTCGAGTGGGAGCTCTTGCAGCAGGCTATAACAATTAGGACTATGCCGCAGGCACTAGGACCCTCCGGAGAACTTCTTAGCCAGCAGTACACAGCAGGGACCGCCCCTGACATCGGCCCCGTCCCGACGTCAGCCCTGGTACAAAAGGGGGTGGACCCAGCTCCACCTCCGTTCTTTTCCCACCGTGTCCCACGCATGTGAGAAGAAGCCTTCATTTCCAGCTTGCCAGAAACCGCTAAATAACTTTATTTCAACCCGTTTTTGTACAGTTTTCAACATTTTTTTTTCTACGTTCTCAACGGATGTCTTCTCTGTCGTCTGTCTCTCCAGAACCACACCAGAACAAGTGCGACTGTGGGAGGCAGGTCCCTGCTAAGGACAGGCACAAGCGCTGCGTCTTTTGCCTTGGGCGGTCCATGACACCGCGGCCTGCTTAGCCTGCCAGGCGTTCACCAACCAGACCCGGATCAGACGTCTCAAGGTCCTGAAGGCGTTCCTTTTTAGAAAAGAAGATGGATCTGCACTCCTCAGAGGAAGCACAAGGAAGACCAAGCGCCACGGGAAGACTGTAGTTGGTCCCGGTGTGGTCCCTTCGCTGACTCTCGCTTCCCGGGCTCAGCGAGAATCAAATCTTCCAAGGCTGACCCATCGGGGAGAAGCTGCCAGCCTAAGGTAACCTCGCTAAGGGTTACCACCAAGCCCTTGGAGGTAAAAGCTTCAGCCCCACCTCTTAAGACACCGACACCACCTGTTAAAGGCATGCCTCTGGAGCCGGAGGACTCTCCGGTGCCCGCCGGTGGCACCCCGTCATCGGTCCCACCACCGACGCCGGTTGAAGGGGCGACGGGTGCGGCCACGGAAGAGTAGACGTCCCTGTCTGCCAAGTCCTCCTCCCCAGGGGCTCTCCTTTACGGGCCGATGTCCCGGATACTCCTGCGTTGCTGAGATTTTCTCAAAGGACGAGCTGCAGGAGTCCCCCTTTTGGTGGGGACTGGTTCAGAAGCGGACCCCCGCGCGCTGGCCCAGACACCGGACCCGGCAGGCAAACCACAGTCTGGAGGTAAGTCTTCCCTGAGGAAGTCCCCAGAGTGGCCGCCTACACCTCCATCCAGGGCTCGTTCCCGCACCTGGTCCAAACACTCTGGGGACCATCGCCAGTCCAGGTCTCACACTCGCAACCCTTCTTGACCTCCTAGACGAGAGCGCTCCCGACGTCAGTCCTCTGACAGACATCGTTCTTTGCTCCGTCGCCGGTCTCGGTACTGGAGCCAGTCTTCGGACCAACGTTGGTCCCCCAGCTACCGACGACAGAGGGAATCTGGTCATAAGGAGAGATCTGACTATTCCAGACCTAGTAGTCGATCTCCCTTTTCATCTCCCTTTTCTTCGTCGACATTTTCCTCTCTCGACATGATGCGGTCCCCGGGAGAGAAGGACCAGCCTTGCTCGCCTCCAGACGATATGACCTTTATGGACGTCATGAGGCATATCCAGGCCTCCAATGAGTGGGAAATGGAGGATCTGGCTCCGGAATGCCGAAGGTTGGCCAAATACCTGAGGGAAAAGGAGCTGAAACTATTGGTGATCCCTCCTTTAGTGGACATTTTCTAGGACCTGACTCGGACTACCTGGAAGCGTCTGGCCTCCATCCCGACTGTTTCCAAAAAAATTGGACAGGCTGTATAAGGCCCCAAGGGCAGAAGCTTTTTTAGCAGAGAACTCTCAGGCAGACTTTTCGGTCATCGCGGCTGCCCATGACAATTCCAGACAGCCGAAGCACCTTAGCTCACAGCCTCTCGATCCGGAGTCTGGGTATTTGGACCAGGTGGGCAAGAAAGTTTACTCTGCCTCCACCTGTTCCATCCGGTCCCTTAACTTCTTGACGCATATGTTTCAGTACCAGAATGCTCTGTGGGAGAGGGGACGAGCTACTGGGAGCCATGCCAGATTCCGAGCAGAAGACGGAACTTCTGGAGATTGTTAAAACGGGCTCCGACGTAGGTTCTCATGTCCTGAGAGCCTCGTACGACACTGCAGATATGGCAGCCAGGGCAGCTGCTTCCGCGGTGTGCCTTCGGCGCCACACCTGCAGTCCGGTATCTGAGATTTGCAATTCCAGGGTACCGTGGTGTTTGGGCAAGAGACGGAAGCTTTGATTTCCCGTCTCCAGGAGTCGGGCAAGTCCATGTGGTCAGTCCGCCAGATGTACCGCGGCGACCAGTGACAGCAACAGAAACGGCCATTTCGCAAGCCCTAAGGTGGACAAGCCTGTGGCAATCAGCAGGGTCAGAGAGGCGGCCTTCGTAGGAGAGCCAGTAACCAGCAACCTGGAGGTGCGCCTAACCGTGGGCCCAAGTCCTCCCAGGCCTGTCTGCCTATGCCCGGCTCAGCCCAGTGACTCCCTCCTCCCCCCTTCCAGAGGAAGACTCCGGGGAGATGGTCGGGGGCCACTTCTCCCTTCACCTCGAAGGGTGGAGGTCGATAACTACGGACTAATGGGTCCTGGATATTATCAGGAGAGGGCACACGCTAGAGTTCACAGAGTTCCCTCCAAATACTCGACCAAAGTACTCCTGATATCCTCCTTTTCACATCCCACTGATTGAAGAAGAAACTCTGACCCTCTTGCAAAAAAAGGCAAGAGAACGAGTCCCCTTGAATCAGCAGAGAAAGGGGTTTTATTCCAACTTCTTCCTGGTCCCAAAAAAGACGCAGGATCTTCGTCCCATTCTGGACCTCAGCTCTCTCAATCTCTTTATAGAGTACAAAAGGTTCAGGATGGTGACCCTTCCAGGGCTACTCCCCCTGCTGCACCAAGGAGACTGGCTCTGCTCCCTAGACATGCAACGGGGTCTTCCTCCCCACCGGAAGTTTCTGAGGTTCCGCTTCCAAGGGAAGCACTACAGATTCCGAGTTCTTCTGTTCGGCCTCTCCGGCCTCCGTGTCTTTACAGAATGCATGGTCACCCCTACCGAGCATAGGTGCCCAGTCCGTGACTGGCCCCGGATCTGGACTCAGAGTTCGACCGCCTGGGGTGGAGAGTTTTCTCCTCGGCGCAGGTGATGCTATGAATCACGCCTTATCAGGCACACCACGCTGCCTATAACAGGCATCTGTGAGCGATGCTGGGTCAGGTGTTGGCATCATTGCCTGATTCGAGCAGCCAGGCAGGCCACAGCCCTCTCCACAATAGGCCTGGAGCTAGCAAGGCACCAAGCAAGGGCATCTTATGATGCCAGTGAGGTCGCTTCACGGCTAGTGGGGACAGAGAACTGCATTAGGCGGACGGTGTGGCTTCGCCTATCAAGGTTATCACCCTTGGCCCAGCGAGTGATTGCCTCTGCATTCTGGGGACCCATCTTTTCTCCCGTAGGGCAAGGCAGGATCTGCAGTGCTGCCTTCCTTCCCACAGGGAACGGGGACCCCGCCTCACCTGCCCAGTCACAGGCCTAACTGGCCTGGAGTGGGTCTCTCCTCCCCATGACTACACTCTGCAAACACCATGTCAGCCCTATTTGCATATGGCTTCATCATGTTGACGTGGTACATCCTTTCTGTTTGTCTTCTCTAGGTAACTCCACAGTGTAGTTCACGTCATTTACCTTCCTAACCTCTTTGTACGGTCCTGCCCACCAGCTTGCAGCTTATCTTTCCCGACGGAATAAGGACCAGACCCTGACTCCACCATGTACTGCACGAGCTCTGGCTCTGCGTCGTATCACACCACTTTTGTTTCTGTTGGGCAGCTGTCAGGTTGCTCTGGGCTGTTCCCATAAGCTCCTTCAGCCTCTTCCCTAAACCCAAGGACGTAATCCACAATTGGAGTTCCCTGGGTGGCGGTTGCTCTTCCAGTCCTCCCGGATCAAGTCTAGGGCCCATGTACCAAGGTCCATATAAGAGTTCAAGGGGAAAATCATGTCGACTCTTGGGCACCTCCTGTATGCAAACAACAGGTGGGGAAGGTATTTCCAGTCCCTCCCATGCTGTTCAGCAAACGCCGGAGCATTGACTTTAGGGTACCATTGACTTGTGGGTGATACTGGTGTCGTGCATCTCTACACCACCCCACACTTCTCCCATAAACATTTCATCAGGTCCGACATGAAGGAACCCCTCGATCGGTGATTACCTCTCTGCGGAAACCCAACACAAGAGAAAATCCCAAGTAAGGCATCTGCCACTTTGTCTGTCCTCAGTGAGGATAGGGCGACTGCCTTTGGGTACCGAGTGGCATAATCCACCACAGTCAGGATGAATCTCTTCCCTGAGGAGCTGGGGGTATTTAAAGGCCCCACAATATCCATTCCCACCCTCTGGAATGGCTCCTCCACTATGGGCAAGGGATCAGGGCAGCTTGGGTTTTCTTGCCCGCCTTCCCTATTTCCTGGCACCGTGACAAGACCTGCAATACTCCTTCACCTGCTGGGCGAAGTTAGACCAGTAGAAATTCTGGGCCAACCGCTGCATTGTGCACGATTCCCAGATGACCAGACAAGGGAACATCATGTGCAATTTTGAGCAACTGTCACAGTACCCTCTGGGAACGCATAAGCTGCCTGCTTAGCATCCTTCCTCTGTCTGTACTGCCTGAGTATACATAAATCCATTTTCCCAATAAACCTTATGTCTGCCATCACCTCCTGTGTGCCGTCCGAGTCTGCCCAAGCCCTCAGCTTCTGTAAACTAGGTCACCCCTCTGAGCAGCTGCAAACCCTCACACAGTCCCAAGGCATGGACGGGTCCCCTTCAGACGCTAAACTAGGGTCCCTAGCACTAGCTCAGGCCTCAGGATCACTGTCAGTCCCAACCTCTGACAATGGGTCACCCTCCCTCTTGAATAACCTTCGTAGCTGTGTGGTCACTTGCTACCGGAGAATTTCCACCCCTTTTATCAGTCTCCCTGTCTGGAGACACAGGCTGGGAACCAGCCTCTCAGTGGTTTCCACACTGGTTTCTGTGGGGTTCAGGGAACTACTATTTTCCCTTGCCGCTTGGCTACGGGTAACTGCACGTACCACCCCCTGCTGGAGATTGTTACTCAGGATCACATCCGCTGCTAATGTATTGGCTACAGCCGCCTGTTACACAGCTCTCCTGTTTCACCTCAGTCCAGGAGAACACTAGCGGTGGCAATGTTTCTCTTCACCAGTAAACCCTTGTACAGTTATGTATTTATTGGGTATAAGCTGACCAGGCTGTACCAGATCCCCCTTTACCAATGTCAGGGATGCCCCTGTGTCCCTTAACCCCTGCGTCTGTACACCATTTACCATGACTGGGTGCATGTGTTCCCTCATGTTCACTGGCATGCTCTCAGGGACACACAAACAACCCACTTCTTTTCTAGCACCCTGTTGTATATTTTGGCTCGCTTTTGGGGCATTGTCTGGCAATATGCCCAGTTTCTCACACAACCAACATGCATTTCTTACTTCAGATAAATCTTTTCGTTGGAAACCTGGGGCTAACTTGTTTCAGTGGAGACAGTGAGGGTTTTAGCTGCCCTGAAGGTGTGTTTTTCCTTTCGCGCTGCCACGCCTGCCCCATTCGCCCTCAGAGTGAGTTCGGATCAACCTTGGTCTCAAGTCTTGGAGGGATTCAAACTGTTAACCTCTTATGCACTCCAATGCACAGGTTCAGATATATCTGTCTTCAGGGGCCAGAGAGCTTTGCCCACGGGCACCTAACCAGGTATACAGAGATGAACCCTTAAAAACTTTAATAACGTTTCTCTTCCTGCCAGGATATACAAAAGCATTACATTCTGTAACTTCAGCATAATTCAGGTCCTTCAAATGACACTGCGTTTGATCCCATGCTGTATCCTCCTCACACAGGCTTCACAGGACATTTACAACCTTGCAGCTCTGTGTAACAACCTAGGTTCCTCTCCAACGCTCATAAACCTTGTTTATGATTTCTCTTAACAAAATTAACTTAAACAAGTCTGTAATTAACTCAGAAAACAGGATCCTTGATTAAAGCCTTACATGTAACAAACACATTGGCCCGGATATTCAGACAGCGCCAGGCTGTGGCGCGAGCTTGGGCGCAGCTCAACTTGGCTGCACAGGGTGTGGCCTGGGCAATATTCAATGGAGCGCGCCATGGCTCAGCAGCTTTGAATATTACACCCGTGTGCATGGCGCAGTGGCACTGCGCCAGCCAAGTGGCCGAGTGAGCATGGAGATGCGCTAGCGCAAGTTCCATTGCGCCATGCACAGCACCCACGGAGTATTGAAAAGTTGACATGCAAATGGGGCCATAATTTATGCAAGGTGACATGGGGCCATTTGCATGTCATTATGGTTCCATTTGCATGCAGGTGCGCCGATCCCCGATGACTTGCACCTGGCGCCCGCCAAGCAGCAGCTCGGGGACCAACATCTCTTGCAGCCCGATCGCGGGCATCTGTAAAAATAAACCTCGGTCCAATATCCTGGTGGTCCAGTGGATCTCTGCCGATTCGGGCATCTGTAATGAAAGACGTCCTATATCCCTGGTGGTCCAGTGGATGGACTCTGCCGATATGGCATGATCAAACACAACGCCCTATATACCTGAGGGTCTAGGCACCCCTGCCCATTGAGGCCTCACCGCCTCGCCTCGATCAGCCAGCGGGCGGCAGACATCACCTGCCTGCCGCCCGCCGGACCGACACTGTAGTCTGAGTACATTCACAGCGTGATCCACTGGGCGCAGCACCTCTTTGTCGCATTGACACGTCCATATATGTAAATGAATCATTCACATATTTGGAATGTGGTAGTGAGGTTGCACGCCCATTGGCTCACGCCAGAACCAATGGGCGGCAGCCTTACCGAGGTGTTGGGTGGCGGCCTTCAGGCGAGTGGTGTGCTGCCACCCACCGCTGACCAGGAGGGGAGCAGGGTGGTGGGCTCAGTGGGGGGTACCAGACCACCAGGGATATAGGACATTGTGTTTAAAGATGCCCGCGATCGGGCAGAGTGCAGTTCACTGGACCACCAAGGATATAGCACGCCTTTTCATTACAGATGCCCGTGATCGGGCAGAGTGCGTCCACTGGACCACCAGGGATATAGGACGCCTTTTCATTGCAGATGCCCGCAATCGGCAGAGAGCGTCCACTGGACCACCAGGGATATAGGGTTTTTTTTTTAACAGATGTCCAAGATCGGCAGATAGGAGGTCCACTGGACCACCAGGGATATTGATGGGTTTTTTATTCATACAGATGCCACGCATCAGGCAGAAAGCAGTCCACTGGACCACCAGGGATATAGGACGGGAGCTTCTTTCAACAAATGCCTGCGATTGAACATGGGGGCGCCGCCATGTGCAGCTTGAACTCAGGTGGCCACCCATAGGTGGCAGCTGCCGCAGTCGCGCCATGCAATGCGGCAGTCGCCTTTAGTGGCTATCAGTTGTCTTTTTGGGGACTTAACTTTGTGCTGGCACAGATAGTTGGCGATGCATGGCTCTGCACATCCCGGCTGAATATCTGGCTGTGAGTTTATGCATGGGCACGCCCCAAATCTGTGCCTGCATACATTACTGATGCGTCCGCGAATCGATTTAGCCGCGTAATTATTCCTTTGAATATCGCTACTGGCAAGATTAAAGTGGGTTGTGCATGGCGCAACAGTGCTGCACCATGCGCAACCCTTTTGAATATCTGGGCCATTGTCTCTAAAAACTGAGTGTGTGTGAACTCACATGCTGTCAGCATTTCCTCATGGCTTCCATCTCTCAGCTGAAATCTTGGGGGATGAGTGAGGTCACCTAGAGCATTTGCTTTTCAGCAGGAGACATTCAGTAATACATTTTATATTAAAAGAAATGATACAGCACTCAGAACTGGCTGTCTGTCACAACGGGCACCACCTTTTTCCTTCTCCTCTTCTTTTCAGGATTTCCATTGGCATTTTCCTTGGCGCCGTGGCTCAGTGCCTTGGTCGGAGCCGTGGCTCGCTGCCTTGGTCAGTGCGCGCACTGGCGCCAATGCCTGTGTGGCGCGCGGGTGCTGTTGTTGCTGCCATTGGTTGTCGGTGCTGCCAGTGGTGCCGTGGTGTCTAGGGTAGCCGAGCACCATGGGTAGCACCTCACAGGCGCTTGGGGACACCAATGGGTGCTGCAGGTGCCATGGGTACCACTGGTGTCTTGGGTGCCATTCTTGCCATGGGTGTCATTGGTGCCATGGGTTCCATGGTACCATGGGTGTCGGGGTGCCCTCGGGTGCCGTTGCTGCATGGGTGCCAGGGGTGCCTGCAGGTACCGTCGCTGGTGCCCTCGGTGTCGCCAGGTTGGCATAGGCACTGCTTGGTGCCTTCTGTGCTATGAGTGATGCTGGTGCCACAGGGTGCTAGTGGGTGCTGTTCTGCAGAACTAGTGAACACATTTTTCTTTTCAGACTTCTCCACAGAACTTGTGGGGGATGTTTTCCACAGAATGAAGTCCTGTTCTGCGGATTATTTTTCCACATCTTAGTGAGTGGCAGTCCATGTGGGATCTTGTGTCATCCAGTGGTTTTCTGCTGATGGAACTCTGCTGTACTGCTCTGCTCATGGAATCTCTCATTCTGCTCAGCACTGGCTCCACGTGGTACCAAGCTCCTCACATCCTTCCTGATGGTGGAGTCTCTAATGGCTTTGACCTAGACCCTCTGAGAGGTCTTTCTGGGGTAGAAGTGCATCTAGATGGGTCTTTCCCTGTCCTTCTGGTCAGTAATACAGCGGACAACTCATTTTATATACTGAAGGGCATGTCCTCTCTATCATCGGAGTCCGTGATGGAAGATCTTTCAGTAGTTCCTCAGTAATGGGGTCCACTGTAGTATTTCAGACTGCATCCATGGACCATACGCTTCATGCCTAGACTTTTCAGTCATCAAGACAATTACGCCTGTGGAACATTCTCATTTAATGGTTGGGAGCCAGGCTCTTCCGCCTTTGATAGGGGTATATGGCCCTTGTGATATTGCCTCTTCGGTGGCTTCTTTGGCACAGGTGGTTAACATCTCTCCAGCTGTGATTATTAATCCGTCATGATTTCACTATGGACGCCAGGTTTCGTTCTGCACCGATGGAGAACATTCGCTCATTTTGTATCAAGACAATCCTTATGAAATAGCAGCCTGAAAGCCTTGTTAGGCTCGGACTATAAAAAAAAAAATAAATCTTTTAATCACAGCACAGGGCCTAGCGAAATTACACGATACCCCCTTTTTTGGATCTGGTCAGGTTCCGCCTCAGTCCCTGAGGCGCTGCCTCCAGAGTACGTAGAGTACCTGACTCTTCTTTCCTAGGGGAGTCCGCCTCCAGCGATGGTATGGGTCATCCTTTCTCCAAGAGATTTTTCTCATTCAGAGACATTTCCTAAACCTAGGTGACTGCCCAGTTTGTTAATTACCCTTCTTTTATCAGGCTTTCTTCTCTTGAGCAGAGCTCTCGAGCAACAGAAGCAACTCTCCACCGAGTCGGAAATCAGGTTCCTATTTCCTTGCTTGCTTTAACCTAACAGGCGATATACTCCTTCTTGTCCGAAGGTCAAGTAAGTCTTTTTTCTGAGGTAGCTTCTCAAATATTCACACCTTCAGTTCTGGCGCACTGATTCCATGCCAGTCGCTCATGAAGCTATCCTTTCCAAGTGTGTGACGGAGTTGTGATGTTTGTTTTCAGCAGACAAACTAGAATCCTTTCCTACTGTCTTCAGGGAGGCCAGAATGGGTAGTGCCTCACCGCATTGAATCACTGCCGCTTCCAGTCACTTTCAACGAATGGGTTAGCCCTAACTTGGTCCTGCTGTGCCCTCCTCGACGCACATCTGCCTCTATTTGCCTTAGAAACCCAGCCTGCTTTTTTCCTGTCGAAATGTTTTTTCCGAGTGGACATGTCCTCCTGTATGCTTTTCCTTTCTTCCCTGAGTTCAGAGACTGCTACTACAGTTGTACATGCAGGGGCAGGATAGTCCCTTTTTGGAATATGCAGTGGATAGAATCTGGTTCTACTAGACCACCTCAACAGGCTTCTAAGTCGGCATGGCCTTCCATCAGGAGGGTTCCAGTGACTAAGTGGAGACTATTCTCCTTGATGGGCTAACCCCACCTGGACCCCTTTGCTCTCCAAGTAAGGGGTTCAAGTGCTCCTGGACTTGTTGTTCACAGGTCAGCCATACTTGATAGTGGGGGTTTCCATCTGCACTTTCCGGTCTACCCTGAACCAGTAGACTTTACCTCCACTCTTTCAGTTCCTGAGGTCCCTTTACGCTGCATTAGTACATGTCTTTGACACTATTACTTTTGGTCCTAGACCAAATTGTGAGGCCAGGTTCTTGCCACTCTCCTAAAGTGGTTGCAGCTGCCTGGCAGACTTTCATTTTGTGCCCATTGCAGTTGTCTGCAAAGTGGTGAGTTACAACTCGAGCGCTTATCTTGTAAGCACTATGTTCTAGATGCTCTTTACAAGACAGCTCTTTTATTAGCAGGACAGTCCTTGGCCATCCTTTCTGAGTGAACCCTATCTCCTACCACCTACTCAGGGTTGTTGGTTTTAGCTTGTACTCTCCTACTAGTGTGAATGAGTGATGGAGACTTAGTCCAGGAAGATATGGAAATTACGTGCACTTACTGTAATTATTGATCTTCTTGGACAGGCTTCTTCACTCATTCACATACCCACCCACCATCCCCTGGGTTTACTTGTGTTCTTTCATGGTCCTATGGTTCAGACTGTGAAGACATTGTTCTTTGACCTTTCTTGAAAAGGCCATCTGGGCCCTCTCAGGCCCAGAAACTCGGGATGAGTTATTCTCATTAGTTACGCTGCACCTCCACGGTTGAAAAGGTACTGAGGCGGTTGGAGAGTCGACGCCAAGATAGCCTCACAGGCACGAGCCAGTTTCGTGGTGCCATGCATGCATGGTCTTATCTCGCGCCAACCCTTCTGAAAATTTTAGGCTCCCGCTGGTACTAGTGCCTCCGGCGCTGTCCCCACTAGTGTGAATGAGTGATAGATACTGTCCAAGAAGATCAATAATTACGGTAAGTACGTAATCTCCATATCTCACTCCTCCCCGAACCCTATGGGTTCTCCTTTGGAAACGATAACCAGAGTAAGGAGGAGGAATCCTGACCAGGGTGGGTTTTCCACCCAGTAGAGGGTTGGAGGAAGGAGGGAGGAACTTCTCCATGGATGCTCAGTCTGACCCTGAAAGGGATAATAAGGCCGGGATGCAGATCCTGCAGCAACTGCCTGCGGCCTAGCTGACTGCCTACCTCTGAAAGGAACATCCCGGTCACCAGTGCTCTGAGTCGGTCATGGTGCATGGGTTCCTCCTTCCTCCGTTATTCTCTCTCGCTGCTCTTCTTCTTCTTTCCTGTCTGTATGGCAGTCCAGGGACTGGGGCCTATCGGCTCATACCCTCCCAGATCCTCCTCTGGTTAGCCTATTCCTGTTTCAGTTTATATCTTTTCCTTATACTGTCCCTCGAGCTCCCTTGCCCTGCCCTCGCTTGTCTCTATCCTCTGGTTTTTCTCCTGTCTTTCCAGCGAGCAGAATTGAGGTGGAGGAGGAGTCAGCGGCCATTACTGGCCAACCCGCGAGCGCCACGCAGTATGTCAGCATCGGGTGCCGCTCCTCCCTACCAAAATAAAAGCTCCCGCTGGGTGCTGCTCACCGCTTACACCCAACAGTGATGAATGGTGAAGATATACAGGAAGATCAAGAATTACGGTAGATACATAATTTTCATTTCTCGGTTTTTGTGCAGTTGGTGCAATGAAAGCTTGATTATGTGATTACAGTCATCTAATCACAGAACATAGTTTCTCTTGCCCATTTTATATCATGAGTTAATCGCCTGTAGGACATCAGGCACCGGTTTAGCCTCATCTTATAATATCCCTAGGGGCAGTTAACTCCTTTTACACTAACTTTGGCCATGCCTCAGTGCTTTGGTATTAAACCACGGCACTTCCTATTTTGAAGTACATTGTTTTGAGTACTACAGCTACATGACACCTGTTTAGGAGTGTTCCTGTTTATGTCACTGCTACTAATCATCAAGGTTACTGTAATAAAAATAAGGAAACCCTAATCTTGGATTATCCTCCAGAATCAAGCCAGTGTTGAAACTGAATCTACATCCTTAAAGGAACCATTTTTGCTCATGCTGCTGTTCTGTTTTCTATTCAGATCTTGATCCAGGCAGAAGATCGTGTTCACCGCATTGGGCAGACCAGCTCAGTAAATATTCATTACCTGGTGGCTAAAGGAACTCTGGATGACTACCTGTGTAGGAAAATTCAGTTCATAATACCTTGATAAAAACATTTTTTTCTCATTACCGCTTTCACATTTCTGTTCTGTGCATTTAAAACAGTATCTTGGGGGTGCACTACTCTGTGGTGGTCTGAGATTAGGAGCTGACTTCAGACAATCGAGAGGGCAGCTGGACTTGTCATAGTGCTGTCAATGTCAGCGCATCCTGGGAGGGGCCCTTCTGGCAGAACAGCAACTCCTGTGGTGGGCCAGGAGTATGCTCCCTCCAGAAGCACACTGTGCCTGGCATCCATGACCACCTCTACATTTCATTGGGGTGCCGCCCCTCTAGTGGCAGAGTTTAATAGCAGAAAGCTATGTAAAACCCCATTGTTATTGGAATGCCAGCCAGCAGTACCTTCGGCCTTGCACTGTGGATCTCCACTGGGTGAGTGGTGGGGCTTGTGGAGAATGCGCCTGGGGTTGCTGCCAAAGAGGGTACACTCTCAGAGCTGAGGGCTGTGGGCAGCAGTGATGGAGAAAACTGCTATGTAAAAGAAGAAAAGAAAACAGTACCTAGGGATACTGTTGTGTTTAAAGCTGCAGCCTTAAAGAGCAGGCATCAACTTCAGTACATACTTTCATAAACATAATGGTCCTGTTGTTCTGATTGTCTAGAATAATCTTTTTTTCCAGAGTATAGAATGCATATTGGTAGACAATCCAAGACATGTGTATAAAAAGCTTTTGACTCTCCCCAGGTGATGTCATAGTGCTCTAGTTTGACATCAGAGTTTTCCATAGCAATGGATTGTGACATCACAATCACAGCATTTGTGAGATCAATTGAGGTCAGTCAGATGCTTAGACTGAAAGAAGTGTACTGCAATTACTTGCAATATTTAGTAGAACCATAACAGGTGAAAACACAAACTAGAAACCTTTAGGGTTGAATTGAATAGTTGTAAATGTAATAATTTTTAAGTTTTCAAATTTAGTAGATACCTGTTCTTTAAAGAGCAACTGACACCATCTGGCCAAAGTGCTACATTGCAGAATTAGAATAAGCATTCCCCAGTAAATTTCATACCAAAAATAGATTTCTACGTTACTTCATTTTAAAGTAATGAGCTATTTTGTAACCTTGATTTCACCACCTGTTCAAAAGAGCCTGTTTCAGTAAAGAGCTGCTGCTGTCATCTCAGGATCTCACAGTCTAGTACTCCCTGTCAGCAAGGAAATAAGATCCCTGACCTGCAGGCAATAATGTCAGAGACTAAACTGGACATAGTAGCAGTTAATGAGACGGTTTACCAGTAACCACACTTGGGAGACTTTGCACGTGGCTATGTACTGTTCAGAAGAGACCAAGGTGCAAAAAGGGGGGTTGAGTGTCCCTGTATGTCAATGAAAATATCAAAGCTACAGAAATTCAGAATACACATAAGGAACCAGAAGAACTATGGGTCACCCTGGAAACAGGAAATGGGACAGCTATAAGAACTGGGGTTGTCTACAGGCCCCCAGACCAGGGGAGGACATAGACACATTACTGTTAGAAGATATAAAACATGACAGCTAAAGGGGTTTCTTATAATGGAAGACTTCAACTTACTGGATACAGATTGATCAATACCAGCAGGAACATCTGCCAGAACTAGACACATGGTGGATTCCCTGCAGGGGAGGGCCTCAAACAACTGGTACAACAACCCACAAGAGACAGGGCTATCCTAGATCTAGTACTGACTAACAGGGAAGGGATCACAGATCTCCAGGTAGGTCACCTGGGGCCAGTGACCATCACATGGTATGGTTCAATTTGGCCACTACATCTAAATCATCCCGCTCCAAGGCACAAATATGGGACTTCAGAGGAGCTGACTTTCATAAGATGGCCAACAGAGTTAAGCTAGCCCTGGCAAAAAGAAACACAGATGAAGGGGTACAGACAAAGTGAGCAGGCATTATGGATGCAATACTTGAAGCAACATCCCATTGTGTTAGACAGAAAAGGAAGTGCAAAAGAAGAAGGAAACCACTTGGTTCTCAAATACAGTAGCAGAAAAGGTCAGAGCCAGAAGGCTGGCCTTCAGGAAATATAAGGGAACACAGCAGGATGAAGACAGGAGGCATACCGAACTGCTCTAAGGGAAGCAGGGAAGGGGTAAGGCAGGCAAAGTCCCAAACTGAGGAAACACTAGCACAAACAGTAAAGAAGGTGACAAGACTTTCTATAGATACATTAGTGAAAGGAGAAAGTCTAGAGGGGGTATTGCTAAACTCAAAGGAGAAAAGGGGGCATGGGAGGAGGAGGAGGACCCTGTAAAAGCATCTATCCTAAATAGATACTTTTGCTCAGTATTTACTGAAGAGAAGGTAGGGCAGGGCCCACAGCTCAGCACCATGGACACAGGCGGGAGGGAGGTGAGCACTACTCCCTTCACAAAACGAAAGGGTCCTACAAGAGCTCACTAAGCTCAGGGTGGACAAGGCAATGGGACCTGATGGCATACATCCCAGGGTACTTAAGGAGCTAAGGGTGGAACTAGCAGAGCCATTAGCAGAACTGTTTAATGAGTCTCTGAGCACAGGAGAGGTCCCAGAAGACTGGAGAAGGGTCTGGTGATCCCGCTCCACAAGAGTGGTAGCAGGGAGGAGGCAGGGAACTACAGACCAGTCAGTCTTACCTCAGTAGTGGGCAAGATTATGGAGGCACTCTTAAAGAAAAGCTAGTGCAACACCTGGAATCCATAGGGGCACATGATCCAAGACAGCATGGGTTTACAAAGGAAGGTCCTGTCAAACTAATCTCATAGATTTCTTGACTGGGTAACCAGAGTGGTGGACCAAGGGGGAGCAGTTGATGTTGCCTACCTTGACTTCAGCAAAGCTTTCAACACTGTTCCACGTAGAAGATTGATAAATAAGCTGGGTAGGCTTGGGTGGGTCAGAAGTTGGTCAACTGGGTGGCAAACTGGTTGACGAGCAGAAAAGAGAGAGTGGTGGTAAATGGTATACAGTCAGAAGAGATGCAAGTCACAAGTGGGGTACCTCAGGGATCAGTCCTGGGGCCAGTCCTCTTCAATATCTTCATTAGTGGCATTGCAGATGGACTAGAGGGTAAGCTTGTCTGTTTGCAGATGACACCAAGATCTGCAACAGAGTAGATGATCCAGATGGGGTGGGCAGAATGAGAAGAGATCTGGATAAACTAGCAAAATGGTCAGAAGAGTGGCAACTGGGATTTAATGCAAAGAAGTGCAAGATCATGCACATAGTGAAGAGAAACCCTGAAGCAACCTATAGGCTGGGAGGGAGTTGCTGGCAGTCACAAAGGAAGAAAGAGACTTGGGCATCATCTTCACCGATGACCTGAAATCATCCAAGCAGACCTCTAAAATAGTAGGTAAGGCTAGGGGGATGTTAGGGTGTATTAGTAGGGGACACAAGTCATAAGAGGGAGGTAATAATCCTCCTTACAAGACACTGGTTAGGCCCCATCTGGAGTACTGCGCAGTACTGGAGGCCATACCTTCACGAGGACATTAACCAAATTGAGGCAGGCCAGAGAAGGGCAACCAAATGGTGCAGGGACTGCATCAGAAGACATATGAGGACAGATTAACGGAGCTCAATATGTATACCCTTGAGCAAAGGAGGAGAGAGGTGATATGATCGAAACATTCAAACACCTTAAGGGCATTAACAAGGTGAAAGAGTCTAACATGTTTAAATATAAGAAAAATAGCAGGACAAGAGGACACAGCATGAGATTAGAGGAGGCCGATTAAGGGGGATGGAGGAAATTCTTTTCACAGAAAGAGTGGTGGATGCATGGAACTGCCTACCCCAGGAAGTGGTGGCTATGAATACAGTGCAGGGCTTCAAACAGGCATGGATAGGCATAAGGGAGCAATACAGATGAGTATGAATAGATAGGTCACTGACAGAGCAAAGGCCGATGGTGCATTTATAAGGTAGAAAAGAAATGGGCAGACTGGATGGGCCTTAGGTCCTTATCTGCCGTCAACCTCTGTGTTTCTATGTTTATAGGACCTGTTTCTCCAGAGTTGTAAAAATCATGTGCAGTGGTTTTCACAAGTCAACAGGCAGCACCAGTCAGTAAACATTGCTTTAAAAACTGTGTATGTTTCAGGTTTTGTAACAAAGCTGACAATATTTTGTTTATGTGGCTCTTTGTTGTGGTCCTTTTCTCCAGGGTTGCTGGATGCTGGGTCATCACAGCACACTGTTGTGAGGTTTGCACACTAAATAAATAATGATGTGCTGAAAGGCTGAGATCATGCACATCTATCACTCAACTGAGGCGATTTCTAAGAATGGCACTTTAAAACAATTATTCCATCTCCTTGTCAGTGGGGTGGGAGAGGTAATGCTGATTTGAACACTTACTAGGAGTTTCTAATTTAGCCAGCACAATGTGTTCTCACCGTCAGGTTGTTTTGACCTACATTCAGGCTCATGTGGGTTCTACTTAAATTAAATTTAGCCACGGCATTATTGAACACTCTAGGAGTGGGCGGCCGGATAGGTTCAACGGCCACGTAGATTCCAGCAAGACGGCATTGTGGAGGCGATAATGCCGCCTTGGTGTGCTGACACGTTGTTGATTTAGTAGGCAACACGCATTATTTCATAATGCCGTGTTGTTTTGCCATTGCTTTCGGTCAACACGGCATTATTTGTCATAATGCCGTGTTGCTCCTGTAAGGACAGTAACAGCCAGAGAGTGGGAAGTGGCGCTGTGGGTGGCCAGTGGGTATCTCTAGAGATAGGGTGTAGAGGTTTCAGGCAGCCGGAGGGATAGGGGTGTCAAGGGGACACTTACTGAGGAGACAGACAGAGGGAGAGAATCGTAGGTGTTGTAGGTACAACGCAGATGGATGTCAAGTTTCATTTATGCGCACCACTAACTGTTGAGGAGTGAGTAATATACAGTTTTGTAACGCGATGGAGGGTGCAGTAGGAAAGAGCAAATGCAGGAGCTTGTGGAGGGGCACGCTGAGGTAGTCCCATACAAGAGAGTTGCTAAGCTCAGGCATGTGAGCACTGGGTGTTGCAGTGATGATGATGTAGAGACCATACAGGGTGAAGTGGACAGCAGTGGTGCTGACAGCTGGCACAGTCAAAGACATGCAGATATCTCAGAAAAGAGCTTGATCATTTGAAAGCAGAAAGTGGAGCAAAACACTATGAGAAACACGAGTGGGCGTGTAATGTGTTTTCAGACTGGCTGAGAGCTAAAGAGATTTCACTAGACATAGCTACAGTTTCAGTGGAGAGCCTTAGTAGTACTTTGAGGGAGTTTTATGGCTCTGTGAGGGCAGAGGATGGTGAGCAGTACAGTATCAGCTCTTTCTGTGGGTTGAGAGCTGGGTTAAACCGATATATCAACAGCGCTGAGGTGAGAAGAAATATCAATATCAGCGACCCACGGTGTCAGGCAGCAAACAATGTCTTTGTTGCTGCTGTGAAGCAATATAGGAGACAGGGAAAGACACTGCCAGGCACTACCCACCAATCAGAGACGAGGACTTGCAGAGAATAAGAGATCCTGACCGCCTGAACCCGAAACTGCCCATGGCCTTGTCAGCGGCTCTGGTTTGAGCTACAGCTGGGGCTCGCAAGAAGAGGCCGTGAGGGCTTAAGGGAGCTGACACAGAGATCCTTTCAGGTTGCGGAGGATGACATGGGCATGAGTATGTCACTTTGTCATTTAACGAGGCCACAAAAACATTGTCACGGAGATGAAAGCAACAGAGAGGCTTTGAGAGGTGTACTCTATTCACAGGCAGAGTCTAGGGACTGTCCAGTTGCACTGTTCAAAGAGTACATCAGCCGCTGCCCCATGTCTGCACCTGCATTCTGCCTACACCCCATTAAACAACCACAGACGCTGCTTGACCAAAAGGAGGTGTGGTACTCAAGCAGCCAATGGGAAGAAATTTTCTTGGGGAAATGATGGCAAAGATATCGGAGGATGCAGGGCTCAGCAGACGTTACACAAATCACAGCGTGAGAAGTACTGCTGTCCAGATGTTGTCACATGCAGGAGTCCCCACACGGAGATCATGTCTGTAACAGGCCACAGGTCTGAAACCAGTATTCATAACTATTGGGCACCCACACAGCAAGACAGGGAGAGATGGTCAACTATTCTGTCTGTCCCACAGCCAAGGTCTCCACAGCCAGTTGGCCCCTATGCAGCATGACTAACCAGCAACCGAGTTCTCAGAGGCAGCTGCACCGCATAGTGGACAACATAGATGACACACTGATACTGCAATACTGCTTTACTGGTCCACAGGGAGATCAGAGTAGTAATACAGAGTGGAGGTCAGTGGAGCAGGGACGAGCAGCTAGTACTTCTCACACTGACAGAGGTCATGAGAGCAGCATAGGATCAACTAGATGGCAGCCACAGAGCAGCATCACTGTGCCACACAGAGCAAAACACAGGCAGGCACCACTCATCAAGATCGCCGCAATACAGTGGGACAGACAAGTCTGGTCGTGCCGGCACTAGTGCAGGACAGCAGCAGGAGGTACCGGAGAATCCACGGAAGCGCTTGGCAGAGGAGTAGAAGAGACCGTGAAACAGCAGCAGCAGGCTACACATCGACCCGCTCGAACCGGATCAACAGAGTGAGTCAGAAAGGAGTGCACCGGCTGGGAAGAGGAGCACCAGCATCCGCTACGGGTTCAGCTGCCAGAATTTCACGGTGCATGGCACTGTTATTTTCAATTACGGTTTTACCGCAAGTCAGTCATACCCCACTGGACAGCAGCAGTAACCTACGAGGAAGTGAAAGTCTGCGCGAAAGGAACGGGCCGCTCAAGAAACAGAGCTAGTGACGTATGTCTATCAAATTAGCTGCTATAGATCGCAGCACAGCTCAGGAAAGAAGTATAGACCTCCAAGTTAGGCTCTCAGGAGAACGCCGCTCGCACGCACTGGAGACTTTCCTAGAATACCACACTTACTGGAGTCTGGTTGTAGAGCTATATCTGTTTTCAAACACATCAGTATGTAACAGACTACTGTTATTGCATGGCATAGTAACAATAAAGTTTATGAAGATTTCTCAGTGTCCGTCCCGCTTTTGTCTATGACTGTGTACTGTGCTTCCTCTCGATAGATCGCGCTGTCCGGTAGTAAGAGAGATCACCGGTATCGATTAGTGCCCGCTGGTTGAACCGGCTTCGCCTCGCGTCAACGCCTCCAGCGGGCATTAATCCCCGTAGACGCCCTCTGCCGGTGATTAATGCTTACATGATCATTTTACCAGAGCCAACACGTCCACCTATAGTAGGAATTGACACATACAAGGCCCCTATTAAAACACATTGTAAAGCAGACACTGACAAACAGCAGTAAAGTTACCAACATTACAATACTGGAAGCAATACAACTTCCTAACAGGCACAGTAGAGTAGCACAAACTAACTGGCTAACCCTGAACAACAGGATCAAGTTTCAGACCTGCCTCCTTGGGGAGCCATGCTTGTACTAACCCTCCTAGCTTCTCCGAACTTCTCATATCGGCTCACCCCGTTATGACACTAGAGGCAAAGCTCAGAATACACTCATCATTCCCTTTGGAGAACTGCACTCTGTCAACGCCTTTGCATATAGGGCCCTCTTTGGTTGAACAAGATTCCTCCTGCTACTGTTGGTATTGCTAATATCCGGCTTTCAAGATTGAAATTATACAGTACCTCATCTCTAATGGTTCATGTGGTTGCCTGTAATGTATCCGTTCCTCCAGTACTCCTCTACCTCCCTTTGCTCATTCTTGACATTACCTGTTCCTGTACTCCTTCTTTATAGTCTTCCCTGAGTTCCCTCCCTCACCTAGCTTATCCTTGCATGTGTACCCTCACCTGGTGCACCCTCCCCTCTGGAGTCCATCAGCACTATCATGCACTCATTCCCCTCCTGCCCTCGCTGCACACCCTCTGCATCTGCACCCTTTCCTACCCCTCTTTCCCTGCCCTCTACCTCCTGGTTTTGTCCACTCAGTCTTTCCCTACTACTACCAGCTACAGTCTCAGTCACTGAACCTCACTTTGCTTTCTTGGTTCCTCCCCTCCTCTCTGTCTTCCCATTCTTCACTAGTACTCTGTTGGACAAGGCCCTCATGCTGGGCTGCACTGCAACAATCCACAGTCCCTTATTTAGACCAACTGAATGAACTAGTTGCATACTTGTTGTTATATTATCCTCTGAGCTTGTCTCAGGTATCCTCTGATTTTTGTTATCTTCTAATATAGTTTCTATGTACTGTATTATGTCTTGCTTCCTCAGCATGGAACCTTTGTAAAAGAGTACCACGCCAAAGGTTGTATCCAAAGAATTTAAATAAAATAAATAAATAAATAAAATAGACACCAAATGGTTTCAGCAGCCTGGAGGCATGCTTATTCAGCATCCAACAACTCTTGAGAAATGGACCATACCAAAAGGCATTATAAAATACAGTTTTGTCAACTTTGATACAAAACCTGAAACATATATAGTTTTTATAGCAGTGTTTTTGAATGGTGCTGCCTGTTTACTTTAGACAACTATTGCACATGATCTTTAAAACTTTGGAGAACCGCCGGGGTTGGCAGGGGAAGGAGAGGATTGAGCATCTGAGGACAGCTCCTGTCCTGGGACGGAGGGGACCCTAAGGTCGGAGCTTGACTGCCTCTGGCGGAGGCCAGCGGCACAGCAAGTTCCCTGTCTCACAACGTGGGTAAGTGTATGGCGGACATCAGCAGGGAGGGCCTTGATCGGGACGACGCCAACACAGGAACACTGAAAAATCACCCCTAGGCTCCTGGAAGACAGAGCACTCTAGTGCAGACCCTTAGCCCGCCTGCCTGTCCCGGTCTGGTGCCCTGACGAGATGAACATAGTTCGGGTGTAGGCGCCCATCCCTGTCCTTCCTGGGCAATCCGAGGCTTCATGGAGGAATACCAGTTGCAGGTAAGACGAGGCTGGGGCAGGCTTGATTAGTGACTCGAGGTGGCGGAGTCTAGGGGCAGGAAGGAGCATAAATAGCAAGTAGAGAAAAAAAAAACTTTGGAGAAACAGGTCCTATAAGCTTGCTGACAGGGAATACTAGACTGTGAGGTCCTGAGATTTTTTATTTATTTTTATTTTTATTTTATTTTTATTTAGCTTTGTTGACCGGGTAAGTGCACTAGACAAATCCTGCCTATTTTCAGGCACGACTCGGGGGAGGATACAGATGAATGCCAACTGACCTTAACCAGATTAAGCTGTTGGTATTTTTAGTGAATGAGGGAATTTGGCCAGACACCGGGAAATTCCACTTTTTCGGATAAGTGCCATGGGATCTTTAACATCCACCTGAACTACCACCAATCTAGGCAGATGGGACCTCGGTTTAACGCCTCATCCGAAGACGGCACCTCAGAAATGCAGCACCCTCTCGCTGCATTACAGTGTCAGTACTGGATATTAACCTGTGCCAGACGTGGGAACTGAACCCACAGCCCTCTGATCTCCGCCTCAGAGGCGAGTAAAGTACCTACTGAGCCACTGACATCATGATGACATTATCATCAGCTCTTCACTGATACAAGTTGTTTTGAACAGGGACTGAAATCAGGGTTACAAAATAGCTCATTACTTTAAAATGAAGTAACGTAGAAATCTAGTTTTGGTATGAGATTTACTGGGGTATGCTTATTCGATTCTGCAATGTAGCACTTTTCGTATTAGCAGGTCTTTAAATGGAGCAGCAGTGTGAGGCTATAGCTGTCAAGACAAACAAAACCACGGAATGCATCAAGCAAGGAAACTTTGTAACCAGGGTGAGGGTTATTGCAGTGCTGCTATACAGTGCTGTCTGGAAGAACTACATGACCGCTCCATAAAAACAAACGCCTGTGCTCACAATGCTCACTAAAGGAGTTGTGTTGTGCTGTGCTACGTGAAGAACCACATGACCACACAAAAAATCCATAGCAATAAATTTGCATATGCATCTCCCTTTGCCACGCATCTGCCCCATCCCGAGATCCTTACTGGTGCTTCATTGATGATCTTTGCTGTGTTGTGCTTCCTAGAAGAACTGTATGCGCCAAAAAAGAAAAGGCATATGCTTCCCCTTTCCCACGCAACCAATCCCTTACTGAGGGCTTCATTGATGTAACGGACATAATGCCATATGTCAAACTAGTCCTTACAAGCGGCATACTGTACTAAATTTAACTTTTCAACATGCTCTAAGACAAAGGAGATGCACAGCTCACTGAAAGGAGAAAGATTCAATGGAAATATTGGAGGAGTCTTAAAGAGCCACCGACGCCTCAGGAAGAACACAAAGCAGCGATATATCTCATTAGTGTTGTATTATCCTCATTATTTATTACTGAGGTCATGTGCATAAAAATGGGATAGTTGTTCCTTGAGGGTTCATCAGCTCCTATTGCTTCTTCCCAACCTGATGTCATAATATTCTGCCTGTGATATCAGTTAGTCCCATGGCAACAGACTCGGATGTCACAACAGAGCATTATAATTACAAGTAGGGAATAAGCTATAGAGGTAGACAAACTAAGGGATAAAGATTTTGTTTATGTGGGAATTTCTTCAGCAATAAGTAATGGAGAAAGTCCATCAAAGATTCAGTAATAAATAATGGAGAGAAGTCTATTGAAGATTCAGTAGTAAATAATTAAGAGAATTCTATCAAAGATTTACGAAATACATGCTGAATTGTGTCTAAATATGAAGTTATCCAAAGTTCTTTCAAAAGCATCAGTTGCTCTTTAACAGAACAAGTGGTGGACATTTGGAATAGACTTCTGTAGCTGTTTGCATCTACTAATAGTGTAACAGTCTGCAGGCTTATTCCCAACTAGTAGTTTGACAAATAGGGTGACGGTATCCCACTGACTTGGTGGGAGAAACTGAATGGTTTTCTGTGGAAGCAGGGGCAGAGGAGCTGTTTGCTTGGGGATCCTTGGCGGCTGTTGCTGCCAGTTGAGGGAACCAGCCGCATCAGCGGCGAGGGACATCAGCTGCAGGAACAGCAGCATTGGCAGTGGTCTCAACAGAGACCAGAGCGTATAAGGTGCAGGAGGCAGATGGCTAACCGAGGAGCAAGGCTCCAAGGGGTGCAAATTATGGCTCACAGCTGGCTATTTAAAGCCTGGACCCAGCCGCAGAATTTTGCAGAGGAGCTGTTTGTTTGGGATCTTCGTGGCTGTTGCCGCCAGTTGGGGGACACCAGCAGCATCTGGGGCAAGAGACATCAGCTGCATCAGCGGGCGGTCTCAACGGAGACTGGAGCCACACAGGAGGTGGGTCAGACAGAGCAGGAGGCAGATGGCAATCAAGGAGCAAGGCACTGAGCTGTATTAAATGTAAGAATCGTGGCTGGGCTACTTAAGCCTGAGCCCAGCCACAGAATTTTGCAGAGGAGCTGTTTGCTTGCAGGATCTTCAGCAGCCGTTGTTGCCAGTTGAGGACACCAGCCACATCGGCAGTGAGGGACATCAGCCGCATCAGTGACAGGGAACAGCAGCATCGGCGGGCGGGTCTCAAGGAGACTGGGCCGCACAGGAGGTGGGCCGCATCAGCGGCAGGAGGCAGATGGCCAATCAAGGACGAGGCGTGAAATTTAAGACTTAAGGCTGGGCTATTTAAAGCCTGGGCCCAGCCACAGAATTTTGCAGAGGAGCTGTTTGCTTGCTGGTGTTATCTCTCACCACTCCTCCGCACCACCTCCAAATTAAATGACCTAGAGTTACCACCTTAGTAGTTGATGCACCAGTTAAGTCTGGACAGGAGGCGGGACAACGAGGGGTGGCGACAAGAGAACTGTGGGACAGAGGCTCCTCATCTGGGAAAGGGTGACGGCTTCGTTACAGATGAAACCTGGATAAGCAACACCTACAAAGGAACGAGGACTCTGGGGCTAAATGCTTCAGATCTAAGGTGCTGTGCTCATTACTATACAGCTAGGGGACTGTGGCATATAGTGGGTATCTGTGACTACTTAAGGTACCGTGATCTGGGGTGTAACTACAGTGGAAACTGGGCACTCAGTGCACGTGCAGCCAATTGACATTCTCCTAAAAAGGCCAGTGTCACTTATAAGTAGAGAAATAGATTTGTTTACAAAAAAAAAGAAGGGGAATCTAGCTAAACAGCGGTACAGAAAGGGCTATGTTTATAGGTTTGATATAAGGTGAAAAGTCTGGCACAGTGAAGTTATACTGAGCTAGAATCTTTATGCCTTGGATCTGGGGTGTTACTACAGTGGTTTTGTAGTAGCAGGGGGCACTCAATGAATGTGCGCCAACTGACATTCTCCCCAAAAAGTGCAAATTTCACTTATAAGTACAGAAATAGATATATTTAAAAAGGGGAATCTAGTTAAACGGGCACAGAGAGGGCTGTGTTTATAGGTTTGACATCAGGTGAAAGTCTGGCACAGTGAAGTTATATTGGAGCAAGAAGTTTTATGCCTTAGGTAAAAGGCTTCCAAGGTGTTCTTCGAGGTATTAGGCAGCAGGCATTGGAGGGTAAAACCTATATAGCAGTTGCTGTGCTGAAACATCTGGGACTCTGGTTGCGTTGGAAAATGGAGGGCAACCAAATTGGAAGGACAAATGGGTGGAATAAGGACAGGGCTGAGACATGGTCCTCAGACTGCAAGGGCAGGGACATCTTCGGAGGGGTGGTAGAGTGTACTGGTTGTGGGTCGGCCATAGTACTAGCTATGGCATGGAAGATGGGGGCTGCATGGTATGTAGGCAGCTGGCACAACTAAGAGAGGAGGAGGTGAGGTGGTTGAGATGGACGCTAGGATGGGCAGGGGTGAGGGGTAGAGGGAGGACAGGTGGGGATCCATTGAGGAGTAGGATGGGATAGGAGCAGAAGAGTGTGCAAAGGTGGAGCTGTAGAGGGTCTAGGAGCAAATGCAGCAGTAGGCAGGAGGCAGATTGGAAGAGCACAAAGGAGTATGCAAGCAGGAAAGGAGGAGGGCTTTGGGGCTCAGGTAGAGGCAGTACAGGACACAAGAAGAACCAATGGGGATGGCAGGAGATAAGGTACAAAGGTCCAAAGCCTGCACGAAAGGGAAGGGATGGGGAGAAGCCCCAGTCAGAGGGATACAGGCAGTGGGCATAGAGCAAAGAAACAGATTGGCGGGCCGGGTGGCACTGAGGGTTGAGGCGCTGACGCCACACCGCACCTACGCCAGTGACCCGGGTTCTGGTCTGGACTCGGGTTGTCGAGGGTCAGCAGGGGAAGGAGGATTGAGTGTCCCAAGCGGACACTCTCCTCCATCGGGGAGGGTTACCAGGGTGCTTAGTACTTAGCGTCCATGAGGGCCGATGGAGCTTACCCGACTCTCAGGGCGTGGCGGCTCCTATACAGAGTCGGGAGGAGGATGCTGTTGGGCACTTGGCAGACGTGCGTAAGCATGTTCCTGCTTGAGCCGGCGCCCTCAGGGGCTGGAGGAAACCCCAAGAAAAACTGAAACCACCTCACCGGTCCTAGATGACGGCTGCTCCAGCCGCCCAGTCCAGAAACTCACGGACAGACCCCACTGTGCAAGGTGCTCCACAGAGGCAAGAAGGAGGTAGGAGTCACCAAGATCACTCTAGGGGTAGACTCAGGGTTGAGAGAGTGGGTGGCATGAGCAAGCCTGAAGGAGTGGAGCGTCGAGGTGATAAGGCAGATAAAAAGTAATAAAAAAAAAAAAAGATTTGCATCACTAGTGCCACAAAATGAGGGTGAGAATATGGAAATTGGAGTTGAGGACGACTCGGTGGGGGGGAACAGAAGAGGCAAACATGAAGGAAGACTCAGTAGAAAGGGGGACGCCCTTCACGAGAGAACAAAGAAGATAGCAAAAGTAAAGATAAGGGTGCAGGGTGAACTCACCCAAAGGACAAACCTCAAGAGAGGGGAGACAGCAAGTGCAGATTTAGGGGCTAAAACAAATGAAAATGGGAAGCGACCCCAGCACTGGCAGTTTCAGTCCGCACGGAGGGCGGGTCAAAGGGGAGACAGAGCTTGTGGATAGTGGGGCAGGGAGGCGGTTTGCAGAAGATGCCTGTGGGTGCTGGGAGCACATAGAGAGAAGTGGAAGTCCGCACTCAGGGAGATACAGTGGTAAAGAGGGAAGCAAGAATAGGGAAAGCAATGGAATGCAAGGGCTGTGAGAACAACAGAAGAGAAGAACAAGCAGAAGATAATGGAGAGAAGGGTCAACATAGAAACATAGATTTGACAGCAGATAAGGACCGCTGGCCCACCTAGTCTGCCCATTAGGTCTTACTTGTCGGGGACTCAATAATAAAAGGAATTGGATGGGGGGGCAGGGGAACAAAAGCAGTAAAGTATGGGTCTAATGTGCCAGGTATGACGGGGCGGAGGTCATTCACTATATCCCTCCAATGGGAAACAGCAGGATGGGAAAACACACTTGATGTTCCACCTGGGAACAGATGATCTGGCAGGAATAGCTTGTTGGTGGTGCAGGCAAGATTTAGAGGGCTTGCTAGGTACTGCAGCAGCCTGGGGTTCAAATCTGTGGCTTTTTCAGAGGTGTTGCCTGTACCAGCGGGCAAGTACTGAGAAGAGACGGAGGATTGAGGAGTTTATTAAATGGCTGACAGGATGGTGTGAACAGATGGGGCATGGTTTAGTAGGGAACTGGGGAACAACGTGGGGGATGAGAACCTATTTGCCTCGCCAGACTGCACCTGAATAGGGAGGGTGCAGCTAAAGAGTGCAAGTTAGGAGAGTCCATAGAACAAAATTATAATTTAAAACTAAATTGGGGTAGGAACAAACCCGTGAGGACAAGAGAAATGGGGTTACCAGCCTCTCCCCCACCGGATGGAAAACACCAGGGTAGAGGAGAGGAAGGAAACGCATCAGGGACAGAAAAATGGGTCAGGTGAATGGAGAACCATGTGCACCGACGCCAGGAGCCTAGAAAACAAGATCCCAGATTTAGCAGTGGTCATGGCTGTGGCGGACCTGGACATCGTGGGAATTACGGAGATGTGAGGTCATGATGGCTAGGAGGGACATGGCAATACCGGGTATGTACTATTTAGAAAGGACAAAGTGAGAATGGCACTATATGTGAAGGAGCACATTAAGGCCACGGAATTGTAGGGTAGATTGGGGGGACTGAGGCTATATGGGTATCATTGGATACAGGGAAGGGAGAAGTCATACGTACCAGGGTGGTATGTAGGCCACCAGCACAGCAGGATGAGGTGAATAAGGCAGTGATGGAGGGATCCAGAGGGTGGCAAACAGAGGGAGAGGTGTTGCTGATGTCCCCAGCTTGCTGGTTGTGGAATGGGGCACCCCATCAGCAGCATCATCCACCAGTAGCAGGAAATTGTGGACTCCCTACAGGGAGCTCTCATCAAGCAGCTGGTAAGGAACCCACCAGGAGGAGCAATCCAGACTTGATTCTTACAAATGGGGAACGGTGGGAGGGGTATCTATAGGGAGAACTTGGCACGAAGTGACCACAGCACTGTTTGGTTCACGGTAAAACGACTGCTGATGTTCATCGGACAAAAGTGAAGGTGCTGATTTCAGGCTTGCAGACTTTAAGAAATGGGGAAAGCATTCAACAAACATTGGTAGGGAGGGGAACTTAGGGGTGGAGGAAATGTGGGATACACTAAAGGGGCCATACTGGAGACCACTAGCCTCTGCGCCAGAGGGTAAAGAAAATAGGAAGAAAAGGAAGCCACTTTGGTTTAATAGAGAAGTGGCGAAGAAGGTCAGGGCAAAGAGAAAGGCGTTAGGAGGTATAAAAGATACAGAGGGAGGAGGATAAGTCTATATACCAGGAGAAGCAGAAGGAAGCAGGTTTGGAGGTCAGGAGAGCGAAGGCAAGAACAGAAGAAAGAATTGCCAACTCAGTCAAGGAAGGGGATAAACCTTCCGGCATGTGAGCGAGAGGAGAAAGTCAAAGGAGGGATAGGTAGGCTGAAAATAAACAAGGGAGTTGGTAGAAGATGACCAGGAAAAGATGGAAATACTTGACTATTTCTGCTCAGTGTTCACGGTAGAGAAGGATGGGGAGGTTAGGAACATCAGGGAAAATGAGGTGGGGGGGTTTGACTCAGTCCGTTGCAGGTGGAGGAGGTCCTGAGGGAGCTAGAGGGGTTGAAGGTGGACAAGGCAATGGGGCTGGATGGGTGCACCCCAGGGTACTGAGGAGCTTAGTAAAGTACTAACAGTACCTCTGACCAGCCTCTTCAACAAATTCCTGGAATTGGGGAGGTCCCTGATGACTGGAGAAGGGTGGATGTGGTCCCCTTATAAGGGTGGGGACAAGGAGGAGGCAAGCAATTATAGACAGGTGAGCTTGACATCAGTGGTGGGCAAGCTCATGAAGAAACTGCTAAAGAAAAGAATCACTAGCTACCTAGAAGCCAGTGGCCTACAGGACCAACGGCAACACAGGTTCACTGAGGGAAGGGCGTGTCAAACGAACTTGATTGAGTTCTTTGACTTGGTCACCAGGGTAGTAGATCAGGGGTCATTAGACGCTGCCTCACCTCGACTTTTAAGAAGGCATTTGACCCATGCCGCACAGGAGACTACTGCACAAAATGGGATGTCTTGGACTGGAGCCACTAGTAGTTAGGTGGGTGCAGAACTGACTTGGGGTGGGGGGAGAAGGCAGAGTGTAATTGTTAACGGGTGCCTTCAAAGGAGGGAATGGTCACCAGTGGGGTACCTCAGGGGTTGGTGCTGGGGGCATTCCTATTTAATATATTTATAGGGGACATGCGGAAGGGCTAGAGGGGAGAGTATGTCTATTCACGGGTGACACAAAGGTCTGCAATAGAGTGGATGTGCCTAAGGGGTTGAGAGTATGCACAGGGACCTGGAGAAACTGGAAGAATGGTCCAAGAAGTGACTATTGTCCTTCAGTACAAAAAGTTGCAAGATCATGCACTTAGGCAAGAAAAACCAGGGAGCGGTATACGGATGGGGGCATGCCCTGGAAGTAATTGAGCTGGAAAGGGACCTTGGTATAATCATTTTGCGGGACCTGAAGGTGACAAAGCAATGTGAGAAGGCGGTGGCAAGGCCAGTAGGATGCTGGGTTGTATCAGTAGGGGAATCACTAGCAGGAGGGGAGGTCATAATGCCCTTGTACAGGCAACTGGTCAGGCCACATCTTGAGTATGGAGTCCAGTTCTGGAGGCCGCACTCAAGAAGGATGTGGATAGAGTGGAGCGTGTCCAGAGGAGGGCAACAAAAATGGTGAAGGGCCTCAGTCATTTGTCATACGAGGAATGGCTAAAGGACCTAAACATGTACTTCCTAGAACAAAGGGGGTGCCATGATTGAGACCTTCAAATATATCAAGGGTATTAACAGGGTGCCAGTTTGAATGAAAGAGGGGAAATGATTGAGGGTTAACACTGGATGGCTGGATGTATGGATGGACAGTTGTGTAAGGATGGTGGTGCTGGTTCATAATTAGTGCATCCAGTCATTCAGCAGTGCTAGAGGATGGAATACTTACAGGAAAAATTCATGCACCATGGTGATCAGGCTGTACATAACAGTGTAACTGAGATTTATGTAAGGGTCTCTGAATACCGACAGCCAGATTGAAGCATTTTGGAGACCTTTTTCATTTTCTTGCTCATACGTAGCCAACATCTTGTTGCAGGAATGGTGTTTCAGAGGTGTGTCACTGTCTGGTCTAGTGTGTTTAGACTGCAGTTGGCTCGACGGTGACAGCCCAATGATGAACAAGGCTGATCATGAAGCTATTCTGCTGGTTGTTGGGCAGAAGCTTTGTTTAGTTGAAAGAGGCAGCACACTTATGAGGCAGCGGCTGCTTCCTTTCATGTAGAAAATGTCACCTAGCAGATAGCTGAGCTGCATCATTATCAGCCGATCACATCCTGTCCCTAGTTTCCCCAAAGCCCATCGTAGGCTGAGGCTTTATGGCACTGAGACCCTCCCAAACCCCATCCTGGGCTAAGTCTGCGGACCTCTGAGAACCCCCAGTATCTGATGTGCTCCCTTCTGACACTGGGCTGCCCAACCCCAGTGTGTCATTGTTGGTCCCACTTATCTTTTTTTTTCCCTTGGTAATTAAAATTTGAAGAGCAGAAACTAACCATCAATGTTTTTTGTGGCCTTCCTGACCCCACACACCCCACTCAGTGCCCACCACCTCCTCACACCTCCATACCCCTCACTCACCTAAAAGAAAGTCCAGCACTGAAAATCCACCTGTGAGGAAAACGTGTCCCTTTGCTTTGACACCAGTTAAGAACTGAAGAAACCAGGTTAAGTGCGCAGTCAGTGTATTTTCAATGCATTTTGAACTTGTACGCATATAATATTGTCATTTTTTTTTTTTTTTTTTTTACCAGATTTGTTAACGCTTTTTGGGCCCAATTATGAACAAAGCAGGTGAAATATTTCAGATCCAGCCCGACAGTTGATTTTGCAGTCACCTGGGAAATCATCTTTCAGGCAGGATTTGAAAAATGTCACCTACCAGGTTCATAAAGTGGGTTCATATAATGTGTTAGAAAAATTCGGAGTCAAAATCTTAAAACACCAGTTAAGTGAAGGTATGTTGAAATTTTTCAACGCTCGCTCATAACTGTAGTAGTTTTCAGTATTTTGACCCAAATTTTTATCATAGCCATTTTTTCACACCACCTCATGAATGTGACAGGTGCTTTTTCACATCCCACTTAAAAGCTGATTTCACAGTTGCTCTGTGAAATCCACCTTTGAGCAGGATTTGAAAAATGTCACCTACCAGTATCATGAAGTGGGGTCATAAAGACACTGCTGAGAATTTGGGATCAGAATCTTAAAAACACCAAAGTTAGGAATGTATGTTGACATTTTTCAACGCTCACCCATAACTTTAGTAATTTTCAATATTTTTACCCCACATTTTCAACATAGTAGTTTTTTCACAGCATCTCACTTAATGGGACAGGTGTCTATTTTAAAATCCTGGCTAAAACGTGATCTGCATCGAGGATATTTCTCCATTGGGCAACAGCTGGAACTGTAAGCCATGGACGCCAAAGATGACGCTCACACTCTCTGTGTTGCTATTTGGGCCTTTCTCACAATGTGATGGCCTGTGAGGTTTGCCAGAGTTTTAACCAGGCTACCAGGCGATGCTATTAGAAGGCCTTAGAGAACTCCTCCTCAAAAAAGCGGAGAAAGCTGTGGAAAAGGCTGAAGATCCTGGGCCTGCTTCTCCTCACCGCTGACAAAGAAAATTGGTCAAACCGAAGACAAGGAACAAGAACGTCATTGTCATGGGCCTTCTTCATCCAACCATAGGCATAAAGATAAAATGAGGCTGCTTCGCTGGCAAGGTCCCAGTCGCCATTGAAATGTTTTGTTGTACAGAGTATGGTATGGAACTTCCTGGTGCTGTCCATGGTCATTCCACAAGGGTATGGCCACATCTTGTTCGGGAGAATATCTCTTTCATCAGGCCATACCTATGGAACTGTATGCCACCAGGCACTAGGACCACACGAAACTTTTCAGTCAGTCCACCGGGCCACCCACAGTGACGCCAGAAGTCGGCTGCTACAGAAACATGGGTGGCCCTACCTCCTCAGTTCTTTTCCTGCTGCTCGACCATACTCTTCTGACTGCTGACGGAAATGCCACTGCATTTGCTGCCACTTTATTTTTTTCACATAGTGAAGTAATCACTTCACAAGTGATTTTGGTGACCTGTATGTCATCGGCTGAATTGTCAGTATTGTTCCGCATTGTAACCACGATGAGAAGATCTACACTGGTGATTCTCCCAATGTCTGCACCTGTTGCCTTGACCCAAACTGCAGGTTGCAAGCCTGCCTGCTTCTGCAAGGGTTTCAGTACTGCCACCCGGCGACACCGAAAAGGGGTCGAGAGAAGCATCTGTTGATGCAACAGGTGTAGCCTGCATGGAGAAGGAGCTCCAGCAGAAGAGCACCGCAAGGCCACCGGACCACTCTTCCGGTCCAGGTCCTCAAACCCCAGGAAAAGTCATCCGGAGCAATAAGCACAAGTACCAGGAGAAGAAAATCTCCCATTGTGCTCCAGGTCACCCTTTGCACAGCAGCACAACCTCCTCTGCGCCATCAACTGCTACGACAGTGATGCTGCTCTCCCCCTCCCACTCGACACAACCCCAGGTTGGAGCATAGCGCTGGCGCTACCAGGCCTAGTATGGTTGGCACGCTGACATCGAGGGCTTTGCCTTCCCGGCCAGCCTCCCTACCGCGCACTTGCTCACCACATGGGCAATGACATCCAAGCAGTCCTATCATCTTTTACAAACATGCTTAGACACCTGCTGCCTCCTCCTCTTGTTCCATAGGGCCCAATGATAGGCTTTCTACCAATCATCTTGCGACGATGCAACCAGAGCTTTGTGCCTCAGCTGCCTCCTAGGAGCCGCTGACTCATTGGCATGTTCCCTGCTACCTGTTGACCAGGTTGACAACGATTTTGAATACAATCCTGATTTAATAATGCAGGATGAAGAGGAGGAACCTGAGGACTATGCTGAAAATCCTTATGAGAGGGGCAGCAGCTCTACTGTGTCCACCTGCAGTGAGGGCTCAGTGGTCCACACTACAAGGTCCACACAAGAGGACCCAACTTCCTCATCATGATGCAGCAGTTACAAGCTGCCATGGGTTTTGATTCAGAGGAGCAGGACACCACCAAGAAAAATTTAATAGATTTCTTGAAGTTACCCAGTCTCCTCCATTGTGGTACCAGCTATCCTCCTGCCCTAGAGGATACTACCTTTGCTGCCTGGTATAGGACTAATGTCATCCCAACCATACCAAGGAAAGCAGGTGAAATGTACATGACTCCTTCGGGAAACCCTTTTGCCACTCAGTATGAGGCACACCTGTGGTCATTAATGCTTCCCATGATAGGTCAAGGACACCTAAACACCTAAGCTTCCTCCCTCCTGGTAAAGAATCCAGGAGGTTGGATAGTCTAGGTAAGAGGACTTTACCTCCGCTTCCTGAGCCTTAGAATTGCTAACTATCAGGCCCCCATGTGGTTAAGTACCAGAACACTCTCCGAGAAAGGCCAAGGCAGCTGCACATGCATTACCAGAGATACTCCCAAACAAGAGCTCCTTAAGGCTCTCATAGCTGGGGCTGATGTGGGAAAGCACCTGTTCGCATGGCGATGATTTTTCCGATGCTTCTGCCAGGGCTGCTGCCACGGGTATCTGTCTAAGGAGGTACTCCAGGCTCAGGGTGGCAGGGTTTTCTGAATGATGTGCAACAGTCCATTCTCAATGCCCCTTTAGAGGACATAAACTATTTGGTTCTGATGTCTAGGACATTCTTTCTAATCTTCAGGCTTCAGGCAGGACCCTGAAGTCCATTCCTCCCTCACCATACCCAGCCAAGGGGTAGCAGAGGGTACCTTTTGTCCAACTGTTGCTAGACACCGCCCAGCCACCAGACAACAAGAAGGGCAAGGCAGAATGTTCCTTGTCCACCTGAGGCAGTACTCCAGGTGCACATTCAAAAGCCCCTGAGGGATGGCGAGCAGAAGCTATGACAACAGGCTCTGCCTGACTCCTTGTAAACGCCCCAACCACCATCACCTCCAGGGGTGGTTGTAGGAGATGATCTCTCCTTCACTTGACTGAGTGGAAAGAGGTGACATCAGATGCCTGGATCCTAGAAATCGTAGCACAAGATCATGCTCTGGACCTTTTGGACATGCCTTCAGATTATCCACCACTGCCAACTCATTATCCTCCAGACCACATTCCTCTGCTCTTGGATCCAGAAGCAAATGATTTGATACCTTTAATGGACCAACATAGATGTAACAACAAGAACAAAGTGCTCTAGCTTGGATCAACCAGTCTGTCTTCAGAAGCCTAATGGACGTTGTTAGAAAACAATACTTTTAACAGCTAGATCATGCAGAAAAACAGAAAAAATCCCCATTGGTTTAAACTACTCATTTAAAAAATACAGATGATGACATCAGAGAAGTTTAATAGTACAATATTATCTTCAGCCTGAGGGTACCAGGGTAAAGGTGCTTGTGCAAAACACACACAAAGAATCCTACTGCATATAAATTCAATTGACATAAGATAACACTGCTGGAGCAGATGACTTAAATCAAGCTACGAGTGTCACAGTGTGTATAAGGATGGATTACTGAAAAGCAACCCCACCCAGATTAAAGACATACTAAGATTGTCTTAGGACTCCAAGAAGTTTCACTGTATGCATTATAGACAAGAAGTTATCAGTGAAGTTGTCTTTAAAACATCAGTGCACATTGTATGATGTGTAAAACTTAGCTGGACTTATCACCCAGCTGTACTCTCCAGCTAGATATCATGCCCCATAACTTCAAAAACCTCTAGTATAGTGACAGGACTTTATAAATGATAATTTAAATATAAATTGACAGTATTAGTGTCAAACAAAAATTCTAGTCGAGGACCACCAAGGAATTAAGACCATGTAGCCTGATATGTACTGATGTCAATGTACACTGAGAATTTAACAACTTGATGTACCAGAAGCGCCTAAGGAATCTGAAAAGTGATACAAATTTAATTTCTGTCCTCCTCTTCACACAAACAATACACCCTACCCCATCCCACATCCCCATAATGTGGGGGGTGGGGATGACTAGCTTTAAGGAGATACTCTCTCTCTCTCACACACACACACACTCCTAAAGAACCTTTATTTACATCAGTTACTGTAATTGTTCCTCTAAAGGAATTCAACTTGTCATGAAATCCTATAAAAGGGCTCATGTATCCTAATACTTACAGAGCAAACGTGACATTATTTAACTACTCCTATCTGCATAGTAACATTTCCAAGGATCCTGGATAGAACTACAATGAAATAAAACTACCGCCTTCCCCAGGATAAGGTAACTAGAAGTAAATATAGTATATGTGTAAGACCAGAGGTCTAACATACCACATTTCCACAAATCACTACAATATTACCCTAATGTAAAAAGATCTGTCCAGGACTCCCATGCAAATGAGATCTCGCACCCCAATATGTACAGAGTTAAAAAAATGTGTGTCAGTCTATGATAACACTACGGTATGTACAGTAACAGGCTAGGTAATCTGAATATGGTGCAACGGAATCAACCACTCCTGGGCAAAGATAAAAAGTAAGGAGGAATTAATATTCATTATGTGTGTGAAGTAAGAGTAGTAACACACTGTAACTTCATGTATCTTAATAGAGGCCTCACCTCAATGTGACAGCAAGTCCCACACGGTTATATCACTGCACTCACAACACATACATACTCACAGGCTCCACATCCCACACATGCTGAAGTCCTATAATATGCCAGTCTGAAGAAGAAGTCTCGTGGATGTCGTTTCTGTAATGTCCCATGAAACCCAGATCAACGCTCATCCCATCTGCTACCATATTAAGATGTAAATAAGTTTAATCTCAAAAGCTTGTCTCTGTTGTGTGCTTTCGATATTTCCTTTAAGACCATTACTGACATATCCCAAATTGGATGGTCAGGTTGGGAGAAGTGGTGCCCCACTGGTTTTTCAGTCTTCTTTCTTGTAATAGTATGTCTGTGCGAGTTCATCCTAGTGGAGCTGTTGGCTTGTCTCTCCAACGTAACCTGTTTGTGGACATCTTTTGCACTGAATGAAATAAACAACATGTCGTGATGTACATGTATAACTCCCATGCACCTTGAATTGTCTGTTTTGTGATGTAACCACACAGTCCGAGGTGGAAATGAGCTCACAAGTCTTACAGTGGCGTTGATTGCAAGGTCATGTGCCATTGTGTGACATGGTATTCTGTTCAGGTGAAAGTTTGCTCCTAATAATTAGGCTGGCTAAATTTGGTGGTTGTTTAAAAGATAGTAGTGGAGTTCCTTAAAATACAATTAAGCTTTTCATCCTCACTAAATATTGGGTGGAGGTCTTTAATAATCTTACGCATAGTTCAGGGTCTGGATGATATGTGACTACTAAGTGTATTCTGTCTGTAGCTGTCTTTTTCTTATATTGAAGTAGTTGTTGTCTTGGCACTTGCTGCACGCTCTGTTATCCTGTCAATTTTTCCAGAAGAGTGTCCTGCTCCATAAAGGTGTTTTTCAACATAGCTAATGTGCATCTCTGTCATCCTCATTTGAACAACACGGTGACATCGGAGTACTTAACTGTACATGACAGATTTTTTTTGCATGGTTTGGGTGATTACTTTTCATTTCCAAACACGACTCCTGCAATCAACGCACCTGTGAGACTTGTGAGCTCATTTCCACCTCAGACTATGTGGTTACATCACAAAACAGACAATTCAAGGTATGGGAGTTATACATGCATGTCACAACATGTTGTTTATTTCATTCAGTGCAAAAGATGTCCACAAACAGGTTATGTTGAGAGACAAGCCAACAGCTCAAGACTAGATGAACTCGCATGACATACTATTACAAGAAAGAAGACTGAAAACCAGTGGGCACCACTTCTCCCAGCCTGACCACTCAATTTCGGATGTCAGTAATGGTCTTAAAAGGAAATATCGAAACACACAACAGAGACAAGCTTTTGAGATTAAACTTATTTACATCTTAATATGGTAGCAGATGGGATGAACGTGATCTGGGTTTCATGGGACATTACAGGAACTGACATCCACAGACGACTTCACAGACTGGCTATATTATAGGACTTCAGCATGTGTGGGATGTGGGAGTGTGTGAGTATTTATGTGTGTGGGTATGTGTTGTGAGGTACGTGATATTACCGGTGTGGGGCTTGCTGTCACATTGAGGTAGACCTCTATTTAGATACATGAAGTTACAGTGTTACTACTTATTTCACACATATAATGAATATTAATTCCTCCTTACTTTTTATCTTTGCCCGGAGGGGTTGATTCTGCTGCACCATATTCGGATTACCTAGCCTGTTACTGTACATACAGGAGTGTTATCATAGACTGACACATATTTTTTAACTCTGTACACATTGGGGTGTGAGATCTCATTTGCATGAGGGTCCTGGACAGATCTTTTACATTAGGGTAATACTGTAGTGATTTGTGGAAATGTAGGTATGTTAGATCTCTGGTCTTACACGCATACTTTATATTTACTTCTAGTTACCTTATCCTGGGAAGCGGTAGTTTTATTTCATTGTGTTCTAGCCATAGTCCTTGGAAATGTTACTACTAGATAGGAATACAGTTAAATAGTGTCACATTTTTGCTCTGTGGATATTAGGATACATGAGCCCTTTTACTTAGGATTTCATGACAAGTTGAATTCCTTTGGGGAACAATTGCAGTGACTGATGTAAATAAAGGTTCTTTAGGAGTGTGTGTGTGTGTGTGAGTATCTCCTTAAAGTTAGTTATCTCTCCACCCACACATTATGGGGATGGGGTGGGTAGGTGTATTGTTTGTGCAGAGGAGGAGAGAAATTAAAATTGTTATCACTTTTTTCTGATTCCTTAGACACTTCTGGTACATCAAGTTGTTAAATTCTCCGTATATTGACATCAGTACATATCAGGCTACATGGTCTTAATTCCTTGGTGGTCCTCGACTAGATTTTTTTGTTTGACACTAATACTGTCAATTTATATTTAAATTATCATTTATAAAGTCCTGTCACTATACTAGAGGTTTTGAAATTATGGGGCATGATATCTAGCTTGAGAGTACAGCTGGGTGATAGGTCCAGCTAAGTTTTACACATCATACAGTGTGCACTGATGTTTTAAGACAACTTCACTGATAACTTTCTTGTCTATAATGCATACATTGAAACTTCTTGGAGTCCTAAGACAATTTTAGTATGTCTTTAATCTGGGTGGGGTTGCTTTTCAGTAATCACATCCTTATACACACTGTGACACTCATAGCTTTATTTAAGAGTCATCTATTCGCAGTGTTATCTACGCTAGTTGATCTTTATATGCTGTAGATTCTTTGTATGTGTATTGCACCAAGCACCTTTGACCCTGGGACCTCCAGGCTGAAGATAATATGGTACTGTTAAACTTCTGACGCCATCATCTGTATTATTTAAATGGGTAGTTTAAACCAATGGGGATTTTTTTCTGTTTTTCTGCATGATCTAGCTGTTAAAAGTATTGTTTTTCTAAACAACGGCTATTACACTTCTGAAGAAGGACTGGTTGGTCTGAAAGCTAGAGCACCTTGTTCTTGTTGTTACATCTATGTTGGTCCATTAAAGGAATCAAATCATTTGCTTCTGGATCCGTTTTGAAAGGACCAATACGGCAAATACTAAATCTAGATTTCTGCTCTTGAGGAAGTTCAGACTTTGCTTCAGAGGAAGGCCATGGAGCCTGTGCCCTTCGAACAAAGAAACACAGGGTTCTACTCACGCTGCTTCCTAGTCCCAAGATGGACAGGAGACCTGTGGCCTATTGTGAACTCAGGGACCTGAATTTTTTCATAGAGTAGAAAAGTTCAGAATGGTCACCCTGGGAGGCCTGCTCCCGCTGTTGCAGGTAGGGACTGGATCTGTTCCCGGATATGAAGGATGCCTATTTTCATATCAAAATTCACAAACCTCACAGAAAGTATTTGAGGATTTCACTTCAAGATAGAGCTGTTGCAGCAGGTAACATCATTAGGACTATGCCGCCAGGCAGTAGGACCCCACAGAAAAATTCTAGCTAGCAGATCTAAGGCCTGGTACCGCTCCCTGACATCGGCCCCGCTCGACATCATCCATGGTATAAAGGGCAGTCCCCAGCACCACCTCAGTTTTGTCCCACAGTCGACCCATGCATATTGGCTCCACAGGCGACTCCTGCTTCTAGTCAATAGCCATTCTCGCTTTGTGCAGTTAACGTTTTTCATCCAAAATTCGAGTTTGTCGTGTATGTCTTCCCAGCCATCTTCCTCTTCAGAGCGGCAGAAATCGGTGTGCATGCAGCAAGCAGATCCCAGCTTAAAGACGCCTATCTCGCTTGCCTTGTTCTGATTCAGGCCCTCGACCATAGGTCGGGCGACTCGCCAAGGCTTCATCAGGAGGACCAGAATCCACCGCCTGAACACCTTGAAAGTGTACCTCCTTGAACAGCATGTGGCTGCCATACAAAGACTTCCATGCCTTTACCTCCGCAAGGTCAGAATCAGCCACCACTCTCACCCACCCCGTCTCACTGGCTCTCCGGGGTCACAGTCTTGAGGAAGTCCCCTGCCTCTTCTCAGATGCACGATGGAAGTCTTCCGGCTTGGGCTTTCAAGCCCACATGTCCCTGGCTATCTGACCTCACAATCTTGTGCTAGGTTCTCAGTCAGCAGGACAGGCGATTTCTGCATCGGGCAGCAGGTCGGAGCCTGCCGCCCCGCAAGGCTGTAGTCCCCGGTCGCTCAATAGGGCAACAGGATCGACAGTTCCAGCTGACGCCAGGATAGCAAGCACCAAAGAAGCATCACTCTCCTTCCAGGCAGTCATCGGCTGAGACTGGACCAACGTCCAGGCCTCAACTCCTCTGACTCACTATGAAGCCGGACCAGACGCCACCGCCTGCTCCATATTGCCCCACTGAGACCCTGAATACAAATCAGATGTCAGGGATCTGGCATTCACCTCCAGGGATAACCAAGACTGGGTGCCACCCTCTTCCTCAGGAGCCCCACGACCAGACGCGCTTGAGCACCCAGCGCCAGAGGACGCTGTCCCACCAGGGCTGACGCCAGACAAACAAGTATCGTTGACCTGAAGCTAGAGGACACTGCGCCCAAGGGCCAACGCCAGGTGTCCCCACGCCCCTAACCCGACGCCAGCACCCCAACCAAGCCCTATCATCCCTTTGGCTGAGGTTAGCCTTGTTTACAAGCTGGTGGAATACCATAAAAGGAACCTTTTGCCTAGGCCACAAGAGCCGCCTCAACTCCACCAGGACCCTGGCCCCCCTATGCAGCCTTCCCCCAGTGTCTGCCTCCACCAACCCCAATGCCAGACCGCTCAACATCAGGGATGAGGAACATGGGTCACCACTGCAACAGCAGCATGGTTGCCACCCATCGTCCAGATCCTCCTCCAGGGACATCCTAATACGCCCTCAGAAGGATCATTTGGAGGTTCCTCTTCATGTGACTCTTCGAAGACGACCTGCTCCTGCTGTCACAGACCATAGGAGGGACTCCCGAGATCCTCTCCGGATGACCCTCCTTCCTGAACATAATGAGACATATCCAGTTCTTAAACCAGTGGGAGACGGAAGAGTTGGACCCTGAGAAGCGCCTAGCAGTTCTTAGGGTCCACTGACCCAAAGCCCTGGTCATTCCCACCCTTGGTGGAACCCTTCCAGGATGTTACAAAGGTAGTCTGGAAGGACCCCTCTGTGACCTCGGACGATCCCTAAGAAGGCCAACCGATTGTATAGGACACCAAGGGAGAACTGCATTTGAGTGAGCAGCCCAAGGCAAACTGTGATCTTCACAGCTGCCCATGGGAGAACCTAATAGCTGAAGCATATGAACTCTCAGCCACCGGATAAGGAGTCACAAGAAATTACACCATTTAGGCAAAGTGTATTCCTCGCCACCTGTATGGTCAGGTCACTTAATTTTGGGCACACATAGTGATGTACCAAAATTACTATGGAACAAGGCCGTGGACCTGGCCAAGACTCAACCTGACTCCCCAACAAGACTGAACTGTTAGCAGTCCTCCAATCCAGTCACGGATGTCTGTAAGCATTTCCTTAGGTGCTCATATGATTCGGCAGACGCAGCCGCCAGAGCTGCAGCAACCGGAATTTGCCTAAGGCGCCACTCCTGGCTCAGGGTCTCAGGATTCCGCCAGGACCTATAGGACATCATCCTGATACCCCTTTCCAGGGTGCAGTCCTTTTCGGTCCAGAGGCCAAAAAGCTAATAACTGGTCTACAGAACTCTGGTAAGGCAGTTTTAGAGGTCCACAAACGGTACAAATCTGAACCAGCCATGTCCAGGTGCGCGCCTCAGAGGGCAACAAGGCCAGCAAGGAAGGAGACAGCAGCACAGAGGGGTTACAAGAGGAAAGGTGCCTCCCATCCTTGGGTACACAGGGACCTAGGAATGCCAGAGCTCACTTGCCCACTCCAACAACCTCTGCATAACTTCCTGCCTTGCGCCCTCTCGGTGGAGTTGCAGAGCGAGGCATTAGGTGGAAAATGTTCCCTTACCTCTCGGCTGGTCCAGTATCACCGCAGATCAGTGGGTTCTCCAGATCGTGGAGCGGGTTATGCTCTGGAATTCAATCATATCCTCCAGACAACCCACCTATTCCCTCCCATTGCTCCCCATTCCATGCAGGTCTTATCAGAGCAGCAGTCCAAGCCCTCCTGAGCAAGAAAGCAATCCAAGTAGTGCCACCGCCTCAAAGAGGAATGGGATAGTACTCCCACTTCTTCCTCATCCTGAAAAGATGGGGACCTTCGTCCCATCCTAGACCTCAGTCAACTGAACACTTTCATCGAATACAAAAGGTTCAGCATGGTGACACTGCCAGGATTGCTGCCTATGCTTCGCCAAGGAGACTGGCTCTGCTCCTGGACATGCAGGACGCCTACATGCATATAAAGATACTGCCGTCCCCACAGAAAATACCTCCGCTTTTACCTTCCAGGAGAGCACTGCCAGTTCAGAGCACTACCATTCAGCCTTTCTTCAGCACCCAGGGTGTTCACCAAGTGCCTGGCAGTAGTGGCAGCAGCTCTCGGGAGGCAGAGGCATTATGTCTACCCCTACCTCGATGACTGGCTATCGACAGTTCCACAAAGATCAACTGTGTCTCTCTCTGGAAGACACCTTTCATCTGTTCCAAGGTCTGGGGGTTACCTTGAACCTTCCCAAGTCTTCCCCGGTCCACCCAGAGGTTACAGTGCATTGGGGCAGTTTTGGACACTGTCCAAGGGAGAGCCTTCCTTCCCCAGACAAGGCAGATCGACTAAGGGCGCTGGTTCAGAGAGTTGTCTCCACAAAACAGGTTCCAGCCAGAATGGTACTACAGCTGCTGGGCCACTTGGCAGCCACTATCATAACAGTTTCCTTAGCTAGTCTGCACATGAGGGTTCTCCAGTGGAACCTCGGGTTCAGTGGGACCAGAACTTGACAACCTTGAACAGCTGGTCCAGTCTCCAGAGCAGTGTGCAGACTCTGGAATGGTGGCTCACCCTTCCCATAGAATCTGGGCTGCTTCAAAGTCCCAGTCCCAGCAGATCCTGACCATGGATGCATCGGGACTAGGGTGGGGCACATCTCAGAGATCATCAGACAAGAGGGACCTGGACCTCTTTAGAACACAATCTCCACATAAGCGTGTTGGATATGAGAGCCGTCCTGTATGCCTTACTGGCATTAAAGACAATTTTCCTGACAAGGCCCCTACTGATCCAGTCAGACAACATGCCAGTGGTCTTCTGCATCAGCAAGCAAGGGCACTCACCTCCGAAGGTAGTGTCCGAGTTCACTCTTAACCAGGACACTGAACTTCCAGGTTACTACCCAGAGTACAAGGAGGCCCTGTTGCATACTCTGGATGTTCACAGAATTTTTGTTTCTACATAGATAGTAGTCGATCTTCTAGGAAGACAGACCAATTGTTTGTCTCCTTTGCCCAACGAATGTTAGGGGCACCAGTGACTAAGCAGACATTGGCCAAATGGTTGGTCAACTGCATAGTTTTCTGCTACCAGAAATGCAACAAACCTTTACGGGACCGGTTAAAGGTCACTCTGCTAGAGGTGTTGCCACTTCATTTGCATCCCTAAGGAATGTCTCAGCAGTGGATCTATGTGCAGCTGCTACTTGAAGTTCAGTCCACACCTTCATTAGACACTACAGTCTGGACATTACTTCATGGAGGAGAGGAGGCTTTGGCCTCGCTGTCCTCCAGGGACTACTGTCCTAGGAGTACCAGTGATTTACTATTCTCATAATCACCACCCTTCTGACCTGGATTCTATCCTTGTACTGCTTGGGACTCCGTCATAATGGTGTTGCCTGCTGCAAGAGCTCTATCTCAAAGTGAGATAGTACAGTTATGTAAGAACTTACGTAACAGTAGGTCTTGAGAAGAGCTCTTGCAGCTGATATGCTTTCCCTCCTCCTACCCCCAGGGTTATGTAACTGTATTTTTCCTCTGGGGATGTGAGAACCTCCTCAGTTCTCCATCCTTTATGCTAGCCAGGTCTCCAGTGGGCGAATGGAGGTGGTGCCGGGGACCACCCCTTTATACCGTGGCGATGTATGTTGGGGCAGGGCCGGCATCAGGGGTGGTCCTCCGCCTTAGACTGCTATTAGAATTTTTCCATGGGGTCCTGGTGCTTGCAGCATAGTCCTAATGGTGTTACCTGCTGCAAGAGCTCTCGAAGATCTACTGTTACGGTAAGTTCTTACGTATGTGACTTTCCTGTTCCAGGTGGAAAACTCCACCAGTTCAGAGTATTGCCCTTTGGCTTGTCCTCTGCACCATTGTAACACAGAAACATAGAATCTGATGGCAGAAAAGGACCTAAGGCCCACCCAGTCTGCCCATGTTCCTTGGACACTGCAGAAACTGTAGACCCTTTTTGATCTCGGCTTCACCCACACACTTTCCTATTGCTTGGGTTCCCCTGTGCCTGTCCCATGTAGTTTTAATTCCCCTACTGAATTTGCTTCCACTACCTCTGCTGGGAGGCTGTTCCTGGCATCCACCACCCTTTTCTGTAAAGAAATATTTCCTCATGTTACCCTGTAATCTGCCCTCTTCCAGCCTCATGTCATGTCCCCTTGCTCAAGAACATCTCCTTTTCTAAAAATGTTATCCTCCTGTACCTTGTTTATGCCTTTGAGATATTTGAGAGTCTCTATCATATCTCCCTCTCCTGCCTCGCTACGTGGTATACATATTTAAGTCCTCAGTCTTACTTATAAGATTTATGGTGCAGGCCCTGCACCATTTTTGTTGCCCTCTCTGAACTGCCTCTATCCTGTCTTATGTCCTTTCAGAGATGTGGTCTCAAGAACTGCACACAATACTCCAGATGAGGTCTCATAGAAACATAGAATTTGACGGGCAGATAAGGACCGCTTGGCCCACCCAGTCTGCCCATTTCCCTACCTAATGGATAAGTTGCAGATCCTAGTTAACCAGTAGCCTATTTCTTCCTACCCCACTCCCTAGAATTGCCTTATGACTGTCCCATGCATGCTTGAATTCCACCACTGTTTTGACTCCACAGCCTCCTCCGTGGAGGCCATTCCATGCATCCACAACCCTTTCTATGAAAAATACTTCCCAATTGCCTCTGAGCCGCCCTCCCATCTTCAAATTGTGCCTCCTTGTTCTTGCACACCTCTTTTTGAAAGATGCTACCCTTTTGACTTTGTTGATTCCCTTGAGGTACCTGAAAGTTTCTATCATGTCCCTCTCTCCTCCTTTCCTCGGGCTATACATATTAAGCTCCTTTAGTCTGTCTTCATATGTCTTCCGTGCAGACCCTGCACCATTTTAGTTGCCCTCCTCTGGACAACTTCCATCCTGTCTGTGTCTTTACAGAGATTGGGTCTCCAGAACTGCACGCAGTACTCCAGATTGGGTCTCACCAGCTGTCTGTACAGAGGATAATAACTTCCTGTTTTCTACTGGTGATGCCTCTCCCTATGCATCCCAGTATCCCCAGCCCTCCTTGCTGCCCTGTCACATTGCTTACCCACCTTTAGGTCATCTGATATGACTAACCCCAGGTCCTTTCCATTTTGTTGTTGTTAGTATCTCACCCCTATTGTGTACTCTTCCCCGGTTTTATTTCCGAGGTGCATTACCTTGCACTTCTTGGCATTGAATCTAAGCTGCCATACATTTGACCATTCCTCTAACCTTGCCAAGTCCCTTCTCATCCTTTCCACCCCACCTTGTGCATCAACTCTGTTGCAGATCTTTGTGTCATCTGCAAAGAGACATACTTTTCCTTCCAGTCCCTCTGCAGTGTCGCTATAAAGACATTGAAGAGGACCGGTCCCAATACTGAACCTCATGTGACCCCACTAGTAACCCCCTTTCTTCAGAGTGGACTCCATTTACTATTACTCTCTTGTGTCCTATTCTCCAGCCAATTCTTTACCCAGGCTGTCATCTTGGGACCCACTCCCAGGCTGGCTAACTTGTATATTAATCTTTAGTGTGGGACTGTGTCAAATGCCTTGCTAAAGTCTAGGTAGGCCATGTCCACAGCCCCTCCCTGATCTACTACTTTCACCCAGTCAAAGAAATCATCAGATTCATCTGGCATGACCTTCCCACTGTGAATCCATGCTGCCTTGGGTACTGTGCCCTCTGGCCTCTAGATACCGACAGTTCTTTCCTTCAGAAGTGATTCCATCATTTTCCCTTTCACTGAGGTTAAACTAACAGGTCTGTAGTTTCCTGCTTCTGCCTTGCTCCCACTTTTGTGAAGGGGAATCACATCTGCCCCCTCCTCCAGTCCTCGGGTACCACCTCATCCTCCCATGATTTGTTAAAGAGGGTAGTCAGTGGTGTCACTAGTTCTACCCTTAGTTCTTTTAAATTCTGGGATGAATCCCATCAGGCCCCATTGCCTTGTCCACCTTCAGTTTTAAGAGTTCTTTCAGAACCCTTTCTTCTGTAAATGGGCTGGTATCAACTTCTGTATCCAGAGTGTTTCTATTGTTTGTTTTAGGTACCTCCTCTTTCATTTGTAAATATTGAGCAAAAATATTTGTTTAGTATCTCTGCCTTTTCACCGTCACCCTTTGCCCACCCCCTTCCCTTTATTAAGCCTCACTATCCTCCTGATATACCTATAAAGGTTTTATCCCCCTTCTTAACTGAGTTGGCTATCTTTTCCTCGGTTTGGGCCTTTGCTGTTCTGACTGCCTTTCCAGCTTCCTTTTGCTTTAACTGATACAGTTCTCTGTCCTGCTCCTTCTGTGATTCCTTGTACTTCCTGAATGCTTTCTTTTCTCTTGAACCTTCACTGCCACTTCCTTTGAGAACCATAGTGGTTTCTTACATCGCTTTTGTTTTGTTCATTTGCTTCACACAAAGGCTTGTTACCTCTGTGATGGCAGTTTTATTATTCCCCATTGTTCTTCCACCCTCCTTCCTGCCCATTTGCTAGTGCATTCCTTAGGCACTCACCCATTTTGGCAAAGTCAGCCCTCCTAAAGTCCAGTACTTTCTGCCTTTGTATGGCTTGACTCTATTGCTGTGTTATTGTGAACCATACTGTTCGATGGTCGCTAGTTCCCAGATGGCCACCCACTTCTACATCTGTGATCTCTCTCCATCTCCATTTGAGAGAACCAGGTCTAAGATGCACCCTCTCAAGTGGGCTCCATACTAGTTGTCTAGGCATGCCCTGTAGGGCATCTAGAATAACCCACTCTTGAAGTGGCTGCTGCAACTGTACTCCAGTTAACATCTGGCATATTCAGATCACCCATCAGCAATACTCCCCTTTTTCTGCCATTCTAAGTATACTTTCTATCATTTCCTTGTCCATTTCCTCCCGAGAGGGGTCTGTATACAACCCCTGAGCGGATTGTGGTGCCATTGTCTGTCTCCAAATTGACCCACAGTGCTTCTTCTCCTCCCTGTTTACCCTTTTGTTCTGTTGCTTTGATTCCTTCCCTTATGTAAAGAGCTACTCCTCCTCTCTTTACCCTCCCTGTCCCTCCTGTAGATAGTGTATCCTGGTATGTCTCACTGATGATTTGTACAGTGCTGTCACCACCTTCTTTCTTCTGCTGGTGATACCTCTCCCAATGCACACCAGTATCCTACTGGCTCACCCCACCGCCTTGGCACATTGTTTGCCCACCTTCAGGTTATCAGATATAACCCCTAGATCCATTTCCTGTTTGGTGGCTGTCAGTATCTCTCTCGGTCATGTAATCATCCCCTGGTTCCTGTGTCCCAAATGCACAATTTGCATTTTCTTTTCATTGAATTTTAACTGCCACATTTTTGACCATTCCTCTGATTTAGCTAGGTCCCTCCTCATTTTTTCCACCTCCTGAGTGTCCACCCTGTTGCAGATCTTAGTGTCATTTAAAAGAGGCAAACCTTCCTTCCAGCCCTCTGCAATGTCACTTATGAAGACATTAAATAGGACTGACGTAAGGATCGATCTCTGTAGCCCGCGCTGGTCACCTTCTTTTCTTCAGATTGAGCTCCATTTACCACCACCCTCTGTGTTCTATCCTTCAACCAATTTCTAACCCAGTTCACTGTCTTGGGACCCATTCCTAGGCTGCCCAGCTTGTTTACAAGCCTTGTGTGTGGAACAGTGTCAAAGGCCTTGCTGAAATCCAAGTATGCCACATCCACTGCCCCCCGATCCACTTTTCTGGTCACCCAGTCAATGAAATCTATCAAGATTTGTCTGACATAACCTTCCTTCTGTGAATCCACGCTGCCTCGAATCCTGTGTACCGCTGGTTTCTACATGTTCCACAGTCCTTTCTTTTAGCAGTGATTCCATAGTTTTCTCCACCACTGAGGTAAAACTGACTGGTCCAGCCTCCTCCCTGCTCCCACTTTTGTGAAGAGGGACTACATCTGCCATCCTCAGTCCCCAGGAACCACGCCCATATCCAGCGATTCATTGAGCAGGACTGCCAGTGGTGCTGCTAGCACCTCCTAAGCTCCTTTAATATTCTAGGATGTATCCTGTCTGGTCCCATTTCCTTGTCCACTTTGTTTAGCGAGTTCCTTTAGGGCTTCTTGGCTTTCCTACCTGGATGACTGGCTGATGAAAACCCACTCCAAGGATTGGCTGCTACACCTTAGCTCGAACAAGACAAATGTTCGATACTCTGGGATCACTGTCAACATACCCAAGTCTGTCTTGACACCTTGTCAATGCCTGCACGCATATAGGAGCAGTCTTGGACACAGTTTAGGCTCAGCCTTCCTGCCTCTGGACAGGGGAACATCTGATTATCCAGTTCCAACTGGTACGTGACAGATGATATGTCTCAGCTAGGACATTCCTTTGGCTCCTGGGCCTTATGGCAGCGCCACTGTCATAGTACCTTGGCCAGACTGCATATGAGGATCCTCGAGACCCCAAGAGTCCAATAGGACCAGCTCATAGACCATCAAGAACAAAAGGGTTCTAATAACCTTCCTGTATGCAAAGTGCTTAAGTGGTGGATGGAACCCAGCAACCTGTTAAAGGTACTTTTTTCAGCTTCACTCGCCAACAGATGCCTTGGAGATGGGCTGGGTGCACACTTAGGGCCCCATCAGTTGCAGGGTACATGGACCCCAGTGGAGAGCACTTTGCACATAAAATGTTCTAGGAAGTGTGAGCTGTCTTGTATAGGCTACAAGCCTTCCAGATCATCTGTCCCTGGGTCCTCTGTTAGTACAGATGGACAACGCCAGTGTGATGCATTACATCAACAAGCAAGGGGAACTCACTCACCTTCTGTGCAGGGAAGCATAAGAGTCTGGTATTGTGCTCTGGAACATGGTCTAGAACTGTCAGCAGTATATGTTCCAGATGCCCAAGATGTCTTGGCAAACAGGCTAAGCAGGTCACATTCCAGAATGCACGAGTCAGTGGTCAAAGACCTGTTCAGCAGATGGGGTTATCCAGAGTTTGACCTTTTGCATCCCACACAATGCAAAACCGCCGCTTTCTGCTTTCTCACTGCAGGGCCTGGAGTTTTGTGGTGAGACAAGTTTTCCTCTCTTGGAAGGGAGGTTCCTGTATGCCTTTCCTCCCTTCCCTCTAATTCAGAGAGTGCTATTCAAGTCTTGAATGAAGGGGCAACTCTGATCCTCATTGCTCCCCATGGCCTTGATAGATCTGGTTCATCTCTACTGCAGCTGGCAGTGGAACCACCGGCACCTCTGCAAGGGCCTACTGTCACAGGAACAAGGAACCCTGGTCCATCTGGACCTCAGATCTCTTCATCTTCATTCTTGACTTCTGAAAGCATAGCCATTGCCAGTTTGGGGTTTCCCAGAAAGTGGCTGGTATCCTGGTGACTGCCAGAAAGCCTTCCACCAGATCCACTTATTCTATGACGTGAAAGCGGTTTGCTGTATGGGCCATTTCTCATCACTTGGATCAGTTTTGTCTGTCCAGTTAACCAGGTTCTGGTGTCTCTGCTGTCTTTATTGGAAGCAGACCTGCAGTATTCCTCAGACAAAGTGCACTTGGCTGCATTTTCAGCTTTTCATGTGCCTATTGAGGGTCATACGGTTGCCCAGCTGGTGGTGGCCTGTACATTCTTGAGAGGCATTCTACACCTGAAACCTCCTATCTGCAATCTAGTTCCAGCTTGGGGCCTGAATTTTGTTTTGGAAAATCTTACTTTGGCTCCATTTGAACCAGTCACAACTTGTGGCTTACGCATTCTTTCTTGAAAAACGTTGGTTTTGGTTACAATTATCAGCTCAAAGGATTTCAGTGCTACAGGCTCTAATGTTTGAGCCTCCTTATTTGTTTTTTAACTTCCACTGGACAGCAGCTCATGGATATACATACCCAGTTTCTCAGTGGGATCCCGGCGTGTTGAGGATTTATGTAAGTTTTGCCCCTTGTCCCAACCCCCAGAGGGCACCAGCACAAATAACATAAATCCAAGCTAGCAACATGCTGATACACACTGCAGCCAGTGCCTCAATGGCATCCTCCCTCCCAACTCCATTAGTCTGAGATTGCTGCCCGTCCTTCTACCAGTGGTAGTACTTGTTAGGGCATGATGGTAGCCCTTTTCCTCCACCGCCCCCCAACCCTGCCATCCTGCCTCCAACATCCTTAGATCGTTCCTGAACCCAGGCCAACAGTACTAATCCTAAGTTTTTACCAAAGATGGTGTCTGAGTTTGTTTCAAGGAATCTGACCATACAGGCTCACATTGCAAATATGTGAGCCTTGCATGGTCATCCGCTACCACAGAGCCCCGCTTCTCCATTCCGCCAGTCCAACACACTCAGCTATGAGCATGCACGCCTGTGCTGCAGGGGTAGGCTTTGTATTAAAGCTGATTTGTAAAAAGTAAACTCTGACATTTATGTCTGGTAAAGGTGTATGAGCCCCTGTGATGGTATCTTCTATAAAACAGTGATTGAGAACTGCTGTATATATTTTATCTCTGTACTGTGAGCACATCACAGAGATGTCTCGTGACATGTGCTCACAGTACTGAGATAAAAATAATCGTACAGCAGTTCTCAGCACCTCGGTTTTTACAGAAGACAATTATCATAGGGCAGATATAGCTGTCCTCGCCGATCGCCATGAAAACGCTGCTGTATATTGTTGCCATTTTATTTCTTTATTAAACTGCAATCACTTTAGAGTTATTTTCAGTGACCTGTATGTCATTGAAAGAACTGTCTAAACTTTTCCGGAACTGCGAAAAGCGGAGAAGAAATCTACACTGGCAACTCCCACGACATCTGTCTGCTTGCCCAGGCCTAAGCCACAACATGAAAGCTTGCAAAATCTGCAGAGGGTTTAACTCTGCAACCAGGCAGTGCTGAAAAGGGTCTTTGGAGAAATTCTTGCTCCAGAGGACTGTGAGAAAGAATGAAGAAGGAGCTCCAGCAGAAATTTGTGTCACTGGCTCCTTTCACCAAATCGTGGTCGTGGGAATCAAAGGGACAAGAAGGCTTCCTGGTGCATTCCACGCCTCACTGCACCATACAGGTACAACCTCTTTCGATGCCCTGTGCCCCAGCAGTGGTGTCGCCCAGCCAACACAGCACCAAGGTCAGGTTTGGCTTGGCACTGCCAGGCCCATTACGGCCAGTACGTTGGACATCTGGGACTCGGCCTCCCCCTCAACCAAAGGGGTGCCAATGTTCAGGCAGTTCTCCTGTCTTTCTCAGACATAAGACATCTGCTGCTGGCCTCCCTGTTCCAGGGTCCCCATCAACAGGGACTCCTACCAACCCCTGTCAATGTCGCACAGAACACCCTTGCCATAACCACATTCTGTGCTGCCGCCAATGTCACCAGCATGTTCCCTCCTTCCTGTTGACCCAGTCGACAACGAATATGAGTACTATCCTGATCTAATGATGCAGGAGGAGAAAGCTGCAGATTATGCTGACAGTCAATATGAACTTGGCACCAGCTCTACAGTCTGCATGTGCAGTGAAGACACAATGGTGAACACACCACTGTCCCCTCCAGAGGACCCTACATTTTTCAGATATGCAGCAAATGCAAGCTGCCATGGGCTTTGCATTAGAAGAGCAGGATACCACTAAAATGATCTGCTGGAGTTCCTGGAATCTCCTGCTATTGTGGTGCCTCCTCTTCTCCCAGCCTTAGAGGATGCCACCTATGCAGCTTGGTGCAGGCCAAACTATATACCAGCTGTTCCCAGGAAAGCAGATAAAATGTAATCTTATCTGTGTCAGTCTTCACGATTCATCACATGTGGGTAAGTGGCCAGAGGTCACGACCCGGAGAAGTTTTTTTTTGATGGGCGGGCCGGCGCAGCAGGCACCGCCCTCCCGGGCCGATGTATTGCGCTGGCGTTGCTAGGTTGGCGTTAGCTGTCGTCGGCCCCGCCTCCCGCCAGTTCTTAGTCTCCCGCTGTAGAGGTCGCATTCAGTGGAGCTTCCTGAGAGAAGACTGCATCAGAGCTGCAGCCTAGTTTCGCTGCTCGCCTGTCCTGCTGAAAAAGGACCGGTTCTGTTTCGCTACCTACCGACGCTGACTGGTAAGACTATTCCTTTTATTATTTCCAGCAAAGTAGAGTCTGTTTTTGATTGTTTTGCCATTGATCATGTCTGGTACAGGGGCAAGAAGTGCGTCGAACACTGGGTGGCCTCTATGCATCGGTGCCCGTGCGACGTCGATATTCTGTTACCAACCAGCATGATGGTTGCCTTACCTGTCTTAGTCCACTTCGTGACATGGATTCGTGCAACGCCTGCCTTCCATGGACCATCGAAGCCACTGTGGAAGGTCGAATGAGCGCTGTCGACTTTCGGAGGGCGGCCACATCAGTAAGGCCAAGACATGGTCTCTCGGCCCTTCCGACCAGGTCCCTCCCGGTTCTGTGCGGACCGCCGGGGGCTCGCCTCTTTGAGCCGTGGTGCAGTGGGGAGCCCTTCCACGGTGCAGGAGGCCCAGTCCATTCCTTCGCGGGGCCATGGAGGCACCGCTCCGGCACGCCTTCAGGGGTGAAGGCACCCTGGTGTCGTGTCCTGGGGCCGGGCGGCACCGCCCTCGGCGCAGTCTGCGGTGCCGTTTTGGAGTCTAGGCATTGCTAACGGTGCGGGGCCCTGGCGGCACCCGGCCTGCTGCTCAGCGCCGTTTCTGCGGTCAGTGCCATTTACAGCGTTGATAAGCGGGGACGGTGCCGTGGGAAGTTCTACTGTGCCTTCTGTGGCTGTTTCTAGTCTCAGTGCCGTCCGCGGGCGCTGAGATTAGAGATGGTGCCTTTTCCAGCTCCAGCGCCACGGTGGGTGACAGCACCATGGGTGGTGCCATTTGCAGTGTTATGGGGGTCTTGGCGCGCCAGCGACACTGTCTCCAACTCTGGTGCCATTTGTGGCACCGTGGAGGGGACGGCGATTCCAGCCTTGGCGCCATAGCTGAAGCCGCTTTCCTCTGGCACCGCTAGCAAGCCGAGGAGGAGTCGACGCCGACTGTGGTGCCAGGCCTCAAGTTGGCACATCTGTCAGTCCAGGAAGGACAGGTGGTCTGGCATCGGACCTCGGTCTCCACCTCTTGGAGGAGGATTCCGGTCTGATTCAGACTGGCTACCGGACTCCTCGCAGTCTGCTGAGAGCTCTGTAGTTTCTTTGGCGGCCTGACCCAACCTCCCTGAAGAGCGGCAGTGGTCCCCACCCTGGGGTCAGTGGCACTGACCAGCAGGCAATGGTTCAGGCGGTCAGAGCTATGCAGCCCAGAGTTGGGCCCTTCTGCCCTCTCAGCTGGGGTAGCCACCCTTGTGGTGTGCCTGATCGCCCAACTTTAGGCTGACTAGGCACCCGCAGAAGGGAGGGTGCTGTACTCTGGGTGATCTCGGGACTGCTTGGAGTTGCCAGCTGCCTAGGCTGGTGTTTTCGAGGTGGAGAGCTCTTTCGGAGTCCGAGGGGTCTGGGTTCAGTGCGGCGCCTTCTGGGACCCACCCGGCTCAGGGAGGAGCCGCAGTGTGGACCCTCATCTTTCCTCCTCTGTCTCCGAGAGGGCTCCTTCTCTTGGAGGCCAGGGACCATCCTTCTGACTTGTACGGTCCCAGTTGCCTCACCGGGGCGGGACTTTCAGGGCACAGTCTAGGCAGTTCCAGTCTGGTTGACCAGCTGTCGGCTGTTGGGCTTCCCGAGCTCCTCCCTCTTTGGGGGCATCCAGTGCGCTCTGTGCTCCAGGCAGAGGATGTTCCTCATCTCTGTGGATCTGGACCCCATTCCTCTGTCTCTATCTCCTCCTTTCCCTGGCATTTCCAGCCCTAGGGGCCTTTGACCTGGGAGCAATTCAGGGTGTAGCTGTTCATTTTCGTACTTATGTCAGGGCAGTGGACGACCGGTTGTCCACCCACCCTCTGAGCAGCTGCCCCCAAAATTTCCAAAGTCTTCCACTTCCTCATCCCTCTTCTGAAGGAGAGAACCGTCCATCCACATCTCCTCTGACGCTGATCTGACTATCAGCGCCTCACGAGGATGTTGGAAGATCTTCGCATCACCCCTACCTCCCAACACAATCCTGAGCATGTGACGCCAGATCTTCCTAGGCTAATTCAGTGCAGCCACCCTTGTGGGTGCTCGCCTGGCCTGCTCCCTTCCGGAAGCATCACTGCACTTCTGGCAACGCCCTTCTCCAGTGTCCTAGCCCTCAGGGAACTGAGCCAGGTAGTATGTGCTTCCCGGAGTCTCCAGGTCGTATGCCTCACCCCCAGTCAGGGTTGACGCAACTGGACACTCCTGATGGGCTCGCACCGTTCACCGTGACTGGCCCCGAGATCAAGACTCTGCGGATTTTGATTTCAAACAAGAAGTCCTAATGTTTTCTGACATGTGCAGTAAGACCCTGCTGTTGCACTGCCCTGTAGAGGAAAAGAGTTGAGCCTTCATTCTGTGTAGGCACGCACTGGGTTTCAAATCACTGTCCCCTGGTACATTCTACTCAACCGTCAGATTCTTTACTCCTTACGTGAAGATGCCTCAGAGATTCTCCTCAGCTTCTTGTCAGTTAAAGTGTTTTTCACCTCGGTTATTCCACCGATTTTAAAAATATTAGTATTTTTTATTTCTTTTCGCTGTCCTCAGTATAGTTACAGTCATCGTAGATTTTTTTGTTGGTGGTAAGTCCTCGGTCCTTTAGCAGTTGCCGCCCAACTGTTGGAGTACTGAGTTTTTGCCTTTATTTTCTTTCAAAATTAAGTCTGGTTACGAAAAAACTAGTTTGTTGTTTTTTCCCCAGACCGCTAATACCGATCTGTTAACCAGAACTGTTTTGGCTCTTATCTGGCCTAACTGCCTTTGGGATAAGTTAGATGGATTCACAGAAATCTAAGAAGGGTTTTCAACAATGTATTGAGTGTGGGAGACTTTTGCAAGTTTGATCCCCACACTACTTGTGTTTTCTGCCTTGGGTTGTAACACTTATAGGCAGACTGTGACTTATGCAGAAATTTCCTCAGTCGACGCTGACAGGCAGCCTTAACAGACTGAATGAGAAATTGGCGAAAAATCTGCTAACCCAGATGGCGAACAGTTCCCTGGAGGAGTCCCTTCCTGACCAAGGCGATACCCTTTCTCCTAAGCGAACCACAGATTCAGCCCTTGAATTGGCTTCCACTAAGAGAAAAAGAGAAACACATCGAACCGACTCCAAGTCGCGTCCAGTTGCGTTCCGACCCCAGAGGAGATTACAATGCTATTCGCATTATACAGTTCTGCAAGCACCCCGAACTGGTGATTCCTCCGCAGTCTCCTCAGCCAGTTCTGATCCTTCAGACCCCTCGGAATGTCAGTGTCAGTGGCTCAGTAGGTAGCATACTCACCTCTGAGGCCGGAGATCAGAGGGCTGTGGGTTCAGTTCCCACATCTGGCACTTGGGTTAATATCCCAGTGCTGACACTGTAGTGCAGCATGAGAGGGTGGTGCACTTCTGAGGTGCCGCTTTCGGATGAGACGTTAAACCGAGGTCCCATCTGCCTGGATTGTTGGTAGTTCAGGTGGATGTTAAAGATCCCATGGCAGTTATCGAAAGAGTAGGGGAATTTCCCCAGTGTCCTGGCCAGATTTCCCTCATTCACTAAAAATACCACCAACAGCTTAATCTGGTTCAAGGTCAGTTGGCATGCATCTGTATCCCTTCCCAGGTCGTGTCTGAAAATAGGTGGATTTGTCTAATGCACTGCCGGTCAACAAAAAATATAACAAAAATAAATAAATGTGATTATTCCTGGGATCCGGAATGAGTAGGATGATGAAGACGAGGAGGACCTTTATGGTCCAATTGAACCAGAGGTTTCTCCTGAACATGAGGGAAGCATTTCCCCACCTAAACAGCTGGAGGATGCTCAGATTCATTTTTCATTTATGAAGAAAGTGAACGAAACCCTTCAGTTACCGGATCATGAATCTTCAGAGGAAGAGGAAGAACCGGATTATGTAGAAATGATTGATGTTCCTGCCTCTAAAAGGGTGGTGATACCATCCACAAGTCTCTGAAGAGACAAACTCTAAAAATCTGAGTACCCCCACCTCGTTCCTCCTGTGGATAAAAGGACAGAGAGTGTAGTACCCAGTGGCCAGAGAAGGTACAGAATTTCTGTCAGGGCACCCCAGCCATGAAGGGTGGTTTGGCTGCTGCCTGTGACAAGGCAAGCATCCCATTAGCTTCAAACCCTCCTGAAAAGATTCTAGGAGGATTGACTCCATGGCTAAAAGTCTTACCTGGGGTCTTCGCTCATTGCCAGGCAGGCATCTTACATGGCCTATGTGGCGAGATATGAAAAGAAACTGGGGAGGCAGTTTCCTTTCTGGCAGCCAAACTTCCAGCTGAAGCAGCTGCTGATCTGGGAGAGATGGCAAGGAGTGGAATAGAGGCTTCCAAACAGCAGTTCTACATGGCAGTGGATGCCAATGTTTCAGCATCCAGGATTTTGGCTACCTCTCTCAGGACACACAAACCAAAGTCTTGGATTTTCCTCTGGTCCAGAACTCCCTTTTGGGGAGCAGACTGAGGCCTATATGAAGAAAATGGATGAGTATAGAACCTCATACAGAAGTGCTGCAGCTAAAAAAACCTGCCACCCTCAGAAACAGCAAGGTAGGGAAGCAGAGACAGGCCTTACCAGAGACCCTTCTACCAGGCTTACGCCTTCCCTGTTTACCAGCAGCAGCGTGGTTATTTCGGGGAAGGGGAGGAGAGGTGCCACCATCCCAGCCCAGGACTCCAGCTAAACTTTTTCCTGAGGAGTCTTGGGTCACCTCCCCTTCCAGTAGGGAGTTTGCCCACTACCTCCAGAATTAGCAGTCTATAATATCAGACAAATGGGTTCTGGAGCTAGTGGGCAAAAGGCCTTGCTCTACATTTCAAACATTTTCCCAGATTAAGAGCAAGGCTGTTCAAACCTGCTTCCACAACAGAAATCTCCCTGCTGGAATCAGGAGATCTTACTTGAGAGGGCTCTTGCAGTAAGTATTTACATATAGGACTGACCCAGCAGGCGTCAGGACCCCTGGAAAAATTTCAAGCTAGTAGTCTGTGGCAGTCCCCCACCCGCCTTCCAGTTCTTTCCCGCCAGCGACTTGTGAAAGTTCCTCGCGGTAGAGTTAATCGCTCGTCAGTCTTTCATCGGTTAGTTTTCGAACTTTTGACTGAATGTTTTTATATTCTCTCTTTATAACATCGTGTATGTCATCCCCAACGCCTTCTGAATCGCATAAATGTAAGTGCGACTCGCATGGTTCCCAACTGCCGCGATAAGGACAGTCACCCTGCAGCCTCTTCTGCCCAGGCCCGGATCGCCCTGTGGAGGAAAGTGCCAGCACTGCCAGAAATTCAGTTCAGCTACCCAAAACGGAGGTAGCAGTCCTGAGGCCCATATTTTGAAGAAAAATGACATCCATGGAGAAGGATTTGAAAAGTGAGGCAGGCTTCCACTTCCTGAAGGCCACAAAAGAAGGAGAAGCACCGGGACCCAGCTCCATGGCTTCACGACTCCAGCTGGAGTCACGGTCCTAAAGGTAATGCCTCAATGACTGTCTTGGCGGTGTCCAAAAGGTGTCGCCTCGCTCGGGCCCCTGGTACCTCCAGGGGAAAGCAGGCTTGCTCCTGGAAGGCTGGCAATCACTGTGCCGGCCTCAGGGCCCAGCGAGCCCACTAAGTCAGACGGGTGCCCCCGACGTCTGCCCAGACAAGACTGATAAGACGCTTGCTCCTGCAGAGGGTGCACAGTCATTCGCTCGCTCACTTGACAAGGCCGCTTCTCCAGTGCGGACTTCCTCAAGCAAGGGATCCGACAAGTCAGACGCCTGCCTCAGACATCGGCCTCCGACAACTGCCCAGCCAGAGCCTGCGCCGGACCCCTTCACCAGTCCGACGCGCCCAGGCTCCCCCACAACGCTGGAGTTGCCAACTGAGGTTCCTGCATCTCCCTGTTGAACCCCAGGATTCCAGCCCTCCTTCCTCGGTTGTCACGGAGGATCTGGATACGCTGCCGTCAGGGCCCCTCCTACAGGGATAGACACCCTGGCGCGGACCCTCAGACACGGCTCATCTGGCGTCTCCTTTCGGACGGTGCTCCCACGCGGGCCCGGCGCCTCCACGGGCCACCTTACCTGGCCTGCATGCTGGGCCTTTGCCAGATCCTCTGCCCCGTCAGAGCCCTGGCACCACTAAACCCGTGCTGCCTTACCCGGCACCTCAGTATCCGGCCACAGTACCAGAGCGCCACTGTATCCGGCGCCACAGTACTCGGCCTCAATACCTGGCGGAGTTATGGATTCCTACTTCTACGGATATCCTCAGTATCCATATCCCCTCACCAGGGAGGTAGAGTCTCGCCTCCCCAGCCAGATCCTCACAGGATCCCCCATGCTGAGACAGGAGACTCTCCCCTTACCCAGGGCCCCTACTTTTCATGGGCACAGTGGGACCAAGTTCTAAGGGCAATATTGATTTGCTTGAGAACTTCATGTGGTTTGTAATTTATGAAGTTCTATGGCACTAACAAACTACTACATCACAGTGTCAGCTTGTCATCCTGGCTTTATTTTCATGCCAGTGGTTATTGCAATCAGGATGATGGAAAGCACAGTAACACTAGTTAAAAAATAAACTTATAAAAGTAATTTTATGCCTAAAAAGCAAAACAAGTGTGTCTCTCCCTTAGGTCCTAGCCTGTTGCATAAATGACCTATGCAGAGGATCTTATGTGATAAATAAGGTATTTCTATATGCATGCTGTCTATCCCACTAATGATGTTTCACTGTCTATCACTTATATATTTGTATGTGCTTTCAACACCACTCATGAGGTTCCCACTGTGTATCACTTGCATATTATATGCAATCTGTAACATACATACAAATATGCATATGTGTGTGTGTGGTGAGAGAGACAGAGATATTTTGTGTGTGTGCGTGTGTGTGTGTGTGTATATATATATATATATTTTTTTTTTTTTTTTTTTTCCGTGGACTTGCATCCTCCTTCATACAGGTCCCATTGGAAATGGCATAGAAGAGTTATTGCAAACTCATTTTCATGTCAACCTGCTTTCTCTGACACACTGCATAACACCATCAGGCCATGACATGCATGTAAGCAATTGTGAGATACAGCTCTCTGGCCCATCACAATGTGTCCACCATGTGACAGAACACTGCACCATACCTTCCCAGGCTCCAAGCGGTGATGTGTTCCACCAACCTTGTGCTGCCCAGCCAGCAACCAGAGCTAATCTCTGAACTTGAGTTGCCGCACGGAAACACAGCATGCTACCCTCTGGCCCTACAGCTGTCCCTGCACACAGCATTTCTCAATAACTTTTAGGTGATTCTATCAACCAGCGACAATATGTAATCAATAACTCTGGCAAAAATGCGTACAGTGCAATTATTTATTTAACAGGTCTATTCTTTCAACAGGTCTACACATTATTATATTTCACAGTTAAATTCATTTTACCAGTTATTCATTTCAGATAGCATCTCTATACCTTAAAGGCACAAATAGGTTTGTACAAAGTGAGGTATGCACTTAACAGGTCTGTGCTATTGACAAGGTTTTGTTTAAGTTGGCCATAATGCAATAATGTAAGACTGAAAATTGTATTAGGCTGTAGTGCAGGTTGAGCAAATATCGCCATGCATGATGTGCTGTGCCACCGCTCTGGCAGTGGGAGCTGTGGTGGATAGGTGACTGTTTATTTCTGTTGCAGAATGCAGCCATTTCATTAGCTAATGTATGATGTTATAGCAATGATAACATCACATTCTGAACATATAGGGGTTTTGGATATAAAAGAGGAAGGAACCAGATTCTATGTATAAACAGAAATATTAATAAAAATCACCAAGAAGAGTGAATTCTGCGGTAGATTGCAAGTTCTCTGCTAAAATTCTGCGTCACAGAATTTAGGGGTCTTGGGTTCTTTACCGACACCAGAGGTGAACCAGAGGGCTTCCCAAAGGGACCTGCTCCTCCCCTGTGTCGGGAGGAGTCTTCCTTTTACGCCGGAGACCTCAGACTCTGACCTCAGGGATGCTTCAACCCGGATGACGAGCCCCAGACTCAGACCGACCCAGGCCAAGGACCCTCCTAATTCCTCCTCTGGAGGATCCTTTTCTGGAGTTACTGAGAAAGATCCAGGAAGTTCATTAGTGGCAATCTCTGGAGCCAGGTCCACAGCGTAAAAGCTCGCTGCCCACTTGGATCTGCTCGGAGACCACTTCTACATCGATTCCACCCTGGATAGAGCCTCACGCAGATCTTGTTTCCACTATTTGAAACAACCGTCCACGTTAGCCCCCTTCGAGGAAGGCAGATCGGCTATATCAGGCTCCTGAGGAGTAGATTCTTTGAATATACACCCCAAAGCGGACTCGATCTTGGGTCGCCACCACAAGGAGTCTCTGCTTCTGGACCAATATGGAAGAAGGTTTATGCATCTTTACCCTGGGTATTGGGGCCCTGAATTATGTTGCCCATATGAGGGACTACCAGAAGACCATCCTGAGTCAGGTGGAATCTAAGTTGGGCTCCTTCCTGAGTCACAGGCCAAACAAGAAGTTGTAGATCTTGTCCGCTCTGCTCATTCAGCCAGTTGGCACATGCTTGTGCCACTTATGGCGCAGTGGGTGCAGCTGGATGGAGTTCGGCTTTCGCCGTGAAGTCTTCAGCATCATGCCTGGCTCCAAGTGTCGGGTTTGGTCCCTGAAGTGGAATCCGCTGTTCAGGATCGCCTTCAGGGTCAGGTGCTGTTCGGCGGTGATGTCAAGGACATCATAACCAATCTGCTAGAGAAGGGTACTGCACTCAAGTCCATGGACTTTTGTACAGACCCCTCAGGGACAGGCGCCCTTTTGTCGGCATAACCAACAAAAATCTAAACCACAGGGCAAGTGGGCCACAAGCGTCAGAGCCCCTCCAGCAACCAAGACCCTCCCAAAAGCCGCTGGAGCCTCATCACAAGGCCTCACAGACCTCCTGACCTCACCTCTCCCACGGCCACTGGACTCGCCAGAGAACTAGTAGAGGGAGGTTCTCCTTCCATCTACCAGGTTGGGAGAGGATAACATCAGATGCTTGGGTGCTGCAGCTGATTGCAGCAGGTCACTCAATAGAGTTTCTTCAGAAACCGCCCGAAGACCACTCCTCCAGTCGCCTTACTCCCAGGAACATCTTCCTCTGGTTCTAGAAGAAATCACTTCCCTTCTCTCGAAGGCAGCGATAGAACCAGTTCCTAACCACCTTTGAGGGGACAGGTTACTATTCCCATTTCTTTCTAGTTCCAAAGAAAACAGGAAATGTGAGGCCTATCTTAGACCTCAGTTCCTTGAACATGTTCGTGGAGTACAAACTCTTCAGAATGCTGTCCTACAGGGCCTTCTGCCTCTTCTTCAGCAGGGTCTGTAGCTGTGCACTTTGGATATGCAGGATGCTTACCTGCACATGCCCTTACGCCTTCCCACCTCAAATTCCTTCGATTTTGTATTCGGGGTCCACTACCAATTCAAGGCCCTCCCATTTGGTCTTTCCTCGCCCTGTCTGTGGTAGCTGTCCACCCACTCCAGGAGTGCAGGTATTCTGCATCTGGACGACTGGCTCCATGACACCGTCCAGGGAAGGAACTTCTGCACTCCCTTTCCTCACCCTGCAGGTTTTCACCAGCTTGGGCATCACCATCAACCAGGCAAAGTCCCATTTGGTCCCTTACCAAAGACTCCAATTCATGGGGCAGTCCTGGACACGACCATCAGCAAGGCCTTTTGCCTCTGGACAGGGTGGACACCCCACAGATTCAGGCACGCCTTCTGTCCAGTCACAGAAGGGTCAGAGCCAGGTCAGTCCTTCGCCTCCTCGGGCTAATGGTGGCTGCTATTCCTACAGTCCCACGTGCTTGGCTCCATATGAAGTTTTTCTCAGTGGACGCTTCTATCTCAGTGGGACCAAACACTGGACTACCTAGAACAAGAGGTTCTAGTTTCTGATCCCATGGTCAGGGACTTGCAATGGTGGATGGTATCAGAGAACCTTTGTCGGGGGTCACTTCAATATCGAACCCCGCCTCCCAGACGTTGACAACGGATGCCTCAGGAGAGGGCTGGGGAGCCCACCTCAGGTCTCACAAGACTAGGGCAGCTGGTCCAGGCTCGAGCAGAATCTGCACATAAATGTGCTGAAACTCAGAGCAGTCCTTTATGCCCTCCAGGCCCTGCACTCCTCCATTCTTCCCAGTCATCTAAGTATTCAGACAGACGGTGTGGTCTGGTACATCAACAAGCAGGAGGAACTCGGTCTCACCTCTGTGCAGGGAAGCAATGAGAATTTGGAGCTGGGCTACCAGCACAACCTTCACCTGACAGCCATTCACGCTCCAGGAGTAGGAAACACGCTGGCAGACCACCATAGTCGGTCCTCAGCCCAGGCCCACAATGGGAACTGGATCAAGAGGTAGTAGATCACATCGCCTTGCTTTGGGAACCCCTCAGGTAGACCTGTTTCATGCCTCCTCAAAATGCAAAACTTCCCGCCTTCTGCTCACCTCGCTCCAGGGCGCGAGAATTTCTGGTGGGATGCTCTGTCTCTATTGTAGGGACAAATTTATCTATGCCTTCCTCCAGTTCCTTAATTCCGAGGGTCCTGCACAAGCTCAGAACAGAGAGCCGCGAATGATCTCTTTTCCATTCCGCCCGAGCAAGTTTGGGTCTCTCTTCTGCAACAGTTTTTCAGAGGAGCTTCCTCTTCCTCTGTTGCAACACTGCTGACCCAGGATCAGGGACCCTTGTCCATCCAGGTATCAGATACCTTCATTTGCATGCGTGGCTCCTGCAGATGTAGCTCAAGCCCGTTCGGGGTTTCTCTGCTCGTAGCAGATATTTTGGTGGAGGCCAAAAGCCTTCCACCAGATCCACCCACGCCATGAAGTGGAACGATTTCTATTTGGGCCTTGTCAAAGGACTTTGAGCCTTTCTCTTGCCCAGTTGACAGAGTCCTGGACTACATGTGTCATCTCTTCAATCTGGGTCTCAGCCATTCTCTTTAAAGGTTCACATGGCAGCGATCTCAGCCTACCATGTCCCCTTAGGAGACAGGCTTCGCTCAATTAGAAGTCTGCAAGACATTCCTCAGAGGGGTTCTCCATTTGAGACCCCATCCGCATTCCTGCTCTTCCCTGGGACTTGAATTTTGTTCTCGGAAGATTACTCTGCCCTTTGGAGCTGGCAGCTTCAGCAGATTTGAAGTTCCTCTCTTGGAAGACTCTTCCTAGTGGCCATTACTTCAGCTTGACTGGATTTCTGAGCTTCAGGCCTTGATGTGCAAAATCCCGTGACGGATTTTCACAAGAAACGTAGGGTTTCATGCACCAACCCTAAGGTGGTGGCGGAATCTACGCTGAATCAATCCATTGAGCTACCTGCTTTCTTTACGTAACATTCCAATCAAGGGAGTACCTCTTGCATACTTTGGATGTTCATAGAATACTGAGATACTACACCACTAGGACTAAGGATCTCAGGAAATCTGATCAGCTTTTGTTCTCTTTGCTCACAGAGGAGAGGGCAATGCCGTTTCCAAGCAATGCCTGTCTAAATGGTTGGCTCATTGTATCACTTTCTGTTACTATAGTATAACAAGACCCTGCCGGGTCAAGTCAGATGTCACTCCACCAGAGGAGTATCTGCCTCTGCGGCTTGTTTCAAGAATGTGTCAGCGGCAGACATCTGCACAGCCGCTACTTGGACTTCTGTCCATACCTTTATGAAACACTACAGTTTGACATTGCCTCTCGTCAGAGCAGGCTTCGCGGTTGGCTGTGCTTCAAGGTCTTCTTTCATAAGACCCGTTCCGCTGGAGGTTCCATTCTCTGGATCGCTTCCTCCTCCCGAGTGCTTTTCCTTGTTCCAGACTGCTTGGGATTCAGTCGATATGTAAAACCTACTGCAAGATCCTTCTCAAGTAAGATAGTACAGTTACGTAAGAACTTACCGTAACAGTAGATCTTCACAAAGGCTCTTGCAGTAGATATTGCCTTCTCGCCTCCATCCCCTTAGCTTTCTTAGCTCCTTTTCCAGGAAGGAAATATCCGCTTCTTTCTTGTCTTGCCTCTTTGGCCCTTTGGGGGAGAACTGGAAAGCGGGCGTGGGGACTGCCCCTTCATACTGACATCCTGATGTCGGTCACCTGACGTAAGGGCAGTCCCCGCTAGAGACTGCTTAGCTAGAAATGTTTCCGTGGGGTCCCTAACGCTGCCAGGTCAGTCCTATATGTAAATACCTACTGCCAGAGCCTCTCTCAAAGATCTACTATTACGGTAAGTTCTTCACGAATGTACTTTACAACCCTACTCCAGGACAGTTCAGTGGAACCTGTCCTCCATCCCAAAGAGGAAAGGAGTTGTATTCAAGGTACTTCCTGACCTTGAAGAAAAATGGGGATTGTGACCCATTTTGGATTTGAGGTTCCTGAACAAACACTTAACAAAACTAAAATTCAAGATGGTCACTTTGACAATGATACTACCCACTCTCAGGCAAGGAGACTGGTTAGCATCCATAGACCACAATGATGCTTATTTCCATATTCCTGCCAGGCAGTCACACAGAAAATACCTAAGATTCAGACTGCCATCAGGTCACTACCAATTCAGGTCCCTTCCCTTCAGTCTGACCTCAGCTCCCAGAATGTTTACAAAATGCTTGGCAGTGGTAGTAGCACACTTAAAGCATCTTGGAGTTTGTTATTCCTCACCTGAACGACTGGCTATTGGTGGGCCAGTCTCAACAGCAGGTACTAGAAGCCCTAGCAGTCACTCAGAATGTTCTTCATTCATTGGGCTTTTAATAAATTCAAAGAAGTCAGTTCTGGTGCCTGTCCCACGCCTGCAGTTCATAGGTGCAGAGCTGGACACAAATCTGGGAAGAGCAAATTCCCACCAGACGGGTGGAATGCCTGGTGCAGCTAACAGAGTCTTCAGACTCCACTCCCAGAGCCAGCCAGGTACTTCCTGCAGTTGCTTGGGCACATGGCAGCCACAACAGCAGTGGTATCAGGGGCAATGTTTCAGATGAGAGACATTCAGTTCCATCTGAGGTTTTTGGTCCCAGAGCAGAGATTCCTTGTCCAAACTGATTTCAGTAACTTCCACACTTCTCCTGGCTCTGCAGTGGTGGCAGGACAGAGACAACCTCAGGGTGGGTATTCCCTTCTTCAGGAAATTCCCTGATGGTACTCACCACAGATGCATCCCTTTTAGGCTGGGGGTGCACTTGGGGATCATGCAGCTCAGGGTATCTGGTCCCCTCAAGAGCGCCTTCTGCACATAAATCTATTGGAACTCAGGGCAGTGCTGCTGGCTTTTGGTCCTTTTCTCCCATGGTTCAGGGAAAGTGTTACAAGTCAGGACAGACAACACCACAACAGTGTTTTACATCAACAAACAGGGTGGCACAGGGTCCACACTGTTGTGCACAGAAGCCATGAAGATATGGAATTTGGCTTACTCCGGAGGTGACTGTCAGCAGTACACCTTCCTGGAAGAACAATGTTCTGGCAGACTCTCTCAGCAGGCTCAACCAGAACCACCACAAGTGGTCTCTGAATCACTTAGTTCTCAAGAGCATCTTCAGGCTTTGGGGCACTCCAGAGATAGACCTCTTTGCAGCCCCAGACAATCACTAGTTATCCTAGTACTGCTGCAGGCCTCCAGTTCTGGGCATAGTTCCACTGGATGCATTTCTGTTGAACTGGTCGGGAAATTTCTATATACCTTTCCCCCATTCCCCTGCTAACTCAGGGTACTGACCAAACTCAGGGGTCAGTCTGCCGTGATGATTCTGATAGCTCCAGATTGGGCCAGGCAGCCTTGGTACTCACTTCTGGTGAACCTGGTGTTGACAAGTCCGATTGTTTCCCCATGAGGTACAACCTGTTGACCTCATACCAAGGGAGGATCATGTACACCAACCTGGGGTCCCTCAGACTGAAGGCTTGACTCTGCAGAGTTAGAGTATGCTGGCTTGAATCTTTCTGACTCTGTCATGAATATCCTAAAGGTTGCCAGGAAGCCAGCCACTAAGAAAACATAATCATCCAAATGGAAGAGGTTCACTATTTGGTGCAACCGGTTGAGTGTGGAACCACAGGAGGTGGGCATTCTACTGATCTGGGATTATTTGGCTCATCTACATTATCTAGGCCTTAGGCCTTCCACCTAAAGGTACATTTGGCTGCAGTCTCTGCTTACTTGTCAGCAGGGAAATCCTCTTCCTGGCTTCTGACCCTATGTTCAAAAGATTTTCAAAGAGCTATTGCATTTACACCCTCCTCATAGGGAGCCTCCCCGTCATGGTATCTAAATATTTGTATAGCTCAGTTGATGTAACCCCTTCGAACCTATGTTCTCAGCAGAGTTAAAGTATGTGACATGGAAGACTATGTTTTTAGTAGCCATCACTTCAGCGAGGCGTATCAGTGAGCTACATAGGCTTTATCAGTGGAACCCAATTATATCTTCTTTCACAATGATAAAGTGGTTCTTAAAACAAACAGGACATTTCTTCCCAAGGTTGTCTCAGAATTCCACCTTAACCAGTCCATGAACTTGCCTGTCTTTTTCACTGATCACTCCAGTTCAGGGGAACGAGGCTGCAAAGCCTGATGTGAAAAGGGCTATCAGCTACTATCTGGATCTCACCATTGGCCATGGGGTGACACTAGCCAGTTGTTCCTTACCTATGGAGAAGTGGATAGGGGTAAACTGCCACTAAAAGGAACATTGCAAGGTGGGTAGTGTCTTGCATTCAGTTTGCTATCAGAAACTAGGGAAGGACCCTCTGTAGGCCTCAGGGCTCATTCTACCAGGGTACAACTTTCACTATAGCAGCTGCAAGGGACATTCCATTATCAAAGATCTGTAAAGCAGCTACCTGGAAAACTGTACACACATTTCCAAGCATTACAGCCTGGATGTTCAGACAAGATAATGCCCTGTTGAACAGCAGTATTGCAGAGCCTTTTTCTCAAGCAGGTTCTGTCCCTCCTCCAGGGAACTGCTTGGTAGTCTGCATATGTCAGAATACATTAGAACTCTTGTTGTTTGAAGAAAAATTACTTACCACAGTGATGTTGTTTCTTCTAAGGAGTCCTAATGTATTCTGACCTCATACCCTGCCTCCCTACCAGAACCTGGGGTTTCTGCACTCCAGCTTATGTGTTTTATTGATTATTAGATATTAGTTTTCTTAGAGTGCATCTGTGACTTGAATCTTTTAGCCCATTTTGGGGTTGGTAGGGTCTTGGATAAGTTCCTATTGAATGCTTTAGCATTTCCAAATTTTTTTTATCTGCCTTTGTCTTTTTGAATAGAATGTACCAGGAACAGTGATTTGAAACAGAGTGCATGCCTACATAGAATGTAGGCTTTAACTTCTCTCCTCTGGGGCAGTGCAACAGCAGGGTCTTGCTGCATATGTCCGAATACATTAAGACTCCTTTAGAAGAAATAACATTACTATGGTAAGTAATTTTTTCCTTTGGGGTAGGAGGACCTCTGCTCGGGACAGATTTTACTGTCCATTGCTGCACATCAGGCCCACTATGCTTCCTATGATAGGGTCTTATGGTCCAAGCTAGGTCAGCTCCAGCTTCCTTGCCTGATTCGGAGGTAACCAGACAAGCCATTGACTCTTTGCTCAGGGCCTGGAGCTAGGCACCAAGTGAGGGCATCCTGTGGCGCCAACAAGTTAGCTTCCAGAGTCGTGGGACAGCGATCTGCATCAGGCGGACAGCATGGCTGTGTCTCCTGGTTGTCACCCTTGGCCCGCGTGGGGTGATTTCCTCCGCTCCGGAGAACCCATCTTTTCTCCCGTAGAGTGAGGCAGCAGTTGTCAGGGCAACCTCCTTCCCTTCCGGGGGTCCCGTCTCACTCCCCACAGGCACGGGCCTCGCCAGGCCCATAAAGGTTCTCCTCCAGTGTCTTCCCCCACTGGGAGCCAAGGGGCTTAGTCCCTTAGGTCTCGGCCCTGCTCAGGGGCTCGGTAATCACCCACATGTGATGAATGGTGACGACTGACACAGATAAGATATGAAAATTATGAACCTACCATCATTCTTTATCTTTCTGGTATCTTCACCATTCATCACAATCCTACCCACTATCCCTGGGGCCTCAGTCTCTGGGTCCCCCTCCTCTGTGTGCCCTCCTTCACCCCCCTTCCGTTGGTCAGGAGTAGGGACCTTGAGCACACAGGGAGGTTTTCTTTCTGCCTTTGTCTTGTGGGGGGCTGTTCTCTTATCGCCTTTGGCTTCCACCCCTTAGGCGGAATGCTGCTGATTGCTCCCCTCCCTTAACCCTTGTCCTTCGACTAACCTTTTACTTGTTAAGAGGTGGGGTCCCCCTCTTATTTTTGTTGATTAAGGCAGAGGACATCCCTGGTTCCTGGTCCCTCTCCATGACCCTAGGAAGTCGCTCTGCTTGAGTGCCTCTTGGTCAAAATTCCATGCCTTGGATTTTGCCAGCCTTCTCAGGTTCTTGCTACTCCTGGGCAGTAAGTCCATCTAAAAGCCGGGGACCAGACCATGAGTCCCACGGTTTTCTCTCTCCCCCCACTTAATGTTTACTTCTCTTCCCTTTTCCTCTTCCAGAGATTGGGGCCCTCCCAGTCCCCTTAGTTTTCCTCTCTCTTCCTTGTTTGTCCTCTGTCATTTATTCTGCTTTTGTTTCTTATATCTTTTCCTTTATCTGTCCCTTGGACTTCTTTTGTCTCACCCTCCCAACCCTGTTTTTACTCTGCAGCGACTCAGAACTGACGGAGGGTGGGGGCCACCAAGCAACAGCCAACCCACACGCTGCCACACATTGCGCCGACTACAAGGATGGTGCCATCACGCCGGGCTCCCATCCAAAAAGAGAGTTCTCATAGGTCGTGACCTCCGCCACTTACCCACATGTGATGAATGGTGAAAATGCACAGAAAGATCAAGAATTACGGTAGGTATGTAATTTTCATTTCTGCCCTGGGAAACCTTTTTATGCCACACAGCCTGAGGCAGACTCAGTGGTGATTAATGCTGCCCATGACAGGTCTAGGGCGCCTAAACACATTAATTCCTTCCTCCTGATAGTTAATCTAGCTGGATTTCATAGGTAAGAGGACTTATGCGTTTGCATCATTGGGCCTTTCTGTTGATAATTGTCAGGACCACATGATGAAATATCAGAACATTCTCTGGAGGAAGCTAGGCTGCTGCACAGGCCTTGCCTGAGGGCACCTCAAAGCAAGAACTAATGAAAGCTTTGACAGCTGGAGCCGATGTGGGCAAACATTTGCTCTGCACAACCTATGATGTTTCTGCCAGGGCTGCAGCTTCTGGCATCTGTCTCAGGAGAGATTTGTGGCTCAGGGTGGCAGGCATCGCAGAGATGTACAACAAACATTTCTTCTAGGGACGTGGATATGGTGTTCTAGCCACACTTAATGCAGTGTTCCTTTCTCCTTTAAGGTTTGCAGAACATTTTCAAGCTGGCTTCTCCCACCCACTCAGGTGGTAACTCCCTCGGCACTGCCCCATGATGTCATATCTTCTTTCCGCTGGAAGAAGAAGGTTCTTTCCTTTCAAACAACATGAAGTCTTGCTATATTCTGACTATTGCAGTTAGCACTAGCCTTTAAACTGCCCGGAGAACAAAGGGTTAACTTTTCTAAGCATGGCATAGAATGCTGAGCTCAAGCTCGTTGAGGTCTCTGTCTGTTTCCCTTTGAATCTAAACCATCAGATTCTTTACTCCGCCCCGACGGAACAGTCGCTCCGGAGATTTCTCCTACAGCTCGTTCGAAAGTCAGTTAAAGTGTCTGTTTTAAACCAAAATTTATTCATATAGTCTGTTTAGTCTCTATCTGTGGTACCGTGAGTACTAGATAGGTTTTGTTCTGTTTTTCTGTGTGGAAATTGTAAAGTGTTAGATTGATTCGGTTGAACCAATCATTTGTAGTGAATCCTTGTGTTTTACTGTAGTGTGGTTACCGGTACTTATCGGTTCTAAAAAAAAAAACGTATTTTGAATGTTTTTCCAATACCCGTGACATGGTTAGGAACCATAAGGAGTCTTGCCTGGCGTTGCCATAAAAGGGTAAGTTGATTAGGTTGGCCATGTCTGAGAAACCCAAGAAAAAACGGGCCCACTGTGTTTCAGCACTGCAGTGAGTGTGGGAGGTCTTTGCTAAGGCTGATCCCCACACCACCTGTGTTTATTGTCTGGGGTTTGAACACCTTGATACAGACTGCCAAATATGTGAACATTTTCTTAAATCTACAGAGGCCGAGAAGTCGCTGACCCGGATGGCCAGCCCGGTTCGGTTCCGACTGAACCAGGAGTGCCCACTGACCAGGGCGATATTTCTTCGGGCAAAGGAGAGCCGATTCCGAGGGATCGGTTCCTACAATAAGAAACACAAAGAGAAATTGTCCAGTTCAGGTCAGAGGTTCATGTTCCAACCGGCCAAGAGATAGCCAGAGCTATTCAGATTGTGGAATCGTTTCGCCTCGGCTCCTGCCGATCCGCGCCTTCTAGCAGGGGTTCGGTTCGCTTATTCCCGGTTCAAGACCATACCCTTGAAGATTTTTATGAACCGGAGTTTGAAGAGGAAGGGGAATTTGAGTATGATGATGGTGAAAGTGAGGGTCTGGATGTGCCTGTGGAACCAGACATCTCCCCAGAAGGACCTTCAGGTGTTTCCTCCTGGGCTTTCTGAGTCCCCTTCTCACTTTATGTTCTCACAGAAAGATGGCTGAAACCCTCCAGCTTCCTATGGAGGAGGATGTGAAGATCAAGAGGAGCCTGATTATGTAGAAATGATGGACATCCCAGAGTCCAATAGACTGTCTATTCCCTCCACAGATCCTTTGGGAAACAGACACAAAAAATCCTAGTCTTCTAACACTATACCTCTTGATGGTAGAAGAATGGATAAGAGGTATACACTTTCAGGCTCAGACACAGAGTTCTTATACCAGCAATGCAGCTATGTTGTAGTGCAGGCTGCTGCCTGTGACAAGGCAAATATTCCTTAGCTTCACACACCTCCAGACAAGGACTCCAGGAAGATTGATGCCATGGCAAAGAAACAGTACATGGCATCTTCCTTGGGACTCAGGCAGGCAAATTACATGGCCTGTACAGCCAGGTACAAGAAGTCCAGGTGGGACACTGTACTGGCACTGGCTAAACAGGCCTCCCCAGCTAGCCAAGGAGCTGGAGGTGGTGGCTGCAGATGGGATTGAGGCATCTAAAGTTCAGTTTCATGTTGCTGTAGACTCTAATGATGTGCCATCAAGAGTCATGGCTACATCTGTGACTCTTGGAGAATGGCTTGGCTCAGATGTACTAGCCTCTCATGGGACACCCAGGCTAAGGCCATGGATTTTCTGTAGTGGATAATTCTCTGTTTGGGGAGCAGACAGAATTACTTGAAAAATGGATGAGTACAGGACCACTTACAGGAGTGCTCAGGCCAAGGAGGGCAGACAGCTCCTCAAAGGCAACAGTCTAGGGGCAGGGGCAGGCCTTTTCAACGCCTTTTTACCAAGCACAGGCCTCTTCTTCCTTTTCTCAGAGGGTTCTTCAGAGGAGAGGCAGAATGGGGATGAGCAGGGCTGCATCCACTCCTCAGCCTAAAGCCCCTGCCAAGCAGACACCCTGATGGGCCTGCCGGGTCGACTCTCCTATTCCAGTAGGGGCAGGCTGGCTTACTTTGTCCAGGACTGGATGTCTGTTACATCAGACAAGTGGGTCCTGGAAGTAGTAAACAGGGACTGGTTCTCAACTTCAGAAAATTTCCAAAGATGAGAGCCAGATCTTTTCCACCTGCAAATCTCTTGAAACCCTTGGCCTAGCAGCAGAGGTTTCATCTCTTCTAGCCTTAAGAGCCATAGAAGGCGTATCTACCTTACACTGGGGCAAAGGACTGTACTCCAGGTACTTCCTGACCCCAAAAAGACAGGGAGTGGCGACCCATCCTAGACCTAAGCTATTTAAACAAACATCTTTAAAACCAAAGTTCAAGATGGTAACTCTGGGAATAATCCTCCCTCTCTAAGGCCAGGGACTGGCTAGCCTCCCTGGACCTCAAAGATACCTACTTTCACATTCCATCAGGTGCTCCCACAGAAAGTACTTCAGGTTGAGTTGCCCTCAGGCCACTATCAGTTCAGAGCAGTGCCCTTTGGCCTAACCTCAGCCCCAAGGGTTTTCACAAAGTGCCTGGCAGTAGTAGTTGCCTTTCTAAGAAGGCAAAAGATTTCCATTTTTCCATATCAGGACGATTGGCTAATAGTGGGTCAGTCTCCAGACCAATCAAGTCGCACCTGCAAGTGACAGAAAGTGCTCACTTCTCTAGGATTTCTTCTCAACCTTCCCAAGTCAGTTCTCGAACCAGTCCAGCTTCTTACTTTTATAGTGGCAGAACTGGACACACTCTGAGCAAGAGCCTTTCTTCCTCTAGAAGGGCAAGGGTTCTTATGGAACTAGCCTCTTCCTTCAGCCTTCAGGTATCTCAACCAGCAAGGCATTTCCTCCAGCTCTTGGGCCACATGGCAGCTTCAACAGCAGTGGTCCAAAGGGCAAGATTCCAGATGAGGGATATTCAGTTCCACCTGAAAGCTTTTTGGTCTCAGAGGAAGGATTCCTTACCAAACTGATCCAGTGACTGGGACCTTGATCCAAGCCCTCCAGTGGCAGTAGGATCAGGACAATTTAAGACAAGGTGTTCCTTTTGCTACTCAGCCTTGTTCAGTGGTCCTTACCACGGCCCTGTCTCTTCTGGGCTGGGCCCATCTAGGGGTCCCTCACTGCCCAGGGGCTGTAGTCCCCAAGAATCCTTTTCCATATCAATCTCCTAGAGCTCAGGGCAGTTTTCTGGCCCTTAAAGCTTTCTCTGTCAGTACAGAACAAGGTGGTTCAGGTCAGAGCGGACAACACCACCATGTGGTACATCAACAAGCAGGGAGGCACTCAGTCACGGCCCTGTGCACAGAAGCCATGAAGCTGTGATCCTGGCTTATTCCTGCAAACCTCTCTGGTAGCAGTTCACCTTCGGGAAGGACAATGTGCTAGCAGATGTACTGAGCCAGGATCTCGGCGCCATCACGAATGGTCCTGGACCCTCGGGTGTTGAAGTGATTTTTTCAAGGTGGGGCACTCCAGAGATGAGATCTCTTTGCAGCCCCAGACAATCACCAACTCCCTCTCTTTTGCTGCCAGACCTCCAGTCTTGGGCTCAGTCCCCTGGGCGCCCTGATTCTGAATTGGGAAGGGAAGTTTCTGTATGCCTTCCCCCCCTTCCACTCCTTTCAAAGTTTAGTCAAAATAAGGTCTCAACCTTGCTGAGTGATTCTGATTGCTCCAGATTGGGCCAGACAGCCCTGGTACCATCTTTGTTGTCCCTAGCAGTCCATCTTCCCGGAATTACAACCTGTTAACATCCTCTCAGGGAGGATTTGGTACCCAATCTTCAGTCTCTCAATCTCAAGGCATGGTTCTTGAAGGTTAGAGTTTGCAGATCTGCATCTTTCCCAAGAGGTTCTGGATATCCTCAAAGCTTCTCAAAAGCCCTCCACCAGAAAGACTTATAACTCCAAATGGAAGAGATGTTTCTATGTTTCTATTCAGCGTTTGGTGTTCTAAAACATATTTCTTCAGATACTGCTGGATTGCCTGCAGTTCTTTTTGTATGGTCCATCTTAATGGCCTGGGCCTCAGACCAGCTACTCTCAAGGTACACTTGTCAGCTGTTTCTGCGTTTTTGTCTGTGGGAAGTCATCCTCACTACCTTCTCATCCTGTGTTCTGTACATTTTTAAAGGATTGCTTCACACCAGTCCTCCTTTAGAGACCCTGCCCTGCCTGGGATTTGAATGTTTGCATTGTTCAACTTATTCAACCCCTTTTGAGCCTGTGTCTTCAGCAGAGCTTAAGTACTTGACTTGGAAAAGTGTGTTCTTGGTATTACCTCTGCCAGGCGTATCAGTGAATTGCAAGCCCTGTCAGTGGAACTTGATTTTATCTCATTTCACAGGGATAAAGTGGTCCTTAGAACCAATAGAAGGTTCTTGCCCAAAGTGGTTTCAGATTTCCATTTAAACCAGTCTGTCTCTTCCGTTTTCTTCACTGATCATTCTTCCTCCGGAGGGAGGCTACACAGTTTAGATGTTAAAGAGCATAGTTCGACATAGAGCATACCAAGGGTCACAGGTTTGACTCCCTCCAGTTGTTCCTCACTTGTGGAGAAGTGGGAAAGGGTAAACCTGCCACCAAGAGATCTGTTGCCAGGTGGATTGTGTCTTGTATACAATTCTGCTATGAAAAACTGGAAAAACTCCACCCTCAGGCCTGGGGCTCATTCCACAAAGGTACAGCTGCTTCCGGCTGCTGCCAGGGATATCCTCTCTTAAAAATTTGTCAAGCAGCCACCTGAAAACAGTCCATACCTTTACCAAGCATTACTCTCTGGATATCCAGGCTAGGAATGATGCTCGGTTTAGCATAGCAGTACTTCAGAGCCTATTCCCAAAGTAGGTTCTGTCCCTCCTCCATGGAGGTACTGCTTGTAGTCTGCAATATGTCAGAATACAGCAAGACTTCATGTTGTTTGAAGAAAAATTACTTACCTTAGTAATTGTGTTTCTTCTAGTGAGTCTTCTGTATTCTGTATTCTACCTCTCTCAGAACCTGTTTTGGGAAGTGGGTGGGCAGGTGCAGTGTTGCACCCAGGAGTGCTTTTGTTTACACCTCCTCCTTTTGTTTGGGTGCTGATTTATTACAGTGGAGCCCACTTTAGTGCACATCGGATAAGTGCACATCCGGCTTAAGTGCATGGTATTTCAATATCGATTTTTTCCTGTGTACTCAGTGTTAAATATACGCTTAAATGCATCGTGGTTAAGTGCACATTTGATTAAGTACACATTTTTTGTCTGAAATCCTATTAAAATAGTGAGACAAATAATTCTTAAGTGCACATCTATTAGGTCCACCTTTAATGCTGGTCCACCTTAACAGCACACTGACGACAGTGTCCACAATTAACATCCAAAGCTAATCATCCACATTTACTCTGGTCCCCTGTAGCAATGTCTGAGATCAGTAAGAAGATCTCTGTATGGGATGCCATATAGATGCTTGATGCATCGTGGGGCAGATACACCAGGAGACAATAGCAAATTGCTGTTGAAAGTGAGGTTCTGTCCTAGGTCAGACACTGATGTCATCACTCCCGGTAATGCGGAAGAGGAAATATGCAGTCACATTAGGTAGTGCAGGCTACTGAGATGACGAGAGAAAGCACAGGATCTGTTGTGGATCTGATTACGCTGCTGCCACTAGAACTTGAAACAGTAAGAGAATTTTTTTAAGTAAGGAGAAGCAAGACGTCAGTGTTTTGTTTAATTTGAAAGCTATGTGCAGTTGCTGGCACTGAAATCGACAAAGCAGAGGAAAATAACTGATTTTATGCAGAAGTGGGATATATGTGTGACAGCAGTTATTTAATTTATGTTTTAAAGCTGATGCGCTATTGTTGAATAAAGCATGGGTAAAATAAGACGTTCTTGGTTGTGTTTTGAATTGATAAACTAAATCACAGCCGGTTAAATGCACACTTTTGCAATATCCGGTGTGCATTTAAGCAGGCTTCCTGTACTATTATTTGTATTAGATTGGTTTTGGGTTTCCTGATTTGAGTGTTCTTTGGGAATCCAAACTTTTTCACACAGTTGGCTAGTAGGAATTTTACAATTTCCACATAGAATTTTTAGTTAGTTGGGCTCGTAAGAATCTGCGGTTTGAGTTTGAAACACTCCAGACAGAGACTCCAACCGAGCTCGAGCTCAGCATTCTATGCTCTGCATAGAAAGTTAACTCTTTGTTCTCCGGGGAAGTTTAAAGGTTGGAATCACTGCAATCGTCAGAATACAGCAAGACTCCATTAGAAGAAACACAATTACTATGGTGAGTAATTTTTCTTTTTCAGACACGATCCTAGCCTTGTTGGATTCTAAGGCTTCTGTACAAAATCTGATGGGGAACCAGAGTGAGCAGCGGGACTGTGGCTGATTCCCATATTAATAAGGTGCTCTCACTGATTTCTTAAAGACTTTGTTTTTCCCTGGATTGTCTTGTCGGTGCTCCATGAACTGTGATTTTAGCCAGCAGGACTATTGGTTATTGAGTTCTGTAGCCTTTGGTTAATATCCTAAGTTTCTGTCAGCTTGTGGAAATTCTATATATATAAAGGGACTGATGAATTAGTATTGCTCAAGTTTGTGAACTTTTGAGTACCTGCAGTGATTTTTCTTCCCCATGTGCCCAGTAAGGGTCTGTTATATGTGCAGGGTTAAAGGTAACTTGACTGAGCCCAGATACTCTTTAAAATAATTTTGAGTTCCTTTATTATATGGACTCCTCCCTGCACTATATTTTTAGTCAAACCTACGAGTGGGAGAAGTTGGGCGTGAGAGTGTTTTAATTGTTCTGTGATGAGAACACGAGCCCCTACAGACTTATTCTCCTGATCATTTACTCCTTTGTTTATTTGGGGGTTGCTGGTCTGAGGGAATTTTGTTATCGTCTAGCCTTTTGAAATTGAGTTGAACAGACATTCCTACTGCTCAGTATTGGCATATGTACTGGTTGTCTAAGTGCATGTTGCTGTTAAACTTGTGAATAAAAGAGTTTAATAAATTGCAAAAAAAAGTATAGGTCAGAATTTTGAACCCTATCATGCTGCTGCTTTAACTCATACTTTCAGGGGCTCTTTCTTCTCCCGTGAGTCAGGCGAAAACTGTCAGAAACCTCCTGCACCACAGGAGACCTGACCAGTCTTAAGTCTCTCCAGACCTGTAAGAGACCCTTCCTCCGATGTTCTCTTCCACGCGCGAGAGGGCTGAGGGTATCTGTTACCCTCAGGGTGAAACAGCTCCCCTCAGAAGAAGAAACTTGGTACTCAGACCTACGAATAGAAGTCAATGGTGAAGAATGATTCTTGGAAGATATGAAAGTTATGTACAGTACTTACTGTAAAGTACAGTTGCGTAGAACTTACCATAACAGTAGATCTTGAGGGATCTCTTGTAGCAGGTCATCACAGGTAGGACTCCGCCATCAGGCACTAGGACTACACGGAAACTTTCAAGCTAGCAGAGGGGTGCCCACTCAGGCGTCCAGCTACCTATATGTTGGACAACCCCACACACACACACACATCCTCCCAGTTCTCCCACGGGAACCCCAGAATATCCAGCTGAGAGAACTGAGGAGAAACTGAGGCTCAAGGGAAAGACAGGAAAAGGAAAACTGAAGGTCTTCTCAGGAGAAAGCATGACAGGAGAAAGGGCCAGGGGGAAGAGGAGGAAAAGCAAGGCCTGCTGCAAGAGATCCCTTCAGATCTACTGTTAAGGCAAGTTCTTATGTAAACTGTACTGTCTTACATCGGGGAATCTCTTGCAGCTGGCCATCCCAGTTAGGACAAGCAGCAAGCAGTTCCAAACCTGACAGAACTATAAAACCGGGCAGAGGTGAAATCACCTAGAAGGAAGGCTCTGTAACACAGCCAGACAAATTGGCTCTATACCTAGAGGTGATGTCCAAGCTGTAGTGCTTAGTGAAAATGTGAACTTGAGCTCCAGGTTGCTGCTGTGCAAATTTCTGCAGCCAACACGTTACAGAAACAGGTTACCATGGCAACCACCCTTGGTGGAATGACCATGAACAACAACTGGAAGCTCCTTGCCATCCTTCATGTAACACAAAATAATACAGTTGGCCAACCATTTGGACAAGCACTACTTAGAAATGGTGTGCCCTCTTTACTTGGGAAACGAAACAAACAGCTGAGAGGATTTCCTGACCTCTTTAGTCCTGTGCATATAATAACACAAAATTCTATACACATCCAAAGTGTGGGCAATTAGCTTCCCCTGGATTGGCATGCTCCAGAAAATATACAAGATGAATGGATTGGTTCAAAGTAAACTCAGATACCACCTTAGGGAGAAACTGAGGATTAGTACATAAAGACACCCTGTATTTGTGAAAAACCAAATAAGGCTCCTACACACGAGGACCTGAAACTTCAAAATCCTCAGAGTGGAAGTAACGCAACTAAAAACAACACTTTCCACAACAGATATCTTGAGCTTACAACTCACGGCCAGTTCGAAAGGAGGCGGGTGAGCTTTTCTAATACAAAATTGAGGTCCCAAGCGGAGAGGATTACGGATTGGGGGTTTCAATGCAGAATACCTCTTAAGAAGGTGCGGGCACATCAAGCTGGACCACAGATCACCATCAACAGGTACATGATATGCAGAGATGGCAGCCAAATGTACCTTAATAGAGATATTTCAGGCCTGCGTCAAAGGGACAGCAGATTCTCGGAATCTGATTGGCTGGGCATGTGAAGGGTCCAGGTGTAGCAAGCAGCCCAAATGGAAAATTGCTTCCACTTCATGGAGTAAGTGGCTTTAGTGAAAGGCTTGCAAGCTGCCACCAAGACCTCTGCCACCTTGAGGAAACCCAAAGCAAGAAATGACTACATCCTCAGGAGCCACATATGAAGATGGAGCGAGCTGAGGTTCAGATGGACCAGGGTGCCCTGTTCCTGGGAGAAGCAAGCCTGAGCACAGTGGAAGGAGGTACTGGAGGTTCCAATGCCAGTTGCTGAAGCAGAGGAACCAGGTCTGGCGAGGCCAAAATGGGGCAATAAGAGTCATGGTTGCCCCTCCATCTGCAGCTCGATGAGAACTCATTGAAGAAGAGGAAGGGAGGAAAGACATACATAAACCTCCTTTTCCAGGTGAGGGACAGCGCATCTCGCCAGAAAACTGCAGGCCCTGGAATGAGCTAGCAGAAAGCGGCAGTTTTGTGTTAAATGGGGACCATAAAGGTCCAACTCTGGGCAACCCCAGTGGTTGAACAGATCTTCCGCTATGGAGGGCAGAAGCCCCACTTGTGCACCCGAGACTGAGACCGACTTAAGCTGTCCGGTGAAGACATTTTGCATGCCTGGGACACGACGGGTCGAAAGATGAAGGCTGTGGTACAGTGCCCGGTACCATACTTGCATCACCTCCTGACACAGGGAATATGAGTGGGTCCCCCAACCCTCCCGCTTGTTGATGTAGAGGACCAAGCTGGTGTTGTCTGTCTGGACCAACAGCGGGCTTGGGGAGAGATGAGGAGTCTGGAAGGCCTGAAGGGTACATAGAACAGCCCTGATCTCCAGAACATTTATACGCAGATGTCCCTCGGCTGCTGACCAAAGTTGGGTCTGATATGCCCCCCAACCTGAGTAGGACACAGCCATGGTCAGAATTTACTGAGGTGGGTAAGGAAGGATCCCCGAGGAGGTTGCTGGGCTCCAGCCACCACAACAGAACCCTCTCTATGGAGTCTGAGACCATGACCATCTATCTGGCAAGATCATCTGAACGTGATCCCACTGAACTCTGAGTATCCACTGAGGGACTTTCATGTGCTGCCTGGCCAGAGGGACAATTACTATGACAGCCGCCATATGACCCAGAAGGCATTGGAACAAGCGTGCCAGGACATGAGAGAGGAGCACAGAAGTTTGGCCAGCTACAGCAAGCGGTCTGCTGTGTCCTGGGGAGGAAGGCCATGCCCTGGACTGCCCCATATACTGAAGGTGCTGGGAGGGAGAAAGGAAGGACTTGGCCAGACTGATGGTCACCTCAAGGTCCTGAAAAGGCTGCAGGTATGTTCAAGGGTTAGCAGGAGGCACTCCCTGGATGGGGTCGCTGGGAGCCAGTCGTCCAGGTAGGAAAAGACACAGAATCCCTGGCACCGAGCCGGCCTGGTGGCGCTTGAGGGTTGAGGCATCTAGCCTTACCCACATCACGCCAGTGACCCGGTTCGAAAACTACCTCAGGTCATCGGGGAGCCAGCCGGGGGTGGAAGCAGATTCAGCCGCATACCGGCTCTCCTGTCCCAGGGAGGCCGCTGTCCTTCCCATAGTCCTGTCACCACGGGTGGTGGTCCAGTGGTGGTGTAGGTGGGTGGAAGGGCAGCTAGTAGGGTGGGGTGTCCTGAAGTGTGTGGCATGCATGTGCTCTGCATGCATGTCTGCGCCCAAGGACAAAGCGGGTAGGAATGGGCGAAAAAGGAAAAAACTGAATAAAGGAATAATAGAAAAAAGAATCCCTAGCACTAGAGGGCAGCTGCTACCACTGCCAGGCACTTGGTAAAGCGGGGGCTGAAGACAAGCCAAAGGGAGTGCCAGAAACTGGAAGTGGAAGCATAGGAAGTGCCTGTGAGAAGCGCATATTTTGGTGTGAAGGTGCACATCCTGCATGTCTAGGGAACAGATCCAGTCCCCTTGATGTAACAGGGGAGAAGGCCTTGTAGCATGACTGTTCTGAATTTCTTGTACTGAATGCAAAGATTTAATTCGCTGAGGTTCAGGATGGGCCTGAGGTCTCCCGTGTGCTCGGGAACTAGGAAGAAATGAGTGGTACCCCAGCCCAGGTTGGGATACAGATAGTGGCTCTATAGCCTGCTTTCGCAGAAGGGCGTGGATTTCCTCCCATATCAAGGAGATATGATGAGGGGAGTGGGACAGAGACAGTTGTCTGGAGGCTATTCCCAGAACTCCAGAGAATGACCCTTCTCAATTATCTGAAGTATCCAACTGTCTGTAGGATCTCCTCCACTGGGCAGGTGGAGGGAGAATGACCCCTACCTCCACCTCCTGCTCTGCCTAAGGGAGGGAGTCGGTAAGGGGGCTGGTCCCTCTGTGGATTTTGCTAGTGGAGGCAGCTGGGACAGGGCAAGGCGGTGCTGTTGCCCTTGGGTTCCCTAGCTGGCTGCCTGGCTTGGTGTGGGAGACTGGCACAACAGGGCTGCTTCTGGGCAGGCCTGCTGGGTATGATAAAGGAGTGGACATCTTCTGGCCCTCCCTGAGGCCTGAAGCTTGGCTACAGTGTCCTCCATGTCTTCCCCGAACAGCAGGGAGCCCTGAAGGGTCATTCAATATAGACTGCTGCACATCCTGAGCGAACACCAAGACTCTGAGACAAGAGTACCAACGAAGGCAGAAGCCTGTGGCTGCAGCCCTAGCCGACACATCCACAGTGTCGTAGATGGCCCTGAGAAGGTGGTCACCGATTGGGAGACCACTTTGAGGTGGTCCTGCAATTCCAACTTAGAGCCCCTTCAGGAGAGAGAGAGAGTGTACCACCTTCTGGACCTTGTCCCACAGGAATTTGATATTGTAGCATGACCAAGGTAGTTAAGGGCCTGAATAGCAGGAGCAGAGGAAGCAAATATCCTTTGCCAAAAGGTCCAAATGGTGGAATTCTCAGTCTGGGGCAGGGAACAGAGGTGTTTTTGGCCATTTGGAACAGTCATGGGTGACGTTAATGACCAACGAATCCGCCTGTGCTTGTTTCCAAAAAGGCCTGCCCTCTGGGGCATAACACCAGTCTGCCTTGCGAGACATGGTGAGAGAGGAGATGTGGCCAATGCCAGGCTGCTACCATTACATCCTCATAAGCGTCTTATCAGCAGGGAACCACCAGTGGTGGAGCATCCAGGCTTACGTGGGTATATGGCTGACGCCTATGTTCGAGGGGCCTGCTTCTCCAAGCCAAAGCCCGCCGCTTGGATGCACTGCATGACCGTGAAAAGGAAGGGTCATCCAGGGGACTGGGGAACGCCCTTGGGAGCAGCTACTCTTCGGAAGACCTGGACGAGGGAAGGGAGCCTGAGTCCCCATCCCTCTGAATGGAGCACCTTAATCCCTAGAATCATGGAGAACCAGGTCAGGTGGTATTCATCCCTCATCGGCTGGGGGATAAGTAGAAAAGGTCTGCCATGGTGTCTTAGTGGGACGCTGGGGGCCGGGGCGAAGGGCCATTGCAAAGGGCCAGCATCGCACTGGGAGCACAGGACACCCCCCCCAAAGGGAGAACACCAGTCCTTGAATATCCATCTTGACCGCATAGGGCCTGACAGAGGTGGATAAGCATAACCCAGTGAAGCCCCCAGCATAGGTAGAGGGAAGCCAGGATAAGACCCCATGGGAGCTGGGTGAGGGTATTACAGGCCCATGAGTGTGGGTTTGAGAGGGTCCTGCCGGTGGAGCAGTCGACATAGGTGATGACAGAGGGTGAGCCCTGCGTGGGTAGAGCAAGGGCTAGGGGCAGCCACAAAAGCTTATCTCCAGAAGGGCACGGACCTGCAAGAGGTGTCCAACACTGGTGAGTGGGCGATGGGAAGGATGACGAAGGTGCCCTGTGTCCGTGGAACCCACGTCAGCAAGAGGACCACCAACAGGGCCACTCTGCTGTGTACCTGAGGAGGATATGGGCCTAAGCAGCAGGGGCCTGGTGGAGTGGGAAGATCCCTGGCCCGCAGCTCCTCTGCCTGTAACTGAGATGGCGGCAGGAGGAGGAACCACTGTTTGCCCTGTTGTAGGGGACGCTAGTGGACGTGGTACCACCACCTGAGGAGGTGGACCCTGACGCGGCTGTGCAAGAGTTCAAGAGCAGGGAAGACGAAAACCAGGACCAGTGCTTCTCTTTGTCCCGGGTTTGACCGAGCCGAACCTAAGGCCTGGGCCTGGGAGGCGAGGATTGGGCCTGGGAGGCTGGAGAAGATGGTGCCTGCAGCTCCTGCTCCATTGAGTCGACTTTAAGCTTGAGCAAGTGCCCCTCAAGGGTCCGCTGACCAGGGCACCAGGTGGTGACGCTGAACTTCTGGCAGAACTCACAGGATGAGACATTGTGGTCCGGCCTAGGTAAAAAGGCAAGCTGAGTGACCATCCTTTTAGGAATTTGCTGGCTACAGACACACTTGTTCCAGTGCTGCAATGTCTGAGGAAGAGAAGACATAAATGAAAAGAAAAACCATCAAAAGATTGGGAAGAACTAAGGTTAGAAAAATAAGAAATGGTGTGAAAATGGCGACTGAAGCAGCGGCGCTTTCTTTGCAGATCCAACGTGGCTAGGTCGATGGTGGGAAAGTACTGGAGAGGACATGGGGTCGCCCACCTATATAGGATAGCTGACATCAGAGAGTGACGTTGAAGGTGGGCGCCCTCTGGTAGACTGCTAGCTAGAAAGTTTCTGTGTGATCCTAGTGCTTGACCTGGCGGAGTCCTACCTGTGATGGCCTGCTGCAGGAGATTCCCCAGATGTAAGATCGGTTGATATTCAAGAATATCTGCATCATTTATTACCACACCTGGTCTTGCAGAGCCAGGGCCTTTGAGCAGCTCATCCTGATAGTGCTGGCTGGCACCATCCAGTGCCACAGCATCTCCCCAGTTGTACTCCCATGGAGTGGTTGTTTAAAAAAGGGGGGTTAGGCCCATTGCTGGGTTCCAGTTCCCACTAAAATGAAAGCCAACCCTCCCCAAAAAAAAAAAGAAGAGGTGAGCTTCCTCCTTTCTTGTCCTCCCTACCCAGGGTATATCCCTTTAGATGCTAAATGCACTCTGTGCCTCTGGGTCTAACTCACATGGTAACTGCACTGTCTGTGGAACAGTGCTGTGCACTGGATTGATCATGCATATATCCCTGCTTTTATAGGAGAAGTAGATCCTTTCTCTTATTCCTGTTTAGTACATTGTGCCATCTTAATTGCAAGGTGTTTCCAGTTCTGGGTATTCCCTCTTGCTTTCTGCCAGAGCACATACTTCAGGACTACTGCCTTTTAAGACCATTATCCATCTCCTGTCTGGCAGGCAGTATAAAGCTCTGGTTCCATACTCAGCTACCCCTTAAGGCCACCCAGTGTGCCCTTATTTCCTTTATTCACAGATTGGTAGTCTGGTTTGTTTTTGTTGTTTCTTTATATTTCTTACATCCTTTCCTATCGTCTTGGGCTAGGAAAATTCTTAGCCCACTTTTTTTCTGTCATAGAACAAAACTGAGATTAGTGAGGGCCGACAATGGTTATTGGTTGGCGTGCAGCACCACATAGGAGTGCGGGTACCATGCTCATTAGCCATAACTAGCTGCCTGGCAGAAGCTCTGCTCCTGTGAGGTCCTAGTGCCTATGGCCCAGACCCATAACTGGTAATCAATGGTGAAAATATTCAAAAATCAAGTTAAGTATATAACTGTCATTCTAGGATCGTGGATATGTTGTTTATCCACACTCTTTGGCATGTCTCTTTCCTTTAAGGATCACGGAAGTCTTCAAGCTGGCTCCTCCCACCTGGGTGGTATGTACCTCGGCTGCCCCATGACGTCACATCTTCCTTTCCACTGGAAGATTCAGGTTGCCTCCCTGGTGCTCGAACATTTCACGTAGGCCCTGGCTTTCAAACCTAGGTTTCACGAAACTCCATATCATTAGAGTTAGCAACCGCTTTTTCAACGCTCGATTATGGAAGAGAAATCTTCCCTGATTTCTTCGGTGCTCTTGCAGCCAAAGATGCTGGCATCGATTCCCCAACCTCACGAAATGCCTACTGCCCGGTGTCGGCCATGACACCTTGTCCTGCACTTTTGCTTGGCATTCCATCCCAGTGTCCTGGACAGCCATCTTGCGCACTTGAAATTGGGGAGACGGAGAAGAGGAACCCTCCGATGAAGTCCAAAGAGGCCAGGTGGGCAGTTTCGCGGCTGTGGGCTCCGCGACAATTGAAATGCATGCAGGCATTTGAGGAAGAAGCGGCTGCAGACACTGGAGCTTCTTCGCTCCACTCAACCTGGCTCCACCTTCGGCTCCTTCCGGGAGTTGTACCAGTCTCCTCCCACCCAGGGAGAGGCACCTTGGGCTCGCACTCCTCCCAATCCTGTAAGCGGGAGAAGGAACCGAACAAGTCTTCCTCTCGATGAAGGCGCTCTTGGGACTGAGAAGGTCTCAGTCCCAGTAGCATGTGGTCGGCCGTCGGTTGAGATTGCTTCTTGACCGCTGGCTTCTTGGACCTCCCATCGGGCCAGTCGACTAAGGATCACGGTCGGCAGGGGTCGTGTATTCGACCCACTGTCGCCGACTCCGGTCAATGACTCCTTAGAGAGGACTCCGGTCCTTGTTTTCCCTCAATGAGGAGACCCAGCCCGCTGGTGGTCCCCATTGAGGATCGAATCGGACCCCAGGAGTCACCAGTCCCGTCGGTGTCCCCGGCGACGAGTCGGCCGCCGATCTCGGTCGAGGCCTAGAACCCTCAACCAAAGGCCAAGGAAGTGCCATAAGCCAAAAGAGGTAACGCCATCGGTGCGCCGTCCCTCCTCTGATAAGGAGAGGCTCGGGTGAAACTCCATTGGCGCTATAAGGACCTCATGTGGCAACAGCTGATCTTCTCCAGGCACAAGCATACCCGGCTTCTACCCGGCCATTATTTGGCTTTCGCCTCTAGGGTCGGCCGACCCCTTCGGAGTCAATCTTCGGGTTCCCCAAGACTAACGGGCCGAGACCACCTGTTCAGCTTCCAAACCGGTCTCTCCACCGATTGTGGTGGAACCGCCACCTAAGCAGCCTTTGGGAGGCTCCTTCCAAAGAAGACAGACGGACACCAAGCTTCCCGGTGTTTGTCGGTCACGGTCACCCGGACCACCCAGTCGAGGGTGATTTGGGCGGCAGGCCACTGCATCCAGATTCATCAGATTCGGACATCAACGAACTTCATTCTCATCCTGGGGATGATGAATCGCCTGTTGGCTTTGGGACGGAGGAAGGTCTTTCCTCCTTCCAAGGGATCCTTCTGAGTCCGAGGGATGCCCCTGGAGCCTATCCAGAAAAAGGCGGAGTACCCTCTACGGACATCCTTAAGAGGATACCCGACGGAGGCCTTCCCTTTGGCCTAGGCCATTTGTTGGTCTGGCCTTGAACTCTGGCAGTGTTCTGCCTCTTGTCCAGCTCAGTCTGCCACATGCCCGGGCACGCGAGTGCCCAGGAGGTCCCGCGGGGTTCACAGAGCACCCTTTGGCCGGAGCCTGGTGACCACCTCTGTGTTCAGGCATACTGGCAGTTCTGCCGATACAGACTGACCTCCCTATAAAGAGTTCAAGCTATTGGACCATTCAGCTAGGAAGTTCTATGAGGCCTCCCTCCTTGGGCCTTAGTCAGGCAAGTTCAGCTGTCATCATGACGCACTTCTCTCAAGCCCTTCGGGTCATTAGATGAGGTCCTCCCCCATCTCCCCGTGAACATGCAGACCACAGACAAGCAGGTCCGAGACCAGGCCAAGCTGTTGCCAAACAGCAGCTCCAGACAGCCATGGACATTGGGGATTCTTGTGCCCACTCGGCGGCTGCCTCAGTTGCCCTCGTCACAGGGCTTGGCTGAGGCACTCCTCCTTTCCTGGTGGACACTCAGCACAACCTAGCTGATGTGCCCTTCTTTGGGACCGACTTATTGGCCCAGGAGTGGCTGGTCACCTTCAGCGCATTAAGCATTCCAGCCACCTTGGATGCTACTTATGTCAAGGGTTCTTTGGGCAAGAACCAGCAGAAGAAGCCCTTCGGCACTCTTCCCTCGGCTCGGCAGTTCTCCTTTCAAGGGGACAGCAGCATCAGCAGCAGGCCCAAGCCCAGACCTCAACAGACCTGTAAAGAGGCAGAGGTTCAGGTCCTGGAGCCTCTTCCTCCTCCAAGCCTGCTCAGTGACTGGGTGGGGGTTGCCACCCCTTCTCCCGTCACATCAGCTCTGGGTCCTTCCATGGGGGCTGGCTTCACCACTTCCTTTCCTCTTGGTCCGCTGTCACCGGACAGGTGGGTTCTCGAAGAGTCGGGCAGGGACTGCCTCTAGAATTCAAACAGCACCCTCCCAGTCGAGCCCATGCCCTCGGGAGGAACAGATATCCACTCACACCCAGTCGGCTCTTGAGCGACATTGCTCAGCTCCTCCTCAAGGAGGCAATAGCTCCTGTGGCAGATCCGCAGCAGACCCAGGCTTCGTCTCCAGGTACTTCCTGGTGCCCAGCAGATGGGGCTGGGGCCCCATTCTAGAGCTCCACAACCTGAATCAGTATTCGGGTCTGCACCTTCTTGATGGTCACCTGTCCCAGATCATTCCATCCTTGGTGTGAAACATGTGGTTTTGTTCACTGGATCCTGAGATGCGTTCTTTCACGTCCCAATCCGTCCATCCCATCAGCGGTTCCTCCACTTCAGGGTTGAAGGGACCCTGTACAAGTTCCGAGCTATGCCGTTAGGCCTGTCCCGACCCCACGGGTCTTCACCAAATGCATTGCAGTGGTGGCGTCCCATCTCCGGCGTTGGGAGGGTCAGGGATCTGGCCCCCAGACTTGCTCCCAACTCGGCCTCTTAATCAACGAGGCCAAATCGGAACTCGTGCCTTTTCAGGTGATGGGCTTCATCGGGCCGGAGCTTCGACTCTCATCAAGCCAGAGCTGGCTCCGGCAGAGTTCTTTCCTCCTTTGTCCAGTCGTTTCTGGTTGGGCAGTTGCACCCTGCCCGAGACTTTCTGCACCTTCTGGGCTACATGGCACACCTCGGTGTCCGTTGGGCCTGGTTGCACCTGCCCCTCCAATGGGAGCTACCCACCCAGTGGACTCACGCTATGGTCAATTCGACCAACCGATCACTGTAACCCAGAAGATGTGGGACACTCTCCAGTGGTGGACACCCCAGACCGGTTGCAGGAAGAGATCCGGTTTGTCCGCCTCGAGCCGGACGGTCGTTCTCATGACCAGTGCCTCTTTCATGGGCTGGGGAGCCCACATGAGGGGACGAAAGGGCCCACAGGCCCTGGACCCCTGAGGAGTCCCAATGCCACATCAACTTGTTGGAGCTCAGAGCAGTCAGACTGGCATTGTCAGCTTTCACTCCTCAGCTCCAGGGTCAAGTGGTTCAAGTCCAGACAGACAATACCACGAACATGTACTACCTCAACAAACAGGCGGCACACACTCCCGCCTGCTGTGCAAGGCGCTCTGCATCTGGATCCTCGTGAGCCAATTGGAGGCAGATCTCCTAGCCATCCATGTGGCAGGAGCCTTGAACCATCTGGCGGATGCTCTCAGCCGCTTGGGCCAGACATCCCACAGTGGTCTCTCCATCCAGAGGTAGCTTACAGCCTGTTCTTCTGTTGGGGCAAACTGATGGTGGACCTGTTTGCCTACAGGAAAACACCAATCTGAGGCTGTTTCATGCCCGCCCTCCTCAGCAGGGCTCACTGCAGGGGATGACTTCTCAAGGCCGTGGACCCCAGGTGCTCCTCATCTTCCCTCCATTTCCCTTGATCCACAAGGTGCTCCTCAAGGTGAGGAGAGACAAGCGAAGGTGATCCTGGTAGCCCCAGACTGGCTACGCCAGTTCTGGTATCCAGATCTCCTCAGCCTCAGCTGTAGGCCCCGGGCGACTTTGCACATGCCGGACCTGATCTCACTCAATCAGGGAAGGTATTCCATCTGGACCTTCAATCCCTGCACCTCACAGCCTGGTACTCGAGTGGCTAGAGTTCCAGGCTTTGGGTCTTTCCAAGATGTCTACACCATGGTGGAGGTATCCAGAAAGGAATCGACCAGGAGATGTTATGCCTTCAAGTAGAAAAGGTTTTTCATTTGGTATCAGGGTAAGGGCCTGGACCCTTTATCCTGTCCAGTGGCTAACATTCTTGACTACCTTTGGTCTCTTTACAAAGGAGGTCTGCAGTCATCGACCCTTAGGGTGTACCTGTCAGCCATCTCTGCTTACCGGGCATGGGCCGGTCAGCCATCATTGGTGAAGGGACAGTGGTCAGGCGCTTTCAAAGGCCAGATCACATATCCTCTCAGTGCGTGAACCTCCACCTCAGTGGAATCTACTGCTGGTACTGGCAAAGCTCATGAGCAAGCCATTCGAACCAGTGCACAAGTGTGCTTTGTCACACTTGTAGAAGATGGCCTGGTGGCTGTCACAGAAGGACAGGGAGCTCCAGGTGCTTTCAGCGACTCCCTTATCTGGTCTTACACAGGGACAAGGTTGTCCATGCCCCCACCTGAAATCCTCTCTTGAAGGTGGTGTTAGAGTTTCACCTTAACCATGTGTTAACCTGCTGTAAACCACCCTAATTAAACCTCGGAGGCTGAGAACAGGTTTTATACTTTGGACCTGAGGCATGCCTCTCCTACTAAAAGTTCACCAGCTGTTTGTCACCTACGCTGAAGCCACTTCTGGCAGACCTGCAGAAGCGGACTATTGCAGGATGGATTACATCATGCATAGGTCTGTGTTATGAGTTGGCAGGCAAGGAGCCTCCCAGAGGGATAACAGTTCATTCCACCCGCCATACCGCTGCATCTGTGGCTGCTTCCAGGGACATCCCTATCCAGGAAATCTGCCGGGCTGCTACCTGAAGTCAACAAACACCTTCATCACCCACTACCACATTGACCTTGAGTCACGCTGGGATGCTGGTTTTGGGGCCTCAGTTCTCCAATCTCTGTTCCCTAAGTAGGGGGTGTGCACCTTGCCTCCCTCCTCCCAGAGAACTGCTAGAGTCTCCAAGAGTGTGGATGAACAACATATCCACGATCCTAGAAAACAGATTACTCACCTTTAACAGTAGTTCTAGGAGTGGTATATGTTGTTCATCCACACGACCCACCACCTCCCACTGCGGACGCGCACACAACCTGGCTTCCAGCAGGCTAAGATCTGCGCCGTGGGGCGGAGCTAAGGTATATACCACCTGGGTTGGTGGGAGGAGCCAGCTTGAAGACTTCAGGTGATCCTTAAAGGGGAAAGGGACATGCCAATTTGTGTGGATGAACAAACATATACCACTCCTAGAACTACTGTTACAGGTGAGTAACCTGTTTTTCCAGGCCTAAAATTCTCCACATATGAACATCACAAGTTTCCAGCAGAAGGCCATACAGTCTGTCAGGTGTTCTCGTTGCAAAGCCCATGAACTTACATGACGCTCACCTCCCCTCCTAGAACTCTTACCCCTACTTGACTGTGTCCTACCCCACCCCGCTTTTGAAATTCCAGTTTTTGGTTGACAACCTCTCTGGGAGCTCATTGCACCCTGCCACTACTTTCTCTGTGAAGAAGTGTCTCCTGACCAGCTTCATGAACCTTCCACCCGCCAATTTGTAGATATGTCCCCTTGTGTTCTTATTCTTACTGAATCTAAAGAGGTCCCTAAGCTCAGCCTTGTTTATACCTTTGAGGTACTTAAAGGTTTCAGTTGTATCCCTCACTCCTTTCTCTCCTCCTAGCAGTATTTTTGAATTCTCTAACTTTTCTTCATACAAGAGACCATGTTGTCCCTGGATCATCTTTGTAGCAGTTCTCTGCACTGCCTCCAGCTGGTTTCGGTTCGTTATTAGGTAGTGACTCCTCAGTGCTGCACACAACATTCCAGGTATGGATCACCATACATCTGTATAAAGGCAGAATTATCTCTTTCTGATCGTGAATTCCCAGGGCTAGGCAACCCAGAATCCTGTTCACCTTCTGTGCTGCTTTTTTTGTATTGTATGTGTTTCAGATGACTTGTTGCAGCTGTCACCAGATCCTCTCTTCTTTCTCCAACACTGTAACCGTCAAACCCCTAGTTTATATGCAGCCCTGGGGTTCTTGTACCCTATGTGCATAGCCTTGCACTTTTGCATTGAACCACGGTTTGGATTCTCTATACCACCTTTCTAATTTCCATAGGTCTTCTCAGATCCTGGACTCCTTCCTTCATGTCCACCCTCCAACAGAGCTTGGTGTGGTCCACAAAGAGGCAGATTTTGCCCTTCATGTTGCCCCCATTGTTGTTTATGAACACATTAACCTTTACAGTGCCACAGGAGTACATATACTGTGGAACTAATATATTTCACGTTCAAAATATTTAGCGATCCAGCGGGTGGTGGTATATCTCTTTCCTTTCCCCTTTTTCTTTTCATGTAAGCAGTTGTTTACTTATCAACCCGCCCTTATTATTGTCCAGTCTTTCTGCCTATTATGTGCAACACTGTTTGTAACACCTGCCTTACAACTGTATGTTAATGTTGATCTTGTAACTTGTAACTTGAATGTTTAATGTCTCATTCTTCTTGTACCCTTCCCCGGTCGCACCTGGAGATGAGTTAGTCAGCTAGTTTGCTGTGCGTTTGTCTGGTGACTTTTTAAACTTACTGCTTGTCTTTCCGTTTTTCTTTCTGTTTCAGAGCAGGCAATGCAGTTCTCAGTGCAAGCAACCGCGCAAACAAATTGTGACGCCAAGCATGCTGGCTCAGAAAATTACTTAAAAAACAACCCGGGATTTATTAGAGGAGTACATTTATGCCATGCCTTTACACTATGGATTCTATGCGGTTTTTAGCAGGGAGCAACTTGCATGATTAGGGCAGGATGGAAAGGCAGTGCTAAAAAAAAAAACGAAAAAACAAATACTGTACAGAAACTTTAATAAACTTTTTAAATGGTACAGTATGTATGAATGATTGGTTTTAAAGTGGGGTAGATAGGCAACAAAGCATGATCTGTTGAGACAAGCGAAGAAGCATTCCATTTTTTCACTTAAGCATATTTAATTTTCATATTATTTTCGCGGGTTTTGGGATAGTCAGTAATATAGCTAAAATAAAATGAGTGAAATGTGTTTGTTCTACAATACGTTCAGAATCTATATACATTGTCGTCAAACATACTGAGTGCTGAGTTAAACAGCTCAGTTGAGCACCGATCCTTGCAGAACTCTGCTAGTGATCTCCCTCATTCCTGAAAGTTCTTCCCACCCCACCAGCTGGTCTGCCACCCACCTGGTCAATTTTTCACTCACCTAGATCTTCCAACTTTTGATAACTGTCTTATGGGGCCTTATTGAAGTCCACGCACAATATGTTCTACTGCCTGACTATGTTTACCCTCCGTAACTCCAGTTAAGGAAGTTGATTAAAATAATTTGGCATGACGCTCCTGACATTAATCCATGATGGCTGTCATTCTGAGCCCACCTGTTCTCAGAAATGGACCAACCATTCTTAGGATGGTTTCCATCAACATGCCAGCTACTGAAGTCAAGCTGACCAGACTGTAGTTCTCTGGATGATCCTTTCCCTGCTCATGTGCAGGGGCACCACATTAGCAGTCCCCAGTTTTGCGGCACCACCCTGTATACGGTGAGCAGCTGAACAGGTCAGTCGGGGTGGCTGCAAGAACTGCTGCTGTCTCACTCAGTATACTGGGTGCATGCCATCAGGCCCAGGGATTGTTCACCTGAGCCCCTGTAATTGCCTCTTTCATCATCCCTCCATCCCTTCCCCTACTTTCCCAATGGAACTGATCCATCTGTCTCTTTCGTGAAGACAGAAGTGTTCATTGAATACCTCTGAGTTTTCTTTTGTTTTCACCCACTCTGACCCCATTTTCAGTTTCAAAATACCCCTTCATTGACACCCCACCCCACCCAGGTGTATGGGATTGAGCTGCTGCTGTCTACCAGTGCTAGGAGGCTGCAGGGAGACAGTCACTGCTTTTGCTGCTAATCTTTTCTTTCTTCCTTTTTCTCCAGGCCTATGATTCAAGAGAAGATAAAAGTTTTGGGGCTAAGCTGGACTGTCTGAAACCAATTTCTCTCAAACAACAGAATCAACAGACTACTTCTTCAAGGTAACATTTTGGAACTTTAAAGGGACATAGATCTTGTCCTTTCTTTTTTAAATATAATTGGACATTTCAGTCGTGCAAAGTCTGCCTGAGGGAGGCAGTATGCATGTGGCTTAAGGCTCTGAGCTGCAAATCTGGAGACCTGGGTTTGAATCCCACAGCCCCCACTTGCATACTGTGTGACCCTGAGCAAGTCACTTAACTTCCTGTGCTCCTAGGTTGCACCTGTAAACAAGCTTTCAGCTTGTGTGTCTCACCTGGTTAAACAATTGGAATAAAAAGAATAAAAAATAATCCCGTGTATTATTTTGTGTGTGTCTTTTGAAATTGTCCTTCTTTGAGATACTCCTCGTGATGCTGGCAGTCCCGGTTTAGGCACGTGCTTAGGGTGTTGTGGGCCAGCTGATGGGAGGAGGAGCAGGCATGTCACAGGATGTTCTCCTCTGGGGAGGGAGGGAGGATTACAGGCTCTTCTGCAATACCTCTACCAGATTACCACAGTAGCCTCAAATTTATTTTTAGTCTAGTGTCCTGTAGGAATATTATCTGTGCAGGACTATCATGTAAGGAAGTAAAGTAGCCAGTCTCTTCCTGTAATTCTTCACTATTCACATTGAAAGTAACAGCAGAGAGGGTCCCCATTGTGTTAACTGTAGAATGGGTAACTTTACGGAGTGCTGTGCAACTTAGCAGAAGCTCTCATTACCATGTGAGCCTGTGAACTGTTATCAGTAGTTTGTTCTTCTTGGTCAGAGGATTGGTCTAGCATTGAGGAGACTTCTGAGGAGGATTCCGACACCCAACCCTCATCCTCCATGTCCCCCCACTCTTCATCTTGGCTAAGAACTCCAACTCTATTATGCACAGAAAATTCACTTTTCTTCCCTCTGGGTGTAGGGGTTGTGCCTGATCTTGGTCTCTTCTTTCTCCCTTTGGGTCTGACCTCTACAAAATTATCTTGGGGTGGGGAGGAGGTGGCATAGTTACTACCTGTATTGAATATTCTGAGGTATAACCAGGGGCGTAACCATGGGGACGGGCTCGAGAGGATTCCTCCATCTGCTCATACACTATCAGCTGTATTGTCATCTCTTTGCTCATCCGGGGTCGAAATACCAGGAGCAGACTCTTCTTTTGGTGTTGGTGGTGGTGGGAGGCACCTGCTGTACATTATCCGACTGTGTACTAGCCTGCCTCTCTGTTCTGATGCTCTAGATGCAATTTTCTGCTGCACTTTATTTACTAAATCTTCCGGAGACATGCCTGGCCCTTTATTGTGTGAAGCCCAGGGTCATTTGGCAAACAAATGGCCCCTTCGTTCACACAGGTTTTCTGCAAAAAACATTTTTATAATTAGATTCATATGTCCATACTCCATGCAGTGCGCACATTTCATGTTATCACATGCATTACTCAGCTGCGCTCGAGAACCACATTTAAATCAAGACTTGGGTTATCCTGCATAGAACAACATGCCTTTGTCGCACCCCCTCCAAAAAACTGTTGGGTAAATGCATTACACTCTGATCAGACAAACAATTTTACTCTTAACTTCCATCCCCCTGTTCGTATTTGTTCCGCGTCAATAATGGGTTCTGGTCTATCCAGAACCTCACATCTGTGTCCCAGTCAGTACATGATATCCGAAATGTACATACTCTCATTTTGGAACTTTACTGTTATTGTTCTGTGCATTGGTTTAGTGAGGGGGACCACCAAAAATGGCAGCCACAAAGGGGTTGCTTTCAATTTATTATCTGGCGACCAAAGCGATCCAAGTTATGGACCAATTTAAAGCTAACGTCATAGTTGTAGTCTCTCACGTGTATCAATGCATAAATCTCAGAAGAAAGGTATTTCACTTAGTTTTTTAGTAGCATGCGTACCACATATACCCTGTCTGGGGGTGTCTCCAAACCCCCCTTGTAAATGATGTGTACTGCATTTTTCCACGGAGCAGGCTCTCCAGTAGCCTGAAAAAAATCTGAATATGCTCTCTTTTTGCTTTGGTCCCCTGAACGAGATGCATTTCCCACTGTGGCATTTTTGGCACTGTCTTGTTCCCCTTGGGCCCTGGCTGAGCTAGTAGCATCTTTTGGTACAATTTCCTCCAGTGTATACGTTATTCTGGTCAGCAGACTCAGGGCTGGGTACATCATGCTGCTCTGTTTCACTACCCTTTTCATGTACTGTGTTATTCATCCTTTCTGCTTGAGCTGTATCTCCTGTATTATTTCCCTTATAAACAGTATTCTCTCAGTTTTCTACATGGGACTTACCCAAAGAAGTCGAGGGCTCACTCTGTAGCAATCCCCTACTACTCGTTTGAGGCGCTTTCAATATTGTTACTTTGCTCTGGAAGACTCCGCTCCACTGCAAGATATGCACTTCCCTGGGCTTGGTTCTCTTTCTTGTACTCCTCCTGTATCACTGTGCGTCTGGATCAGTGCCATCTGGGATCCAGCTTCCCCTTTGGATCGCACCCATCTTACCTCTGCAATCGCCTTCTGTGGTGACTAAATACTCCATTGCAGTTTGTCAGTGCTCCCTCTTGGTTGTTCCTCGGTCTTACTGGTGACCCTACTGTATATCCAGTGGAAGTTTTTCACATTCTTCAACAGGTATGTCTTGGGTTTTATTTAAGTTGCCTCTTCTGCTCCTCGGTCTGAATTCCTTCCGAATTGTAACAGGCTTTTCCATGCACACCTTCGCTGCAGCTAGTTTTTTTGTCCTCTTCCTCCAATAATGCTAGCAACACAGCCCTGTGTTTTTCATGTTTCTCCATGGAACCCGATGCTGGCATAGTCACTTCTGGAGATCGCAGTTAAAAAACAGAAGCTCCTGCTGTACTTTCTTAACAAGCGATGTCCTCCACACTCCGTATACTTACTGAATCCATATTCATCTCCAAATCCATCTCCTGTTCCTCTTCTGAAAGGGCTGGGGTTTGAACCTCCACCCTGACAACAGCTTCTCCTTCCTCATTCTGTTCAGCAGAGTCCGCCATCTTGGAAGATGGCAGCTCCCCCCTGGCAGAGCAAGGGAATTTCCCCGGTGTCCTGATCAAATGTTTGCCCATTCACTAAACCACCAACAGCTTGATCTAGATCAATATTAGTAATTTCTATATCCCCCCCAAAACAAGACTGAAAACAGGAAATGCTGCATGGCCCTCTTTTCCTGATCAACAAAACAAGTAAAGAAATAAATAAATGCACTAGTCTTGTCCAACAAATCTAGGGAATGGTGCTACCACTGCTACCGAGTAACTTTTGATTGATATGTCACTTGTATTCAGATAACACTGAGGGTCCTGGCCAACAATATTATACTCACCATCTACAGAAACTAATGGGGCAGTGGTCATGCAACCTAAGCATCATGTATTCAGGGATCATTCTCCAAGTGCATACTTTTCTTAAATTCACCTTCTATGACACAAGACAAATCAGGCTGGCTGATGTCCAAAACATTTTTGTAAAAATAGCTTTTACTGAGTAAAACAAATATGAATTTATGAAAAAAAAAATGCCCTCCCATACCAGAGAACCTTTGATACCCAATCTCCCAGCTGCTGTCACCTTTTACATCCCTTTACAATGCCCTACTCCAGCCACTACGCTGCAAAACATCACCAATAACCTTCACCATCTGCCAGCACTGTTCCTTGACAAAAGTAATCCCTCATTAAAGCAGCAGTGCATGATAGCAGTGACGTACTTGACCTATACTTTTCTCATTCTATTTTGGATTTTCCCATATCTCCTGACTTGTATGATGCCCTTCTTTCCCCATTTTGAGTATGATTTAGTACTTTTTTCATATTTGAAATAGTAAAAGGAGCACTCCTTTTAACATGGCTTGGACTAAGATTTCATGAGTATTCTCAGCTGTTTTTGAACACTGTTTGTCCCATAAGAAAAAAATACTCACCTTAGTAATATTGTTTCTTCCAGTGTATTCTTCTATATTCATAACTGTATGCAGTCTGCCTCCTAACTAGAGCTGCCCGAAGAAATGGAACTATATGCAAATGATAGAACCTATCATTGCTCAAGACACATATTCAAACTGCTGCTCTTATCTATTGCAACGTTCCATCAACGTCTCAGATTTCGATAAAGCCTACAAGGCAGAAAAAACACCTAGCTACCTAATATTACCTATAAAATATATAGATACCCACTCATATATATCAAATATAAGCCATAATGGCTATTTAACTACAAAACTAAAACAAATAAGGTATTTTATCTTGGAAACACAGGGTACCCAAAGGACAAGGACTAAATCCTGCCACAGTTAAAAATAAAGTACCCAAGTAGTGTGGACATACTGAATAAGAACCAAGAAAAAATCAGTAGGCATGCAGAGGCTCTGGTTCTGGTAGGGGAGGCAGGGTGGGAGAGTTATGAATATAGAAGAATACACTGGAAGAAACAATATTACTAAGGTGAGTAATGTTTTCTTCTAGCCCCATGTATTCTTCTATATTCACAACTGCATGCAGACTTCAAAGCAGTACCTTTGGAGGTGGGCAGAGAACCTATTTAGGAAAAAGGCTCTGCAGGACTGCTGTTCCAAATCTAGCATCACTTCTGGACTGTATGTCCAGGCTGTAATGCTTAGTGAAAGTTTGTACTGTCCTCCACATGGCAGCTTTGCATATGTCCAGTAGGGGGACATCCCTTGGAGCTGCTATGGAAGCAGCTGTTCCCCTAGTTAAATGGGTCCGAAGTCCTAATGGGGCCTGTTTTCTTGCTTTTGCATAGCAAAACTGTATATAACTGACTATCCAGTGGGAGACTGACCTCTTGGTAGCTGGTGCACCTTTTTTCACAGCCCCATAGGTGAGGAATAATTGTTGCTTATCCCCCCTATGATCTTTAGTGTGAAATATATAATAGCTCAGGGCTCTCTTCACATCAAGACTGTGAAGTCTACGTTCACCTGAGCTACAATGCTCAGTGAAAAACACTGGCAGTGTTATGGATTGATTTAAATGAAAATCTGATACCACCTTGGGAAGGAATTTTCTGTTTGCTCCAAGTACAACCTTATCATTGTGAAAGGACAGATAATCCTTTTCACACACAGGGCTTGAAGCCAGCTTATCTTTTCAGCAGAAGTGGTAGCCACCAAAATACAGTTTTCCATGTCACACACTGGAGGTGAGCTGAAGACATGGGTTCAAAGGTGGCCCCATAAGTTGAGCAATAGAAATGTTCAAGTCCCACCCTGGAACAGGCTCCTTGATGGGTAGGTATATGTGACACAGACCTTTGAAAACCTCTTGAAAATAGTATCAGCTGCTATAGAGGGGTCCTACCCACAGAAATGTGGCAGAGACAGAGGCCAAATGAACTTTTAGGAAGTATGCTTAAGGCCCTGATCATGCAAGAAAGTGAGATACTTAAGGAGAGTTGGGATCCCTGCTGAAACAGGTGTAATGCTATGTAAGCTACACCAGGATACAAACCTTTTCCACTTAGCTGAATAGGTTTTCTATACCCTTTCAGTATATGCAATACTGCTTGACAGAGATTTAGGTTTGCAAATTCTCTGTCTTCACGAGCCAAGCTTTGAGACTGAGGGAGCCGAGGATGGGATACCCTATTTTCTCTTGGTGGGAGGTCAACAGGTTGTGCCTCCGAGGGAGATGTATTGGTTTGGATACTGACATGGATAACAGGAGGCGGGTACCAATGCTGTCTGGGCCAGTTTGGGGTGATCAGGATCACAGAAGCAGGCTGAGACCTGAGTTTGATCAGGACTCGGAGGATGAGAGGGAAGGGAGGAAAAGCATACAGTTTTTCTCCCCGACCAATCTGGTGCCATGGCATCCACTGGAATTGTGCCCCTGGCTGGAGGCCAGCAACAAAACAGAGGCGGTTTGTGGGTCTCTTGAGAGTACCCCACCTTCTGAACACTGAGTTCAGTATCTGTCTGTCCAGTGACCACTTGTGGTGACCCTGATGATTCTGCTGAGGGCATCTGCCAGAATATTGTCTTTTCCTGGGACATGAAAGGCTTGCAGGGAGGCCTTTAAGGAATAGGCCAGATCCCACAATTGCATGGCCTCTGCGCACAGAGGATCTGATCTGGTGCCACCCTGCTTGTTTATGTAATACATTGCTGTGGTATTATTTGTTCTTACCTGTACCACCATGCCTTGCACCAGATGAGAAAATGCCCTTAGAGCTAGTAGTACTGCTCGCAGCTCTAAGAGATTTATGTGAAGAAGAGATTCTGCATTGGACCAAGTCCCATGATGGTGTGCTCTCCCATGTGAGCACCCCATCCCAGTAGAGAGGCATCCGTTGTTAAGATGAGGGAGTGGTCTTCCCTCTGGAAAGGGACCCCTTGCCTTAAGTTGTCTGAATTTTTCCACCACTGTAAGGCTTGAATAACAGCCTCTGTTACTGGAACCATTTTTTACATTTTGTCTCTTTTCTGTGACCAGTGAAACATGAGGTGAGACTGTAAATTTCTCATCCTGTACCTTGCCCCTAAGACTGTACCTGTTGCTGCAGCTATGTGACCCAGAATCTGCAGAAAGTGTCTTGCTAGGCATGGCTGGTGTAGTCTGAATGAAACAGCCAGATCGAAAATACTTTTTACCCTGTCCTGAGGGAGGAAGGTCTTTTCCTGGATTGTATCCAGTTCTGCCTCTATGAATTGTAACACCTGAACAGGGGTAAGAATAGATTTCTCCTGATTTATCAGGAATTCTAGAGACTGCAGTAGATGCATTGCTGACTGCAGGTGCTCTGAGACCTGACTGCTGTGAGACTTGCCACAATCAACCAGTCGTCCAGATGAGGGAAGACTAAAATACCTAACCTTCTTAGGTGTGCCACTACTACAGCCAGGCACTTTGTAAACACCCTGGACGCTGAGGTTAGTCCAAGGGAAGGGATGTGAACTGGAAATGACCTGAGAGGAGTCGAACCTGAGGTATTTCCTGTGGGACTGCTTTACTGGATGTGAAAATAGGCATCCTTTAAATCCAAGCTGCCAGACAGTCTCCCTGCTGGATAACTGGTAGTATGGAAGCAGGGTGACCATCCTGAATTTTAGTTTCGCCAGATATTTGTTGAGAGATCTGAGATCCAGAATGGGTCGCCACTCCCCATTTTTCTCTTTGGTCAGAACATAACGAGAATAAAACCCCTTCCCCTGTGGTGCACTGGCACAGGCTCCACTGCCTTCATGTGAAGCAATTTCTGTACCTCCTTCTGCAACAGCTTTCCCTCCATGAGGGAGGCTGGTCTGAAAATTCTTGATTTTAGAGGAGGAAGGGATCTGAAACAAAGGGACAATCCCTGACTTACCAACTCCAGAACCCACTTGTCTGTGGTGATTGACGCCCATGTCTGGAGGGAGGAAGTAAGTCAGTCTACCACCTACTGGTACTGGGGAGGCGACCCTGACCGACTGGTCAGGGATTTTGTTTTGGGGGTGCCTGAGCTTGAGCAGAGTGGAAGCCCCTTCTGGAACCCCTCCTGCCCCTAGATCTGAAATACCCAGTCTGCTGTGGGTAGGGCTGTTGCTGAAAATCAGCTTGGCCCCGGTAAAAGGGCATCCCATTAGAGGACCTACGTCTGCCTCCCCTTCCATAAGGCCTGTATAAGGGAGAAGGCCTGTCCCTAGAGGAGTTACTTTTGTAGGTGGCCATGTATTCATCCACCTTCTTCATGTAATCCTCAGTGTGTTTGCCAAACAGGGAATTATTTTCCACAGGAAAGTCCATGGCCTTAGTCTGGGTATCCTGGGTTAAATTAGTAGCTCTAAGCCATGCCAGTCTTCGCAGAGCTACCATCAGAGCCATCCATCTGGCAGCACTGTCATTAGCATCAGCTGTCATCTGGAACTGCGTAGCTTCCAGACCAAATCTAGATATCTCTGCTAGGTCATCAGAGAGGGGCGAGGGAGCCTTCTTTGACATAGCCAATATTGATTGCCACAGTGTCTTTTGATACTGTGCTGCATATGCCTGGTAATTAGCTTGCCTCACACCTAAGGAGGCAGCTAAATACCCCTTCTTAGATATACCGTCTATTTTTCGGGAATCCTTCTCAGGAGGGTGGGAGGAGAGAGGGACCCTCACCTTCTCACAGGCTGCCTGTTGGACTATGCTTTGGTGGTCAGGGTGAGAGTATAAAATTCAGCCCCTTCCCTGTCCAACTGATATTTTTTTATCAGACTTCCTATCCAGGGAGGAATAGTGTTAGCAGTCTGTAGAATCTTTAGCAAGTCTTTCTTAAAAACATGTTAATTGGCAGGAATATCTTTTTGTGGGTGTTAAGCCCATCATCTCCATGTACTCGCCTCTTCCTCATCATCAATGACCTCTGTAGTAGCCAAGTTCAGAGCATCCACTATTTTTCTAACAAAAGAAAATGTGATGAAAATCCTCTGGCCTAGGAGGAGAACCAAACTCCTGCTCAGGAGAAATTTCAGGTTCTATAGGTTCATCTTGCTCAGGCTCCTTCTCCCCATAATCATCAAATTCAGGCTCCTGAGACTCAGGAGGAACAGCTGGAGTTGGAGCCCTTGGAGGAGTTGGCTGAACAGGCAGAGACCGTGTAAGGCCTGCATAATTTTCATACCCTGGGCTATCTCCTCTGCAGATGGCAGGCTGTGAGGCACAGTAGTAACCCCTGAGGTGCAGAAGCCTGGGGTTCTATGTGCTTAGTTTTCTTGGTCTTTTAGAGGGCGGAGGTCAGTCGGACCACTCCCTTTAAACTGCCAGAAGCACCCTTATCATGGGTGGTAACAGATGGCATAGCGGTTTCACCCGCATGTTTAGAAGGCTGGTTAGAGCCTGATGGGCCAGTGTCCACTCTTTTCTTAAACCTTTCCAATCTTTTTTCAATTGTTTTTTGAGGAAAGGACTTGCAAATATCACAGTCTGCTGAGAAATGATCAGACCCCAAGCAGACCAAGTATAAATCGTGTTTGTCAGCTTTTGCAAACACTTCCCCACACTTCAGGCAATTTTTAAAACCTGGGAGACCAGTCTTTTTCTTTGGTTTTTCTTGTAACTCCATTTCCAGGAGAAAAACCCACAACCATTTACTAGTATTCAAACTAACAGTTTTCTCTTTTTTTTTTTTTTTTTTGTCAGTTCAGAAACCAGTTAAGGTTCTGATAAAGAACCGATGAATTCTGAAATCGAACCGGGTCCGCGGTTCACAGAAAAGTACAGTTACGTAAGAACTTACCGTAACAGTAGATCTTCGAGAACAGCTCTTGCAGCAGGTTACACCATTAGGACCGAAGCCTCCAGGCGCCAGGACCCATGAAAAATTCTAGCTAGCTAACTACAAGCGGACTATCACGTCGGTCCCACCTACCGACGCCAGGCGGGTGGCTGCAAGGGGGCGGTCCCGCCCAGATTCTCCAGTTCTCCACCGGAGACTTCTTGCCGAGGCTGACATCAAAATGGGAGACCTAGGATTCGCCAGAAGACAGAAAGATAACAATTCCTGCTCAGAAAGACTGAGCCATGCTTCCTCCACGGGGAAGGTGGGAAGGTACTGCTGCAAGAGCTGTTCTCGAAGATCTACTGTTACGGTAAGTTCTTACGTAACTGTACTATCTTACTGAGACACAGCTCTTGCAGCAGGTTACACCATTGGACTGATTCCCAAGCAGTAAGCTTGTCAGAAAATCCGGGAGGAGGAAAATAAAGGATAAAACCAGGTCCTGAACCTAGGACAGGAGACCCTGAATGACCAAACCAAAACCAGCCCTTCGCCGAGAGAAGCGTGTCCAAAGCTATAATGCCTGATAAAGGTATGCACAGAACTCCAAGTGGCTGCAGCGCATATAGCAGAAGTGGAAACATTTTTGAGCTGCAAAGGAAGTAGCCACCCTCTAGTGGAATGACCCGGACTGTACCCGAAGGGGCTTTTGTTTGATACCATAACAGTGAGAAATACACTGGACAAGCCAGCGAGAAAAGGACTGTTTGGATACTGATTGGCCCATCATTCTCTCAGAGAAGGAAATGAAAAGCTGCTCAGAACTACGAAAGGACTGAGTTCTGTTGAGGTAAAACCTCAGGCTGCGGTGAACATCCAGGGTATGGAGCAGAGCCTCTCCTCTATTAGAGTAGTTCGGGAAGTAGACCGGAAGGTCGATATCCTGGTTCAGAGTGAGTGAAGAAACCACCTTAGGCAAGAATTTAGGGTTCGTCCTCAGGGATACTCTGTCCCGGTGGAAAACTAAATAAGGCTCTTTGCACATGAGAGCGTGAAGTTCAGAAATTCTTCTTGCCGAGGTAACAGCAACTAAAAACAACGTTTTCCACGACAGAAAACGTAGCTCGCAATCCGCGGCAGGTTCAAAGGGGGAAGCGTGAGCTGTTCAAGGACAAAAAGCAAATCCCATGGAGGCACAGGGTCTCTAATAGGAGGCCTAAGGTGCAACACTCCCCTAAGAAATTCCCGAGAGGCGTCCACCTGAGCCACTGTACGATTTCCCACCGGGAGGTGGTAAGCCGAAATGGCACAGAGGTGCACTTTAATAGAGGAGTAGGCTAGACCCGAATGAAAGAGGGAGAGCAAATATTCTAATATTACTCCCACAGGACAACCTAAAGGGGAAAGGTCGCGTGCTCGCGACCATACACAAAAACGGCGCCATTTCATGGCGTACGTCGCATGCGTTGCCGGCTTTCTGGCGCAGAAAGGACTTCTGCAACCTCTTGCGAGACCCTGTGGCGCAAAATGGCTATGTCTCTAGGAGCCAAGCATGCAGGTTCAAGGAACGTAGGTCCGGGTGGACAAGTGAACCCTTCTCCTGAGACAGTAAGTGGGAGCTGAGCGGCAACGGGAGCGGGGTTCCGAGATAGTTGAATCAACAAAGGGAACCAAATCTGTCTGGGCCAAAATGGGGCCACTAGGATCATTATTGCGTGCTCCCTGCGCAGTTTGAGAAGAACTCTCTGGATCAACGGGAAAGGAGGGAAAGCGTAGAGGAATCTGTTGGCCCAGGAGAGGGATAACGCGTCTCGCCAGAAAACACCAGGCCCTGGATCTAGCGAGCAAAAATTGGGCAGTTTTAGTTGGATGGGGAGGCGAACAAGTCTAGATCTGGAGTTTCCATCGAAGAAACAGATCTCTGCTACCTCTTGAAGGAGTTCCATTCGTGGACTCTGGCCTGAGAACGACTCAGGCCGTCTGCAACCTGTTGTCCACTCCGGGAGCGTGCACAGTGATCAGATTCGCGCCGTGTCTGATTACCCAATCCCACACTCTCATGGCCTCCTGCAAAGGGGTAGAGTAAGCGCCTTGTTTGTTGAGGTAATACATCACCGCCGTGTTGTCTGTCTGAAGTAGAAGAGTACCGGTGGGATAACTGACTGAAAGGCCTGCAGGGCATAGAGGACCGCCTCATTTCCAGCACGTTGATGTGAAGGTGAGCTTCCATCTGGGTCCACGTACCTGGGACTTTACCCGTCCAGGTGTGCCCCCACCCAAGACCGGGCGTCTGTGGTGAGGGTGACCTCGAGGGGGCGCAAAGAACGGGCGCCTGATGAGAGCGACCTGGGGCTAGCCACCACTGCCAGTCTTGAATCACTGGATTCGTGAGTCTGACCGGATGCTGCAAGTGGTCTTGCCTTTGGTCCCATTGCACTTTGAGCATCCACTGAGTAATGCGCATGTGGAGTCTTGCGAAAGGGACAGTAGGAATGGCCGCAGCCATGTGTCCGAGCAAGCAAAGGACCGACCTGGCAGGTACAACCTTGCTTAATGATAGGTCCCTTATGAGGGATCTGATGCGCTCCGCTCTGTCGGCCGGAAGAAAGGCTCTTCCCCGAACAGTGTCCAGAACTGCTCCTATGAACTGCAGTTTCTGCGACGGTACCAGGAGAGACTTCTCGTAATTTATGAGGATGCCCAGGGATCGGAACAGATCCTGGGTGCTTCTGATTGCAAGAAGCAACGCCTCTCTGGAGGCGGCCATGAGAAGCCAGTCGTCCAGGTACGGGAACACGTAGTGGCCCTGTCTCCTCAGAGACGCTGCCACGACTGCCATGCACTTGGTAAAGACCCTTGGTGCGGAAGACAGTCCGAAAGGAAGGGCTCGGAACTGAAGGTGGTGGTCGAGAAACCCGAAGCGCAGGAACCTCCTGTGCGTCTGAGCCATAGGGATGTGCAGGTAGGCATCCTGCATGTCTAGGGACGCTAAAAAGGCGTCCTGTTTGAGCATGGGGATAAGACCCGGAAGGGTCACCATGCGGAATCTCTTGTAAGTGACCGACACATTGAGGTCGCTGAGGTCCAAGATTGGACGGAGGTCCCCTGTTTTCTTGGGAACCAGGAAGAAGTGGGAATAGTATCCTAGTCCTCTCTGGTTCTCTGGGGACGTACTCTATCGCCCCTTTCGTAGTAGCGAGTACTTCTTACCAGATCAGGCTTTGTGCTGACCCTGATACCGGAGAGCAAAGGAGGCCTCGAGGGTGGCTTTCCTGCGAATTCTATAAAGTGGCCTAGACTGACCAACTGAAGAACCCACCTGTCGGTGGTAATGGCCTGCCATCCCGGCAGGAAGTTCGCAATGCGACCCCCGACTATAAACTCCCGCTGATCCTGAGGGGCGGGGGCCGGAAAGGAGTCAGGCTGTGGCGGCAGATGGACCCGCTGGCTGGGCCTGCCTAGGAGAACGCTGGCCTCGGCTGGCGGGGTGTTTGCCCTGGGCTCTACGAAACCGGAGCCCTCTGAGGTGCAGCGGAGTGGGTCTGTTGCCTTCATGTCCACAAGAGAAAACGGCTTTGGTTCCTACGAAGGAACCAAGCTTAGGTCGGCATACGGCCTGAACCGACCTTTACCGCCTTCCCGCCTCTTGGAGTTTGGTAAGGATCTTTTCTGTAGGATTACCAAACAGTACTTCTCCTCAAAAGGGCGTCCAAGATGTTCTTTGACGTCGGGGTAAACCGGAGACGCGGCAACCAAGAGTGTCTCCGGAGGCAAACGCCAGAAGCTGCTGCTCGGGTCAAGGAGTCCGCTGGAGTCACACGCTGCTCTTAGCACTTGGGTCCCCACGTCTGAACCCGTACGGAGGAGCTGAAGCATCTCCTCCTTCTGCTCACCTTCGGGCATCTTTTCAGCCGCTTCCAGACCCTGTTCCCACAAAGCGTTCTGGAACTGAACCATGTGGGTTAAATAGTTCAGGGATCTGATGGCGCAGGTAGCGGAAGCATACGTGCGCCTACCCAATGCGTCCAGTTGTTTGGACTCTGGGTCCGGTGGCAGGGTGCTCAAATGTTGTGGCCTCTGTGACCGGTCATGTGAGGCTGTGATGACCAGAGAATCGGCCTGAGGATGCTGCGCAAGTACTGGTCATCCTTAGGAGCCTGTACATGTTATCAGTCAGGTCTCGCCGGAGCGAGTGTGGACGCTTCCACGCAGCCTGGTGACGCCCACGAAAGTAGTCAACCAAGGGTGGTACCACCACAGGCTTGGGGTCCTTTTGCCGAAGATATTTGGCAAGTCGTACTCTTTCGGGGTCTAAGTCTTCAGCATCCCATCCCATGTTCTCTTGTATATGTCTCATAATATCAAGGAACGAGGGATCATCCGGAGGAGATCTAGGCATCTCACGTGGGTCCGGAGAAGGGATGGAGAGTGGAGATGGGGATCTAGAGGTGGAGTAGTCTGATCCCGTGTCCTCCGTTGAAGGCGAACGTCGGCGTCTCCTGGGTCTCTTGGGGCTGGGTGATCCAGAAGAGGATTTCGACGGAGGTCTCCGTTTATCAGGTCTCCCCCTGGGAGGGGTTCTAGGCTCCCGGGGAGGAGGAACACGGCCTGCCGACCCCGATGGCGAGGGGGGCAGGAACCGGAGGAGGAGGAGGAGGGGGGGAACCATGTCTTTTTTAATGGTATCCCACCAGTAGGTGAACAGATCTTTCACCTCCACTAGAGAGAGGCCCGACGACGGCCCGGGTGCCGGTGGGCGGTCGTCGGGTCCCGGCGTCGGCTCCACAGGGGGCTCTGGTAATGGCGAGGGTTCCCTGGGAGTACCGACGGGACCGGGGTCGCCCGTCTGGTCCTCGGGCTGCTCTAGGTCCTCCTCCGATAGAGGCTCCTGACCGATGTTGGTCGGAGGCAACAGGGCCTTCTTCTTTCAGGAGGGGCGGGCGTCCCCTCACCGGCGTCCGCTGGGATGTAATGGCCGGCGCCGCCGTCACGACGGCGGCTCCAGGGAAGAAGGGCGACGGCTGACGGCTGTCGAGCCGCGCTGGGCTACAGGCCTTTTAAAGGCGTGAGCTCCAGCGCTCATGTGGAGGCACCGACGAAGACCTGACGTCGGGTACCGAGGAGCGGGAACCCGACTTGCGGTGGTGATGGTGTCGTTCCCCGGACTTCGCCAAGGCCCTGGAAGGGAGGAAGGCCTGGCGGATTTCTCCTGAGATGAAGGTTTCTTGATTGCAGCGGGAGATTTGAACCGAACTACGGGACTCGAACCCCTGGAAGGGACCTGGAAGGGCCTTCTCCCTTCTCTTCTCCGCGTGCTTGGACCCTGGAGCTTTCCCCTTGGAGGACATGGTCTTCAGTTGTTCCTCCAGAAGACGCCTGCAAAGCCTTCTGGCCTGGATCCGGTGCGGCTGTTGAACCCTTGGCAAGAAGGACAGGCCCGGGTATCGTGGTCTGGGCCTAGGCACCAGACGCAGGCCGTGTGGGGGTCCTTGAACGGGATCTGCTTTCCACAAGCGCACTTCGATGGATGGTCAAGATCTTGCTTGAAGATTCTGAAGATTTTCGAAAATTTTATCGAAAAAAGAACTATTCACGCGTCGCGCGCTAGACTGGTAACCGAAGGGCTCAGTGAAGCTAAGTCGACGGCGGAAAAGAACTGGGGAATCTGACCGCCCCTTTTGTACCACGCCTGACGCTTGAGAGGCGGACCGGACGTCAGGTCCCCGTAGTTGAAGTAGCTAGGAATTTTCCCGGGGTCCCGGCCTGGCGGCTTCGGTCCTAATGGTGTAACCTGTTGCAAGAGCTGTGTCTCGAAGTAAGATCTGGGGTATCAGTTCAAAAGAACCGACCGCACGGTTCCCCAAAAAAACAAATAAAGTTAGAAATAAGAATTAAATACTAAATAAACTAAGATAATGGCGAAAATACGCTGAAACTAACTAAAAATGTCCTGGTTCCTCAACAGTTATACCGAACCATGAGGAACCGAGAAACACAACAAATTTTAACCGTAAATAAAATTAAACTAGTTAAAAATATAAAAGGAACTAAACTATAACAAACGACAAAGGCAGCAGTTCAAATAACGGCAAAATATACTTATTTAAACTGGGAACTACTTGAACAGTTGAGAGGGAGATCTCCAGGAGTCTGACTTGTCAGGCGGAGAAAGAAATCTGAGATGTTGATGGAACATTGCAATAGATAAGGGCAGCAGTTTGAATATGTGTCTCGAGCAATGATAAGTTCTATCATTTGCATATAGTTCCATTTCTCCGGGCAGCTCTACTTAAGAGGCAGACTGCATACAGTTATGAATACAGAAGAATACATGGGGCTAGAAGAAAAAAAATACCACAGTAATATTGTTTTCTTTCAAGGTATCCTTCAGTATGCTTGACTAATGCAGTATGCCAGCTAGGTTCAGCTGCCCCGTAAGTGAAGTCAATGCTAATGATTTGTGGCATCAGCCAATCAGAAAGCAGGAGACGGAGTGCTGCCTGTAGCTTGAGGAGGTGGTCAGTCAGATTCATTTTGAAGCTAAAGGGGCAAAAGGCCCCAACATTCTGTCCTATGCAAAAAAACAAAAATTATGGAAAAAGACAAGTATAACATTTATGGAACATCTATAACTGTGAAAACTCTGCAAATGAATGCAAACAGTTAAAATCTGGCCAAAAGTATGGACTGCAGAACTACTCTCGGTTAGGTTATGAGGGGACGCTAGGTGGGAGGTCAAGCATGCTGAAGGATATCTTGGAGGAAACAATATTACTTTGCCAAGTAATTTTTCCTCTCATCTGGAAATCCTTCAGTATACTTGACTAATGCAGACTACAAAGCAGTGCAGTTGGGAGGAGGGTACAGAACCTACTTTGTAAAGAGGTTCTGCAGCACTGCTGTGCCAAATTTGGCATCCGACCTGGACTGCACATCCAAACAATAGTGCTTTGTGAAGGTGTGTACAGTCTTCCAGGTAGCTACTTTGCTGATATCCATCAAAAGGATGTCCCCTGTGGCTACCACTGAAGCTGCAGTACCCCTAGTGGAGTGGGCCTTGAGGTGGCTGCTTGCCAGCCTCAGTGTATCAAACCTAAATGCAAGAGATTATTCAATGAGAGATATTCCTCTTAGAGACTGGCCTGCCCTTGCCTAGCTCACCACAGGTGAAGAAGAGCTGGGTATGGGAGGTCCTGAGCTGCTTAGTGTGCTCCAGGTAGCAGATCAGTGCCCTACCATTTGCAGAAACATGGTTTTGATTAGCAGTGCAAGAAGGAAGATGTCACTGTCCAGCTTAGCTTGTTTATTCAAAGGGGTTTTCGGCTTCCATTGGTTATGGCAGATTGGCATAGGGTATGCACTTCTGCTTACACTGTGATATACCTGAAAAAGAGGCTTATAGGCCTCAAAAGCTTGTATTTGTAACTTTTCATAGCCACCTAAGAGAAGTATTATCTTTATCTTTACCCAGCAAAAAGATGTGTTTCGTTTCTCCCCTGCTTTGTGTGGACTAACACAGCACAACCCTACCTTGATCTGAAAAATGGAAGATACCTCCATTCTGCCGTAGTCACTAGAAGCTGAAAAACTTTTGAAGAAGCAAGCTAAACTGGAACAGACATACTCTTTCTCACACTGCTAATGAAAACCCAGCGTCTACAAATCACAAGCACTACAGCCTACTTTGTATCATACCAGAAGAAGAGGCTTATAGGCCTTGAAGGCTTGTGTTTAACTTTTTGTTAGCCTAATGAAGGTATTACCCTTTATCCAGCAAAAAGATTATTTTTGTTCCTCTCCTGCTTTTGTGTGGGCTACTATGGCACAGCCCTACCTTGATCTATAATTACCCGAAATCAGCAACCTTTTGTAAATATTTTGTTTCTCTTGGTGCAACTGTAAAGCCTACAATTAACACCATTTTTGTTGATCACATTAGTTAAACAGATGCATTTCGTAGCATTCAATATAACACTGTCTACCAAGACAGACTACCATAAAACTGTACAGTTCAGTTTTATTAAACATAAGCATCAACTATGTTTTTCTACATTTTTTAATATGCTTGGAAATTTTGGCACATGTGAAGCACAGTATGTTTAATGCAGCGTGTACTGAATTCTGAAATAACTTATTTTTCCCCCTCATTTAGGGTCTCTTGTTAGTGCTGCCTTTCTCTTGTCCGATATTCATTTTTTAATTACTTAGTTCCAAAACCTAGTGAAATCAATTGAGCAGCAACTCTGTATGAAACGCTTCAGTCTAGTTAATTTTTTTATTTATTTAATTTGTTTACCGGGTTGGAGCACTGGACCAAGGGTCCTTTTTCAGACTCGACCCGAGCTGAAACAAATTACAATAAACACTTACACAACTTTGGGGGTTCACACTGTAACTTGCGTGCACATACCCAGGAGCGTAAAATTCAATCAAGCAGAAGAGACTCCACTCAGTGGAGTGCGGGTCAGCATCATACAATGTACGACCGTAGTCTCCAACTTATACAAACTTTTATTAATGTGTATCAATGGCAATAACAAATGCAGTGAGTGTAGAGAGTTTGTAGCTCACCCAGAAACAGAGTTTGTTTACAGCATAGTCCGACAGAACACCAGGTTTCAGATATAATCCTCTATCTCAAAGGCCAGTGTGCTGAACATAGTATCACTATTTAAAACTTCACAGTAACCATGCAGCCCAGAAAAAAAGAAATCTAAAGAACCCGCTCACTGGACAAGCTGGCCCAGTGTCACGGTGGTCTAGCTACGCGCTTACGTATCGACGATCACAGTCAGCATCAGAGTATTATATCTGAAACCTGGTTCTTGTGCTTGATACAATAAAACACTGTCATTAAACAGTTTACAACAGATCAACCATTACAAAAATTACATTGACATTGAGTATGAAGATATTGCTTAAGCGCTTTTTAGAAACAAAGCGGAATTTGCTAAGAGAATTTTGTAAATTATTCAGATAGCGAGAGCTGCAATTAAATATAAGTGCCCCAGCTTTGGTTTATGAAATTTCATTTGGAGAAGGACACCATGTGATGAACACAAATCTTAGCGGTGTCCTTTCAGAAATCAAACCCAACAGAGCAAAGGGACCAGGAGAAAAAAAAGCTTTAAAAACTTGACAACCAAGGGCCGCAATGGCTCAGTGGTAGCTATGCGCTACACATCGGCAACCAGAATCGGGGTCAGCCTGGATCATAAGTGGGTCAGATGGCCAGACTGAGGTGCTCCTGATGGGAGCATGAGCCAGCTGGAAAGGGAGACGGACTGGACCTAGTGCTGCAGAGGCTCCTCGCGGTGAGCCAGGGAGTTTGCTCCCTTGTGACGGGTGGCATATGCCCAGTGTGCGCTACAGCGTCTGAGGCAGCCAGATTCTATGCTAGACGTCTGAGGTGAAGGGCAGAACCAAGGGGAGAAAACAGGAAAAACCCATATGCACAGCTGCTGAGAGTGACAGCCTCTGCCATCATCAGGTCCAGCACTGCGCAGATCCCCACCGGCTTGACGATGGGGGGAGTGGCGATAGGATTGGAGACTGACAGGGGGCCAGATGGTAGGAGTAGGTGACGGTTGGGGCCAAAAAGCTATATGGAAGTAAACAAACAAAAAACTTGACAAGCCAAAAATAATTTTCAGAGTTGGGGACAACCAACCTAACTCAGAATACAACAAACAGCAATGGGTACACTGTGAGGCCCAAAACTAAATGACAAATATTATAACAAAGAAATGACAAATTATTACTGCTTCTTCACACCCAAATGAAAAAAAGTAGCATAAAGTCACAATGTGTTAACCAGAAGCCAACTGTGATAGCTTTATGAGATTAAAGTGAAAAATGCACCAGCTTCTGGTTAATGCTGTGACACAGTTTTCACAGAACTGAAAATGTGAAAATGTTAGTTCCAGATCAGGAAAAACACCCAGATATTTAAATTGGGTAACCTGCTCAATTTCATGTCTGGAGTTATCAGGTAACCTAAAAGAAAGACCTCCAACTAAGCATAGCCCTAGTACAGTATTCCAGCCAACTGATGTTGCTGGGTTCTGGGACTCTGAATTAAAAAATGAATACAGTACTGAGTGGGAAAACAGCAGTGTTACTAAAGAATCATAAATTAGGAGATAATAGGATATCTTTTTATCATCCTTTTGGCCCCCCTCCCCCCAATCATCAGTGCGGCCCACCTCTGCTCAGCTACCCTCCAGCACCATTCTTCCCTTTTCTGACACTTAGCATAACATCCAGGTGATAGCCAATGTAGTTCTTGCATCTGGGGTGGGCGCTGTCCAGGGGCTGTACAGCGGCTACAGTTCTGGTCTGTCTTGTGTGGGGGGCAGTGCTGCCACTTAAGTTGGCAGGGCCCAAAGGGTGCCAGCTTTATGCTGCATACTGCCAGGGCTTTCCCTCCATAGCTGCTTACCTGGAGGTCAGCATAAAAGGTCGTCAGTGGGCATGCGTGACATCCTCACGGTGTGGCAGCTGGCCTCTCTGCCACTCTGACTGCACTGCCAACTGTGGTAATCTGGGTAGAGGTATTGCAGAAGAGCCTGTAATCCTCCCTCCCTCCCCAGAGGAGAACATCCTGTGACATGCCTGCTCCTCCTCCCATCAGCTGGCCCACAACACCCTAAGCACGTGCCTAAACCGGGACTGCCAGCATCACGAGGAGTATCTCAAAAGAGGACGATTTCAAAAGACACACACAAAATAATACACGGGGGGTATTTTTTTTATTCTTTTTTATTCCAATTGTTTAACCAGGTGAGACACACGAAGCTGAAAGCTTGTTTACAGGTGCAACCTAGGAGCACAGGGAAGTTAAGTGACTTGCTCAGGGTCACACAGTATGCAAGTGGGGGCTGTGGGATTCAAACCCAGGTCTCCAGATTTGCAGCTCAGAGCCTTAAGCCACTGCATACTGCCTCCCTCAGGCAGACTTTGCACGACTGAAATGTCCAATTATATTTAAAAAAGAAAGGACAAGATCTATGTCCCTTTAAAGTTCCAAAATGTTACCTTGAAGAAGTAGTCTGTTGATTCTGTTGTTTGAGAGAAATTGGTTTCAGACAGTCCAGCTTGGCCCAAAACTTTTATCTTCTCTTGAATCATAGGCCTGGAGAAAAAAGGAAGAAAGAAAAAGATTAGCAGCAAAAGCAGTGACTGTCTCCCTGCAGCCTCCTAGCACTGGTAGACAGCAGCAGCTCAATCCCATACACCTGGAGTGGGGTGGGGTGTCAATGAAGGGGGTATTTTGAAACTGAAAATGGGGTCAGAGTGGGTAGAAAACAAAAAAGAAAACTCAGAGGTATTCAATGAACACTTCTGTCTTCACGAAAGAGACAGATGGATCAGTTCCATTGGGAAAGTAGGGGGAAGGGATGGAGGGATGATGAAAGAGGCAATTACAGGGGCTCAAGGTGAACAATCCCCTGGGCCTGATGGCATGCACCCCAGTATACTGAGTGAGACAGCAGCAGTTCTTGCAGCCACCCCCGACTGACCTGTTCAGCTGCTCACCGTATACAGGAGTGGTGCCGCAAAAACTGGGGGACTGCTAATGTGGTGCCCCTGCACATGAGCAGGGAAAGGGATCATCCAGAGAACTACAGTCTGGTCAGCTTGACTTCAGTAGCTGGCATGTTGATGGAAACCATCCTAAGAATGGTTGGTCCATTTCTGGAGACAGGTGGGCTCCAGAATGACAGCCATCATGGATTAATGTCAGGAACGTCATGCCAAATTATTTTAATCAACTTCCTTAACTGGGTTACGAAGGGGGTAAACATAGTCAGGCTGTAGACATATTGTACGTGGACTTCAATAAGGCCCCCATAAGACAGTTATCAAAAAGTTGGAAGATCTAGGGTGAGTGAAAAATTGACCAGGTGGGTGGCAGACCAGCTGGTGGGGGTGGGAAGAACTTTCAGGAATGAGGGAGATCACTAGCAGAGTTCTGCAAGGATCGGTGCTCAAACTGAGCTGTTTAACTCAGCACTCAGTATGTTTGAGCGACAATGTATATAGATTCTGAACGTATTGTAGAACAAACACATTTCACTCATTTTATTTTCGCTATATTAGCTGACTATCCCAAAACCGCGAAAATAATATGAAAATTAAATATGCTTTAAGTGAAAAAAAATGGAATGCTTCTTCGCTTGTCTCAACAGATTGCGTTTTGTTGCCTATCTACCCCACTTTAAAAACGAAATTCATTCATACATACTGTACCATTTAAAAAGTTTATTAAAGTTTCTGTACAGTATTTGTTTTTTCGTTTTTTTTTTTTTAGCACTGCCTTTCCATCCTGCCCTAATCATGCAAGTTGCTCCCTGCTAAAAACCGCATAGAATCCATAGTGTAAAGGCATGGCATAAATGTACTCCTCTAATAAATCCCGGGTTGTTTTTTAAGTAATTTTCTGAGCCAGCATGCTTGGCGTCACAATTTGTTTGCGCGGTTGCTTGCACTGAGAACTGCATTGCCTGCTCTGAAACAGAAAGAAAAAACGGAAAGACAAGCAGTAAGTTTAAAAAAGTCACCAGACAAACGCACAGCAAACTAGCTGACTAACTCATCTCCAGGTGCGACCTGGGGGGAAGGGGTACAAGAAGAATGAGACATTAAACATTCAAGTTACAAGTTACAAGATCAACATTAACATACAGTTGTAAGGCAGGTGTTACAAACAGTGTTGCACATAATAGGCAGAAAGACTGGACAATAATAAGGGCCGGGTTGATAAGTAAACAACTGCTTACATGAAAAGAAAAAGGGGGGGAAAGGAAAGAGATATACCACCACCGCTTGGATCGCTAAATATTTTGAACGTGAAATATATTAGTTCCACAGTATATGTACTCCTGTGGCACTGTAAAGGTTAATGTGTTCATAAACAACAATGGGGGCAACATGAAGGGCAAAATCTGCCTCTTTGTGGACCACACCAAGCTCTGTTGGAGGGTGGACATGAAGGAAGGAGTCCAGGATCTGAGAAGACCTATGGAAATTAGAAAGGTGGTATAGAGAATCCAAACCGTGGTTCAATGCAAAAAAGTGCAAGGCTATGCACATAGGGTACAAGAACCCCAGGGCTGCATATAAACTAGGGGGTGTGACGGTTACAGTGTTGGAGAAAGAGAAGGATCTGGTGACAGCTGCAACAAGTCATCTGAAACACATGCAATACAAAAAAAAGCAGCACAGAAGGTGAACAGGATTCTGGGTTGCCTAGCTTGGGGATTCACGATCAGAAAGAGATAATTCTGCCTTTATACAGATGTATGGTGATCCATACCTGGAATGTTGTGTGCAGCACTGAGGAGTCACTACCTAATAACGAACCGAAACCAGCTGGAGGCAGTGCAGAGAACTGCTACAAAGATGATCCAGGGACAACATGGTCTCTTGTATGAAGAAAAGTTAGAGAATTCAAAAATACTCGCTGTAGGAGAGAAAGGAGTGAGGGGATACAACTGAAACCTTTAAGTACCTCAAAGGTATAAACAAGGCTGAGCTTAGGGACCTCTTTAGATTCAGTAAGAATAAGAACACAAGGGGACATATCTACAAATTGGCGGGTGGAAGGTTCATGAAGCTGGTCAGGAGACACTTCTTCACAGAGAAAGTAGTGGCAGGGTGCAATGAGCTCCCAGAGGAGGTTGTCAACCAAAAAACTGGAATTTCAAAACGGGGGTGGGGTAGGACACAGTCAAGTAGAGGGTAAGAGTTCTAGGAGGGGGAGGTGAAGCGTCATGTAAGTTCATGGGCTTTGCAACGAGAACACCTGACAGACTGTATGGCCTTCTGCTGGAAACTTCGTATGTTCATATGTGGAGAATTTTAGGCCTGGAAAAAACAGGTTACTCACCTGTAACAGTAGTTCTAGGAGTGGTATATGTTTGTTCATCCACACAATTTGGCATGTCCCTTTCCCCTTTAAGGATCACCTGAAGTCTTCAAGCTGGCTCCTCCCACCAACCCAGGTGGTATATACCTTAGCTCCGCCCCACGGCGCAGATCTTAGCCTGCTGGAAGCCAGGTTGTGTGCGCGTCCGCAGTGGGAGGTGGTGGGTCGTGTGGATGAACAACATATACCACTCCTAGAACTACTGTTAAAGGTGAGTAATCTGTTTTTCTAGGATCGTGGATATGTTGTTCATCCACACTCTTGGGCAGACTCCTAGCAGTTCTCTGGGAGGAGGGAGGCAAGGTGCACACCCCCTACTTAGGGAACAGAGATTGGAGAACTGAGGCCCCAAAACCAGCATCCCAGCGTGACTCAAGGTCAATGTGGTAGTGGGTGATGAAGGTGTTTGTTGACTTCCAGGTAGCAGCCCGGCAGATTTCCTGGATAGGGATGTCCCTGGAAGCAGCCACAGATGCAGCGGTATGGCGGGTGGAATGAACTGTTATCCCTCTGGGAGGCTCCTTGCCTGCCAACTCATAACACAGACCTATGCATGATGTAATCCATCCTGCAATAGTCCGCTTTGCTGCAGGTCTGCCAGAAGTGGCTTCAGCGTAGGTGACAAACAGCTGGTGAACTTTTAGTAGGAGAGGCATGCCTCAGGTCCAAAGTATAAAACCTGTTCTCAGCCTCCGAGGTTTAATTAGGGTGGTTTACAGCAGGTTAACACATGGTTAAGGTGAAACTCTAACACCACCTTCAAGAGAGGATTTCAGGTGGGGGCATGGACAACCTTGTCCCTGTGTAAGACCAGATAAGGGAGTCGCTGAAAGCACCTGGAGCTCCCTGTCCTTCTGTGACAGCCACCAGGCCATCTTCTACAAGTGTGACAAAGCACACTTGTGCACTGGTTCGAATGGCTTGCTCATGAGCTTTGCCAGTACCAGCAGTAGATTCCACTGAGGTGGAGGTTCACGCACTGGAGGGGATATGTGATCTAGGCCTTTGAAAAAGCGCCTGACCACTGTCCCCTTCACCAATGTTGGCTGACCGGCCCATGCCCGGTAAGCAGAGATGGCTGACAGGTACACCCTAAGGGTCGATGACTGCAGACCTCCTTTGTAAAGAGACCAAAGGTAGTCAAGAATGTTAGCCACTGGACAGGATAAAGGGTCCAGGCCCTTACCCTGATACCAAATGAAAAACCTTTTCTACTTGAAGGCATAACATCTCCTGGTCGATTCCTTTCTGGATACCTCCACCATGGTGTAGACATCTTCGGAAAGACCCAAAGCCTGGAACTCTAGCCACTCGAGTACCAGGCTGTGAGGTGCAGGGATTGAAGGTCCAGATGGAATACCTTCCCCTGATTGAGTGAGATCAGGTCCGGGCATGTGCAAAGTCGCTCCGGGGGCCTACAGCTGAGGCTGAGGAGATCTGGATACCAGAACTGGCGTAGCCAGTCTGGGGCTACCAGGATCACCTTCGCCTTGTCTCTCCTCACCTTGAGGAGCACCTTGTGGATCAAGGGAAATGGAGGGAAGGCGTAGAGGAGGCCTGGGGTCCACGGCCTTGAGAAGTCATCCCCCTGCAGTGAGCCCTGCTGAGGAGGGCGGGCATGAAACAGCCTCAGATTGGTGTTTTCCCTGTAGGCAAACAGGTCCACCATCAGTTTGCCCCAACAGAAGAACAGGCTGTAAGCTACCTCTGGATGGAGAGACCACTCGTGGGATGTCTGGCCCAAGCGGCTGAGAGCATCCGCCAGATGGTTCAAGGCTCCTGCCACATGGATGGCTAGGAGATCTGCCTCCAATTGGCTCACGAGGATCCAGATGCAGAGCGCCTCCTTGCACAGCAGACGGGAGTGTGTGCCGCCCTGTTTGTTGAGGTAGTACATGTTCGTGGTATTGTCTGTCTGGACTTGAACCACTTGACCCTGGAGCTGAGGAGTGAAAGCTGACAATGCCAGTCTGACTGCTCTGAGCTCCAACAAGTTGATGTGGCATTGGGACTCCTCAGGGGTCCAGGGCCTGTGGGCCCTTTCGTCCCTCATGTGGGCTCCCCAGCCCATGAAAGAGGCACTGGTCATGAGAACGACCGTCGGCTCGGGGCGGACAAACCGGATCTCTTCCTGCAACCGGTCTGGGGCGGTCCACCACTGGAGAGTGTCCCACATCTTCTGGGTTACAGTGATCGGTTGGTCGAATTGACCATAGCGGTGAGTCCACTGGGTGGGTAGCTCCCATTGGAGGGGGCGCAGGTGCAACCAGGCCCAACGGACCACCGAGGTGTACGCCGCCATGTAGCCCAGAAGGTGCAGAAAGTCTCGGGCAGGGTGCAACTGCCCAACCAGAAACGACTGGACAAAGGAGGAAAGAACTCTGCCGGAGCCAGCTCTGGCTTGATGAGAGTCGAAGCTCCGGCCCGATGAAGCCCATCACCTGAAAAGGCACGAGTTCCGATTTGGCCTCGTTGATTAAGAGGCCGAGTTGGGAGCAAGTCTGGGGGGCCAGATCCCTGACCCCTCCCAACGCCGGAGATGGGACGCCACCACTGCAATGCATTTGGTGAAGACCCGTGGGGCCGGTGACAGGCCTAACGGCATAGCTCGGAACTTGTACAGGGTCCCTTCAACCCTGAAGTGGAGGAACCGCTGATGGGATGGACGGATTGGGACGTGAAAGAACGCATCCTGCGGATCCAGTGAACAAAACCACATGTTTCACACCAAGGATGGAATGATCTGGGACAGAGTGACCATCCGAAAGGTGCGAGACCCGAGATACTGATTCAGGTTGTGGAGCTCTAGAATGGGGCGCCAGCCCCCCATCTGCTTGGGCACCAGGAAGTACCTGGAGACGAAGCCTGGGTCTGCTGCAGGATCTGCCACAGGAGCTATTGCCTCCTTGAGGAGGAGCTGAGCAATGTCGTCTCGAAGAGCCGACTGGGTGTGAGTGGATATCTGTTCCTCCCGAGGGGCATGGGCTCGACTGGGAGGGTGCTGTTTGAATTCTAGAGGCAGTCCCTGCCCGACCTCTTCGAGAACCCACCTGTCCGAAGTGACAGCGGACCAAGAGGAAAGGAAGTGGTGAAGCCAGCCCCCCATGGAAGGACCCAGAGCTGATGTGACGGGAGAAGGGGTGGCAACCCCCACCCAGTCACTGAGCAGGCTTGGAGGAGGAAGAGGCTCCAGGACCTGAACCTCTGCCTTCTTTACAGGTCTGTTGAGGTCTGGGCTTGGGCCTGCTGCTGATGCTGCTGTCCCCCTTGAAAGGAGAACTGCCGAGCCGAAGGGGAAGAGTGCCGAAAGGGCTTCTTCTGCTGGTTCTTGCCCAAAGAACCCTTGACATAAGTAGCATCCAAGGTGGCGCTGGAATGCTTAATGCGCTGAAGGTGACCAGCCACTCCTGGGCCGAATAAGTCGGTCCCAAAGAAGGGCACATCAGCTAGGTTGTGCTGAGTGTCCACCAGAAAGGAGGAGTGCCTCAGCCAAGCCCTGTGACGAGAGGCAACTGAGGCAGCCGTCGAGTGGGCACAAGAATCCCCAATGTCCATGGCTGTCTGGAGCTGCTGTTTGGCAACAGCTTGGCCCTGGTCTCGGACCTGCTTGTCTGTGGTCTGCATGTTCACGGGGAGATGGGGGAGGACCTCATCTAATGACCCGAGAAGGGCTTGAGAGAAGTGCGTCATGATGACAGCTGAACTTGCCTGACTAAGGCCCAAGGAGGGAGGCCTCATAGAACTTCCTAGCTGAATGGTCCAATAGCTTGAACTCTTTATAGGGAGGTCAGTCTGTATCGGCAGAACTGCCAGTATGCCTGAACACAGAGGTGGTCACCAGGCTCCGGCCAAAGGGTGCTCTGTGAACCCCGCGGGACCTCCTGGGCACTCGCGTGCCCGGGCATGTGGGCAGACTGAGCTGGACAAGAGGCAGAACACTGCCAGAGTTCAAGGGCCAGACCAACAAATGGCCTAGGCCAAAGGGAAGGCCTCCGTCGGGGTATCCCCTCTCTTAAGGATGTCCGTAAGAGGGTACTCCGCCTTTTTCTGGATAGGCTCCAGGGGCATCCCTGCGGACTCAGAAGGATCCCTTGGAAGGAGGAAAGACCTTCCTCCGTCCCAAAGCCAACAGACGATTCATCATCCCCAGGATGAGAATGAAGTTCGTTGATGTCCGAATCTGATGAATCTGGATGCAGTGGCCTGCCGCCCAAATCACCCTCGACTCGCCGGGGGTGGTCCGGGGTGACCGTGACCGACAAACACCGGGGAAGCTTGGTGTCCGTCTGTCTTCTTTGGAAGGAGCCTCCCAAAGGCTGCTTAGGTGGCGGTTCCACCACAATCGGTGGAGAGACCGGTTTGGAAGCTGAACAGGTGGTCTCGGCCCGTTAGTCTTGGGGAACCCGAAGATTGACTCCGAAGGGGTCGGCCGACCCTAGAGGCGAAAGCCAAATAATGGCCGGGTAGAAGCCGGGTATGCTTGTGCCTGGAGAAGATCAGCTGTTGCCACATGAGGTCCTTATAGCGCCAATGGAGTTTCACCCGAGCCTCTCCTTATCAGAGGAGGGACGGCGCACCGATGGCGTTACCTCTTTTGGCTTATGGCACTTCCTTGGCCTTTGGTTGAGGGTTCTAGGCCTCGACCGAGATCGGCGGCCGACTCGTCGCCGGGGACACCGACGGGACTGGTGACTCCTGGGGTCCGATTCGATCCTCAATGGGGACCACCAGCGGGCTGGGTCTCCTCATTGAGGGAAAACAAGGACCGGAGTCCTCTCTAAGGAGTCATTGACCGGAGTCGGCGACAGTGGGTCGAATACACGACCCCTGCCGACCGTGATCCTTAGTCGACTGGCCCGATGGGAGGTCCAAGAAGCCAGCGGTCAAGAAGCAATCTCAACCGACGGCCGACCACATGCTACTGGGACTGAGACCTTCTCAGTCCCAAGAGCGCCTTCATCGAGAGGAAGACTTGTTCGGTTCCTTCTCCCGCTTACAGGATTGGGAGGAGTGCGAGCCCAAGGTGCCTCTCCCTGGGTGGGAGGAGACTGGTACAACTCCCGGAAGGAGCCGAAGGTGGAGCCAGGTTGAGTGGAGCGAAGAAGCTCCAGTGTCTGCAGCCGCTTCTTCCTCAAATGCCTGCATGCATTTCAATTGTCGCGGAGCCCACAGCCGCGAAACTGCCCACCTGGCCTCTTTGGACTTCATCGGAGGGTTCCTCTTCTCCGTCTCCCCAATTTCAAGTGCGCAAGATGGCTGTCCAGGACACTGGGATGGAATGCCAAGCAAAAGTGCAGGACAAGGTGTCATGGCCGACACCGGGCAGTAGGCATTTCGTGAGGTTGGGGAATCGATGCCAGCATCTTTGGCTGCAAGAGCACCGAAGAAATCAGGGAAGATTTCTCTTCCATAATCGAGCGTTGAAAAAGACGGTTGCTAACTCTAATGATATGGAGTTTCGTCGAAACCTAAGGTTTGAAAGCCAGGGCCTACGTGAAATGTTCGAGCACCAGGGAGGCAACCTGAATCTTCCAGTGGAAAGGAAGATGTGACGTCATGGGGCGAGCCGAGGTACATACCACCCAGGTGGGAGGAGCCAGCTTGAAGACTTCCGGTGATCCTTAAAGGGGAAAGAGACATGCCAAAGAGTGTGGATAAACAACATATCCACGATCCTAGAATGACAGTTATATACTTAACTTGATTTTTTGGAATATTTTCACCATTGATTACCAGTTATGGGTCTGGGCCATAGGCACTAGGACCTCACAGGAGCAGAGCTTCTGCCAGGCAGCTAGTTATGGCTAATGAGCATGGTACCTGCGTACCCCCATGTGGTGCTGCACGCCAACCAATAACCATTGTCGGCTCCCTCACTAATCTCAGTTTTGTTCGCTATGACAGAAAAAAAGTGGGCTAAGAATTTTCCTAGCCCAAGACGATAGGAAAGGATGTAAGAAATATAAAGAAACAACAAAAACAAACCAGACTACCAATCTGTGAATAAAGGAAATAAGGGCACACTGGGTGGCCTTAAGGGGTAGCTGAGTATGGAACCAGAGCTTTATACTGCCTGCCAGACAGGAGATGGATAATGGTCTTAAAAGGCAGTAGTCCTGAAGTATGTGCTCTGGCAGAAAGCAAGAGGGAATACCCAGAACTGGAAACACCTTGCAATTAAGATGGCACAATGTACTAAACAGGAATAAGAGAAAGGATCTACTTCTCCTATAAAAGCAGGGATATATGCATGATCAATCCAGTGCACAGCACTGTTCCACAGACAGTGCAGTTACCATGTGAGTTAGACCCAGAGGCACAGAGTGCATTTAGCATCTAAAGGGATATACCCTGGGTAGGGAGGACAAGAAAGGAGGAAGCTCACCTCTTCTTTTTTTTTTTGGGGAGGGTTGGCTTTCATTTTAGTGGGAACTGGAACCCAGCAATGGGCCTAACCCCCCTTTTTTAAACAACCACTCCATGGGAGTACAACTGGGGAGATGCTGTGGCACTGGATGGTGCCAGCCAGCACTATCAGGATGAGCTGCTCAAAGGCCCTGGCTCTGCAAGACCAGGTGTGGTAATAAATGATGCAGATATTCTTGAATATCAACCGATCTTACATCTGGGGAATCTCCTGCAGCAGGCCATCACAGGTAGGACTCCGCCGTCAAGCACTAGGATCACACAGAAACTTTCTAGCTAGCAGTCTACCAGAGGGGGCCGCCCACCTTCAACGTCACTCTCTGATGTCAGCTATCCTATATAGGTGGGCGACCCCCATGTCCTCTCCAGTACTTTCCCACCATCGACCTAGCCACGTTGGATCTGCAAAGAAAGCGCCGCTGCTTCAGTCGCCATTTTCACACCATTTCTTATTTTTCTAACCTTAGTTCTTCCCAATCTTTTTGATGGTTTTTCTTTTTCATTTATGTCTTCTCCTTCCTCACCGACATTGCAGCACTGGAACAAGTGTGTCTGTAGCCAGCAAATTCCTAAAAAGGATGGTCACTCAGCTTGCCTTTTTTACCTAGGCCCGGACCACAATGTCTCATCCTGTGAGTTCTGCCAGAAGTTCAACGTCACCACCTGGTGCCGCAGTCAGCGGACCCTTGAGGGGCACTTGCTCAAGCTTAAAGTCGACTCAATGGAGCAGGAGCTGCAGGCACCATCTTCTCCAGCCTCCCAGGCCCAATCCTCGGCCTCCCAGGCCCAGGCCTTGGGTTCGGCTCCGGTCAAACCCCGGGACAAAGAGAAGCACTGGTCCTGGTTTTCGTCTTCCTGCTCGTCGAACTCTTGCACAGCCGCGTCAGGGTCCACCTCCTCCAGGTGGTCGGTACCACGTCCCACCAACGTCCCCCCTACAACAGGGCAAACAGTGGTTCCTCCTCCTGCCGCCATCTCAGTTACAGGCAGAGGAGCTGCGGGCCAGGGATCTTCCCACTCCACCAGGCCCCTGCTGCTTAGGCCCATATCCTCCTCAGGTACACAGCAGAGTGGCCCTGTTGGTGGTCCTCTTGCTGACGTGGGTTCCACGGACACAGGGGCACCTTCGTCATCCTTCCCATCGCCCACTCACCAGTGTTGGACACCTCTTGCAGGTCCGTGCCCCTTCTGGAGATAAGCTTTTTGACGGCTCCTAGCCCTTGCTCTACCCCACGCAGGGCTCACCCTCTGTCATCACCTATGTCGACTGCTCCACCGCAGGACCCTCTCAAACCTACACTCATGGGCCTGTAATACCCTCACCCAGCTCCCATGGGGTCTTATCCTGGCTTCCCTCTACCTATGCTGGGGGCTTCACTGGGTTATGCTTATCCACCTCTGTCAGGCCCTATGCCGGTCAAGATGGATATTCAAGGACTGGTGTTCTCCCTTTGGGGGGAGGGGGTGTCCTGTGCTCCCAGTGCGATGCTGGCCCTTTGCAATGGCCCTTCGCCCCGGCCCCCAGCGTCCCACTAAGACACCATGGCAGACCTTTTCTACTTATCCCCCAGCCGATGAGGGATGAATACCACCTGACCTGGTTCTCCATGATTCTAGGGATTAAGGTGCTCCATTCAGAGGGATGGGGACTCAGGCTCCCCCTTCCCTCGTCCAGGTCTTCCGAAGGAGTAGCTGCTCCCAAGGACGTTCCCCAGTCCCCTGGATGACCCTTCCTTTTCACGGTCATGCAGTGCATCCAAGCGGCGACGGGCTTTGGCTTGGAGAAGCAGGCCCCTCGAACATAGGCGGTCAGCCATATACCTACGTAAGCCTGATGCTCCACCACTGGTGGTTCCCCTGCTGATAAGACGCTTATGAGGATGTAATGGTAGCAGCCTGGCATTGGCCACATCTCCTCTCTACCATGTCTCGCAAGGCAGACTGGTGTTATGCCCCAGAGGGCAGGCCTTTTTGGAAACAAGCACAGGCGGATTCGTTGGTCATTAACGTCGCCCATGACTGTTCCAAATGGCCAAAAACACCTCTGTTCCCTGCCCCAGACTGAGAATTCCACCATTTGGACCTTTTGGCAAAGGATATTTGCTTCCTCTGCTCCTGCTATTCAGGCCCTTAACTACCTTGGTCATGCTACAATATCAAATTCCTGTGGGACAAGGTCCAGAAGGTGGTACACTCTCTCTCTCTCCTGAAGGGGCTCTAAGTTGGAATTGCAGGACCACCTCAAAGTGGTCTCCCAATCGGTGACCACCTTCTCAGGGCCATCTACGACACTGTGGATGTGTCGGCTAGGGCTGCAGCCACAGGCTTCTGCCTTCGTTGGTACTCTTGTCTCAGAGTCTTGGTGTTCGCTCAGGATGTGCAGCAGTCTATATTGAATGACCCTTCAGGGCTCCCTGCTGTTCGGGGAAGACATGGAGGACACTGTAGCCAAGCTTCAGGCCTCAGGGAGGGCCAGAAGATGTCCACTCCTTTATCATACCCAGCAGGCCTGCCCAGAAGCAGCCCTGTTGTGCCAGTCTCCCACACCAAGCCAGGCAGCCAGCTAGGGAACCCAAGGGCAACAGCACCGCCTTGCCCTGTCCCAGCTGCCTCCACTAGCAAAATCCACAGAGGGACCAGCCCCCTTACCGACTCCCTCCCTTAGGCAGAGCAGGAGGTGGAGGTAGGGGTCATTTCTCCCTCCACCTGCCCAAGTGGAGGGAGATCACAACAGACAGTTGGATACTTCAGATAATTGAGAAGGGTCATTCTCTGGAGTTCTGGGAATAGCCTCCAGACAACTGTCTCTGTCCCACTACCCCCCTCATCATATCTCCTTGATATGGGAGGAAATCCACGCCCTTCTGCGAAAGCAGGCTATAGAGCCACTATCTGTATCCCAACCTGGGCTGGGGTACCACTCATTTCTTCCTAGTTCCCGAGCACACGGGAGACCTCAGGCCCATCCTGAACCTCAGCGAATTAAATCTTTGCATTCAGTACAAGAAATTCAGAACAGTCATGCTACAAGGCCTTCTCCCCTGTTACATCAAGGGGACTGGATCTGTTCCCTAGACATGCAGGATGTGCACCTTCACACCAAAATATGCGCTTCTCACAGGCACTTCCTATGCTTCCACTTCCAGTTTCTGGCACTCCCTTTGGCTTGTCTTCAGCCCCCGCTTTACCAAGTGCCTGGCAGTGGTAGCAGCTGCCCTCTAGTGCTAGGGATTCTTTTTTTTTTTTTCTATTATTCCTTTATTCAGTTTTTCCCTTTTTCGCCCATTCCTACCCGCTTGTCCTTGGCGCAGACATGCGCATGCAGAGGCACATGCATGCCACACACTTCAGGACACCCCACCCTACTAGCTGCCCCTTCCACCCACCTACACCACCACCCCGTGGTGACAGGACTATGGGAAGGACAGCGGCCTCCCTGGGACAGGAGAGCTGCCGGTATGCGGCTGAATCTGCTTCCACCCCCGGCTGGCTCCCCGATGACCTGAGGTAGTTTTCGAACCGGGTCACTGGCGTGATGTGGGTAAGGCTAGATGCCTCAACCCTCAGCGCCACCAGGCCGGCTCGGTGCCAGGGATTCTGTGTCTTTTCCTACCTGGACGACTGGCTCCCAGCGACCCCATCCAGGGAGTGCCTCCTGCTAACCCTTGAACATACCTGCAGCCTTTTTCAGGACCTTGAGGTGACCATCAGTCTGGCCAAGTCCTTCCTTTCTCCCTCCCAGCACCTTCAGTATATGGGGGCAGTCCAGGGCATGGCCTTCCTCCCCAGGACACAGCAGACCGCTTGCTGTAGCTGGCCAAACTTCTGTGCTCCTCTCGTCATGTCCTGGCACGCTTGTTCCAATGCCTTCTGGGTCATATGGCGGCTGTCATAGTAATTGTCCCTCTGGCCAGGCAGCACATGAAAGTCCCTCAGTGGATACTCAGAGTTCAGTGGGATCACGTTCAGATGATCTTGCCAGATAGATGGTCATGGTCTCAGACTCCATAGAGAGGGTTCTGTTGTGGTGGCTGGAGCCCAGCAACCTCCTCGGGGATCCTTCCTTACCCACCTCAGTAAATTCTGACCATGGCTGTGTCCTACTCAGGTTGGGGGGCATATCAGACCCAACTTTGGTCAGCAGCCGAGGGACATCTGCGTATAAATGTTCTGGAGATCAGGGCTGTTCTATGTACCCTTCAGGCCTTCCAGACTCCTCATCTCTCCCCAAGCCCGCTGTTGGTCCAGACAGACAACACCAGCTTGGTCCTCTACATCAACAAGCGGGAGGGTTTGGGGGGACCCACTCATATTCCCTGTGTCAGGAGGTGATGCAAGTATGGTACCGGGCACTGTACCACAGCCTTCATCTTTCGGCCGTGCGTGTCCCAGGCATGCAAAATGTCTTACCGGACAGCTTAAGTCGGTCTCAGTCTCGGGTGCACAAGTGGGAGCTTCTGCCCTCCATAGCGGAAGATCTGTTCAACCACTGGGGTTGCCCAGAGTTGGACCTTTTTGCGTCCCCATTTAACACAAAACTGCCGCTTTCTGCTAGCTCATTCCAGGGCCTGCAGTTTTCTGGCGAGATGCGCTGTCCCTCACCTGGAAAAGGAGGTTTATGTATGTCTTTCCTCCCTTCCTCTTCTTCAATGAGTTCTCATCGAGCTGCAGATGGAGGGGCAACCATGACTCTTATTGCCCCATTTTGGCCTCGCCAGACCTGGTTCCTCTGCTTCAGCAACTGGCATTGGAACCTCCAGTACCTCCTTCCACTGTGCTCAGGCTTGCTTCTCCCAGGAACAGGGCACCCTGGTCCATCTGAACCTCAGCTCGCTCCATCTTCATATGTGGCTCCTGAGGATGTAGTCATTTCTTGCTTTGGGTTTCCTCAAGGTGGCAGAGGTCTTGGTGGCAGCTTGCAAGCCTTTCACTAAAGCCACTTACTCCATGAAGTGGAAGCAATTTTCCATTTGGGCTGCTTGCTACACCTGGACCCTTCACATGCCCAGCCAATCAGATTCCGAGAATCTGCTGTCCCTTTGACGCAGGCCTGAAATATCTCTATTAAGGTACATTTGGCTGCCATCTCTGCATATCATGTACCTGTTGATGGTGATCTGTGGTCCAGCTTGATGTGCCCGCACCTTCTTAAGAGGTATTCTGCATTCGAAACCCCCAATCCGTAATCCTCTCCCGGCTTGGGACCTCAATTTTGTATTAGAAAAGCTCACCCCGCCTCCTTTCGAACTGGCCGTGAGTTGTAAGCCAAGATATCTGTTGTGGAAAGTGTTGTTTTTAGTTGCGGTTACTTCCACTCTGAGGATTTCCGAGTTTCAGGTCCTCGTGTGTAAGGAGCCTTATTTGGTTTTTCACAAATACAGGGTGTCTTTATGTACTAATCCTCAGTTTCTCCCTAAGGTGGTATCTGAGTTTACTTTGAACCAATCCATTCATCTTGTATATTTTCTGGAGCATGCCAATCCAGGGGAAGCTAATTGCCCACACTTTGGATGTGTATAGAATTTTGTGTTATTATATGCACAGGACTAAAGAGGTCAGGAAATCCTCTCAGCTGTTTGTTTCGTTTCCCAAGTAAAGAGGGCACACCATTTCTAAGTAGTGCTTGTCCAAATGGTTGGCCAACTGTATTATTTTGTGTTACATGAAGGATGGCAAGGAGCTTCCAGTTGTTGTTCATGGTCATTCCACCAAGGGGGTGGTTGCCATGGTAACCTGTTTCTGTAACGTGTTGGCTGCAGAAATTTGCACAGCAGCAACCTGGAGCTCAAGTTCACATTTTCACTAAGCACTACAGCTTGGACATCACCTCTAGGTATAGAGCCAATTTTCGTCTGGCTGTGTTACAGAGCCTTCCTTCTTAGGTGATTTCACCTCTGCCCGGTTTTATAGTTCTGTCAGGTTTGGAACTGCTTGCTGCTTGTCCTAACTGGGATGGCCAGCTGCAAGAGATTCCCCCCGATGTAAGACAGTACAGTTTACATAAGAACTTGCCTTAACAGTAGATCTCTGAAGGGATCTCTTGCAGCAGGCCTTGCTTTTCCTTCCCTCTTTCCCCCTGGCCCTTTTCTCCTGTCATGCTTCTCTCCTAGAGAAGACCTTCAGTTTTCCCTTTTCCTGTCTTTTCCCTTGAGCCTCAGTTTCCTCCTCAGTTCTCTCAGCTGGATATTCTGGGGTTCCCGTGGGAGAACTGGGAGGATGTGTGTGTGTGTGTGGGGTTGTCCAACATATAGGTAGCTGGACGCCTGAGTGGGCACCCCTCTGCTAGCTTGAAAGTTTCCGTGTAGTCCTAGTGCCTGATGGCGGAGTCCTACCTGTGATGACCTGCTACAAGAGATCCCCTCGAAGATCTACTGTTATGGTAAGTTCTTACGCAACTGTACTTTACAGTAAGTACTGTACATAACTTTCATATCTTCCAAGAATCATTCTTCACCATTGACTTCTATTCGTAGGTCTGAGTACCAAGTTTTCTCTCTTCTGAGGGGGAGCTGTTTCACCCTGAGGGTAACAGATACCCTCAGCCCTCTGCGTGGAAGAGAACATCGGAGGGAAGGGTCTCCTTACAGGTCTGGAGAGACTTAAGACTGGTCAGGTCTCCTGTGGTGCAGGAGGTTTCCCTGACAGTTTTCGCCTGACCCTACGGGAGAAGAAAGAGCCCCTGAAAGTATGAGTTAAAGCAGCAGTGCATGATAGGGTTCAAAATTCTGACCTATACTTTTTTTTTTGCAATTTATTAAACTCTTTTATTCACAAGTTTAACAGCAACATGCACTTAGACAACCAGTACATATGCCAATACTGAGCAGTAGGAATGTCTGTTCAACTCAATTTCAAAAAGGCTAGACGATAACAAAATTCCCCTCAGACCAGCAACCCCCCAAAATAAACAAAGGAGTAAATGATCAGGAGAATAAGTCTGTAGGGGCTCGTGTTCTCATCACAGAACAATTAAAACACTCTCTACGCCAACTTCTCTCCCACTCGCAGGTTTGACTAAAAATATAGTGCAGGGGAGGAGTCCATATAATAAAGGAACTCAAAATTATTTTAAAGAGTATCTGGGCTCAGTCAAGTTACCTTTTAACCCTGCACATATAACAGACCCTTACTGGGCACATGGGGGAAGAAAAATCACTGCAGGTACTCAAAAGTTCACAAACTTGAGCAATACTAATTCATCAGTCCCTTTATATACATATAGAATTTCCACAAGCTGACAGAAACTTAGGATATTAACCAAAAGGCTACAGAACTCAATAACCAATAGTCCTGCTGGCTAAAATCACAGTTCATGGAGCACCCGACAAGACAATCCAGGGAAAAACAAAGTCTTTAAGAATCAGTGAGAGCACCTTATTAATATGGGGAATCAGCCACAGTCCCGCTGCTCACTCTGGTTCCCCATCAGATTTTTGTACAGAAGCCTTAGAATCCAACAAGGCTAGGATCGTGTCTGAAAAGAAAAAATTACTCACCATAGTAATTGTGTTTCTTCTAATGGAGTCTTGCTGTATTCTGACGTATTGCAGTGATTCCCAACCTTTAAACTTCCCCGGAGAACAAAGAGTTAACTTTCTATGCAGAGCATAGAATGCTGAGCTCGAGCTCGGTTGGAGTCTCTGTCTGGAGTGTTTCAAACTCAAACCGTCAGATTCTTACGAGCCCAACTAACTAAAAATTCTATGTGGAAATTGTAAAAATTCCTACTAGCCAACTGGCAGAAAAAGGTTTTGGATTCCCAAAGAACACTCAAATCAGGAAACCCAAAAACCAATCTAATACAAATAACAGTACAGTGAAGCCCGCTTAAATGCACACCCTCGGGATATTGCAAAAGTGTGCATTTAACCGGGCTGTGCATTTAAGCGATCAATTCAAAAAACACAACCAAGAACGTCTTATTTTACCCATGCTTTATTCAACAATAGCGCATCAGCTTTAAAACATAAATTAAATAACTGCTGTCACACATATATCCCACTTCTGCATAAAATCAGTTATTTTCCTCTGCTTTGTCGATTTCAGTGCCAGCAACTGCACATAGCTTTCAAATTAAACAAAACACTGACGTCTTGCTTCTCCTTACTTAAAAAAATTCTCTTACTGTTTCAAGTTCTAGTGGCAGCAGCGTAATCAGATCCACAACAGATCCTGTGCTTTCTCTCGTCATCTCAGTAGCCTGCACTACCTAATGTGACTGCATATTTCCTCTTCCGCATTACCGGGAGTGATGACATCAGTGTCTGACCTAGGACAGAACCCTCACTTTCAACAGCAATTTGCTATTGTCTCCTGGTGTACTCCGCCCCACGATGCATCAAGCATCTATATGGCATCCCATACAGAGATCTTCTTACTGATCTCAGACATTGCTACAGGGGACCAGAGTAAATGTGGATGATTAGCTTTTGGATGTTAATTGTGGACACTGTCGTCAGTGTGCTGTTAAGGTGGACCAGCATTAAAGGTGGACCTAATAGATGTGCACTTAAGAATTATTTGTCTCACTATTTTAATAGGATTTCAGACAAAAAAATGTGTACTTAACCGAAATGTGCACTTAACCACGATGCATTTAAGCGGTATATTTAACACTGAGTACACAGGAAAAAAATCGGGATATTGAAATACCATGCACTTAAGCGGGATGTGCACTTATCCGATGTGCACTAAAGTGGGCTCCACTGTAATAAATCAGCACCCAAACAAAAAGGAGGAGGGTGTAAACAAAAAGCACTCCTGGGGTGCAACACTGCACCTGCCCACCCACTTCCCAAAAACAGGTTCTGAGAGAGGAGGCAGATCAGAATACAGCAAGACTCAATTAGAAGAAACACAATTACTAAGGTAAGTAATTTTTTCTTCAAACAACATGAAGTCTTGCTGTATTCTGACATATTGCAGACTACAAGCAGTACCTCCATGGAGGAGGGACAGAACCTACTTTGGGAATAGGCTCTGAAGTACTGCTATGCTAAACCGAGCATCATTCCTAGCCTGGATATCCAGAGAGTAATGCTTGGTAAAGGTATGGACTGTTTTCAGGTGGCTGCTTGACAAATTTTTAAGAGAGGATATCCCTGGCAGCAGCCGGAAGCAGCTGTACCTTTGTGGAATGAGCCCCAGGCCTGAGGGTGGAGTTTTTCCAGTTTTTCATAGCAGAATTGTATACAAGACACAATCCACCTGGCAACAGATCTCTTGGTGGCAGGTTTACCCTTTCCCACTTCTCCACAAGTGAGGAACAACTGGAGGGAGTCAAACCTGTGACCCTTGGTATGCTCTATGTCGAACTATGCTCTTTAACATCTAAACTGTGTAGCCTCCTCTCTCCGGAGGAAGAATGATCAGTGAAGAAAACGGGAAGAGACAGACTGGTTTAAATGGAAATCTGAAACCACTTTGGGCAAGAACCTTCTATTGGTTCTAAGGACCACTTTATCCCTGTGAAATGAGATAAAATCAAGTTCCACTGACAGGGCTTGCAATTCACTGATACGCCTGGCAGAGGTAATGGCTACCAAGAACACACTTTTCCAAGTCAAGTACTTAAGCTCTGCTGAAGACACAGGCTCAAAAGGGGGTTGAATAAGTTGAACAATGCAAACATTCAAATCCCAGGCAGGGGCAGGGTCTCTAAAAGGAGGACTGGTGTGAAGCAATCCTTTAAAAAATGTACAGAACACAGGATGAGAAGGTAGTGAGGATGACTTCCCCACAGACAAAAACGCAGAAACAGCTGACAAGTGTACCTTGAGAGTAGCTGGTCTGAGGCCCAGGCCATTAAGATGGACCATACAATAAAGAACTGCAGGCAATCCAGCAGTATCTGAAGAAATATGCTTCTTAGAACACCAAACGCTGAATAGAAACATAGAAACATCTCTTCCATTTGGAGTTATAAGTCTTTCTGGTGGAGGGCTTTTGAGAAGCTTTGAGGATATCCAGAACCTCTTGGGAAAGATGCAGATCTGCAAACTCTAACTCTTCAAGAACCATGCCTTGAGATTGAGAGACTGAAGATTGGGTACCAAATCCTCCCTGAGAGGATGTTAACAGGTTGTAATTCCGGGAAGATGGACTGCTAGGGACAACAAAGATGGTACCAGGGCTGTCTGGCCCAATCTGGAGCAATCAGAATCACTCTGCAAGGTTGAGACCTTATTTTGACTAAAACTTTGAACAGGAGTGGGAAGGGGGGGAAGGCATACAGAAACTTCCCTTCCCAATTCAGAATCAGGGCGCCCAGGGGGACTGAGCCCAAGACTGGAGGTCTGCAACAAAAGAGAGGGAGTTGGTGATTGTCTGGGGCTGCAAAGAGATCTCATCTCTGGAGTGCCCCACCTTGAAAAAATCACTTCAACACCCGAGGGTCCAGGACCATTCGTGATGGCGCCGAGAGATCCTGCTCAGTACATCTGCTAGCACATTGTCCTTCCCCGGAAGGTGAACTGCTACCAGAGAGGTTTGCAGGGAATAAGCCAGGGATCACAGCTTCATGGCTTCTGTGCACAGGGCCGTGGACTGAGTGCCTCCCTGCTTGTTGATGTACCACATGGTGGTGTTGTCCGTTCTGACCTGAACCACCTTGTTCTGTACTGACAGAGAAAGCTTTAAGGGCCAGAAAAACTGCCCTGAGCTCTAAGAGATTGATATGGAAAAGGGATTCTTGGGGGGACCACAGCCCCTGGGCAGTGAGGGACCCCAGATGGGCTCCCCAGCCCAGAAGAGACAGGGCCGTGGTAAGGACCACTGAACAAGGCTGAGTAGCAAAAGGAACACCTTGTCTTAAATTGTCCTGATCCTACTGCCACTGGAGGGCTTGGATCAAGGTCCGAGTCACTGGGATCAGTTTGGTAAGGGAATCCTTCCTCTGAGACCAAAAAGCTTTCAGGTGGAACTGAATATCCCTCATCTGGAATCTTGCCCTTTGGACCACTGCTGTTGAAGCTGCCATGTGGCCCAAGAGCTGGAGGAAATGCCTTGCTGGTTGAGATACCTGAAGGCTGAAGGAAGAGGCTAGTTCCATAAGAACCCTTGCCCTTTCTAGAGGAAGAAAGGCTCTTGCTCAGAGTGTGTCCAGTTCTGCCACTATAAAAGTAAGAAGCTGGACTGGTTCGAGAACTGACTTGGGAAGGTTGAGAAGAAATCCTAGAGAAGTGAGCACTTTCTGGGTCACTTGCAGGTGCGACTTGACTTGGTCTGGAGACTGACCCACTATTAGCCAATCGTCCTGATATGGAAAAATGGAAATCTTTTGCCTTCTTAGAAAGGCAACTACTACTGCCAGGCACTTTGTGAAAACCCTTGGGGCTGAGGTTAGGCCAAAGGGCACTGCTCTGAACTGATAGTGGCCTGAGGGCAACTCGAACCTGAAGTACTTTCTGTGGGAGCACCTGATGGGAATGTGAAAGTAGGTATCTTTGAGGTCCAGGGAGGCTAGCCAGTCCCCTGGCCTTAGAGAGGGGAGGATTATTCCCAGAGTTACCATCTTGAACTTTGGTTTTAAAGATGTTTGTTTAAATAGCTTAGGTCTAGGATGGGTCGCCACTCCCCTGTCTTTTTTTGGGGTCAGGAAGTACCTGGAGTACAGTCCTTTGCCCCAGTGTAAGGTAGATACGCTCTCTATGGCTCTTAAGGCTAGAAGAGATGAAACCTCTGCTGCTAGGCCAAGGGTTTCCAAGAGATTTGCAGGTGGAAAAGATCTGGCTCTCATCTTTGGAAATTTTCTGAAGTTGAGAACCAGTCCCTGTCTTACTACTTCCAGGACCCACTTGTCTGATGTAACAGACATCCAGTCCTGGACAAAGTAAGCCAGCCTGCCCCCTACTGGAATAGGAGAGTCGACCCGGGCAGGCCCATCAGGGTGTCTGCTTGGCAGGGGCTTTAGGCTGAGGAGTGGATGCAGCCCTGCTCATCCCCATTCTGCCTCTCCCTCTGAAGAACCCCCTCTGAGAAAAGGAAGAAGAGGCCTGTGCTTGGTAAAAAGGCGTTTGAAAAGGCCTGCCCCTGCCCCTAGACTGTTGCCTTTGAGGAGCTGTCTGCCTCTCCTTGGCCTGAGCACTCCTGTAAGTGGTCCTGTACTCATCCATTTTCTTCAAGTAATTCTCTGTCTGCTCCCCAAACAGAGAATTATCCACTACAGGAAAATCCATGGCCTTAGCCTGGGTGTCCTGCGAGAGGCTAGTACATCTGAGCCAAGCCATTCTCCGAAGAGTCACAGATGTAGCCATGACTCTTGATGGCACATCATTAGAGTCTACAGCAACATGAAACTGAACTTTAGATGCCTCAATCCCATCTGCAGCCACCACCTCCAGCTCCTTGGCTAGCTAGGGGGAGGCCTGTTTAGCCAGTGCCAGTACAGTGTCCCACCTGGACTTCTTGTACCTGGCTGTACAGGCCATGTAATTTGCCTGCCTGAGTCCCAAGGAAGATGCCATGTACTGTTTCTTTGCCATGGCATCAATCTTCCTGGAGTCCTTGTCTGGAGGTGTGTGAAGCTAAGGGAATATTTGCCTTGTCACAGGCAGCAGCCTGCACTACCCCAACATAGCTGCATTGCTGGTATAAGAACTCTGTGTCTGAGCCTGAAAGTGTATACCTCTTATCCATTCTTCTACCCGCAAGAGGTATAGTGTTAGAAGACTAGGATTTTTTGTGTCTGTTTCCCAAAGGATCTGTGGAGGGGAATAGACAGTCTATTGGACTCTGGGATGTCCATCATTTCTACATAATCAGGCTCCTCTTGATCTTCCACATCCTCCTCCATAGGAAGCTGGAGGGTTTCAGCCATCTTTCTGTAGAACATAAAGTGAGAAGGGGACTCAGAAAGCCCAGGAGGGGAAACACCTGAAGGTCCTTCTGGGGAGATGTCTGGTTCCACAGGCACATCCAGACCCTCACTTTCACCATCATCATACTCAAATTCCCCTTCCTCTTCAAACTCCGGTTCATAAAAATCTTCAAGGGTATGGTCTTGAACCGGGAACAAGCGAACGAACCCCTGCTAGAAGGCGCGGATCGGCAGGAGCCGGCGAACGATTCCACAATCTGAATAGCTCTGGCTATCTCTTGGCCGGTTGGAACATGAACCTCTGGACCTGAACTGGACAATTTCTCTTTGTGTTTTCTTATTGTAGGAACCGATCCCTCGGAATCGGCTCTCCTTTGGCCCGAAGAAATATCGCCCTGGTCAGTGGGCACTCCTGGTTCAGTCGGAACCGAACCGGGCTGGCCATCCGGGTCAGCGGACTTCTCGGCCTCTGTAGATTTAAGAAAATGTTCACATATTTGGCAGTCTGTATCAAGGTGTTCAAACCCCAGACAATAAACACAGGTGGTGTGGGGATCAGCCTTAGCAAAGACCTCCCCACACTCACTGCAGTGCTGAAACACAGTGGGCCCGTTTTTTTTCTTGGGTTTCTCAGACATGGCCAACCTAATCAACTTACCCTTTTTATGGCAACCGCCAGGCAAGACTCCCTTATCGGTTCCTAACCATGTCACGGGTATTGGAAAAAAACATTCAAAATACGTTTTTTTTTTTTTAGAACCGATAAGTACCGGTAACCACACACTACAGTAAAACACAAGGATTCACTACAAATGATTGGTTCAACCGAATCAATCTAACACTTTTACAATTTCCACACAGAAAAACAGAACAAAACCTATCTAGTACTCACGGTACCACAGATAGAGACTAAACAGACTATGCGGAATAAATTTTGGTTTAAAACAGACACTTTAACTGACTTTCGAACCGAGCTGTAGGAGAAATCTCCGGAGCGACTGTTCCGTGGGGCGGAGTAAAGAATCTGATGGTTTAGATTCAAAGGGAAACAGACAGAGACCTCAACCGAGCTTGAGCTCAGCATTCTATGCCATGCTTAGAAAAGTTAACCCTTTGTTCTCCGGGGCAGTTTAAAGGCTAGTGCTAACTGCAATAGTCAGAATATAGCAAGACTTCATGTTGTTTGAAAGGAAAGAACCTTCTTCTTCCAGCGGAAAAGAAGATATGACATCATGGGGCAGTGCCGAGGGAGTTACCACCTGAGTGGGTGGGAGAAGCCAGCTTGAAAATGTTCTGGCAAACCTTAAAGGAGAAAGGAACACTGCATTAAGTGTGGCTAGAACACCATATCCACGTCCCTAGAAGAAATGTTTGTTGTACATCTCTGGCGATGCCTGCCACCCTGAGCCACAAATCTCTCCTGAGACAGATGCCAGAAGCTGCAGCCCTGGCAGAAACATCATAGGTTGTGCAGAGCAAATGTTTGCCCACATCGGCTCCAGCTGTCAAAGCTTTCATTAGTTCTTGCTTTGAGGTGCCCTCAGGCAAGGCCTGTGCAGCAGCCTTAGCCTTCCTCCAGAGAATGTTCTGATATTTCATCATGTGGTCCTGACAATTATCAACAGAAAGGCCCAATGATGCAAACGCATAAGTCCTCTTACCTATGAAATCCAGCTAGATTAACTATCAGGAGGAAGGGAATTAATGTGTTTAGGCGCCCTAGACCTGTCATGGGCAGCATTAATCACCACTGAGTCTGCCTCAGGCTGTGTGGCATAAAAAGGTTTCCCAGGGGCAGAAATGAAAATTACATACCTACCGTAATTCTTGATCTTTCTGTGCATTTTCACCATTCATCACATGTGGGTAAGTGGCCGGAGGTCACGACCCTGCGGGAACTCTCTTTTTGGATGGGGGAGCCGACGCAGTGATGGCACCATCCTTGTAGTCGACGCAATGTGTGGCGCGTGTGGGTTGGCTGTTAGCTGTCGTTGGCCCCACCCTCCCGTCAGTTCTGAGTCGCTGCAGAGTAAAAAAACAGGGTTGGGAGGGTGAGACAAAGAAGTCCAAGGGACAGATAAAGGAAAAGATATAAGAAACAAAAGCAGGAATAAATGACAGAGGACAAACAAGGAAGAGAGAGGGAAAACTAAGGGGACTGGGAGGGGCCCCAATCTCTGGAAGAGGAAAAAGGGAAGAGAAGTAAACATTAAGTGGGAGGGGAGAGAGAAAACCGTAGGACTCATGGTCTGGTCCCCGGCTTTTAGATGGACTTACTGCCCAGGAGTAGCAAGAACCTGAGAAGGCTGGCAAAATCCAAGGCATGGAATTTTGACCAAGAGGCACTCCAGCAGAACGACTTCCTAGGGTCATGGAGAGGGACCAGGAACCAGGGGATGTCCTCTGCCTTAATCAACAAAAATAAGAGGGGGGGGACCCCACCTCTTAACAGAAGTAAAAAGGATTAGTCCCGAAGGACAAGGGTTAAGGGAAGGGGGGGAGCAATCAGCAGCATTCCGCCCCTAAGGGGGTGGAAGCCAAAGGCGATAAGAGAACAGCCCCCCCCACAAGACAAAGGCAGAAAGAAAACCTCCCTGTGTGCTCAAGGTCCCTACTCCTGACCAGCGGAAGGGGGGTGAAGGAGGCACACAGAGGAGAGGGACCAGAGACTGAGGCCCCAGGGGATAGTGGGTAGGAATTGTGATGAATGGTGAAGACTCAGAAAGATAAAGAATGATGGTAGGTTCATAATTTTCATATCTTATCTGTGTCAGTCGTCACCATTCATCACATGTGGGTGATTACCGAGCCCCTGAGCAGGGCCGAGACCTAGGGACTAAGCCCCTTGGCTCCCAGTGGGGAAGACACTGGAGGAGAACCTTTATGGGCCTGGCGAGGCCCGTGCCTGTGGGGAGTGAGACGGGAACCCCCCGGAAGGGGAAGGAGGTTGCCCTGACAACTGCTGCCTCACTCTACGGGAGAAAAGATGGGTTCTCCGGTAAGCGGAGGAAATCACCCTACGCCGGGCCAAGGGTGACAACCAGGAGACACAGCCATGCTGTCCGCCTGATGCAGATCGCTGTCCCTACGACTCTGGAAGCTAACTTGTTGGCGTCACGGGATGCCCTCACTTGGTGCCTTGCTAGCTCCAGGCCCTGAGCAAAGAGTCAATGGCTTGTCTGGTTACCTCCGAATCAGGCAAGGAAGCTAGGAGCTGACCTAGCTTGGACCATAAGACCCTATCATAGGAAGCATAGTGGGCCTGATGTGCAGCAATGGACAGTAAAATCTGTCCCGAGCAGAAGGTCCTCCTACCCCAAAGGAAAAAAATTACTTACCATAGTAATGTTATTTCTTCTAAAGGAGTCTTAATGTATTCGGACATATGCAGCAAGACCCTGCTGTTGCACTGCCCCAGAGAGGAGAGAGTTAAAGCCTACATTCTATGTAGGCATGCACTCTGTTTCAAATCACTGTTCCCTGGTACATTCTATTCAAAAAGACAAAGGCAGATAAAAAAAAAAATTTGGAAATGCTAAAGCATTCAATAGGAACTTATCCAAGACCCTACCAACCCCAAAATGGGCTAAAAGATTCAAGTCACAGATGCACTCTAAGAAAACTAATATCTAATAATCAATAAAAACACATAAGCTGGAGTGCAGAAACCCCAGGTTCTGGTAGGGGAGGCAGGGTATGAGGTCAGAATACATTAGGACTCCTTTAGAAGAAACAACATCACTGTGGTAAGTAATTTTTTCTTCAAACAACAAGAAGTTCTAATGTATTCTGACATATGCAGACTACCAAGCAGTTCCCTTGGAGGAGGGGACAGAACCTGCTTAGGAAAAAGGCTCTGCAATACTGCTGTTCCGAACCGGGCATTACTTCTTGTCTGAACATCCAGGCTGTAATGCTTGGTAAATGTGTGTACAGTTTTCCAGGTAGCTGCTTTACAGATCTTTGATAATGGAATGTCCCTTGCAGCTGCTATAGTGAAAGTTGTACCCCTGGTAGAATGAGCCCTGAGGCCTACAGAGGGGTCCTTCCCTAGTTTCTGATAGCAAACTGAATGCAAGACACTACCCACCTTGCAATGTTCCTTTTAGTGGCAGTTTTACCCCTATCCACTTCTCCATAGGTAAGGAACAACTGGCTAGTGTCACCCCATGGCCAATGGTGAGATCCAGATAGTAGCTGATAGCCCTTTTCACATCAGGCTTTTGCAGCCTCGTTCCCTGAACTGGAGTGATCAGTGAAAAAGACAGGCAAGTTCATGGACTGGTTAAGGTGGAATTCTGAGACAACCTTGGGAAGAAATGTCCTGTTTGTTTTAAGAACCACTTTATCATTGTGAAAGAAGATATAATTGGGTTCCACTGATAAAACCTATGTAGCTCACTGATACGTCTCGCTGAAGTGATGGCTACTAAAACATAGTCTTCCATGTCACATACTTTAACTCTGCTGAGAACATAGGTTCGAAGGGGGGTTGCATCAACTGAGCTATACAAATATTTAGATACCATGACGGGGGAGGCTCCCTATGAGGAGGGTGTAAATGCAATAGCTCTTTGAAAAATCTTTTGAACATAGGGTCAGAAGCCAGGGAAGAGGATTTCCCTGCTGACAAGTAAGCAGAGACTGCAGCCAAATGTACCTTTAGGGTGGAAGGCCTAAGGCCTAGATAATGTAGATGAGCCAAATAATCCCAGATCAGTAGAATGCCCACCTCCTGTGGTTCCACACCTAACCGGTTGCACCAAATAGTGAACCTCTTCCATTTGGATGATTATGTTTTCTTAGTGGCTGGCTTCCTGGCAACCTTTAGGATATTCATGACAGAGTCAGAAAGATTCAAGCCAGCATACTCTAACTCTGCAAGAGTCAAGCCTTCAGTCTGAGGGACCCCAGGTTGGTGTACATGATCCTCCCTTGGTATGAGGTCAACAGGTTGTACCTCATGGGGAGGCAAATCGGGCTTGTCAACACCAGGTTCACCAGAAGTGAGTACCAAGGCTGCCTGGCCCAATCTGGAGCTATCAGAATCATCACGGCAGACTGACCCCTGAGTTTGGTCAGTACCCTGAGTAACGGGGAATGGGGGAAAGGTATATAGAAATTTCCCCGACCAGTTCAACAGAAATGCATCCAGTGGAACTATGCCCAGAACTGGAGGCCTGCAGCAGTACTGGGATAACTAGTGATTGTCTGGGGCTGCAAAGAGGTCTATCTCTGGAGTGCCCCAAAGCCTGAAGATGCTCTTGAGAACTAAGTGATTCAGAGACCACTTGTGGTGGTTCTGGTTGAGCCTGCTGAGAGAGTCTGCCAGAACATTGTTCTTCCCAGGAAGGTGTACTGCTGACAGTCACCTCCGGAGAGTAAGCCAAATTCCATATCTTCATGGCTTCTGTGCACAACAGTGTGGACCCTGTGCCACCCTGTTTGTTGATGTAAAACACTGTTGTGGTGTTGTCTGTCCTGACTTGTAACACTTTCCCCTGAACCATGGGAGAAAAGGACCAAAAAGCCAGCAGCACTGCCCTGAGTTCCAATAGATTTATGTGCAGAAGACGCTCTTGAGGGGACCAGATACCCTGAGCTGCATGATCCCCCAAGTGCACCCCCCAGCCTAAAAGGGATGCATCTGTGGTGAGTACCATCAGGGGAATTTCCTGAAGAAAGGAATACCCACCCTGAGGTTGTCTCTGTCCTGCCACCACTGCAGAGCCAGGAGAAGTGTGGAAGTTACTGAAATCAGTTTGGACAAGGAATCTCTGCTCTGGGACAAAAACCTCAGATGGAACTGAATGTCTCTCATCTGAAACATTGCCCCTGGTACCACTGCTGTTGTGGCTGCCATGTGCCCAAGCAACTGCAGGAAGTACCTGGCTGGCTCTGGGGAGTGGAGTCTGAAAGACTCTGTTAGCTGCACCAGGCATTCCACCCCGTCTGGTGGGAATTTGCTCTTCCCAGATTTGTGTCCAGCTCTGCACCTATGAACTGCAGGCGGGGACAGGCACCAGAACTGACTTCTTTGAATTTATTAAAGCCCAATGAATGAAAAACATTCTGAGTGACTGCTAGGGCTTCTAGTACCTACTGTTGAGACTGGCCCACCAATAGCCAGTCGTTCAGGTGAGGAATAACAAACTCCAAGATGCTTTAAGTGTGCTACTACCACTGCCAAGCATTTTGTAAACATTCTGGGAGCTGAGGTCAGACTGAAGGGAAGGGACCTGAATTGGTATTGACCTGATGGCAGTCTGAATCTTAGGTATTTTCTGTGTGACTGCCTGGCAGGAATATGGAAATAAGCATCATTGTGGTCTATGGATGCTAACCAGTCTCCTTGCCTGAGAGTGGGTAGTATCATTGTCAAAGTGACCATCTTGAATTTTAGTTTTGTTAAGTGTTTGTTCAGGAACCTCAAATCCAAAATGGGTCACCAATCCCCATTTTTCTTCAAGGTCAGGAAGTACCTTGAATACAACTCCTTTCCTCTTTGGGATGGAGGGACAGGTTCCACTGAACTGTCCTGGAGTAGGGTTGTAAAGTACAGTTACGTAAGAACTTACCGTAATAGTAGATCTTTGAGAGAGGCTCTGGCAGTAGGTATTTACATATAGGACTGACCTGGCAGGCGTTAGGACCCCACGGAAACATTTCTAGCTAGCAGTCTCTAGCGGGGGACTGCCCCTACGTCAGGTGACCGACATCATGGATGTCAGTATGAAGGGGCGTCCCCACGCCCGCTTTCCAGTTCTCTCCCCAAAGGGCCAAAAGAGGCAAGACAAGAAAGAAGCGGATATTTCCCTTCCTGGAAAAGGAGCTAAGAAAGCTAAGGGGGATGGAGGGCGAGAAGGCAATATCTACTGCAAGAGCCTTTGTCGAAGATCTACTGTTACGGTAAGTTCTTACGTAACTGTACTATCTTACTTCGAGAAGGATCTTGCAGTAGGTTTTTACATATACGACTGAATCCCAAGCAGTCTGGAACAAGGAAAAGCACTCGGGAGGAGGAAAACGATCCAGAGAATGGAACCTCCAGCGGAACGGGTCTTATGAAAGAAGACCTTGAAGCACAGCCAACCGCAGAAGCCTGCTCTCTGAGAGGCAATGTCAAACTGTAGTGTTTCATAAAGGTATGGACAGAAGTCCAAGTAGCGGCTGTGCAGATGTCTGCCGCTGACACATTCTTGAAACAAGCCGCAGAGGCAGATACTCCTCTGGTGGAGTGACATCTGACTTGACCCGGCAGGGTCTTGTTGTACTTGTCGTAACAGAAAGTGATACAATGAGCCAACCATTTAGACAGGCATTGCTTGGAAACGGCATTGCCCTCTCCTCTGTGAGCAAAAGAGACAAAAAGCTGATCAGATTTCCTGAGATCCTTAGTCCTAGTGGTGTAGTATCTCAGTATTCTATGAACATCCAAAGTATGCAAGAGGTACTCCCCTTGATTGGAATGTTACGTAAAGAAAGCAGGTAGCTCAATGGATTGATTCAGCGTAGATTCCGCCACCACCTTAGGGTTGGTGCATAGAGCCACACGTTTCTTGTGAAAAATCAAATACGGGATTTTGCACATCAAGGCCTGAAGCTCAGAAATCCGTCAAGCTGAAGTAATGGCCACTAGGAAGAGTCTTCCAAGAGAGGAACTTCAAATCTGCTGAAGCTGCCAGCTCCAAAGGGGGCAGAGTAATCTTCCCGAGAACAAAATTCAAGTCCCAGGGAAGAGCAGGAATGCGGATGGGGGTCTCAAATGGAGAACCCCTCTGAGGAATGTCTTGCAGACTTCTAATTGAGCGAAAGTCCTGTCTCCGAAGGGGACATGGTAGGCTGAGATCGCTGCCATGTGAACCTTTAAAGAGGAATGGCTGAGACCCAGATTGAAGAGATGACACATGTAGTCCAGGACTCTGTCAACTGGGCAAGAGAAAGGCTCAAAGTCCTTTGACAAGGCCCAAATAGAGAATCGTTTCCACTTCATGGCGTAGGTGGATCTGGTGGAAGGCTTTCTGGCCTCCACCAAAATATCTGCTACGAGCAGAGAAACCCCGAACCGGGCTTGAGCTACATCTGCAGGAGCCACGCATGCAAATGAAGGTATCTGATACCTGGATGGACAAGGGTCCCCTGATCCTGGTTCAGCAAGTGTTGCAACAGAGGAAGAGGAAGCTCCTCTGAAAACTGTTGCAGAAGAGAGACCCAAACTTGCCTGGGCCGGAATGGAGCAAAGAGGATCATTCGTGGTCCCTCTGTTCTGAGCTTGTGCAGGACCCTCGGAATTAAGGGAACTGGAGGGAAGGCATAGATAAATTTGTCCCTACAATCGAGAGACAGAGCATCCCACCAGAAATTCTCGCGCCCTGGAGCGAGTGAGCAGAAGGCGGGAAGTTTTGCATTTTGAGGAGACGCAAACAGGTCTACCTGAGGGGTTCCCCAAAGCAAGACGATGTCGTCTACTACCTCTTGATCCAGTTCCCATTCGTGGGCCTGGGCTGAGGACCGACTATGGTGGTCTGCCAGCGTGTTTCCTACTCCTGGAACGTGAATGGCTGTCAGGTGAAGGTTGTGCTGGGTAGCCCAGCTCCAAATTCTCATTGCTTCCCTGCACAGAGGGTAGGAACGAGTTCCTCCCTGCTTGTTGATGTACCAGACCACACACGTCTGTCTGAATACTTAGATGACTGGGAAGAATGGAGGAGTGCAGGGCCTGGAGGGCATAAAGGACTGCTCTGAGTTTCAGCACATTTATGTGCAGATTCTGCTCGAGCCTGGACCAGCTGCCCTGAGTCTTGTGAGACCTGAGGTGGGCTCCCCAGCCCTCTCCTGAGGCATCCGTTGTCAACGTCTGGGAGCGGGGTTCGATATTGAAGTGACCCCCCCCGACAAAGGTTCTCTGATACCATCCACCATTGCAAGTCCCTGACCATGGGATCAGAAACTAGAACCTCTTGTTCTAGAGTACGTCCAGTGTTTGGTCCCACTGAGATAGAAGCGTCCACTGAGAAAATCCTCATATGGAGCCAAGCATGGGACTGTAGAATAGCAGCCACCATTAGCCCGAGGAGGCGAAGGACTGACCTGGCTCTGACCCTTCTGTGACTGGACAGAAGGCGTGCCTGAATCTGTGGGGTGTCCACCCTGTCCAGAGGCAAAAGGCCTTGCTGATGGTCGTGTCCAGGACTGCCCCATGAATTGGAGTCTTTGGTAAGGGACCAAATGGGACTTTGCCTGGTTGATGGTGATGCCCAAGCTGGTGAAAACCTGCAGGGTGAGGGAAGGGAGTGCAGAAGTTCCTTCCTGGGCGGTGTCATGGAGCCAGTCGTCCAGATGCAGAATACCTGCACTCCTGGAGTGGGTGGACAGCTACCACAGACAGGGCGAGGAAAGACCAAATGGGAGGGCCTTGAATTGGTAGTGGACCCCGAATACAAAATCGAAGGAATTTTGCGGTGGGAAGGCGTAAGGGCATGTGCAGGTAAGCATCCTGCATATCCAAGTGCACAGCTACAGACCCGCTGAAGAAGAGGCAGAAGGCCCTGTAGGGACAGCATTCTGAAGAGTTTGTACTCCACAACATGTTCAAGGAACTGAGGTCTAAGATAGGCCTCACATTTCCTGTTTTCTTTGGAACTAGAAAGAAATGGGAATAGTAACCTGTCCCCTCAAAGGTGGTTAGGAACTGGTTCTATCGCTGCCTTCGAGAGAAGGGAAGTGATTTCTTCTAGAACCAAGGAAGATGTTCTGGGAGTAAGACGACTGGAGGAGTGGTCTTCGGGCGTTTCTGAAGAAACTCTATTGAGTGACCTGCTGCAATCAGCTGCAGCACCAAGCATCTGATGTTATCCTCTCCCAACCTGGTAGATGGAAGGAGAACCTCCCTCCTACTAGTTCTCTGGCGGAGTCCAGTGGCCGTGGGAGAGGTGAGGTCAGGAGGTCTGTGCAGGCCTTGTGATGAGGCTCCAGCGGCTTTTGGGAGGGGTCTTGGTTGCTGGAGGGCTCTGACTGCTTCTGGCCCACTTGCCCTGTGGTTTAGATTTTTTGTTGGTTATGCCGACAAAAGGGCGCCTGTCCCTGAGGGGTTTACAAAAGTCCATGGACTTGAGTGCAGTACCCTTCTCTAGCAGATTGGTTATGATGTCCTTGACATCACCGCCGAACAGCACCTGACCCCTGAAGGGCGCATCCTGAACAGCGGATTCCACTTCAGGGACCAAACCTGACACTTGGAGCCAGGCATGATGCTGAAGACTTACGGCGAAAGCCGAACTCCATCCAGCTGCACCCACTGCGTCATAAGTGGCACGAAGCATGTGCCAACTGGCTGAATGAGCAGAACGGACAAGATCTACAACTTCTTGTTTCGTCTGTGACTCAGGAAGGGAGCCCAACTTAGATTCCACCTGACTCAGGATGGTCTTCTGGTAGTCCCTCATATGGGCAACATAATTCAGGGCCCCAATACCCAGGGTAGAAGATGCATAAACCTTCTTCCCATATTGGTCCAGAAGCAGAGACTCCTTGTCAGGCGGCGACCCAGATCGAGTCCGCTTTGGGGTGTATATTCAAAGAATCTACTCCCTCAGGAGCCTGATATAGCCGATCTGCCTTCCTCGGAAGGGGGGCTAACGTGGACGGTTGTTTCCAAATAGTGGAAACAAGATCTGCGTGAGGCTCTATCCAGGGTGGAATCGATGTAGAAGTGGTCTCGAGCAGATCCAAGTGGGCAAGCGAGCTTTTGCTGTGGACCTGGCTCCAGAGATTGCCACTAATGAACTTCCTGGATCTTTCTCAGTAACTCCAGAAAAGGATCCTCCAGAGGAGAATTAGGAGGGGTCCTTGGCCTGGGTCGGTCTGGAGTACGGGGCTCGTCATCCGGGTTGAAGCATCCCTGAGTCAGAGTCTGAGGTCTCCGACGTAGAAAAGGAAGACTCCTCCCGACACAGGGGAGGAACGGTCCCTTTGGGAAGCCCTCTGGTTCACCTCTGGTGTCAGGTAAGGGCAAGGCCCCTAGAATTCTGTGGCCGCAGAATTTTGCGCAGAACTTGCAATCTACCGCAGAATTCACTCTTCTTGGTGATTTTTTATTAATATTTCTGTTTATACATAGAATCTGGTTCCCTTCCCCTCTTTTTATATCCAAAACCCCCCTATATGTTCAGAATGTGATGTTATCATTGCTATAACATCATACATTAGCTAATGAAATGGCTGCATTCTGCAACAGAAATAAACAGTCACCTATCCACCACAGCTCCCACTGCCAGAGACGGTGGCACAGCACATCATGCATGGCGATATTTGCTCAACCTGCACTACAGCCTAATACAATTTTCAGTCTTACATTATTGCATTATGGCCAACCAAACAAAACCTTGTCAATAGCACAGACCTGTTAAGTGCATACCTCACTTTGTACAAACCTATTTGTGCCTTTTAAGGTATAAGAGATGCTATCTGAAATGAATAACTGGTAAAATGAATTTAACTGTGAAATATAATAATGTGTAGACCTGTTGAAAGAATAGACCTGTTAAATAAATAATTGCTGTACGCATTTTTGCCAGAGTTATTGATTACATATTGTCGCTGGTTGATAGAATCACCTAAAAGTTATTGAGAAATGCTGTGTGCAGGGACAGCTGTAGGGCCAGAGGGTAGCATGCTGTGTTTCCGTGCCGGCAACTCAAGTTCAGAGATTAGCTCTGGTTGCTGGCTGGGCAGCACAAGGATTGGTGGAACACATCACCGCTTGGAGCCTGGGAAGGTATGGTGCAGTGTTCTGTCACATGGTGGACACATTGTGATGGGCCAGAAGCTTATCTCACAATTGCTTCACATGCATGTCATGGCCTGATGGTGTTATGCAGTGTGTCAGAGAAAGCAGGTTGACATGAAAAATGAGTTTGCAATAACTCTTCTATGCCATTTCCAATGGGACCTGTATGAAGGAGGATGCAAGTCCACGGAAAAAAAAAAAAAAAAAATATATATATATATATACACACACACACACACGCACACACACAAAATATCTCTGTCTCTCTCACCACACACACACATATGCATATTTGTATGTATGTTACAGATTGCATATAAATATGCAAGTGATACACAGTGGGAACCTCATGAGTGGTGTTGAAAGCACATACAAATATATAAGTGATAGACAGTGGAAACATCATTAGTGGGATAGACAGCATGCATATAGAAATACCTTATTTATCACATAAGATCCCCTCTGCATAGGTCATTTATGCAACAGGCTAGGACCTTAAGGGAGAGACACACTTGTTTTGCTTTTTTAGGCATAAAATTACTTTTATAAGTTTATTTTTTTAACTAGTGTTACTGTGCTTTCCATCATCCTGATTGCAATAACCACTGGCATGAAAATAAAGCCAGGATGACAAGCTGACACTGTGATGTAGTAGTTTGTTAGTGCCGCAGAACTTCAGAAATTACAAACCACATGAAGTTCTCAAGCAAATTCAATATCCTTGCAGAACTTGGTCCCACTGTGCCCATGAAAAGTAGGGGCCCTGGGTAAGGGGAAGGGAGTCTCCTGTCTCCAGCATAGGGGATCCTGTGAAGGATCTGGCGGTGGGAGGCGAGACTCTACCTCCCTGGTGAGGGGGATATGGATACTGAGGATATCCGTATAGCGAGTATCCATAACCCGACGTCAGGTATTGAGGCGTCGAGTACTGTGGCGTCGGATACAGTGGCGTCTGGTACTGTGGCGTCGGATACTGAGGTGCCGGGTAAGGCAGCACCGGATTTAGTGGTGCCAGGGGCTCTGACGGGGCAGAGGGATCTGGCAAAGGCCCAGCATGCAGGCCAGGTAAAGGTGGCCCCGTGGGCATCGGGCCCGGCGTGGGAGCACCGTCCGGAAAGGAGACGTCAGATGAGCCGGTGTCTGAGGGTCCGGCGTCAGGGTGTCTATCCCTGTAGGAGGGGGCCCTGACGGCAGCGTATCCAGATCCTCCGTGACAACCGAGGAAGGAGGGCTGGAATCCCTGGGGTTCAACAGAGGAGATGCAGGAACCTCAGTTGGCAACTCCAAGCGTTGTGGGGGAGCCTGGGCGCGTCGGACTGGTGAAGGGGTCCGGCGCAGGCTCCTTGGCTGGGCAGTTGTCGGAGGGGCCGATGTCTGAGGAGCCGGCGTCTGACTTGTCGGATCCCTTGCTTGAGGAAGTCCGCACTGGAGAAGCGGCCTTGTCAGGCGAACGAACGAATGACTGTGCACCCTCTGCAGGAGCAAGCGTCTTATCAGTCTTGTCTGGGCAGACGTCGGGGGCACCGGCGTCTGACTTAGTGGGCTCGCTCGACCCTGAAGGCCGCGTGGTCGCAGCCTTCCCAGGAGCAGAAGCCTGCTTTCCCCTGGAGGTACCGAGGGCCCGGCGAGGGCGACACCTTTTTGGACACCGCCAAGACAGTCATTGAGGCATTACCTTTAGGACCGTGACTCCAGCTGGAGTCGCGGAAGCCATGGAGCTGGAGTCCCGGTGCTTCTCCTTCTTTTTGTGGCCTTCAGGGGAAGTGGAAGCCTGCCTCAACTTTTTCAAATCCTTCTCCATGGATGTCATTTTTTTTCTTCAAAATATGGGCCTCAAGGGACTGCTACCTCCGTTTTCGGGTAGCTGAACTGAATTTCTGGCAGTGCTGGCACTCCTCCACAGGACGATCCGGGCCTAGGCAGAAGAGGCACAGGGAGTGGCTGTCCTTATGCGGCAGTTGGGAACCGCACGAGTCGCACTTACATTTATGCGATTCAGAAGGCGTTGGGGATGACATACACGATGTTATAAAGAGAGAAATATAAAAACATTCAGTCAAAAGTTCGAAACTAACCCCATGAAAAGACTGACGAGCGATTAACTCTACCGGGCGAGGAACTTTCACAAGTCGCTGGCGGGAAAGAACTGGAAGGCGGGTGGGGGACTGCCACAGACTACTAGCTTGAAATTCTTCCGGGGTCCTGACGCCTGCTGGGTCAGTCCTATATGTAATACTTACTGCAAGAGCCCTCTCAAGTAAGATCTCCTGATTCCAGCAGGGAGATTTCTGTTGTGGAAGCAGGTTTGAACAGCCTTGCTCTTAATCTGGGAAAATGTTTGAAATGTAGAGCAAGGCCTTTGCCCACTAGCTCCAGAACCCATTTGTCTGATATTATAGACTGCTAATTCTGGAGGTAGTGGGCAAGCCTGCCCCCTACTGGAAGAGAGGAGGTGACCCAAGACTCCTCAGGGAAAAAGTTTAGCTGGAGTCCTGGGCTGGGATGAGTGGCACCTCTCCTCCCCCTTCCCCCGAAATAACCACGCTGCTGCTGGTAAACAGGGAAGGCGTAAGCCTGGTAGAAGGGTCTCTGGTAAGGCCTGTCTCTGCTTCCCTACCTTGCTGTTTCTGAGGGTGGCAGGTTTTTTGCTGCAGCACTTCTGTATGAGGTTCTATACTCATCCATTTTCTTCATATAGGCCTCAGTCTGCTCCCCAAAAGGGAGTTCTGGACCAGAGGAAAATCCAAGACTTTGGTTTGTGTGTCCTGAGAGAGGTAGCCAAAATCCTGGATGCTGAAACATTGGCATCCACTGCCATGTAGAACTGCTGTTTGGAAGCCTCTATTCCACTCCTTGCCATCTCTCCCAGATCAGCAGCTGCTTCAGCTGGAAGTTTGGCTGCCAGAAAGGAAACTGCCTCCCCCAGTTTCTTTTCATATCTCGCCACATAGGCCATGTAAGATGCCTGCCTGGCAATGAGCGAAGACCCCAGGTAAGACTTTTTAGCCATGGAGTCAATCCTCCTAGAATCTTTTTCAGGAGGGTTTGAAGCTAATGGGATGCTTGCCTTGTCACAGGCAGCAGCCAAAACCACCCCTTCATGGCTGGGGTGCCCTGACAGAAATTCTGTACCTTCTCTGGCCACTGGGTACTACACTCTCTGTCCTTTTATCCACAGGAGGAACGGAGGTGGGGGTACTCAAGATTTTTAGAGTTTGTCTCTTCAGAGACTTGTGGATGGGTATCACCACCCTTTTAGAGGCAGGAACATCAATCATTTCTACATAATCCGGTTCTTCCTCTTCCTCTGAAGATTCATGATCCGGTAACTGAAGGGTTTCGTTCACTTTCTTCATAAATGAAAATGAATCGAGCATCCTCCAGCTGTTTAGGTGGAAATGCTTCCCTCATGTTCAGGAGAAACCTCTGGTTCAATTGGACCATAAAGGTCCTCCTCGTCTTCATCATCCTACTCACATTCCGGATCCCAGGGAATAATCACATTTATTTATTTTTTGTTATATTTTTTTTGTTGACCGGGCAAGTGCATTAGACAAATCCCACCTATTTTCAGGCACGACCTGGGGAAGGGGGATACAGATGCATGCCAACTGACCTTGAACCAGATTAAGCTGTTGGTGGTATTTTTAGTGAATGAGGGAAATCTGGCCAGGACACTGGGGAAATTCCCCTACTCTTTTCGATAACTGCCATGGGATCTTTAACATCCACCTGAACTACCAACAATCCAGGCAGATGGGACCTCGGTTTAACGTCTCATCCGAAGGACGGCACCTCAGAAGTGCAGCACCCCTCTCATGCTGCACTACAGTGTCAGTACTGGGATATTAACCCAAGTGCCAGATGTGGGAACTGAACCCACAGCCCTCTGATCTCCGGCCTCAGAGGTGAGTATGCTACCTACTGAGCCACTGACACTGACATTCCGAGGGGTCTGAAGGATCAGAACTGGCTGAGGAGACTGCGAGGAATCACCAGTTCGGGGTGCTTGCAGAACTGTATAATGCGAATAGCATTGTAATCTCCTCTGTGGTCCAGAACGAACTGGACGCGAATTTAGAGTCGGTTCGATGTGTTTCTCTTCTTTTTCTCTTAGTGGAAGCCAATTCAAGGGCTGAATCTGTGGTTCGTTTAGGAGAAAGGGTCGCCTTGGTCAGAAGGGACTCTCCAGGGGAACTGGTTCGGCCATCTGGGTTAGCAGATTTTCCGGCCAATTTCTCATTCAGTCTGTTAAGGCGCCTGTCAAGCGTCGACTGAGGGAAATTTCTGCATAAGTCACAGTCTGCCTATAAGTGTTACAACCCAAGGCAGAAAACACAAGTAGTGTGGGGATCAAACTTGGCGAAAGTCTCCCCACACTCAATACATTGTTGAAAACCCTTCTTAGATTTCTGTGAATCCATCTAACTTATCCCAAAGGCAGTTAGGCCAGATAAGAGCCAAAACAGTTCTGGTTAACAGATCGGTATTAGCGGTCTGGGGAAAAAAACAACAAACTAGTTTTTTCGTTAACCAGACTTAATTTTGAAAGAAAATAAAGGCAAAAAACTCAGTACTCCAACAGTTGGGCGGCAACTGCTAAAGGACCGAGGACTTACCCACCAATAGCAAAAAATCTACGATGACTGTAACTATACTGAGGGACAGCGAAAAGAAATAAAAAATACTAATATTTTTTAAAATCGGTGGAATAACCGAGGTGAAAAAACACTTTTAACTGACAAGAAGCTGAGGAGAATCTCTGAGGCATCTTCACGGTAAGGCGGAGTAAAGAATCTGACGGTTGAGTAGAATGTACCAGGGGACAGTGATTTGAAACCCAGTGCGTGCCTACACAGAATGTGAAGGCAACTCTTTCCTCTACAGGGCAGTGCAACAGCAGGGTCTTACTGCACATGTCAGAAAACATTAGGACTTCTTGTTTGAAATCAAAATCCGAGAGTCTTGATCTCGGGCCAGTCACAGTGAACGGTGCGGCCCATCAGGAGGTCCAGCAGCCAAACCCTGACTGGGGGTGAGGCATACGACCTGGAGACCCGGGAAGCAATACTACCTGGCTCAGTTCCCTGAGGGCTAGGACACTGGAGAAGGGCGTTGCCAGAAGTGCAGTGATGCTTCCGGAAGGGAGCAGGCAGGCGAGCACCCACAAGGGTGGCTACACTGAATTAAGCCTAGGAAGATCTGGCGTCACATGCTCAGGATTGTGTTGGGAGGTAGGGGTGATGCGAAGATCTTCCAACATCCTCGTCGAGGCGCTGATAGTCAGATCAGCGTCAGAGGAGATGTGGATGGGTTCTCTCCTTCAGAAGAGGGGATGAGGAAGTGGAAGACTTTGGAAATTTTGGGGGCAGCTGCTCAGAGGGTGGGTGGACAACGGTCGTCCACTGCCCTGACATAAATGCAAAATGAACAGCTACACCCTGAATTGCTCCCAGGTCAAAGGCCCCTAGGGCTGGAAATGCCAGGGAAAGGAGGAGATAGAGACAGAGGAATGGGGTCCAGATCCACAAGAGATGAGGAACATCCTCTGCCTGAGCCACGAGGCGCACTGGATGCCCCAAAGAGGGAGGAGCTCCGGGAAGCCCAACAGCCGACAGCTGGTCAACCAGACTGGAACTGCCTAGACTGTGCCCTGAAAATCCGCCCCGGTGAGGCAACTGGGACCGTACAAGTCAGAAGGATGGTCCCTGGCCTCCAAAGAAGGAGCCCTCTCGGAGACAGAGGAGGAAAGATGAGGGTCCACTGGCTCCTCCCTGAGCCGGGTGGGTCCCAAAGCACGCCCGCACTGAACCCAGACCCCTCGGACTCCGAGCTCTCCACCTCGAAAACACCAGCCTAGGCAGCTGGCAACTCCAAGCAGTCCCCGAGATCACCCAGAGTACAGCACCCTCCCCTTCTGCGGGTGCCCTAGTCAGCCCTAAAGTTGGGCGATCCAGGCACACCACAAGGGTGGCTACCCCAGCTGAAGGGGCAGAAGGGCCCCCAACTCTGGGCTGCATAGCTACGGCCGCCTGAACCATTGCCTGCTGGTCAGTGCCACTGACCCCAGAATTGGGGACCACTGCCGCTCTTCAGGGGAGGTTGGGTCCAGGCCGCAAAAGAAACTGAGCTCTCAGCAGACTGCGAGGAGTCGGTAGCCAGTCTGAATCAGACCCGAATCCTCCTCCAAGAGGTGGAGACCGAGGTCCGATGCCAGACCACCTGTCCCTTCCTGGACTGACAGATGTGCCAACTTGAGGCCTGGCACCACAGTCGGCGTCGACTCCCTCCTCGGCACTGCAACGGTGCCAGAGGAAGAAACGGCTTCAGCTATGGCGCCAAGGCTGGAATCGCCGTCCCCTCCCACGGTGCCACAAATGGCACCAGAGTTGGAGACAGTGTCGCTGGCGGCGCCAAGACCCCCCCATAACACTGCAAATGGCACCACCCATGGTGCTGTCACCCACCGTGGCGCTGGAGCTGGAAAAGGCACCATCTCTAATCTCAGCGCCGCGGACGGCACTGAGACTAGAAACAGCCACAGAAGGCACAGTAGAACTTCCCACGGCACCGTCCCCGCTTATCAACGCTGTAAATGGCACTGACCGCAGAAACGGCGCTGAGCAGCAGGCCGGGTGCCGCCAGGGCCCCGCACCGTTAGCAATGCCTAGACTCCAAAACGGCACCGCAGACTGCGCCGAGGCCGCGCCGCCCGGCCCCAGGACACGACACCAGGTGCCTTCACCCTGAAGGGGCGTGCCGGGCGGTGCCTCCGCGCCCCCGAAAGGAATGGACTGGGCCTCCTGCACCGTGGAAGGGCTCCCCACTGCACCACGGCTCAAGAGTGAGCCCCGGTCCGCACAGAACCGGGAGGGACCTGGTGGAAGGGCCGAGAGACCATGTCTTGGCCTTACAGTGTGGGCCGCCCTCGAAAGTCGACAGCGCTCATTCGACCTTCCACGCTGGCTTCGATGGTCCATGGAAAGGTATGCACGAATCCATGTCACGAAGTGGACTAAGACAGGTAAGGCAACCATCATGCTGGTTGGTAACAGAATATCGACGGCCGCACGGGCACCGATGCATAGGAGGCCACCCAGTGTTCGACGACTTCTTGCCCCCTGTACCAGACATGATCAATGGCAAAACAATCAAAAAACAGACTCTACTTTGCTGGAAATAATAAAAGGAATGGTCTTACCAGTCAGCGGCGTCGAGTAGGTAGCGAAACAGAACCGGTCCTTTTTTCAACGGGACAGGCCGAACGCGAAACTAGGCTGCAGCTCTGATGCAGTCTTCTCTCAGGAAGCTCCACTGAGATGCGACCTCTACAGCGGGGAGACTAAGAACTGGCGGGGAGGCGGGGCCGGCGACAGCTAGCCAACCTACGAGCAGCCATACCAATACATCGGCCTCGAGGGCGGTGCCTTTGCTGCGTCGGCTCCGCCCATCAAAAAAAAAAAAAAAACTTCTCCGGGGTCGTGACCTCTGGCCACTTACCCACATGTGATGAATCGTGAAGACTGACACAGATAAGATTACATTTTATCTGCTTTCCTGGGAACAGCTGGTATATAGTTTGGCCTGCACCAAGCTGCATAGGTGGCATCCTCTAAGGCTGGGAGAAGAGGAGGCACCACAATAGCAGGAGATTCCAGGAACTCCAGCAGATCATTTTTAGTGGTATCCTGCTCTTCTAATGCAAAGCCCATGGCAGCTTGCATTTGCTGCATAATGCGAAAAATGTAGGGTCCTCTGGAGGGGACAGTGGTGTGTTCACCATTGTGTCTTCACTGCACATGCAGACTGTAGAGCTGGTGCCAAGTTCATATTGACTGTCAGCATAATCTGCAGCTTTCTCCTCCTGCATCATTAGATCAGGATAGTACTCATATTCGTTGTCGACTGGGTCAACAGGAAGGAGGGAACATGCTGGTGACATTGGCGGCAGCACAGAATGTGGTTGTGGCAAGGGTGTTCTGTGCGACATTGACAGGGGTTGGTAGGAGTCCCTGTTGATGGGGACCCTGGAACAGGGAGGCCGAAGCAGCAGATGTCTTATGTCTGAGAAAGACAGGAGAACTGCCTGAACATTGGCACCCTTTGGTTGATGGGGGAGGCCGAGTCCCAGATGTCCCAACGTACTGGCCGTAATAGGCCTGGCAGTGCAAGCCAACCCTGACCTTGGTGCTGTGTTGGCTGGGCGACACCACTGCTGAGGCACAGGGCATCAAGAAGAGGTTGTACCTGTATGGTGCAGTGAGGCGTGGAATGCACCAGGAAGCCTTCTTGTCCCTGTGATTCCCACGACCACGATTTGGTGAAAGGAGCCAGTGACACAAATTTCTGCTGAGCTCCTTCTTCATTCTTTCTACAGTCCTCTGAGCAAGAATTTCTCCAAAGACCCTTTTCAGCACTGCCTGGTTGCAGAGTTAAACCCTCTGCAGATTTTGCAAGCTTTCATGTTGTGGCTTAGGCCTGAGGCAAGCAGACAGATCGTGGGAGTTGCCAGTGTAGATTTCTTCTCCGCACACTCGCAGTTCCGGAAAAGTTTAGACAGTTCTTTCAATGACATACAGGTCACTGAAAATAACTCTAAAAGTGATTGCAGTTTAATAAAGAAATAAAATGGCAACAATATACAACGACGTTTCCTTAGCGATCCGACGAGGACAGCTATATCTGCCCCTGTAATGGTGTCTTCTGTAAAACCGAGTGCTGAGAACTGCTGTACGATTATTTTTTATCTCAGTACTGTGAGCACATGTCACGGAGACATCTCTGTGACGTGTGCTCACAGTACAGAGATAAAAATAGTTATACAGCAGTTTCAATCACTCGGTTTTATAGAAGATACCATCACAGGGGCTCATACAGCCTTTACCAGGACATAAATGTCAGAGTTTACTTTTTTACAAATCAGCTTTAATACAAAGCCTACCCCCTGCAGGCACAGGCGTGCATGCTCATGGCTGAGTGTGCTTGGACTGGCGGAATGGAGAAGCGGGGCTCTGTGGTAGCGGATGACCATGCAAGGCTCACATATTTGCAATGTGAGCCTGTATGGTACAGATTCCTTGAAACAAACTCAGACACCATCTTTGGTAAAAACTTAGGATTAGTACTGTTGGCCTGGGTTCAGGAACGATCTAAGGATGTTGGAGGCAGGATGGCAGGGTTGGGGGGGGGCGGTGGAGGGAAAAAGGGCTACCATCATGCCCTAACAAGTACTACCACTGGTAGAAGGACGGGCAGCAATCTCAGACTAATGGAGTTGGGAGGGGAGGATGCCATTAGGCACTTGGCTGCAGTGTGTATCAGCATGTTGCTAGCTTGGATTTATGTTATTTGTGCTGGTGCCCTCTGGGGTTGGGACCAAGGGGGCAAAACTTACATAAATCCTCACGACGCCGGGATCCCACTGAGAAACTGGGTATGTATATCCATGAGCTGCTGTCCAGTGGAAGTTAAAAAAACATCAAATAAGGAGGCTCAAACATTAGAGCCTGTAGCACTGAAATCCTTTGAGCTGATAATTGGCAACCAAAACCAACGTTTTTCAAGAAAAGAAAACGTAAGCCACAAGTTGTGACTGGTTCAAATGGAGCCAAAGTAAGATTTTCCAAAACAAAATTCAGGCCCCAAGCTGGAACTAGATTGCAGATAGGAGGTTTCAGGTGTAGAATGCCTCTCAAGAATGTACAGGCCACCACCAGCTGGGCAACCGTGATGACCCTCAATAGGCACATGAAAAGCTGAAAATGCAGCCAAGTGCACTTTGTCTGAGGAATACTGCAGGTCTGCTTCCAATAAAGACAGCAGAGACACCAGAACCTGGTTAACTGGACAGACAAAACTGATCCAAGTGATGAGAAATGGCCCATACAGCAAACCGCTTTCACGTCATAGAATAAGTGGATCTGGTGGAAGGCTGGCAGTCACCAGGATACCAGCCACTTTCTGGGAAACCCCAAACTGGCAATGGCTATGCTTTCAGAAGTCAAGAATGAAGATGAAGAGATCTGAGGTCCAGATGGACCAGGGTTCCTTGTTCCTGTGACAGTAGGCCCTTGCAGAGGTGCCGGTGGTTCCACTGCCAGCTGCTGCAGTAGAATGAACCAGATCTATCAAGGCCATAGGGGAGCAATGAGGATCAGAGTTGCCCCCTTCATTCAGAGCTTGAATAGCACTCTCTGAATTAGAGGGAAGGGAGGAAAGGCATACAGGAACCTCCCCTTCCAAGAGAGGGAAAACTTGTCTCGCCACAAAACTCCAGGCCCTGCAGTGAGAAAGCAGAAAAGCGGCGGTTTTGCATTGTGTGGGGATGCAAAAAGGTCAAACTCTGGATAACCCCATCTGCTGAACAGGTCTTTGACCACTGACTCGTGCATTCTGGAATGTGACCTGCTTAGCCTGTTTGCCAAGACATCTTGGGCATCTGGAACATATACTGCTGACAGTTCTAGACCATGTTCCAGAGCACAATACCAGACTCTTATCGCTTCCCTGCACAGAAGGTAAGAGTGAGTTCCCCTTGCTTGTTGATGTAATGCATCACACTGACGTTGTCCATCTGTACTAACAGAGGACCCAGGGACAGATGATCCTGGAAGGCTTGTAGCCTATACAAGACAGCTCACACTTCTAGAACATTTATGTGCAAAGTGCTCTCCACTGGGGTCCATGTACCCTGCAACTGATGGGGCCCTAAGTGTGCACCCCAGCCCATCTCCAAGGCATCTGTTGGCGAGTGAAGCTGATAAAAAAAGTACCCCCTTTAACAGGTTGCTGGGTTCCATCCACCACTTAAGCACTTTGCATACAGGAAGGTTATTAGAACCCTTTTGTTCTTGATGGTCTATGAGCTGGTCCTATTGGACTCTTGGGGTCTCGAGGATCCTCATATGCAGTCTGGCCAAGGTACTATGACAGTGGCGCTGCCAGGGCCCAGGACAAAGGAATGTCCTAGCTGAGACATATCATCTGTCACGTACAGTTGGAACTGGATAATCAGATGTTCGCCCTGTCCAGAGGCAGGAAGGCTGAGCCCTAAACTGTGTCCAAGACTGCTCCTATGTACGGCAGGCATTGACAAGGTGTCAAGACAGACTTGGGTATGTTGACAGTGATCCCCAGAGTATCGAACATTTGTCTTGTTCGAGCTAAGGTGTGTAGCAGCCAATCCTTGGAGTGGGTTTTCATCAGCCAGTCATCCAGGTAGGGAAAGCCAAGAAGCCCTAAAGGAACTCGCTAAACAAAGTGGACAAGGAAATGGGACCAGACAGGATACATCCTAGAATATTAAAGGAGCTTAGGGAGGTGCTAGCAGCACCACTGGCAGTCCTGCTCAATGAATCGCTGGATATGGGCGTGGTTCCTGGGGACTGGAGGATGGCAGATGTAGTCCCTCTTCACAAAAGTGGGAGCAGGGAGGAGGCTGGACCAGTCAGTTTTACCTCAGTGGTGGAGAAAACTATGGAATCACTGCTAAAAGAAAGGACTGTGGAACATGTAGAAGCCAGCGGTACACAGGATTCGAGGCAGCGTGGATTCACAGAAGGAAGGTTATGTCAGACAAATCTTGATAGATTTCATTGACTGGGTGACCAGAAAAGTGGATCGGGGGGCAGTGGATGTGGCATACTTGGATTTCAGCAAGGCCTTTGAACTGTTCCACACACAAGGCTTGTAAACAAGCTGGGCAGCCTAGGAATGGGTCCCAAGACAGTGAACTGGGTTAGAAATTGGTTGAAGGATAGAACACAGAGGGTGGTGGTAAATGGAGCTCAATCTGAAGAAAAGAAGGTGACCAGCGGGGCGCCACAGAGATCAGTCCTTGCGTCAGTCCTATTTAATGTCTTCATAAGTGACATTGCAGAGGGGCTGGAAGGGAAGGTTTGCCTCTTTGTAAATGACACTAAGATCTGCAACAGGGTGGACACTCCAGGAGGGGTGGAAAAAATGAGGAGGGACCTAGCTAAATCAGAGGAATGGTCAAAAATGTGGCAGTTAAAATTCAATGAAAAGAAAATGCAAAATTGTGCATTTGGGACACAGGAACCAGGGGATGATTACATGACCGGGGAGAGAGATACTGACAGCCACCAAACAGGAAATGGATCTAGGGTTATATCTGATAACCTGAAGGTGGGCAAACAATGTGCCAAGGCGGTGGGGTGAGCCAGTAGGATACTGGTGTGCATTGGGAGAGGTATCACCAGCAGAAGAAAGAAGGTGGTGACAGCACTGTACAAATCATCAGTGAGATACCAGGATACACTATCTACAGGAGGGACAGGGAGGGTAAAGAGGAGGAGGAGTAGCTCTTTACATAAGGAAGGAATCAAAGCAACAGAACAAAAGGGTAAACAGGGAGGAGAAGAAGCACTGTGGGTCAATTTGGAGACAGACAATGGCACCACAATCCGCACAGGGGTTGTATGAACCCCTCTCAGGGGGAGGAAATGGACAAGGAAATGATAGAAAGTATACTTAGAATGGCAGAAAAAGGGGAGATATTGCTGATGGGTGATCTGAATATGCCAGATGTTAACTGGAGTACAGTTGCAGCAGCCACTTCGAAGAGTGGGGTTATTCTAGATGCCCTACAGGGGCATGCCTTAGACAACTAGTATTGGAGCCCACTTGAGAGGGTGCATCTTAGACCTGGTTCTCTCAAATGGAGATGGAGAGAGGATCACAGATGTAGAAGTGGGTGGCCATCTGGGAACTAGCGACCATCGAACAGTATGGTTCACAATAAACACAGCAATAGAGTCAAGCCATACAAAGGCAAAGTACTGGACTTTAGGAGGGCTGACTTTGCCAAAAATGGGTGAGTGCCTAAGGAATGCACTAGCAAATGGGCAGGAAGGAGGGTGGAAGAACAATGGGGAATAATAAAACTGCCATCACAGAGGTAACAAGCCTTTGTGTGAAGCAAATAAACAAAACAAAACGATGTAAGAAACCACTATGGTTCTCAAAGGAAGTGGCAGTGAAGGTTCAAGAGAAAAAGAAAGCATTCAGGAAGTACAAGGAATCACAGAAGGAGCAGGACAGAGAACTGTATCAGTTAAAGCAAAAGGAAGCTGGAAAGGCAGTCAGAACAGCAAAGGCCCAAACCGAGGAAAAGATAGCCAACTCAGTTAAGAAGGGGGATAAAACCTTTATAGGTATATCAGGAGGATAGTGAGGCTTAATAAAGGGAAGGGGGTGGGCAAAGGGTGACGGTGAAAAGGCAGAGATACTAAACAAATATTTTTGCTCAATATTTACAAATGAAGAGGGGGAGGTACCTAAAACAAACAATAGAAACACTCTGGATACAGAAGTTGATACCAGCCCATTTACAGAAGAAAGGGTTCTGAAAGAACTCTTAAAACTGAAGGTGGACAAGGCAATGGGGCCTGATGGGATTCATCCCAGAATTCTAAAAGAACTAAGGGTAGAACTAGTGACACCACTGACTACCCTCTTTAACAAATCATGGGAGGATGAGGTGGTACCCGAGGACTGGAGGAGGGCAGATGTGATTCCCCTTCACAAAAGTGGGAGCAAGGCAGAAGCAGGAAACTACAGACCTGTTAGTTTAACCTCAGTGAAAGGGAAAATGATGGAATCACTTCTGAAGGAAAGAACTGTCGAGTATCTAGAGGCCAGAGGGGCACAGTACCCAAGGCAGCATGGATTCACAGTGGGAAGGTCATGCCAGATGAATCTGATAGATTTCTTTGACTGGGTGAAAGTAGTAGATCAGGGAGGGGCTGTGGACATGGCCTACCTAGACTTTAGCAAGGCATTTGACACAGTCCCACACTAAAGATTAATATACAAGTTAGCCAGCCTGGGAGTGGGTCCCAAGATGACAGCCTGGGTAAAGAATTGGCTGGAGAATAGGACACAAGAGAGTAATAGTAAATGGAGTCCACTCTGAAGAAAGGGGGGTTACTAGTGGGGTACCGCAGGGTTCAGTATTGGGACCGGTCCTCTTCAATGTCTTTATAAGCGACACTGCAGAGGGACTGGAAGGAAAAGTATGTCTCTTTGCAGATGACACAAAGATCTGCAACAGAGTTGATGCACAAGGTGGGGTGGAAAGGATGAAGGGACTTGGCAAGGTTAGAGGAATGGTCAAATGTATGGCAGCTTAGATTCAATGCCAAGAAGTGCAAGGTAATGCACCTCGAAATAAAAACCCGGGGGGAAGAGTACACAATAGGGGGTGAGATACTAACAACAACAAAAATGGAAAGGGACCTGGGGTTAGTCATATCAGATGACCTAAAGGTGGGTAAGCAATGTGACAGGGCAGCAAGGAGGGCTGGGGGGATACTGGGATGCATAGGGAGAGGCATCACCAGTAGAAAACAGGAAGTTATTATCCCTCTGTACAGACAGCTGGTGAGACCCAATCTGGAGTACTGCGTGCAGTTCTGGAGACCCAATCTCTGTAAAGACACAGACAGGATGGAAGTTGTCCAGAGGAGGGCAACTAAAATGGTGCAGGGTCTGCACCGGAAGACATATGAAGACAGACTAAAGGAGCTTAATATGTATAGCCTCGAGGAAAGGAGGGAGAGAGGGGACATGATAGAAACTTTCAGGTACCTCAAGGGAATCAACAAAGTCCAAAAGGGTAGCATCTTTCAAAAAAAGAGGTGTGCAAGAACAAGGAGGCACAATTTGAAGATGGGAGGGGGGCGGCTCAGAGGTAATTTAAGGAAGTATTTTTTCATAGAAAGGGTTGTGGATGCATGGAATGGCCTTACGGAGGAGGCTGTGGAGTCAAAAACAGTGGTGGAATTCAAGCATGCATGGGACAGTCATAAGGCAATTCTAGGGAGTGGGGGTAGGAAGAAATAGGCTACTGGTTAACTAGGATCTGCAGCTTATCCATTAGGTAGGGAAATGGGCAGACTGGGTGGGCCAAGCGGTCCTTATCTGCCGTCAAATTCTATGTTTCTATGAGACCTCATCTGGAGTATTGTGTGCAGTTCTTGAGACCACATCTCTGAAAGGACATAAGACAGGATAGAGGCAGTTCAGAGAAGGGCAACAAAAATGGTGCAGGGCCTGCACCATAAATCTTATGAAGTAAGACTGAAGGACTTAAATATGTATACCACGTAAGCGAGGCAGGAGAGGGAGATATGATAGAGACTCTCAAATATCTCAAAGGCATAAACAAGGTACAGGAGGATAACATTTTTTAGAAAAGGAGATGTTCTTGAGCAAGGGGACATGACATGAGGCTGGAAGAGGGCAGATTACAGGGTAACATGAGGAAGTATTTCTTTACAGAAAGGGTGGTGGATGCCAGGAACAGCCTCCCAGCAGAGGTAGTGGAAGCAAATTCAGTAGGGGAATTTAAAACTACATGGGACAGGCACAGGGGAACCCAAGCAATAGGAAAGTGTGGGTGAAGCCGGAGATCAAAAAGGGTCTACAGTTTCTGCAGTGTCCAAGGAACATGGGCAGACTGGGTGGGCCTTACGGTCCTTTTCTGCCATCAGATTCTATGTTTCTGTGTTACAATGGTGCAGAGGACAAGCCAAAGGGCAATACTCTGAACTGGTGGAGTTTTCCACCTGGAACAGGAAAGTACAGTTACGTAAGAACTTACCGTAACAGTAGATCTTCGAGAAGAGCTCTTGCAGCAGGTAACACCATTAGGACTATGCCGGCAAGCACCAGGACCCCATGGAAAAATTCTAACTAGCAGTCTAAGGCGGAGGACCACCCCCCTGATGCCGGCCCTGCCCCCAACATCGCCCACGGTATAAAGGGGGTGGTCCCCCGGCACCACCTCCATTCGCCCACTGGAGACCTGGCTAGCATAAAGGATGGAGAACTGAGGAGGTTCTCACATCCCCAGAGGAAAAATACAGTTACATAACCCTGGGGGTAGGAGGAGGGAAAGCATATCAGCTGCAGAGCTCTTCTCAAGACCTACTGTTACGGTAAGTTCTTACATAACTGTACTATCTCACTTTGAGATAGAGCTCTTGCAGCAGGCAACACCATTATAATCGGAGTCCCAAGCAGTACAAGGATAGAATCCAGGTCAGAGGTGGTGATTATGAGAATTAGTAAATCACTGGTACTCCTAGGACAGTAGTCCCTGGAGGACAGCGAGGCCAAAACCTCCTCTCCTCCATGAAGTAATGTCCAGACTGTAGTGTCTAATGAAGGTGTGGACTGAACTTCAAGTAGCAGCTGCACATAGATCCACTGCTGAGACATTCCTTAGGGATGCAAATGAAGTGGCAACACCCCAGCAGAGTGACCTTTAACCGGTCCCGGTAAAGGTTTGTTGCATTTCTGGTAGCAGAAAACTATGCAGTTGACCAACCATTTGGCCAATGTCTGCTTAGTCACTGGTGCCCCTAACATTCGTTGGGCAAAGGAGACAAACAATTGGTCTGTCTTCCTAGAAGATCGACTACTATCTATGTAGAAACAAAGAATTCTGTGAACATCCAGAGTATGCAACAGGGCCTCCCCTTGTACTCTGGGTAGTAACCTGGAAGTTCAGTGTCCTGGTTAAGAGTGAACTCGGACACTACCTTCGGAGGTGAGTGCCCCCTTGCTTGCTGATGCAGAAGACCACTGGCATGTTGTCTGACTGGATCAGTAGGGGCCTTGTCAGGAAAATTGTCTTTAATGCCAGTAAGGCATACAGGACGGCTCTCATATCCAACACGTTTATGTGGAGATTGTGTTCTAAAGAGGTCCAGGTCCCTCTTGTCTGATGATCTCTGAGATGTGCCCCACACCCTAGTCCCGATGCATCCATGGTCAGGATCTGCTGAGGACTGGGACTTTGGAAGGCAGCCCCGGATTCTAACCGGGAAGGGGTGAGCCACCATTCCAGAGTCTGACACACTGCTCTGGAGACTCGGACCAGCTGTTCAAGGTTGTCCAAGTTCTGGTCCCACTGAACCCCGAGGTTCCACTGGAGAACCCTCATGTGCAGACTAGCTAAGGAAACTGTTATGATAGTGGCTGCCAAGTGGCCCAGCAGCTGTAGTACCATTCTGGCTGGAACCTGTTTTGTGGAGACAACTCTCTGAACCAGCGCCCTTAGTCGATCTGCCTTGTCTGAGGGAAGGAAGGCTCTCCCTTGGACAGTGTCCAAAACTGCCCCAATGCACTGTAACCTCTGGGTGGACCGAGGGGGAAGACTTGGGAAGGTTCAAGGTAACCCCCAGACCTTGGAACAGATGAAAGGTGTCTTCCAGAGAGAGAGACACAGTTGATCTTTTGTGGGAACTGTCGATAGCCAGTCATCGAGGTAGGGGTAGACATAATGCCTCTGCCTCCCGAGAGCTGCTGCCACTACTGCCAGGCACTTGGTGAACACCCTGGGTGCTGAAGAAAGGCTGAATGGTAGTGCTCTGAACTGGCAGTGCTCTCCCTGGAAGGTAAAGCGGAGGTATTTTCTGTGGGACGGCAGTATCTTTATATGCATGTAGGCGTCCTGCATGTCCAGGGAGCAGAGCCAGTCTCCTTGGCGAAGCATAGGCAGCAATCCTGGCAGTGTCACCATGCTGAACCTTTTGTATTCGATGAAAGTGTTCAGTTGACTGAGGTCTAGGATGGGACGAAGGTCCCCCATCTTTTTCAGGATGAGGAAGAAGTGGGAGTACTATCCCATTCCTCTTTGAGACGGTGGCACTACTTGGATTGCTTTCTTGCTCAGGAGGGCTTGGACTGCTGCTCTGATAAGACCTGCATGGAATGGGGAGCAATGGGAGGGAATAGGTGGGTTGTCTGGAGGGATATGATTGAATTCCAGAGCATAACCCCGCTCTACGATCTGGAGAACCCACTGATCTGCGGTGATACTGGACCAGCCGTAGAGGTAAAGGGAACATTTTCCACCTAATGCCTCGCTCTGCAACTCCACCGGAGGGGGGGGCGCGCGCAAGGCAGGAAGTTATGCAGAGGTTGTTGGAGTGGGCAAGTGAGCTCTGGCATTCCTAGGTCCCTGTGTACCCAAGGATAGGGAGGCACCTTTCCTCTTGTAACCCCCTCTGTGCTGCTGTCTCCTTCCTTGCTGGCCTTGTTGCCTACGAAAGGAGCGGCACCTGGACATGGCTGGTTCAGATTTGTACCGTTTGTGGACCTCTAAAACTGCCTTACCAGAGTTCTGTAGACCAGTTATTAGCTTTTTGGCCTCTGGACCGAAAAGGACTGCACCCTGGAAAGGGGTATCCAGGATGATGTCCTATAGGTCCTGGCGGAATCCTGAGACCCTGAGCCAGGAGTGGCGCCTTAGGCAAATTCCGGTTGCTGCAGCTCTGGCGGCTGCGTCTGCCGAATCATATGAGCACCTAAGGAAATGCTTACAGACATCCGTACTGGATTGGAGGACTGCTAACAGTTCAGTCTTGTTGGGGGAGTCAGGTTGAGTCTTGGCCAGGTCCACGGCCTTGTTCCATAGTAATTTTTGGTACATCACTATGTGTGCCCAAAAATTAAGTGACCTGACCATACAGGTGGCCGAGGAATACACTTTACGCCCTAAATGGTGTAATTTCTTGTGACTCCTTATCCGGTGGCTGAGAGTTCATATGCTTCAGCTATTAGGTTCTCCCATGGGCAGCTGTGAAGATCACAGTTTGCCTTGGGCTGCTCACTCAAATGCAGTTCTCCCCTTGGTGTCCTATACAATCGGTTGGCCTTCTTAGGGATCGTCGAGGTCACAGAGGGGTCCTTCCAGGCTACCTTTGTAACATCCTGGAAGGGTTCCACCAAGGGTGGGAATGACCAAGGGCTTTGGGTCAGTGGACCCTAAGAACTTCGCCAAACGGCGCTTCTCAGGGTCCAACTCTTCCGTCTCCCACTGGTTTAAGAACTGGATATGTCTCATTATGTTCAGGAAGGAGGGTCATCCGGAGAGGATCTCGGGAGTCCCTCCTATGGTCTAGTGACAGCAGGAGCAGGTGTCTTCGAAGAGTCACATGAAGAGGAACCTCCAAATGATCCTTCTGAGGACGTATTAGGATGTCCCCTGGAGGAGGATCTGGACGATGGGTGGCAACCATGCTGCTGTTGCAGTGGTGACCCATGTTCCTCATCCCCTGATGTTGAACGGTCTGGCATTGGGGTTGGTGGAGGCAGACACTGGGGGGAAGGCTGCATAGGCGGGGCCAGGGTCCTGGTGGAGTTGGGGGCCGGCTCTTGTGGCCTAGGCAAAAGGTTCCCTTTTATGGTATTCCACCAGCTTGTAAACAAGGCCCCAACCTCAGCCAAAGGGATGATAGGGCTTGGTTGGGGTGCTGGCGTCGGGTTAGGGGCATTGGGGACACCTGGCGTTGGCCCTTGCGGCGCAGTGTCCTCTAGCTTCAGGTCCAACGATACTTGTTTGTCTGGCGTCAGCCCTGGTGGGACAGCGTCCTCTGGCGCTGGGTGCTCAGACGTCTGGTCGTAGGGCTCCTGAGGAAGAGGGGGTGGCACCCAGTCTTGGTTATCCCTGGAGGTGAATGCCAGATCCCTGACATCTGATTTGTATTCAGGGTCTCAGTGGGGCAATGTGAGCAGGCGGTGGCGTCTGGTCCGCTTCACTCAGTGAGTCAGAGGGTTGAGGCTGGCGTTGGTCAAGTCTCAGCCGATGACTGCCTGGAAGGAGAGTGATGCTTCTTTTGGTGCTTGCTATCCTGGCGTCAGCTGGAACTGTCCGATCCTGTTGCCCTATTGAACGACCCGGGGACTACAGCCTTGCGGACGGCAGGCTCCGACCTGCTGCCCGATGCAGAGTGCGCCTGTCCTGCTGACTGAGAACCTAGCACAAGATTGTGAGGTCAGATAGCCAGGGACATGTGGGCTTGAGAAAGCCCAAGCCGGAAGACTTCCATCGTGCATCTGAGAAGAGGGCAGGACTTCCTCAAGACTGTGACCCCGGGAGAGCCAGTGAGACCGGGGTGGGTAGGGGGAGGTGGCTGATTCTGACCTTGGGCCGGAGGCCAAAGGCATGGAAGTCTTTGTATGGCAGCCACATGCTGTTCAAGGAGGTACACTTTCAAGGTGTTCAGGCGGTGGATTCTGGTCCTCCTGATGAAGCCTTGGCAGTCGCCCGGCCTGTGGTCGGGCCTAGTCAGAGCAGGCAAGCCGAATGGGCGTCTTTCGCTGGGATCTGCTTGCTGCATGCACACTTCGATTTCTGCCGCTCTGAAGAGGAAGATGGCTGGGAAGACATACACGACAAACTCGAATTTTGGATGAAAAAACGTTAACTGCACAAAGCGCGAGAATGGCTATTGACTAGAAGCAGGAGTCGTCTGTGGAGCCAATATGCATGGGTCGACTGTGGGACAAAAACTGAGGTGGTGCTGGGGGACTGCCCCTTTATACCATGGATGATGTCGGGGGCGGGGCCGATGTCAGGGAGGCGGTACCAGGCCTTAGACTGCTAGCTAGAATTTTTCTGTGGGGGTCCTACTGCCTGGCGGCATAGTCCTAATGATGTTACCTGCTGCAACAGCTCTATCTTGAAGTGAAATCCTCAAATACTTTCTGTGAGGTTTGTGAATTTTGATATGAAAATAGGCATCCTTCATATCCAGGGAACAGATCCAGTCCCCTACCTGCAACAGCGGGAGCAGGCCTCCCAGGGTGACCATTCTGAACTTTTCTACTCTGAAAAAATTCAGGTCCCTGAAGTTCCACAATAGGCCACAGGTCTCCTGTCCATCTTGGGACTAGGAAGCAGCGTGAGTAGAACCCTGTGTTTCTTTGTTCGAAGGGCACAGGCTCCATGGCCTTCCTCTGAAGCAAAGTCTGAACTTCCTCCAAGAGCAGAAATCTAGATTTAGTATTTGCCGTATTGGTCCTTTCAAAGACGGATCCAGAAGCAAATGATTTGATTCCTTTTAATGGACCAACATAGATGTAACAACAAGAACAAGGTGCTCTAGCTTTCAGACCAACCAGTCCTTCTTCAGAAGTGTAATAGCCGTTGTTTAGAAAAAACAATACTTTTAACAGCTAGATCATGCAGAAAAAACAGAAAAAAATCCCCATTGGTTTAAACTACCCATTTAAATAATACAGATGATGACGTCAGAGAAGTTTAACAGTACCATATTATCTTCAGCCTGGAGGGTCCCAGGGTCAAAGGTGCTTGGTGCAATACACATACAAAGAATCCTACAGCATATAAAGTCAACTGACGTAAGATAACACTGCGGGAATAGATGACTCTTAAATAAAGCTATGAGTGTCACAGTGTGTATAAGGATGTGATTACTGAAAAGCAACCCCCACCCAGATTAAAGACATACTAAAATTGTCTTAGGACTCCAAGAAGTTTCAATGTATGCATTATAGACAAGAAGTTATCAGTGAAGTTGTCTTAAAAACATCAGTGCACACTGTATGATGTGTAAAACTTAGCTGGACCTATCACCCAGCTGTACTCTCAGCTAGATATCATGCCCCATAATTTCAAAACCTCTAGTATAGTGACAGGACTTTATAAATGATAATTTAAATATAAATTGACAGTATTAGTGTCAAACAAAAAATCTAGTCGAGGACCACCAAGGAATTAAGACCATGTAGCCTGATATGTACTGATGTCAATATACGGAGAATTTAACAACTTGATGTACCAGAAGTGTCTAAGGAATCAGAAAAAGTGATAACAATTTTAATTTCTCTCCTCCTCTGCACAAACAATACACTACCCACCCACATCCCCATAATGTGGGGGGGAAGATAACAACTTTAAGGAGATACTCACACACACACACACACTCCTAAAGAACCTTTATTTACATCAGTCACTGCAATTGTTCCCCAAAGGAATTCAACTTGTCATGAAATCCTAAGTAAAAGGGCTCATGTATCCTAATATCCACAGAGCAAAAATGTGACACTATTTAACTGTATTCCTATCTGCGTAGTAACATTTCCAAGGACTATGGCTAGAACTACAATGAAATAAAACTACCGCCTTCCCCAGGATAAGGTAACTAGAAGTAAATATAAAGTATGCGTGTAAGACCAGAGATCTAACATACCTACATTTCCACAAATCACTACAGTATTACCCTAATGTAAAAAGATCTGTCCAGGACCCTCATGCAAATGAGATCTCACACCCCAATGTGTACAGAGTTAAAAAAATATGTGTCAGTCTATGATAACACTCCTGTATGTACAGTAACAGGCTAGGTAATCCGAATATGGTGCAAGTCAACCCACTCCGGGCAAAGATAAAAAGTAAGGAGGAATTAATATTCATTATATGTGTGAAATAAGTAGTAACACTGTAACTTCATGTATCTAAATAGAGTCTACCTCAATGTGACAGCAAAGCCCCACACCGGTAATATCACGTACCTCACAACACATACCCACACACATAAATACTCACACACTCCCACATCCCACACATGCTGAAGTCCTATAATATGCCAGTCTGTCGAAGTCGTCTGTGGATGTCAGTTCCTGTAATGTCCCATGAAACCCAGATCAACGTTCATCCCATCTGCTACCATATTAAGATGTAAAATAAGTTTAATCTCAAAAGCTTGTCTCTGTTGTGTGTTTTCGATATTTCCTTTTAAGACCATTACTGACATCCGAGATTGAGTGGTCAGGCTGGGAGAAGTGGTGCCCCACTGGTTTTTCAGTCTTCTTTCTTGTAATAGTATGTCTGTGCGAGTTCATCCTAGTGCGGAGCTGTTGGCTTGTCTCTCCAACATAACCTGTTTGTGGACATCTTTTGCACTGAATGAAATAAACAACATGTTGTGACATGCATGTATAACTCCCATGCACCTTGAATTGTCTGTTTTGTGATGTAACCACATAGTCTGAGGTGGAAATGAGCTCACAAGTCTCACAGGTGCGTTGATTGCAGGGTCGTGTTTGAAATAAGAAAAGTAATCACCCAAACCATGCAAAAAAATCTGTCATGTACAGTTAAGTACTCCGATGTCACCGTATTTGTTCAAATGAGGATGACAGAGATGCACATTTGGCTATGTTGAAAAACACCTTTATGGAGCAGGGACACTCTTCTGGAAAAATTGACAGGATAACAGAACGTGCAACGCAAGTGCCAAGACAACAACTACTTCAATATAAAGAAAAGACAGCTACAGACAGAATACACTTAGTAGTCACATATCATCCAGACCCTGAACTTCTGCGTAAGATTATTAAAGACCTCCACCCAATATTTAGTGAGGATGAAAAGCTTAATTGTATTTTTAAGGAACTCCCACTACTATCTTTTAAACAACCACCAAATTTAGCCAGCCTAATTATTAGGAGCAAACTTTCACCTGAACAGAATACCATGTCACACAATGGCACATGACCTTGCAATCAACGCCACTGTAAGACTTGTGAGCTCATTTCCACCTCGGACTGTGTGGTTACATCACAAAACAGACAATTCAAGGTGCATGGGAGTTATACATGTACATCACGACATGTTGTTTATTTCATTCAGTGCAAAAGATGTCCACAAACAGGTTACGTTGGAGACAAACCAACAGCCGCACTAGGATGAACTCGCACAGACATACTATTACAAGAAAGAAGACTGAAAAACCAGTGGGGCACCACTTCTCCCAGCCTGACCACTCAATTTCGGATATGTCAGTAATGGTCTTAAAAGGAAATATCGAAAGCACACAACAGAGACAAGCTTTTGAGATTAAACTTATTTTACATCTTAATATGGTAGCAGATGGGATGAACGTTGATCTGGGTTTCATGGGACATTACAGAAACTGACATCCACAGACTTCTTCTTCAGACTGGCATATTATAGGACTTCAGCATGTGTGGGATGTGGGAGCCTGTGAGTATGTATGTGTTGTGAGGTACGTGATATAACCGGTGTGGGACTTGCTGTCACATTGAGGTAGGCCTCTATTAAGATACATGAAGTTACAGTGTGTTACTACTCTTACTTCACACACATAATGAATATTAATTCCTCCTTACTTTTTATCTTTGCCCAGGAGTGGTTGATTCCGTTGCACCATATTCAGATTACCTAGCCTGTTACTGTACATACCGTAGTGTTATCATAGACTGACACACATTTTTTTAACTCTGTACATATTGGGGTGCGAGATCTCATTTGCATGGGAGTCCTGGACAGATCTTTTACATTAGGGTAATATTGTAGTGATTTGTGGAAATGTGGTATGTTAGACCTCTGGTCTTACACATATACTATATTTACTTCTAGTTACCTTATCCTGGGAAGGCGGTAGTTTTATTTCATTGTAGTTCTATCCAGGATCCTTGGAAATGTTACTATGCAGATAGGAGTAGTTAAATAATGTCACGTTTGCTCTGTAAGTATTGGATACATGAGCCCTTTTACTTAGGATTTCATGACAAGTTGAATTCCTTTGAGAACAATTACAGTAACTGATGTAAATAAAAGGTTCTTTAGGAGTGTGTGTGTGTGTGAGAGAGAGAGAGTATCTCCTTAAAGCTAGTCATCCCCCACACCCCCCACATTATGGGGATGTGGGATGGGGTAGGGTGTATTGTTTGTGTGAAGAGGAGGACAGAAATTAAAATTTGTATCACTTTTTCAGATTCCTTAGACGCTTCTGGTACATCAAGTTGTTAAATTCTCAGTGTACATTGACATCAGTACATATCAGGCTACATGGTCTTAATTCCTTGGTGGTCCTCGACTGAATTTTTTTGTTTGACACTAATACTGTCAATTTATATTTAAATTATCATTTATAAAGTCCTGTCACTACTAGGGTTTTGAAGTTATGGGGCATGATATCTAGCTGGAGAGTACAGCTGGGTGATAAGTCCAGCTAAGTTTTACACATCATACAATGTGCACTGATGTTTTAAGACAACTTCACTGATAACTTCTTGTCTATAATGCATACAGTGAAACTTCTTGGAGTCCTAAGACAATCTTAGTATGTCTTTAATCTGGGTGGGGTTGCTTTCAGTAATCCATCCTTATACACACTGACACTTTCGTAGCTTGATTTAAGAGTCATCTGCTCCAGCAGTGTTATCTTATGTCAATTGAATTTATATGCAGTAGGATTCTTTGTGTGTGTTTTGCACCAAGCACCTTTTACCCTGGTACCCTCCAGGCTGAAGATAATATTGTACTGTTAAACTTCTCTGATGTCATCATCTGTATTTTTTAAATGAGTAGTTTAAACCAATGGGGATTTTTTTTCTGTTTTTTTCTGCATGATCTAGCTGTTAAAAGTATTGTTTTTTCTAAACAACGTCCATTAGGCTTCTGAAGACAGACTGGTTGATCCGAAAGCTAGAGCACTTTGTTCTTGTTGTTACATCTATGTTGGTCCATTAAAAGGTATCAAATCATTTGCTTCTGGATCCAAGAGCAGAGGAATGTGGTCTGGAGGATAATGAGTTGGCAGTGGTGGATAATCTGAAGGCATGTCCAAAAGGTCCAGAGCATGATCTTGTGCTACGATTTCTAGGATCCAGGCATCTGATGTCACCTCTTTCCACTCAGTCAAGTGAAGGGAGATCATCTCCTACAACCACCCCTGGAGGTGATGGTGGTTGGGGCGTTTATAAGGAGTCAGGCAGAGCCTGTTGTCATGGCTTCTGCTGCGCCATCCCTTCCAGGGGCTTTTGAATGTGCACCTGGAGTACTGCCTCAGGTGGACAAGGAACATTCTGCCTTGCCCTTACCTTGTTGTCTGGTGGCTGGACGGTGTCTAGCAACAGTTGGACAAAAAGGTACCCTCTGCTTACCCCTTGGCTGGGTATGGTAGAGGGAGGGAATGGACTTCAGGGTCCTGCCTGAGCCTGAAGATTAGAAAGAATGTCCTAGACATCAGAACCAAATAGTTTATGTCCTCTAAAGGGGCATTGAGAATGGACTGTTGCACATCATTCAGAAAACCCTGCCACCCTGAGCCTGGAGTACCTCCTTAGACAGATACCCGTGGCAGCAGCCCTGGCAGAAGCATCGGAAAATCATGCCATGCGAAAGCAGGTGCTTTCCCATCAGCCCCAGCATGAGAGCCTAAGGAGCTCTTGTTTGGGAGTATCCTCTGGTAATGCATGTGCAGCTGCCTTGGCCTTTCTCCGGAGAGTGTTCTGGTACTTAACCACATGGGGGCCTGATAGTTAGCAATTCTAAGGCTCAGGGAAGCGGAGGTAAAAGTCCTCTTACCTAGACTATCCAACCTCCTGGATTCTTTACCAGGAGGGAGGAAGCTTAGGTGTTTAGGTGTCCTTGACCTATCATGGGAAGCATTAATGACCACAGGGTGTGCCTCATACTGAGTGGCAAAAAAGGGTTTCCCCGAAGGAGTCATGTACATTTCACCTGCTTTCCTTGGTATGGTTGGGATGACATTCGTCCTATACCAGGCAGCAAAGGTAGTATCCTCTAGGGCAGGGAGGATAGCTGGTACCACAATGGAGGGAGACTCGGGTAACTTCAAGAAATCTATTAAATTTTTCTTGGTGGTGTCCTGCTCCTCTGAATCAAAACCCATGGCAGCTTGTAACTGCTGCATCATGGTGAGGAAAGTTGGGTCCTCTTGTGTGGACCTTGTAGTGTGGACCACTGAGCCCTCACTGCAGGTGGACACAGTAGAGCTGCTGCCCCTCTCATAAGGATTTTCAGCATAGTCCTCAGGTTCCTCCTCTTCATCCTGCATTATTAAATCAGGATTGTATTCAAAATCGTTGTCAACCTGGTCAACAGGTAGCAGGGAACATGCCAATGAGGTCAGCGGCTCCCTAGGAGGCAGCTGAGGCACAGGCTCTAGTTTGCATCGTCGCAAGATGATTAGTAGAAAGCCCTATCATTGGGCCCTATGGAACAAGAGGAGGAGGCAGCAGGTGTCTAAGCATGTTTGTAAAAGATGATAGGACTGCTTGGATGTCATTGCCCATGTGGTGAACGGGTGCGCCGGTAGGGGCTGACGGGGAAGGCAAAGCCCTCGATGTCAACGTGCCAACCATACTAGGCCTGGTAGCGCCAGCGCTATGCTCCAACCTGGGAGTTGTGTCGATGGGAGGGGGGAGAGCAGCATCACTGTCGTAGCAGTTGATGGCGCAGAGGAGGTTGTGCTGCTGTGCAAAGGGGTGACCTGGAACGCAATGGGGAGATTTTCTTCTCCTGGTACTTGTGCTTATTGCTCCCGGATGACTTTTCCTGGGGTTTTGAGGACCTGGACCCGGAAGAGTGGTCCGGTGACCTTAGCCAGTGCTCTTCTGCTGGAGCTCCTTCTCCGTGAGCTACACCTGTTGCATCAACAGATGCTTCTCTCGACCCCTTTCCGGTGTCGCGGGTGGCAATACTGAAACCCTTGCAGAACGGGCAGGCTTGCAACCTGCAGTTTGGGTCAAGGCAACAGGTGCAGACATTGGGAGAATCACCAGTGTAGATCTTCTCATCGTAGTTACAATACCGGAACAATACTGACAATTCCTTCGATGACATACAGGTCACCAAAAATCACTTGTGAAAGTGATTACTTCACTATGTAGAAAAAAATAAAGTGGCAGCAAATGCAGTGGCATTTCCGTCAGCAGTCAGAAGAGTATGGTCGACAGCAGGAAAAGAACTGAGGAGGGTAGGGGCCACCCATGTTTCTGTAGCAGCCGACTTCTGACGTCACTGTGGGTGGCCCCGGTGGACTGACTGAAAAAGTTTCCGTGTGGTCCTAGTGCCTGGTGGCATACAGTTCCATAGGTATGGCCTGATGAAAGAGATATTCTCGAACAAGATGTGGCCATACCCCTTGTGGAGTGACCATGGACAGCACCAGGAAGTTCCTTACCATACTCTGTACAACAAAACATTTCAATGGCGACTGGGACCTTGCCAGCGAAGCAGCCTCATTTTTATCTTTATGCCTATGGTTGGATGAAGAGAAGGCCCATGACAATGACCGTTCTTGTTCCTTGTCTTTCGGTTTGACCAATTTTCTTTGTCAACGGTGAGGGAGAAGCAGGCCCAGGATCTTCAGCCTTTTCCACAGCTTTCTCCGCTTTTTGAGAGAGGAAGTTCTCTAAGGCCTTCTAATAGCATCGCCTGGTAGCCTGGTTAAAAACTCTGGCAAACCTCACAGGCCATCACATTGTGAGAAAGGCCCAAATAGCACACACAGAGTGTGAGCGTCATCTTTGGCGTCCATGGCTACTGGTTCAAAGCTGTTGCCCAATGGAGAAATATCCTCGATGCAGATCACGTTTTAGCCAGGATTTTAAAATAGACACCTGTCCCATTAAGTGAGATGCTGTGAAAAAACTACTATGTTGAAAATGTAGGGTAAAAATATTGAAAATTACTAAAGTTATGAGTAAGCGTTGAAAAATGTCAACATACATTCCTAACTTTGGTGTTTTAAGATTCTGATCCCAAATTCTCAGCAGTGTCTTTATGACCCCACTTCATGATACTGGTAGGTGACATTTTCAAATCCTGCTCAAAGGTGGATTTCACAGAGCAACTGTGAAATCAGCTTTTGGGCAGGATGTGGAAAACAGGACCTGTCACATTCATGAGGTGGTGTGAAAAAATGGCTATGATAAAAATTTGGGGTCAAAATACTGAAAACTACTACAGTTATGAACGAACGTTGAAAAATTTCAACATACCTTCATAACTTTGGTGTTTTTTTAAGATTTTGACTCCGAATTTTCAACACATCCTTTATGAACCCACTTTATGAACCTGGTAGGTGACATTTTTCAAATCCTGCCTGAAAGATGATTTCCCAGAGTGACTGCAAAATCAACTGTCGGGCTGGATCTGAAATATTTCACCTGCTTTGTTCATGAGGTGGGCCCAAAAAACGTTAACAAATCTGGTAAAAAAAAAAAAAAAATGACAATATTATATGCGTACAAGTTCAAAATGCATTGAAAATACACTGACTGCGCACTTAACCTGGTTTCTTCAGTTCTTAACTGGTGTCAAAGCAAAGGGACACGTTTTCCTCACAGGTGGATTTTCAGTGCTGGACTTTCTTTTAGGTGAGTGAGGGGTATGGAGGTGTGAGGAGGTGGTGGGCACTGAGTGGGGGTGTGTGGGTCAGGAAGGCCACAAAAAACATTGATGGTTAGTTTCTGCTCTTCAAATTTTAATTACCAAGGGGGAAAAAATAAAGATAAGTGGGACCAACAATGACACACTGGGGGTTGGGCAGCCCAGTGTCAGAAGGGGGGAGGGACGCACATCAGATACTGCGGGGGTTCTCAGAGGGTCACGCAGACTTAGCCCAGGATGGGGTTTGGGAGGGGTCTCAGTGCCATAAAGCCTCAGCCTACGATGGGCTTTTGGGGGGAAACTAGGGACAGGATGTGATCGGCTGATAATGATGCAGCTCAGCTATCTGCTAGGTGACATTTTCTACATGAAAGGAAGCAGCCGCTGCCTCATAAGTGTGGCTGCCTCTTTCAACTAAACAAAGCTTCTGCCCAACAACCAGCAGAATAGCTTCATGATCAGCCTTGTTCATCATTGGGCTGTCACCGTCGAGCCAACTGCAGTCTAAACTACACTAGACCAGACAGTGACACACCTCTGAAACACCATTCCTGCAACAAGATGTTGGCTACGTATGAGCAAGAAAATGAAAAAAGGTCTCCAAAATGCTTCAATCTGGCTGTCGGTATTCAGAGACCCTTACATAAATCTCAGTTACACTGTTATGTACAGCCTGATCACCATGGTGCATGAATTTTTCCTGTAAGTATTCCATCCTCTAGCACTGCTGAATGACTGGATGCACTAATTATGAACCAGCACCACCATCCTTACACAACTGTCCATCCATACATCCAGCCATCCAGTGTTAACCCCTCAATCATTTCCCCCTCTTTCATTCAAACTGGCACCCTGTTAATACCCTTGATATATTTGAAGGTCTCAATCATGGCACCCCCTTTGTTCTAGGAAGTACATGTTTAGGTCCTTTAGCCATTCCTCGTATGACAAATGACTGAGGCCCTTCACCATTTTTGTTGCCCTCCTCTGGACACGCTCCACTCTATCCACATCCTTCTTGAGGTACGGCCTCCAGAACTGGACTCCATACTCAAGATGTGGCCTGACCAGTTGCCTGTACAAGGGCATTATGACCTCCCCTCCTGCTAGTGATTCCCACTGTACAACCCAGCATCCTACTGGCCCTTGCCACCGCCTTCTCACATTGCTTTGTCACCTTCAGGTCCCGCAAAATGATTATACAAAGATCCCTTTCCAGCTCAATTACTTCCAGGGCATGCCCCCATCCGTATACCGCCCCTGGTTTTCTTGCCTAAGTGCATGATCTTGCAACTTTTGTACTGAAGGACAATAGTCACTTCTTGGACCATTCTTCCAGTTTCTCCAGGTCCCTGTGCATACTCTCAACCCCTTAGGCACATCCACTCTATTGCAGACCTTTGTGTCACCCGTGAATAGACATACTCTCCCCTCTAGCCCTTCCGCTGTCCCCTATAAATATATTAAATAGGAATGCCCCCAACACCAACCCCTGAGGTACCCCACTGGTGACCATTCCCTCCTTTGAAGGCACCCGTTAACAATTACACTCTGCCTTCTCCCCCCACCCCAAGTCAGTTCTGCACCCACCTAACTACTAGTGGCTCCAGTCCAAGACATCCCATTTTGTGCAGTAGTCTCCTGTGCGGCATGGGTCAAATGCCTTCTTAAAAGTCGAGGTGAGGCAGCGTCTAATGACCCCTGATCTACTACCCTGGTGACCAAGTCAAAGAACTCAATCAAGTTCGTTTGACCGCCCTTCCCTCAGTGAACCTGTGTTGCCGTTGGTCCTGTAGGCCACTGGCTTCTAGGTAGCTAGTGATTCTTTTCTTTAGCAGTTTCTTCATGAGCTTGCCCACCACTGATGTCAAGCTCACCTGTCTATAATTGCTTGCCTCCTCCTTGTCCCCACCCTTATAAAGGGGGACCACATCCACCCTTCTCCAGTCATCAGGGACCTCCCCCAATTCCAGGAATTTGTTGAAGAGGCTGGTCAGAGGTACTGTTAGTACTTTACTAAGCTCCCTCAGTACCCTGGGGTGCACCCCATCCAGCCCCATTGCCTTGTCCACCTTCAACCCCTCTAGCTCCCTCAGGACCTCCTCCACCTGCAACGGACTGGAGTCAAACCCCCCCCCACCTCATTTTCCCTGATGTTCCTAACCTCCCCATCCTTCTCTACCGTGAACACTGAGCAGAAATAGTCAAGTATTTCCATCTTTTCCTGGTCATCTTCTACCAACTCCCCTTGTTTATTTTTCAGCCTACCTATCCCCTCCTTTGACTTTCTCCTCTCGCTCACGTACCGGAAGGTTTTATCCCCTTCCTTGACTGAGTTGGCAATTCTTTCTTCTGTTCTTGCCTTCGCTCTCCTGACCTCCAAACCTGCTTCCTTCTGCTTCTCCTGGTATATAGACTTATCCTCCTCCTCTGTATCTTTTATACCTCCTAACGCCTTTCTCTTTGCCCTGACCTTCTTACGCCACTTCTCTATTAAACCAAAGTGGCTTCCTTTTCTTCCTATTTTCTTTACCCTCCTGGCCTTGAGTAGTGGTCTCCAGTATGGCCCTTTAGTGTATCCACATTTCCTCCACCCCTAAGTTCCCCTCCCTACCAATGTTTGTTGAATGCTTTCCCCATTTTCTTAAAGTCTGCAAGCCTGAAATCAAGCACCTTCACTTTTGTCCGATGAACATCAGCAGTCGTTTTACCGTGAACCAAACAGTGCTGTGGTCACTTTCGTGCCAAGTTCTCCCTATAGATACCCCTCCCACCGTTCCCCATTTGTAAGAATCAAGTCTGGATTGCTCCTTCCCTGGTCGGTTCCCTTACCAGCTGCTTGATGAGAGCTCCCTGTAGGGAGTCCACAATTTCCCTGCTACTGGTGGATGATGCTGCTGATGGGGTGCCCCATTCCACAACCAGCAAGCTGGGGACATCAGCAGCACCTCTCCCTCTGTTTGCCACCCTCTGGATCCCTCCATCACTGCCTTATTCACCTCATCCTGCTTGTGCTGGTGGCCTACATACCACCCTGGTACGTATGACTTCTCCCTTCCCTGTATCAATGATACCCATATAGCCTCAGTCCCCCCAATCTACCCTACAATTCCGTGGCCTTAATGTGCTCCTTCACATATAGTGCCATTCTCACTTGTCCTTTCTAAATAGTACATACCCGGTATTGCCATGTCCCTCCTAGCCATCATGACCTCCATCTCCGTAATTCCCACGATGTCAGGTCCGCCACAGCCATGACCACTGCTAAATCTGGGATCTTGTTTTCTAGGCTCCTGGCGTCGGTGCACATGGTTCTCCATTCACCTGACCCATTTTTCTGTCCCCTGATGCGTTTCCTTCCTCTCCTCTACCCTGGTGTTTTCCATCCGGTGGGGGAGAGGCTGTAACCCCCATTTCTCTTGTCCCTCTGAGTTTGTTCCTACCCCCAATTTAGTTTTAAATTATAATTTTGTTCTATGGACTCTCCTAACTTGCACTTTAGCACTGCTGCACCCTCCCTATTCAGGTGCAGTCTAGCCGGGGCAAATAGGTTCTCATCCCCCCACGTTGTTCCCCAGTTCCCTACTAAACCATGCCCCATCTGTTCACACCATCCTGTCAGCCATTTAATAAACTCCTCAATCCTCCGTCTCTTCTCAGTACTTGCCCTTTGGTACAGGCAACACCTCTGAAAAAGCCACAGATTTGAACCCCAGGCTGCTGCAGTACCTAGCAAGCCCTCTAAATCTTGCCTGCACCACCAACAAGCTATTCCTGCCAGATCATCTGTTCCCAGGTGGAACATCAAGTGTGTTTTCCCATCCTGCTGTTTCCCATTGGAGGATATAGTGAATGACCTCACGCCCCGTCATACCTGGCACATTAGACCCATACTTTACTGCTTTTGTTCCCCTGCCCCCCATGCAATTCCTTTTATTATTGAGTCCCCGACAAGTAAGACCTAATGGGCAGACTAGGGTGAAGCAGTCCTTATCTGCTGTCAAATCTATGTTTCTATGTTGACCCTTCTCTCCATTATCTTCTGCTTGTTCTTCTCTTCTGTTGTTCTCACAGCCCCTTGCATTCCATTGCTTACCCTATTCTTGCTTCCCTCTTTACCCACTGTATCTCCCTGAGTACGGACTTCCCACTTCTCTCTATGTGCTCCCAGCACCCCACAGGCATCTTCTTCGAAACCGCCCTCCCCTGCCCCACTATCCACAAGCTCTGTCTCCCCCCTTTGACCCGCCCCTTCCCGTGCCGACTGAAACTGCCAGTGCTGGGGTCGCTTCCCCATTTTCATTTGGTTTTAGCCCCCTAAATCTGCACTTGCTGTCTCCCCTCTCTTGAGGTTTGTCCTTTGGGGTGAGTTCACCCCTGCCCATATCTTTACTTTTGCTATCTTCTTTGTTCTCTCGTGAAGGCGTCCCCTTTCTACTGAGTCTTCCTTCATGTTTGCCTCTTCTGTTCCCCCCACCGAGTCGTCCTCAACTCCAATTTCCATATTCTCACCCTCATTTTGTGGCACTAGTGATGCAAATCTGTTTTTTTTTATTACTTTTTATCTGCCTTATCACCTCGACGCTCCACTCCTTCAGGCTTGCTCATGCCACCCACTCTCTCAACCTGAGTTACCCTAGAGTGATCTTGGTGACTCCTACCTCCCTTCTTGCCTCTGTGGAGCACCTTGCACAGTGGGGTCTGTCCGTAGTTTCTGGACTGGGCGGCTGGAGCAGCCGTCATCTAGGACCGGTGAGGGTAGTTTCAGTTTTTCTTGGGGTTTCCCCTCCAACCCCTGAGGACGCCGGCTCAAGCAGGAACATGCTTACGCACGTCTGCCAAGTGCCTAACAGCATCCTCCCCTCCCCGACTCCTCTGTATAGGAGCCGCCAAGGCCCCTGAGAGTCGGTGCTTCCATCGGCCCTCATGGACGTTGGGTGCATTAAGCACCCCTGGTAACCCTCCCCGATGGAGGAGAGTGTCCGTTGGGACACTCAATCCTCCTTCCCCCTGCTGACCCTCGACAACCCGAGTCCGAACCAGAACCCGGGTCACTGGCGTGGTGCGAGGTGTGGCGTCCAGCGCCTCAACCCTCAGTGCCACCCGGCCGGCCAATCTGTTTTCTTTGCTCTATGCCCACTGCCTGTATCCCTCTGACTGGGGCTTCTCCCCCATCCCTTCCCTTTCGTGCAGGCTTTGGACCTTTGTACCTTATCTCCTGCCATCCCCATTGGTTCTTCTTGTGTCCTGTACTGCCTCTACCTGAGCCCCCAGAAGCCCTCCTCCTTTCCTGCTTGCATACTCCTTTGTGCTCTTCCAATCTGCCTCCTGCCTACTGCTGCATTTGCTCCTAGACCCTCTACAGCTCCACCTTTGCACACTCTTCTGCTCCTATCCCATCCTACTCCCTCAATGGATCCCCACCTGTCCTCCCCTCTACCCCTCACCCCTGCCCATCCTAGCGTCCATCTCAACCACCTCACCTCCTCCTCTCTTAGTTGTGCCAGCTGCCTACATACCATGCAGCCCCCCATCTTCCATGCCATAGCTAGTACTATGGCCGACCCACAACCAGTACACTCTACCACCCCTCCGAAGATGTCCCCTGCCCTTGCAGTCTGAGGACCATGTCTCAGCCCTGTCCTTATTCCACTCCATTTGTCCTTCCAATTTGGTTGCCCCTCCATTTTTCCTAACGCAACCAGAGTCCCAGATGTTTCAGCACAGCAACTGCTATATAGGTTTTACCCTCCAATGCCTGCTGCCTAATACCCTCGAAGAACACCTTGGAAGCCTTTTACCTAAGGCATAAAACTTCTTGCTCCAATATAACTTCACTGTGCCAGACTTTTCACCTGATGTCAAACCTATAAACACAGCCCTCTCTGTGCCCGTTTAACTAGATTCCCCCCCTTTTTTAAATATATCTATTTCTGTACTTATAAGTGAAATTTGCACTTTTTGGGAGAATGTCAGTTGGCCGCACATTCATTGAGTGCCCCCTGCTTCTACAAAAACCACTGTAGTAACACCCCAGATCCTAAGGCATAAAGATTCTAGCTCCAGTATAACTTCACTGTGCCAGACTTTTCACCTTATATCAAACCTATAAACATAGCCCTTTCTGTACCGCTGTTTAGCTAGATTCCCCTTCTTTTTTTTTTTGTAAACAAATCTATTTCTCTACTTATAAGTGACACTGGCCCTTTTTTAGGAGAATGTCAATTGGCTGCACGTGCACTGAGTGCCCAGTTTCCACTGTAGTTACACCCCAGATCCACGGTACCTTAAGTAGTCACAGATACCCACTATATGCCACAGTCCCCTAGCTGTATAGTAATGAGCACAGCACCTTAGATCTGAAGCATTTAGCCCCAGAGTCCTCGTTCCTTTGTGGGTGTTGCTTATCCAGGTTTCATCTGTAACCGAAGCCGTCACCCTTTCCCAGATGAGGAGCCTCTGTCCCACAGTTCTCTTGTCGCCACCCCCTCGTTGTACCCCGCCTCCTGTCCAGACTTAACTGGTGCATCAACTACTAGGCGTGGTAACTCTAGGTCATTTAATTTGGAGGTGGTGCACGGAGGGGGGTGGGTAGGAGATAACACCCAGCAAGCAAACAGCTCCTCTGCAAAATTCTGTGGCTGGGCCCAGGCTTTAAATAGCCCAGCCTCAAGTCTTAAATTTCACGCCCCTTGCTCCTTGATTGGCCATCTGCCTCCTGCCGCTGATGCGGCCCACCTCCTGTGCGGCTCCAGTCTCCGTTGAGACCCGCCGCCGATGCTGCTGTTCCCTGTCACTGATGCGGCTGATGTCCCTCACTGCCGATGTGGCTGGTGTCCCTCAACTGGCAGCAACGGCTGCTGAAGATCCCTGCAAGCAAACAGCTCCTCTGCAAAATTCTGTGGCTGGGCTCAGGCTTAAGTAGCCCAGCCACGATTCTTCCATTAATACAGCTCAGTGCCTTGCTCCTTGATTGCCATCTGCCTCCTGCCTGTCCGGCCCACCTCCTGTGTGGCTCCAGTCTCCGTTGAGACCCGCCGCTGATGCAGCTGATGTCTCTTGCCCCAGATGCTGCTGGTGTCCCCCAACTGGCGGCAACAGCCACCGAAGATCCCCGCAAACAAACAGCTCCTCTGCAAAATTCTGCGGCTGGGTCCAGGCTTTAAATAGCCCAGCTGTGAGCCATAAATTTTGCACCCCTTGGAGCCTTGCTCCTCGATTGGCCATCTGCCTCCTGCCGCCTATGCGGCTCTGGTCTCTGTTGAGACCCACTGCCAATGCTGCTGTTCCTCGCAGCTGATGTCCCTCGCCGCTGATGCGGCTGGTTTCCCTCAACTGGCAGCAACAGCCGCCAAGGATCCCCGCAAGCAAACAGCTCCTCTGCCCCCTGCTTCCACAGAAAACCATTCAGTTTCTCCCACCAAGTCAGTGGGGATACCGTCACCCCTATTTGTCAAACTACTAGTTGGGAATAAGCCTGCAGACTGTTACACTATTAGTAGATGCAAACAGCTACAGAAGTCTATTCCAAATGTCCACCACTTGTTCTGTTAAAGAGCAACTGATGCTTTTGAAAGAACTTTGGATAACTTCATATTTAGACACAATTCAGCATGTATTTCGTAAATCTTTGATAGAATTCTCTTAATTATTTACTACTGAATCTTCAATAGACTTCTCTCCATTATTTATTACTGAATCTTTGATGGACTTTTCTCCATTACTTATTGCTGAAGAAATTCCACATAAACAAAATCTTTATCCCTTAGTTTGTCTACCTCTATAGCTTATTCCTACTTGTAATTATAATGCTCTGTTGTGACATCCGAGTCTGTTGCCATGGGACTAACTGATATCACAGGCAGAATATTATGACATCAGGTTGGGAAGAAGCAATAGGAGCTGATGAACCCTCAAGGAACAACTATCCCATTTTTATGCACATGACCTCAGTAATAAATAATGAGGATAATACAACACTAATGAGATATATACGCTGCTTTGTGTTCTTCCTGAGGCGTCGGTGGCTCTTTAAGAAGCTCCTCCCAATATTTCCATTGAATCTTTCTCCTTTCAGTGACGCTGTGCACTCCCTTTGTCTTAGAGCATGTTGAAAAGTTAAATTTAGTACAGTATGCGCCGCTTGTAAAGGACTAGTTTGACATATGGCATTATGTCCGTTACATCAATGAAGCCTCAGTAAGGGATTGGTTGCGTGGGAAAGGGGAAGCATATGCCTTTTCTTTTTGGCGCATACAGTTCTTCTAGGAAGCACAACACAGCAAAGATCATCAATGAAGCACCAGTAAGGGATCTCGGGATGGGACGGGTACGTGGCAAAGGAGATGCATATATGCAAATTTATTGCAATACGGATTTTTTGTGTGGTCATGTGGTTCTTTCACGTAGCACAGCACAACACACCAGCTCCTTTAGTGAGCATTGTGAGCACAGGCGCTTGTTTTTATGGAGCGGTCATGTAGTTCTTCCAGACAGCACTGTATAGCAGCACTGCAATAACCCTCACCCTGGTTACAAAGTTTCCCTTGCTTGATGCATTCCGTGGTTTTGTTTGTCTTGACAGCTATAGCCTCACACTGCTGCTCCCATTTAAAGACCTGCTAATACGAAAAGTGCTACATTGCAGAATCCGAATAAGCATACCCCCAGTAAATCTCATACCAAAAACTAGATTTCTACGTTACTTCATTTTAAAGTAATGAGCTATTTTGTAACCCTGATTTCAGTCCCTGTTCAAAACAACTTGTATCAGTGAAGAGCTGATGATAATGTCATCGCAGTGTCAGTGGCTCAGTAGGTAGCACACTCGCCTCTGAGGCCGGGAGATCAGAGGGCTGTGGGTTCAGTTCCCACGTCTGGCACATGGGTTAATATCCCAGTACTGACACTGTAATGCAGCTTGAGAGGGGTGCTGCATTTCTGAGGTGCCGTCTTTCGGATGAGACGTTAAACCGAGGTCCCATCTGCCTAGATTGGTGGTAGTTCAGGTGGATGTTAAAGATCCCATGGCACTTATCGAAAAGAGTAGGGGAATTTCCCCGGTGTCCTGGCCAAATTTCCCTCATTCACTAAAAATACCACCAACAGCTTAATCTGGTTCAAGGTCAGTTGGCATTCATCTGTATCCCCCTCCCCCGAGTCGTGCCTGAAAATAGGCAGGATTTGTCTAGTGCACTTACCCGGTCAACAAAAGCTAAATAAAAATAAAATAAAAAATAAAAATAAATAAAAAAATCTCAGGACCTCACAGTCTAGTATTCCCTGTCAGCAAGCTTATAGGACCTGTTTCTCCAAAGTTTTTTTTTTTTCTCTACTTGCTATTTATGCTCCTTCCCTGCCCCCTAGACTCCGCCACCTCGGGAGTCACTAACTGCGTCTGCCCCAGCCTCGTCTTACCTGCAACTCGGTATTCCCTCCATGTAGCCTCGGATTGCCCCCGGCCGGGGACAGGGATGGGGCGCCTACACCCCCGAACTATGTTCATCTCGTCAGGGCACCAGACCGGGACAGGCAGGCGGGCTAAGGGGTCTGCACTAGAGTGCTCTGTCTTCCAGGAGCCTAGAGGGTGATTTTTCCGGTGTTCCTGTGTTGGCGTGCGTCCCCAGCGTCAAGGCCCTCCCCTGCTGATGTCCGCCATACACTTACCCCACGTTGTGAGACAGGGAACTTGCTGTGCCGCTGGCCTCCGCCAGAGGGCAGTCAAGCTCGACCTAGGGTCCCCTCCGTCCCAGGACAGGAGGCTGTCCTCCAGATGCTCAATCCTCTCCTTCCCTGCCAACCCGGCGGTTCTCCAAAGTTTTAAAGATCATGTGCAATAGTTGTCTAAAGTAAACAGGCAGCACCATTCAAAAACACTGCTATAAAAACTATATATGTTTCAGGTTTTGTATCAAAGTTGACAAAACTGTATTTTATAATGCCTTTTGGTATGGTCCATTTCTCAAGAGTTGTTGGATGCTGAATAAGCATGCCTCAGGCTGCTGAAACCATTTGGTGTCTATTTTATTTATTTATTTATTTTATTTAAATTCTTTGGATACAACCTTTGAGCGTGGTACTCTTTTACAAAGGTTCCATGCTGAGGAAGCAAGACATAATACAGTACATAGAAACTATATTAGAAGATAACAAAAAATCAGAGGATACCTGAGACAAGCTCAGAGGGATAATATAACAACAAGTATGCAACTAGTTCATTCAGTTGGTCTAAATAAGGGACTGTGGATTGTTGCAGTGCAGCCCAGCATGAGGGCCTTGTCCAACAGAGTACTAGTGAAGAATGGGAAGACAGAGAGGAGGGGGGAGGAACCAAGAAAGCAAAGTGAGGTTCAGTGACTGAGACTGTAGCTGGTAGTAGTAGGGAAAGACTGAGTGGACAAAACCAGGGAGGGTAGAGGGCAGGAAAAGAGGGGTAGGAAAGGGTGCAGATGCAGAGGGTGTGCAGCGAGGGCAGGAGGGGGAATGAGTGCATGATAGTGCTGATGGACTCCAGAGAGGGGGAGGGTACCAGGTAGGGGTACACATGCAAGGATAAGCTAGGTGAGGGAGGGAAGCAGGGCCGGATTAAAGGGGGGACAAATGGGGCAAATGCCCTGGGCCCCCACCATAAACCGGCCCCCCGGCCGGCCAGAGCATGAGCAAAATATTTAGGCATTATCCTAGTGCAGTGGTGCTCAGTGCTCATTCTACAGTACTTTTCTCTGCATTGCTGCACAGGTATTTTAATTAAATCAAGCAGGCCCCTCCCCCTAGCAGCACGAGGTATTTAAATCAGATCGAGGCCCCCACCCCCTGTAGCGGCGACTGAGGTGCAAGATATTTAATTTAAATTAATCGCAATTCAGTAGTCGCCTCGTGGGCAGACTAGCAGGGACTCGAGAGGAAAATGAAAGTCAAGGCTAAGCCCTGGCTGCTCCATGGATATGGAAGGGCCCCGTCCCCTGGCCAGCAGCGCGAGTCGTGATGTGAGAGACTTTGAGATACGCAGTGCTAAGCCCTGTCATTTATCTAGTCTGTATAGACTCTGCAAAATCGGATCAGCTGTAGATGCCCCCAACCCCGGCAGGCAGCAGATGTGTGTAATTTAAGTAACACAGCCCAGCCAGGATACATAAGGTGATTGATTGGGCAGTGGCTCCCCCCATTTACACAATTTACAAATGCAGCAGCTCCAGTTTCACCTACTCGGTTTTCCTTTTTCACCAGCCGGGGGGCCCTCCCAAATAGATTCCTCCGCTCCTGCTGCCAGCACAAACCCCGCAGCGATTCTAGTGCTCGAGACCAGCTGTTCAACTTCTCCAAGATTCAAAGGGAGCGCGGAGTAGCAGCAACTTAGTTTAAAGTTCAGAAAGTGGCTTATGAAGCTGCCCAATCAGAGCCACAAAAGCATAATCACACCAATCAGACTAAGGGGCAGAACAGACTTATGATTGGATCAATCAGGAGGACCAATGACAAGCCTGCACTGATGCAAATATGCGGTGGGAAAAATAAACAATGGGCACACTTGGCTACTTTGCCCTTTAAAAGGGGTGCTTTAAACCCCTTTTCGGCATCTGGACCATCCAGTTTGCAGGGAGGCAGCAGCTACTGCTGCTGATCATCATCATCATCATCATCATCACTTCCGGAAGAAGATACTACGGAAAGGCATTCACCGTCAAGATCTCCAGACCGATCATCAGGACAAGCCCTATCCAACCAGCATTAGGTGTGCGCCGCCTCGGCTCAGCGTCTGCAAGCAGTGGGGGTTGGTCGAAATGTTTGAGAGAGTGCGCTGTCTTCGAGAGGTCATCAGGTCGGGTGGAAGGAATCGGGGAGACACTCCAAGCTGGTTTCTCGGCACCGTTGGCAGCTGAAGAGGTTTGTTTGTTTTCTTAATTAAGCCAGTCAAGTTACTAAAAGGAATAGGCTAAGGCAGATGAATGCACAAGAAAAAACATATAAAAATGTTTTTATGGCATGTCAGTGTGTCTTGTGTGCTTGCTTAGATGAGCTGGAATCAGGCTCTTGCAGCTGGGTGCCATGTCTTCAAAAGGTGCGGTGGCAGATGGCGGTGGAATTAAAGAGAGTAGAGACACAGTCTTGGTGTTTCCAAAGCAGTTTTATCTGTGTTTTATCTGTTCAATGTGTTCTTGAAAGGCTCAGAGGTAATCATTTGTGTGCTGCTAATACATATGCCAGAGAGTCAGAGTTCACAAGCTGGATTGTGGTCATAGAAAGGGTATGTTAATGTTAATGGGAAACCTGGTCTGTAAATTTTGCAAATAAAGGAGATTGTGAGCCAAGAATGCACAGATAAGGTGGTCCTAGATGTTAACACCTCCAGCAGAAACAGCCTGTTGTGGGCTGGTTAATATTTCTTGAGTGCTACATGCCACCCCCCCCCTCCATTTCTATGGCTTTTCCTTCAATCTCTGCATTACATCAGCAATCAGTTTCCAGCTTGGAGGGTGAGCATGCTTTGCAGCACAAACACAAATCCTGCTCATTGGCAGAGGTGCCACTTTTCTGATGCATGCTATCACCCCTATGTGAAAACATCTCCCTGCCATGCTCAGCCTCTCCTGCACAGGGGCCAGGACCACAAAGCAGAAGTCTGTCCCCTCCCAGAACATGGCAATTCCAGGCAGCAGCGTGAGGCTCAGTCATTTTTTGCCAGCAGTTTAATCTATTTCTCTTGAAATGGTGGCAAAGAATCACGAGATCTCCTTCACCAGGCAGGCTTGAGTCCCTCTAGGATGGGTGATACCTTTCTCTGCTCTTGCAGTCTCTACTGCTTCCCATCTAAAACAGGTTGGTGTATGAAAAACAATGACATTTGACATTCGAGTGGTATTTCTCCCCGATATGCAAAAGGGAAGATCAGTATCTCAGTACTATTTTCTAATGTTCATCAGCAGATCTGACTTTAGCCACCTTCAATTCCCTTTCCCCGGGCTTCCCCTGAATAGACACACACACACACACACACAGGTAGAGGCAGCTGGTTGAATGTGCAAGGCCTGGGAGGGGTCCCTAAATGGGAGGGGAGTGATCTGCTCCAGCCCTTGCCTTACCCTGACCCGTCGCCCCCACCGGACTCTCAAACTGAGTAGTCTGCAGCTGGGATTCCACTGCCTTCATAAACCTTTGTTATTTTTGTTATGATTTCATATTCTGACAGCAGGCTTGTTTTGAGAACAAATTACTAATGGTCCGCTGTTAGACATTACACTTGTTTAATCTTTTCCCGAAAGGCTCTGTAGTTCACCTTTGATTATTAGGTTGTAGTGAAGACCATGAAGACAGACTGACATGTAGATGTAGGGACCTGTTTTCACACTTAGGGAAAAATCTGGGCTTTGTTTCATAAGACTTTATACGATTGCAATTGTAAGTAAACATCTGTCTCTAGTGTTGGTATTTATGAGCCGGGAGACATTTAAAGCACTCTGGTAGTCAGTGTAGTAATTCATTTGCCACATTGTAAGTCTGGGGTATGTTGTAGGTTTCCGCTGCTGGTTAGTTGCTATGGGTGGTGGTGGGGGTCCAATTTCATTTTAAATTAACAGTAAATCAGTAGCATTGTGAACTCCTGCTTCCTCTAGATCACACCCTCCATGTCAAAGTTTTACCAGAAAGATCTGTGTTACTCCAGCATTCCAAGCCAAAATAAAAAGTGTTCTTGTAAGAAAAGCTGGGTGTTGATTGACATGGACCCCCTGAGTTCGAGTGCCCCGGGCCCCCCAATGGCTTGATCTGGCCCTGGAGGGAAGACTATAAAAGAAGGAGTACAGGAACAGGTAATGTCAAGAATGAGCAAAGGGGAGGTAGAGGAGTACTGAAGGGGAACGGATACATTACAGGCAACCACATGAACCATTAGAGATGAGGTACTGTATAATTTCAATCTTGAAAGCCCGGATATTAGCAATACCAACAGTAGCAGGAGGAATCTTGTTCAACCAAAGAGGGGCCCTATATGCAAAGGGCGTTGACAGAGTGCAGTTCTCCAAAGGGAATGATGAGTGTATTCTGAGCTTTGCCTCTAGTGTCTACAGGGGTGAGCCGATATGAGAAGTTCGGAGAAGCTAGGAGGGTTAGTACAAGCATGGCTCCCCAAGGAGGCAGGTCTGAAACTTGATCCTGTTGTTCAGGGTTAGCCAGTTAGTTTGTGCTACTCTACTGTGCCTGTTAGGAAGTTGTATTGCTTCCAGTATTGTAATGTTGGTAACTTTACTGCTGTTTGTCAGTGTCTGCTTTACAATGTGTTTTAATAGGGGCCTTGTATGTGTCAATTCCTACTATAGGTGGACGTGTTGGCTCTGGTAAAATGATCATGTAAGCATTAATCACCGGCAGAGGGCGTCTACGGGGATTAATGCCCATGGGGGCGTTGTTACGCGAGGCGAAGCCGGTTCAACACCAGCGAACTAATCGATGGCTGCTCTGTACTATCGGACAGCGCGATCTATCGAGAGGAAGCACAGTACACAGTCATAGACAAAAAGAGGCGGACACTGAGGAAATCTTCATAAACTTTATTGTTACTATGCCATACAATAACAGTAGTCTGTTACATACTGATGTGTTTGAAAACAGATATAGCTCTACAACCAGACTCCAGTAAGTGTGGTATTCTGGAAAGTCTCCAGTATGCGAGCGGCCGTTCTCCTGAGAGCCTAACGGAGGTCTATACTTCTTTTCCTGAGCTGTGCTGCGATCTATAGCAGCTAATTTGCATAAGACATACGTCTAGCTCTGTTTCTTGAGCGGCCCGTTCCTTCGCGCAGACTTTCACTTCCTCGTAGGTTACTGCTGCTGTCCAGTGGGTATGACTGACTTGCGGTAAAACCGTAATTGAAAATAACAGTGCCATGCACCGTGAAATTCTGGCAGCTGAACCCGTAGCGGATGCTGGTGCTCCTCTTCCCAGCCCGGTGCACTCCTTTCTGACTCACTCTGTTGATCCGGTTCGAGGCGGGTGATGTGTAGCCTGCTGCTGCTGTTTCACGGTCTCTTCTCTCTCCTCTGCCAAGCGCTTCCGTGGATTCTCCGGTACCTCCTGCTGCTGTCCTGCACTAGTGCCGGCACGACCAGACTTGTCTGTCCCACTGTATTGCGGCCGATCTTGATGAGTGGTGCCTGCCTGTGTTTTGCTCTGTGTGACGAGTGATGCTGCTCTGTGGCTGCCATCTAGTTGATCCTATGCTGCTCTCATGACCTCTGTCAGTGTGAGAAGTACTAGCTGCTCGTCCCTGCTCACTGACCTCCACTCTGTATTACTACTCTGATCTCCCTGTGGACCAGTAAAGCAGTATTGCAGTATCAGTGTGTCATCTATATTTGTCCACTGTGCGGTGCAGCTGCCTCTGAGAACTCGGTTGCTGGTTAGTCATGCTGCATAGGGGGCCAACTGGCTGTGGAGACCTTGGCTGTGGGACAGACAGAATAGTTGACCATCTCTCCCTGTCTTGCTGTGTGGGTGCCCAATAGTTATGAATACTGGTTTCAGACCTGTGGCCTGTTACAGACATGATCTCACGTGTGGGGACTCCTGCATGTGACAACATCTGGACAGCAGTACTTCTCACGCTGTGATTTGTGTAACGTCTGCTGAGCCCTGCATCCTCCGATATCTTTGCCATCATTTCCCCAAGAAAATTTCTTCCCATTGGCTGCTTCGAGTACCACACCTCCTTTTGGTCAAGCAGCGTCTGTGGTTGTTTAATGGGGTGTAGGCAGAATGCAGGTGCAGACATGGGGCAGCGGCTGATGTACTCTTTGAACAGTGCAACTGGACAGTCCCTAGACTCTGCCTGTGAATAGAGTACACCTCTCAGAGCCTCTCTGTTGCTTTCATCTCCGTGACAATGTTTTTTTGTGGCCTCGTTAAATGACAAAGTGACATACTCATGTCCATGTCATCCTCCGCAACCTGAAAGGATCTCTGTGTCAGCTCCTTAAGCCCTCCACGGCCTCTTCTTGCGAGCCCCAGCTGTAGCTCAAACCAGAGCCGCTTGACAAGGCCATGGGCAGTTTCGGGGTTCAGGCGGTCAGGATCTCTTATTCTGCGCAAGTCCTCGTCTCTGATTGGTGGGTAGTGCCTGGCAGTGTCTTTCCCCTGTCTCCTATATTGCTTCACAACAGCAACAAAGACATTGTTTGCTGCCTGACACCGTGGGTCGCTGATGATATTGATATTTCTTCTCACCTCAACGCTGTTGATATATCGGTTTAACCCAGCTCTCAACCCACAGAAAGAGCTGATACTGTACTGCTCACCATCCTCTGCCCTCACAGAGCCATAAAACTCCCTCAAAGTACTACTAAGGCTCTCCACTGAAACTGTAGCTATGTCTAGTGAAATCTCTTTAGCTCTCAGCCAGTCTGAAAACACATTACACGCCCACTGCGTGTTTCTCATAGTGTTTTGCTCCACTTTTCTGCTTTCCAAATGATCAAGCTCTTTTTCTGAGATATCTGCATGTCTTTGACTGTGCCAGCTGTCAGCACCACTGCTGTCCACTTCACCCTGTATGGTCTCTACATCATCATCACTGCAACACCCAGTGCTCACATGCCTGAGCTTAGCAACTCTCTTGTATGGGACTACCTCAGCGTGCCCCTCCACAAGTCTCTGCATTTGCTCTTTCACTACTGCACCCTCCATCGCGTTACAAAACTGTATATTACTCCACTCCTCAACAGTTAGTGGTGCGATAAATGAAACTTGACATCCATCTGCGTTGTACCTACAACACCTACGATTCTCTCCCTCTGTCTGTCTCCTCAGTAAGTGTCCCCTTGACACCCCTATCACTCCGGCTGCCTGAAACCTCTACACCCTATCTCTAGAGATACCACTGGCCACCCAGCGCCACTTCCCACTCTCTGGCTGTTACTGTCCCTACAGGAGCAACACGGCATTATGACAAATAATGCCGTGTTGACCGAAAGCAATGGCAAAACAACACGGCATTATGAAATAATGCGTGTTGCCTACTAAATCAACAACGTGTCAGCACACCAAGGCGGCATTATCGCCTCCACAATGCCGTCTTGCTGGAATCTACGTGGCCGTTGAACCTATCCGCGGCCGCCCTCCTAGAGTGTTCAATAATGCCGTGGTACAATTTAATTTAGAGTAGAACCCACATGAGCCTGAATGTAGGTCAAAACAACCTGACGGTGAGAACACATTGTGCTGGCTAAATTAGAAACTCCTAGTAAGTGTTCAAATCAGCATTACCTCTCCCACCCCCACTGACAAGGAGATGGAATAATTGTTTTAAAGTGCCATTCTTAGAAATCGCCTCAGTTGAGTGATAGATGTGCATGATCTCAGCCTTTCAGCACATCATTATTTATTTAGTGTGCAAACCTCACAACAGTGTGCTGTGATGACCCAGCATCCAGCAACCCTGGAGAAAAGGACCACAACAAAGAGCCACATAAACAAAATATTGTCAGCTTTGTTACAAAACCTGAAACATACACAGTTTTTAAAGCAATGTTTACTGACTGGTGCTGCCTGTTTACTTGTGAAAACCACTGCACATGATTTTTACAACTCTGGAGAAACAGGTCCTATAAACATAGAAACACAGAGGTTGACGGCAGATAAGGACCGCAAGGCCCATCCAGTCTGCCCATTTCTTTTTCTACCTTATAAATGCACCATCGGCCTTTGCTCTGTCAGTGACCTATCTATTCATACTCATCTGTATTGCTCCCTTATGCCTATCCCATGCCTGTTTGAAGCCCTGCACTGTATTCATAGCCACCACTTCCTGAGGTAGGCAGTTCCATGCATCCACCACTCTTTCTGTGAAAAAGAATTTCCTCACATCCCCCTTAATCGGCCTCCCTCTAATCTCATGCTGTGTCCTCTTGTCCTGCTATTTTTCTTATATTTAAACATGTTAGACTCTTTCACCTTGTTAATGCCCTTAAGGTGTTTGAATGTTTCGATCATATCACCTCTCTCCCTCCTTTGCTCAAGGGTATACATATTGAGCTCCGTTAATCTGTCCTCATATGTCTTCTGATGCAGTCCCTGCACCATTTTGGTTGCCCTTCTCTGGCCTGCCTCAATTTGGTTAATGTCCTCGTGAAGGTATGGCCTCCAGTACTGCACGCAGTACTCCAGATGGGGCCTAACCAGTGTCTTGTAAGGAGGGATTATTACCTCCCTCTTATGACTTGTGATACCCCTACTAATACACCCTAACATCCCCCTAGCCTTACCTACTATTTTAGAGGTCTGCTTGGATGATTTCAGGTCATCGGTGAAGATGATGCCCAAGTCTCTTTCTTCCTTTGTGACTGCCAGCAACTCCCCTCCCAGCCTATAGGTTGCTTCAGGGTTTCTCTTCACTATGTGCATGATCTTGCACTTCTTTGCATTAAATCCCAGTTGCCACTCTTCTGACCATTTTGCTAGTTTATCCAGATCTCTTCTCATTCTGCCCACCCCATCTGGATCATCTACTCTGTTGCAGATCTTGGTGTCATCTGCAAACAGACAAGCCTTACCCTCTAGTCCATCTGCAATGCCACTAATGAAGATATTGAAGAGGACTGGCCCCAGGACTGATCCTGGTACCCCACTTGTGACTTGCATCTCTTCTGACTGTATACCATTTACCACCACTCTCTCTTTTCTGCTCGTCAACCAGTTTGCCACCCAGTTGACCAACTTCTGACCCACCCAAGCCTACCCAGCTTATTTATCAATCTTCTCGTGGAACAGTGTTGAAAGCTTTGCTGAAGTCAAGGTAGGCAACATCAACTGCTCCCCCTTGGTCCACCACTCTGGTTACCCAGTCAAAGAAATCTATGAGATTAGTTTGACAGGACCTTCCTTTGTAAACCCATGCTGTCTTGGATCATGTGCCCCTATGGATTCCAGGTGTTGCACTAGCTTTTCTTTAAGAGTGCTCCATAATCTTGCCCACTACTGAGGTAAGACTGACTGGTCTGTAGTTCCCTGCCTCCTCCCTGCTACCACTCTTGTGGGCGGGATCACAAGCCCTTCTCCAGTCTTCTGGGACCTCTCCTGTGCTCAGAGACTCATTAAACAGTTCTGCTAATGGCTCTGCTAGTTCCACCCTTAGCTCCTTAAGTACCCTGGGATGTATGCCATCAGGTCCCATTGCCTTGTCCACCCTGAGCTTAGTGAGCTCTTGTAGGACCCTTTCTTTTGTGAAGGGAGTAGTGCTCACCTCCCTCCCGCCTGTGTCCATGGTGCTGAGCTGTGGGCCCTGCCCTACCTTCTCTTCAGTAAATACTGAGCAAAAGTATCTATTTAGGATAGATGCTTTTACAGGGTCCTCCTCCTCCTCCCATGCCCCCTTTTCTCCTTTGAGTTTAGCAATACCCCCTCTAGACTTTCTCCTTTCACTAATGTATCTATAGAAAGTCTTGTCACCTTCTTTTACTGTTTGTGCTAGTGTTTCCTCAGTTTGGGACTTTGCCTGCCTTACCCCCTTCCCTGCTTCCCTTAGAGCAGTTCGGTATGCCTCCCTGTCTTCATCCTGCTGTGTTCCCTTATATTTCCTGAAGGCCAGCCTTCTGGCTCTGACCTTTTCTGCTACTGTATTTGAGAACCAAAGTGGTTTCCTTCTTCTTTTGCACTTCCTTTTCTGTCTAACACAATGGGATGTTGCTTCAAGTATTGCATCCTTAATGCCTGCTCACTTTGTCTGTACCCCTTCATCTGTGTTTCTTTTTGCCAGGGCTAGCTTAACTCTGTTGGCCATCTTATGAAAGTCAGCTCCTCTGAAGTCCCATATTTGTGCCTTGGAACGGGATGATTTAGATGTAGTGGCCAAATTGAACCATACCATGTGATGGTCACTGGCCCCCAGGTGACCTACCTGGAGATCTGTGATCCCTTCCCTGTTAGTCAGTACTAGATCTAGGATAGCCCTGTCTCTTGTGGGTTGTTGTACCAGTTGTTTGAGGCCCCCCTGCAGGGAATCCACCATGTGTCTAGTTCTGGCAGATGTTCCTGCTGGTATTGATCAATCTGTATCCAGTAAGTTGAAGTCTCCATTATAAGAAACCCCTTTAGCTGTCATGTTTTGTATATCTTCTAACAGTAATGTGTCTATGTCCCTCCCCTGGTCTGGGGCCTGTAGACAACCCCAGTTCTTATGCTGTCCCATTTCCTGTTTCAGGGTGACCCATAGTTCTTCTGGTTCCTTATGTGTATTCTGAATTTCTGTAGCTTTGATATTTTCATTGACATACAGGGACACTCAACCCCCCCCTTTTTGCACCTTGGTCTCTTCTGAACAGTACATAGCCACGTACAGAAGTCTCCCAAGTGTGGTTACTGGTAAACCACGTCTCATTAACTGCTACTATGTCCAGTTTAGTCTCTGACATTATTGCCTGCAGGTCAGGGATCTTATTTCCTTGCTGACAGGGAGTACTAGACTGTGAGATCCTGAGATGACAGCAGCAGCTCTTTACTGAAACAGGCTCTTTTGAACAGGTGGTGAAATCAAGGTTACAAAATAGCTCATTACTTTAAAATGAAGTAACGTAGAAATCTATTTTTTGGTATGAAATTTACTGGGGGAATGCTTATTCTAATTCTGCAATGTAGCACTTTTGGCCAGATGGTGTCAGTTGCTCTTTAAAGAACAGGTATCTACTAAATTTGAAAACTTAAAAATTATTACATTTACAACTATTCAATTCAACCCTAAAGGTTTCTAGTTTGTGTTTTCACCTGTTATGGTTCTACTAAATATTGCAAGTAATTGCAGTACACTTCTTTCAGTCTAAGCATCTGACTGACCTCAATTGATCTCACAAATGCTGTGATTGTGATGTCACAATCCATTGCTATGGAAAACTCTGATGTCAAACTAGAGCACTATGACATCACCTGGGGAGAGTCAAAAGCTTTTTTATACACATGTCTTGGATTGTCTACCAATATGCATTCTATACTCTGGAAAAAAAAGATTATTCTCTAGACAATCAGAACAGCAGGACCATTATGTTTATGAAAGTATGTACTGAAGTTGATGCCTGCTCTTTAAGGCTGCAGCTTTAAACAGCAACAGTATCCCTAGGTACTGTTTTCTTTTCTTCTTTTACATAGCAGTTTTCTCCATCACTGCTGCCACAGCCCTCAGCTCTGAGAGTGTACCTCTTTGGCAGCAACCCCAGGCGCATTCTCCACAAGCCCCACCACTCACCAGTGGAGATCCACAGTGCAAGGCCGAAGGTACTGCTGGCTGGCATTCCAATAACAATGGGGTTTTTACATAGCTTTCCTGCTATTAAACTCTGCCACTAGAGGGGGCCGGCACCCCAATGAAATGTAGAGGTGGTCATGGATGCCAGGCACAGTGTACTTCTGGAAGGGAGCATACTCCCTGGCCCACCACAGGAGTTGCTGTTCTGCCAAGAAGGGGCCCCTCCCCAGGATGCGCTGACATTGACAGCACTATGCACAAGTCCAGCTGCCCTCTCGATTGTCTGAAGTCAGCTCCTAATCTCAGACCACCACAGAGTAGTGCACCCCCCCCAAGATACTGTTTTTAAATGCACAGAACAGAAATGTGAAACGGTAATGAGAAAAAAATGTTTTTATCAAGGTATTATGAACTGAATTTTCCTACCACAGGTAGTCATCCGCAGTTCCTTTAGCCACCAGGTAATGAATATTTACTGAGCTGGTCTGCCCAATGCGGTGAACACGATCTTCTGCCTGGATCAAGATCTGAATAGAAAAACAGAACAGCAGCATGAGCGAAAAATGGTTCCTTTAAGGATGTAGATTCAGTTTCAACACTGGCTTGATTCTGGAGGATAATCCAAGATTAGGGTTTCCTTATTTTTTATTACAGTAACCTTGATGATTAGTAGCAGTGACATAAACAGGAACACTCCTAAACAGGTGTCATGTAGCTGTAGTACTCAAAACAATGTACTTCAAAATAGGAAGTGCCGTGGTTTAATACCAAAGCACTGAGGCATGGCCAAGAGTTAGTGTAAAAGGAGTTAACTGCCCCCTAGGGATATTATAAGATATGAGGCTAAACCGAGTGCCTGATGTCCTACAGAGGCGATTAACTCATGATATAAAATGGGCAAGAGAAACTATGTTCTGTGATTAGATGACTGTAATCACATAATCAAGCTTTCATTGCACCAACTGCACAAAAACCGAGAAATGAAAATTATGTATCTACCGTAATTCTTGATCTTCCTGTATTCTTCACCATTCATCACTGTTGGGTGTAAGCGGTGAGGCAGCACCCAGCGGGAGCTTTTATTTTGGTAGGGGAGGAGCCGGCACCCACGATGCTGACATACTGCGTGGCGCTCGCGGGTTGGCCAGTAATGGCCGCTGACTCCTCCTCCACCTCAATTCTGCTCGCTGGAAAGACAGGAGAAAAACCAGAGGGATAGAGACAAACGAGGGCAGGGCAAGGGAGCTCGAGGGACAGTATAAGGAAAAGATATAAACTGAAACAGGAATAGGCTAACCAGAGGAGGATCTGGGAGGGTATGAGCCGATAGGCCCCAGTCCCTGGACTGCCATACAGACAGGAAAGAAGAAGAAGAGCAGCGAGAGAGAATAACAGGAGGAAGGAGGAACCCATGCACCATGACCGACTCAGAGCACTGGTGACCGGGATGTTCCTTTCAGAGGTAGGCAGTCAGCTAGGCGCTGGCAGTTGCTGCAGGATCTGCATCCCGGCCTTATTATCCCCTTTCAGGGTCAGACTGAGCATCCATGGAGAAGTTCCCTCCCTCCTTCCTCCAACCCTCTACTGGGTGGAAAAACCCACCCCTGGTCAGGATTCCTCACTCCTTACTCTGGTTATCGTTTCCAAAAGGAGAACCCATAGGGTTCGGGGGGAGGAGTGAGATATGGAGATTACGTACTTACCGTAATTATTGATCTTCTTGGACAGTATCTATCACTCATTCACACTAGTGGGGACAGCGCCGGAGGCACTAGTACCAGCGGGAGCCTAAAATTTTCAGAAGGGTTGGCGCGAGATAAGACCATGCATGCATGGCACCCACGAAACTGGCTCGTGCCTGTGAGGCTATCTTGGCGTCGACTCTCCAACCGCCTCAGTACCTTTTCAACCGTGGAGGTGCAGCGTAACTAATGAGAATAACTCATCCCGAGTTTCTGGGCCTGAGAGGGCCCAGATGGCCTTTGCAAGAAAGGTCAAAGAACAATGTCTTCACAGTCTGAACCATAGGACCATGAAAGAACACAAGTAAACCCAGGGGATGGTGGGTGGGTATGTGAATGAGTGAAGAAGCCTGTCCAAGAAGATCAATAATTACGGTAAGTACGTAATTTCCATATCTTCCTGGACTAAGTCTCCATCACTCATTCACACTAGTGGGAGAGTACCAAGCTAAAACCAACAACCCTGAGTAGGGTGGTAGGAGATAGGGTTCACTCAGAAAGGATGGCCAAGGACTGTCCTGCTAATAAAAAGAGCTGTCTTGTAAAGAGCATCTAGAACATAGTGCTTACAAGATAAGCGCTCGAGTTGTAACTCACCACTTTGCAGACAACTGCAATGGGCACAAAATGAAAGTCTGCCAGGCAGCTGCAACCACTTTAGGAGAGTGGCAAGAACCTGGCCTCACAATTTGGTCTAGGACCAAAAGTAATAGTGTCAAAGACATGTACTAATGCAACGTAAAGGGACCTCAGGAACTGAAAGAGTCGGAGGTAAAGTCTACTGGTTCAGGGTAGACCGGAAAGTGCAGATGGAAACCCCCACTATCAAGTATGGCTGACCTGTGAACAACAAGTCCAGGAGCACTTGAACCCCTTACTTGGAGAGCAAAGGGGGTCCAGGTGGGGTTAGCCCATCAAGGAGAATAGTCTCCACTTAGTCACTGGAACCCTCCTGATGGAAGGCCATGCACGACTTAGAAGCCTGTTGAGGTGGTCTAGTAGAACCAGATTCTATCCACTGCATATTCCAAAAAAGGGACTATCCTGCCCCTGCATGTACAACTGTAGTAGCAGTCTCTGAACTCAGGGAAGAAAGGAAAAGCATACAGGAGGACATGTCCACTGCGGAAAAAAACATTTCGACAGGAAAAAAACGGGCTGGGTTTCTAAGGCAAATAGAGGCAGATGTGCGTCGAGGAGGGGCACAGCAGGACCAAGTTAGGGCTAACCCATTCGTTGAAAGTGACTGGAAGCGGCAGTGATTCAATGCGGTGAGGCACTACCCATTCTGGCCTCCCTGAAGACAGTAGGAAAGGATTCTAGTTTGTCTGCTGAAAAACAAACATCACAACTCCGTCACACACTTGGAAAGGATAGCTTCATGAGCGACTGGCATGGAATCAGTGCGCCAGAACTGAAGGTGTGAATATTTGAGAAGCTACCTCAGAAAAAAGACTTACTTGACCTTCGGACAAGAAGGAGTATATCGCCTGTTAGGTTAAAGCAAGCAAGGAAATAGGAACCTGATTTCCGACTCGGTGGAGAGTTGCTTCTGTTGCTGCGAGGCTCTGCTCAAGAGAAGAAAGCCTGATAAAAAGAAAGGGTAATTAACAAACTGGGCAGTCACCTAGGTTTAGGAAATGTCTCTGAATGAGAAAAATCTCTCTTGGAGAAAGGGATGACCCATACCATCGCTGGAGCGGACTCCCCCTAGGGAAAGAAGAAGTCAGGTACTCTACCGTACTCTGGAGACGAGCGCCTCAGGGACTGAGGCGGAACCTGACCAGATCCAAAAAAGGGGGGTATCGTGTAATTTCGGCTAGGCCCTGTGCTGTGATTAAAAGATTTATTTTTTTTTTATAGTCCGAGCCTAACAAGGCTTTCAGGCTGCTATTTCGCAAGGATTGTCTTGATACAAAATGACGAAGATGTTCTCCATCGGATGCAGAGCAAAACCTGGCGTCCATAGTGAAATCATGACGGATTAATAATCACAGCTGGAAGATGTTAACCACCTGTGCCAAAGAAGCCACCGAAGGGGCAATATCAAAAGGGGGCCATATACCCCTATCAAAGGGGCGGAAGAGCCTGAGCGGCTCCCAACCATTAAATGAGAATGTTCCACAGAGCGTAATTGTCTTGATGACTGAAAAAGTCTAGACGCAGAAGCGTATGGTCCATGGATGCAGTCTGAAATACTACAGTGGACCCCATTACTGAGGAACTACTGAAAAGATCTTCCATCACGGACTCCGATGATAGAGAGGACATGCCCTTCAGTATATAAAATGAGTTGTCCGCTGTATTACTGACCAGAAGGACAGGGAAAGACCCATCTAGATGCACTTCTACCCCAGAAAGACCTCTCAGAGGGGTCTAGGTCAGAGCCATTAGAGACTCCACCATCAGGAAGGATGTCGAGGAGCTTGGTACCACGTAGGGAGCCGAGAAAGTGCTGAGCAGAATGAGAGATTCCGCAGGCAGAGCAGTACAGCAGAGTTCCATCAGCAGAAAACCACTGGATGACACAAGATCCCACATGGACTGCCACTCACTAAGATGCGTGGAAAAATAATCCGCAGAACAGGACTTCATTCTGTGGAAAACATCCCGCCACAAGTTCTGTGGAGAAGTCTGAAAAAGAAAAATGTGTCACTAGTTCTGCTAGACAGCACCCACTAGCACCCCTGTGGCACCAGCATCACTCATGGCACAGAAGGGCACCAAGCAGTGCCTATGCCAACCTGGGCGACACCCGAGGGCACCCGCGGCAGTACCTGCAGGCACCCCTGGCACCCATGCAGCAACGGCACCCGAGGGCACCCCCGACACCCATGGTACCATGGAACCCATGGCACCAATGACACCCATGGCAAGAATGGCACCCAAGAGCACCAGTGGTACCCATGGCACCTGCAGCACCCATTGGTGTCCCCAAGCGCCTGTGAGGTGCTACCCATGGTGCTCGGCTACCCTAGACACCACGGCACCACTGGCAGCACCGACAACCAATGGCAGCAACAACAGCACCCGAGCGCCACACAGGCATTGGCGCAGTGCGGCACTGACCAAGGCAGCGAGCCACGGCTCCGACCAAGGCACTGAGCCACGGCGCCGAAGGAAAATGCCAATGGAAATCCTGAAAAGAAGAGGAGAAGGAAAAAGGTGGTGCCCGTTGTGACAGACAGCCAGTTCTGAGTGCTGTATCATTTCTTTTTAATATAAAATGTATTACTGAATGTCTCCTGCTGAAAAGCAAATGCTCTGAGGTGACCTCACTCATCCCCCCAAGATTTCAGCTGAGAGATGGAAGCCATGAGGAAATGCTGACAGCATGTGAGTTCACACACACCAGTTTTTAGAGACAATGGCCCAGATATTCAAAAGGGTTGCGCATGGTGCAGCACTGTTGCGCCATGCACAACCCACTTTAATCTTGCCAGTAGCGATATTCAAAGGAATAATTACGCGGCTAAATCGATTCGCGGACGCATCAGTAATGTATGCAGGCACAGATTTGGGCGTGCCCATGCATAAACTCACAGCCAGATATTCAGCCGGGATGTGCAGAGCCATGCATCGCCAACTTCTGTGCCAGCACAAAGTTAAGTCCCCAAAAAGACAACTGATAGCCACTAAAGGCGACTGCCGCATTGCATGGCGCGCTACGGCAGCTGCCACCTATGGGTGGCCACCTGAGTCCAGCTGCACATGGCGGCGCCCCCCCATGTTCAATCGCAGGCATTTGTTGAAAGGAAGCTCCCCGTCCTATATCCCTGGTGGTCCAGTGGACTGCTTTCTGCCTGATCGTGGGCATCTGTATGAATAAAAAAACCCATCCAATATCCCTGGTGGTCCAGTGGACCTCTATCTGCCCGATCTTGGACATCTGTTAAAAAAAAAAAACCCTATATCCCTGGTGGTCCAGTGGACCGCTCTCTGCCCGATTGCGGGCATCTGCAATGAAAAGACGTCCTATATCCCTGGTGGTCCAGTGGACCGCACTCTGCCCGATCACGGGCATCTGTAATGAAAAGACGTGCTATATCCTTGGTGGTCCAGTGAACTGCACTCTGCCCGATCGCGGGCATCTTTAAAACACAATGTCCTATATCCCTGGTGGTCTGGTACCCCCCACTGAGCCCCACACCTGCTCCCCTCCTGGTCAGCGGTGGGTGGCAGCACACCACTAGCCTGAAGGCCGCCACCCAACACCTCGGTAAGGCTGCCGCCCATTGGTTCTGGCGTGAGCCAATGGGCGTGCAACCTCCTACCACATTCCAAATATGTGAATGATTCATTTACATATATGGACGTGTCAATCGACAAAGAGGTCTGCGCCCAGTGGATCACGCTGAGAATGATCGCATGATACGGTGTCGGTCGGCGGGCGGCAGGCAGGTGTGTCTGCCGCCCGCTGGCTGATCGAGAGCGAGGCGGTGAGGCTCCAATGGGCAGGGGTGCCTAGACCACAGGTATATGGGCGTTGTGTTGCTTATGCCATAATCGGGCAGAGTGCCATCCACTGGACCACCAGAGATATAGGGACGCCTTTCATTACAGATGCCGAGATCGGCAGAAATCCACTGGACCCCAAGATATTGGACGGGTTTTTATTTTACAGATGCCCGCGATCGGGCTGCAGGGATGTTGGTCCCAAGGCTGCTGCTTGGCAGGCGCCAGGTGCAAGTCATCGGGGATCGGCACCTGCATGCAAATGGACCATAATGACATGCAAATGGCCCCATGTCACCTTGCATAAATGTATGGCCCCATTTGCATGTCAACTTTTCAATACTCCTTGGTGCTGTGCATGGCGCAATGGAACTTGCGTAAGCGCATCTCCATGCTCACTCGGCCACTTGGCTGGCGCAGTGCCACTGCGCCATGCACAAGGTGTAATATTCAAAGCTGCTGAGCCATGGCGCGCTCCATTGAATATTGCCCAGGCCACACCCTGTGCAGCCAAGTTGAGCTGCGCCCAAGCTGCGCACAGCCTGGCGCTGTCTGAATATCCGGGCCAATGTGTTTGTTACATGTAAGGCTTTAATCAAGGATCCTGTTTTTCTGAGTTAATTACAGACTTGTTTAAGTTAATTTTGTTAAGAGAGAAAATCATAAACAAGGTTTATGACGTTGGAGAGGAACCTAGGTTGTTACACAGAGCTGCAAGGTTGTAAATGTCCTAGTGAAGCCTGTGTGAGGAGGATACAGCATGGGATCAAGCAAGTGTCATTTGAAGGACCTGAATTATGCTGAAGTTACAGAATGTAATGCTTTTGTATATCCTGGCAGGAAGAGAAAGCGTTATTAAAGTTTTAAGGGTTCATCTCTGTATACCTGGTTAGGTGCCCGTGAGCAAAGCTCTCTGGCCCCTGAAGACAGATATATCTGAACCTGTGCATTGGAGTGCAAAGAGGTTAACAGTTTGAATCCCTCAAGACTTGAGACCAAGGTTGATCCGAACTCACTCTGAGGCGAATGGGGCAGGCGTGGCAGCGCAGAAAGGGAAAAGCACACCTTCAGGGCAGCTAAAACCCTCACTGTCTCCACTGAAACAAGTTAGCCCCAGGTTTCCAACGAAAAGATTTATCTGAAGTAAGAAATGCATGTTGGTTGTGTAAGGAAACTGGGCATATTGCCAGACAGTGCCCCAAAAAGGCGAGCCAAAATATACAACAGGGTGCTAGAAAAGAAGTGGGTTGTTTGTGTGTCCCTGAGAGCATGCCAGTGAACATGAGGGAACACATGCACCCAGTCATGGTAAATGGTGTACAGACGCAGGGGTTAAGGGACACAGGGGCATCCCTGACATTGGTAAAGGGGGATCTGGTACAGCCTGGTCAGCTTATACCCAATAAATACGTAACTGTACAAGGGTTTACTGGTGAAGAGAAAACATTGCCACTCGCTAGTGTTCTCCTGGACTGGGGTGAAACAGGGAGAGCTGTGTAACAGGCGGCTGTAGCCAATACATTAGCAGCGGATGTGATCCTGAGTAACAATCTCCAGCAGGGGGTGGTACGTGCAGTTACCCGTAGCCAAGCGGCAAGGGAAAATAGTAGTTCCCTGAACCCCACAGAAACCAGTGTGGAAACCACTGAGAGGCTGGTTCCCCAGCCTGTGTCTCCAGACAGGGAGACTGATAAAAAGGGGGTGGAAATTTCTCCGGTAGCAAGTGACCACACAGCTACGGAAGGTTATTCCGAAGAGGGAGGGGTGACCCATTGTCAGAGGGTTGGGACTGACAGTGATCCTGAGGGCCCTGACGCTAGTGCTAGGGACCCTAGTTTAGCGTCTGAAGGGGACCCGTCCCATGCCTTGGGACTGTGTGAGGGGTTTGCAGCTGCTCAGAGGGGTGACCTAGTTTACAGAAGCTGAGGGCTTGGGCAGACTCGGACGGCACACAGGGAGGTGATGGCAGACATAAGGTTTATTGGGAAAATGGATTTATGTATACTCAGGCAGTACAGACAGAGGGAAGGATGCTAAGCAGGCAGCTTGTCGTTCCCCAGGGGTACTGTGAGCAGTTGCTCAAAATTGCACATGATGTTCCCTTGTCTGGTCATCTGGGAATCGTGCCACAATGCAGCGGTTGGCCCAGAATTTCTACTGGTCTAACTAGCCCAGCAGGTGAAGGAGTATTGCAGGTCTTGTCACCGTGCCAGGAAATAGGGAAGGCGGGCAAGAAAACCCAAGCTGCCCTGATCCCTTGCCCATAGTGGAGGAGCCATTCCAGAGGGTGGGAATGGATATTGTGGGCCTTTAAATACCCCCAGCTCCTCAGGGAAGAGATTCATCCTGACTGTGGTGGATTATGCCACTGGTACCCAAGGCAGTCGCCCTATCCTCACTGAGGACAGACAAAGTGGCAGATGCCTTACTTGGGATTTTCTCTTGTGTTGGGTTTCCGTGAGAGGTAATCACCGATCGAGGGGTTCCTTCATGTCGGACCTGATGAAATGTTTATGGGAGAAGTGTGGGGTGGTGTAGAGATGCACGACACCGTATCACCCACAAGTCAATGGTACCCTAAAGTCAATGCTCCGGGCGTTTGCTGAACAGCATGGGAGGGACTGGGAGAAATACCTTCCCCACCTGTTGTTTGCATACAGGGAGGTGCCCCAAGAGTCGACATGATTTTCCCCCTTCGAACTCTTATATGGACGCCGGGTACATGGGCCCCTAGACTTGATCCGGGAGGACTGGAAGAGCAACCGCCACCCAGGAACTCCAATTGTGGATTACGTCCTTGGGTTTAGGGAAAGGCTGAAGGGCTTATGGGAACAGCCAGAGCAACCTGACAGCTGCCCAACAGAAACAAAAGGGTGTGAATGCGGGCCGCAGAGCCAGAGCTCGTCAGTACATGGTGAGTCAGGAAGTCATGGTCCTTATTCCGGTCGGGAAAGATAAGCTGCAAGCTGAGTGGGCAGGACCGTACAAAGAGGTTAGGAAGGTAAATGACGTGAACTACACTGTGGAGTTACCTGAGAGAAGACAAACAGAAAGGATGTACCACGTCAACATGATGAAGCCATATGCAAATAGGGCTGACATGGTGTTTGCAGAGTGTAGTCATGGGGAGGAAGGAGACCCACTCCAGGCCAGTTAGGCCTGTGACTGGGCAGGTGAGGCGGGGTCCCCGTTCCTGTGGGAAGGAAGGCAGCACTGCAGATCCTGCCTTGCCCTACGGGAGAAAAGATGGGTCCCCAGAATGCAGAGGCAATCACTCACGCTGGGCCAAGGGTGATAACCTTGATGGCGAGAAGCCACACCGTCCGCCTAATGCAGTTCTCTGTCCCCACTAGCCGTGAGCGACCTCACTGGCATCATAAGATGCCCTTGCGAGTGCCTTGCTAGCTCAGGCCTATTGTGGAGAGGCTGTGGCCTGCCTGGCTGCTCGAATCAGGCAATGATGCCAACACCTGACCCAGCATCGCTCACAGATGCCTGTTATAGGCAGCGTGGTGTGCCTGATAAGACGTGATTCATAGCATCACCTGCGCCGAGGAGAAAACTCTCCACCCCAGGCGGTCGAACTCTGAGTCCAGATCCGGGGGGCCAGTCACGGACTGGGCACCTATGCTCGGTAGGGGTGACCATCCACATCACTCCTGCAGAGAGATGATGGAATACGCCTGGAGACCCCTGGGGGTTGCAATACCCACACTGGCAGTCCAAAGGGGCTGGAGCTGGGGCGGAATGAAACTGCCAGGTGCTGTATGATGCCTCATATAAGGGTACAGGCCAGGAAGGGACCATCAAGTGGTCTGCACTGTATTTGCCTAGGAAGGCATGTGTCGTATGCTCGGTGTTGCGTCTTGCTACGTATGAAATGTGCAGGTCCTCGACCAGCCTCATGAGGAAGCGCTGATACTCCGTCTGATCAGCGTCGGAGGACAGGTGGACAGAAGTCTCCTCTCCCTCGATGGGGGAAGACAAGGAGGCCGAAGAACCTGAAGAAGCAGATTCTGGCTACAGCAGGGTAGGCAGGCGAAAGACCTGCTCGTCCATGGCCCTAATGTGTCTTGGGAACTCTGCAGCCTGAGATCTGAACTGTTCCCAGGTCAAGGGCCCCGAAGGACCCACATGGCCCAGGAGAAGAGGGGCTGGACACAGAGGTAAGGGGGAGAAACTTTTCGCGGCTAGTGAAACGCCGCTGCCAGGGCAAGGGGACCTAGCAGTTGATCCTGGACTACGAGGAGATCTGTAGGTCAGATCAGTCAAAGGCCGCTCAACCAGCCCAAAGTGGTCAGGACTAAGCCCTGGAGGAGAAGCACCCCTATGAGGGGACCAGGGCCACATGTGTCCAGAAGATGGACCCACAACCCCAACCAACAAGGACTTCCTCGAAGGGGTCGAGGGAGAGAACTTGGGATTAGTGCTGCGGCTCTTCCCCAAGCCCCGAAGGACTCCAGAGGAGTGTTGCAGGCCCTCGCCCCATCTCCTCAACCCTGCAAACTCTGAGGAGACCTCTTCCTCATTGCCAGTGCCTTAGACCGGCCCAATTCCACAGGCTCCCCAAGCAGAGCTGTAGAAAAGGGAGTCCCAGTTCCAGAGGACGGGAAGGAGCCAATCCCACCCCAACACCGGAACCACCACCCCCTCAGACAGCTATCCTGCACCCTGCTCCGCCCCCGGCGCAGGAGCCGGCCCCGACTGCTGTCACCAGAGTCGCGGAGAGGGGCACCTGGGAAGGCGCAACGGTCCTGGGCTCCAGAGAACCCACCGACTCAGAGGAGTCAGGTCGCCAGTCCAGGTCGGCCTCCTGATCGTCCAACTCCGGAGAGGAGGAGATCCAAAAGACCTCCAAACTGGAGACCCCTTCTGCTACCCTCGGTGCCACGAATGGCGCCGTGGGGCTCAATGCACCTTGCGGCACTGTCTCGATCACCGGAGCTGCAACCAACCGTGGGCCGGCGACACTTGAGTAGCCTGCACCTCAGAGAAGGTGACTGCCAGGGTGGTGCTACAGGCCTGGCTCCGGGGGAACCAGACCGGTCCTCCAGCACCATGGAAGAGGCCTCCTATGCGGCAAGGCTAGAGGAGGAGGAGGAGGCCCCCTCCTCACTGGACCATACAGGCCCATGAGGAGACCTGGAGGAAGGACGAAGCAACATGCACATGGGGATCCTCGTGAGCAACGACGCCCTGCAGACTTTGAATACGTGGTACTCAAGTACTCGGTGGTTCATCGAGAAGCAGGCATTGCAGTTGTCCATATTGTGTTGAGGTCCAGTGCAGGGACACAGACACATAGGAGGCTGGCCCGCTTTCAATGAACATTATTTGTCCCCGAACCTGGCATGATGCAAACGATAATAAACAGTAAAGACTCGACGCTGTTTAAGAAACAAAAAGGCAAGATCTTACTGGATCTTCAATAAAAGGCACCAAGTACCGGATGGCAGAACTGAGGCGAAGTTTTCACTGAGGTGGTGTCGAATGTGGCTCCAAGGAGGTGCAGTGTCGCGCTAAAACTAGGCCACAGTGACACAGTTCTCTTTTCTTCTGGTGCTGCAGGTGAGGTGCTATCTCGATGGCAGGAGAAGCAGAACTGAGGTGGAGGAGGAGGAGCCAACAGCCATTACTGGCCAACCTGCGAGTGCCATGCAGTACGTTGGCCTTGTGGGCGGCGGCTCCTCCCCCTAACAAAAAAAAAAAAAATCCTGCGGGGTGCTGTGCTCCGGCTTACACCCAGTAGTGATGAATGGTGAAGACTGACACAGGAAAGATCTACTGTCGCATCTAATTGAAGAACTGGGGTACAGCTGGCCCAGTGGTGTGAAGGGCAGAGGTGCTGGGTGCCTCACCTCCTGCCATGCCAACAACTATGGGTTTGGTAACAGATCAGGGTTGCTCAGGGGGCCAGCCTGGGAAGGAAGAGCGAGCATTCACAGACAGCTCTCCTACTTTGGGCGGGGAAGAGTGTGAGCTGCTGCTTGACTGCTGGTGGCAAAACAGGTGGCTGCCTCTCCAATGGTCAGACGCAGGTGTTCCAAGTATGTATGGTGTCTTCACATCACACACCCATGCCACTGCTCGTGCACTGCCACTGGGGATGGGGGGAAAAAAAAAAAAAACAAGGAAAAGGCAGGGGCTGTGCATTAAGGAAGCCCTGCCCGCTTTCCTAAACCCACACTATTGCCCAAGGCCCTGATAACTGGATGCAGATTCTGGGGTTGGGGAGGACACAGCTCCTCCCTCCCAGCCCCGCCACAGGGGGTAAGCCATGGGGGAATAAGCAGGTAAGACCTGGAGAGAGACTGGTTGAGGAAGGGGTAAAATAGCTGAAGAGCCAGCACGCACACTGGCCTGATGAAACTGCTCTAAAGAAAAGAAAGAAAGAAGAAAAAAAAAAAACAGTGTACCGCCTGGCATTGATAACTTTTAGAAGCTGCAGTTATCAGCTGTTATAGTGGAATTGTTTTCCCCCCTTTTCTGCCAATTATGTTTTCTACTTGACAGCACTAGGGGTGACGTGTGGCACAGCACTCTACCTGGAGGCTGGCAGTCAATTCTATTCCTTCTGTCTCACTAGACTGTGATATTACTAGTACAGAACAGTTGCATACTTACCATAACAGATCTTCGAGAGAATCTCCTCCATTAGTCCACACCTTTGGAACTACAGCCACCAGGCACTAGGACCACCCAGAAACTTCTGCTAGCTGGGGGCACTGACGATGAAGTCATGTGTCAGTGTCTATATAAACGTGAGCAGCCCTATCACTCCCCAGTTCCCCGACAGAAATTAGAGTTGGAGGACCTCCAACCATGGGGAACCAGCAGATAAGACCAGCCCAAGCAAAGACAAAGCAAGCTTTTATTTATTAAGTGCCCTTTCCCTGGGGCTCAGGGTGCTGTACACAACACAGGCAGATCAGAAAATTAAAATAGCACAAAACATAAGAGAGCAGCAATAAAATCCCAATTAAAAGGACGGTATACAAAGACCCAAAGACTTGTCTCAAAAGGTGCACCTTCAGACCCCGTTTGAAGACTTTCACTGAGGAGGCCTCCCTCAAGGATCTGGGAAGAGAGTTTCAGAGGACAGTGCTACCACCTCAATGGCACGATCACCAGATGTTTTCAGTCAGCTCCTGGGAACTGCCAGGAGGCCCTCCTCGGCATAACGGAGAGAGTGCCAGGGGCGGGCAGGAGTCAGGAGGTCTCGCAGATAGCCTGGACCTGAACCGTAAATGGCCTTGTAGGTAAATAAACTCTCCTTGAAGGACATCCTCCATGTTACTGGCAGCCAGTGCAGGCCACACAGTACTGGGATCACAAGACAGGACCCTTCCACTGACCTCGAGATATAGAGGATTGCAGTAGTGAAGTCTGGACGTCTAGAAAGCATGCACTAGTGACGGTACGTCACCTGGAGGGATTAAGGCTTTAATCCAGGCGATATTCTTGCGGACACCAGAAGAAGAACCGTCCCAAGCATCAAGCCCGCTTCAGCCTTCAAAGCATCTGTCTCCCTCTGGCAGCCCAGCTTGATCACCAGCACCTCCATCTTACCTGGGCTGAGACTTTTTTTTTTATACTTCTTTATTTATGTCATTACACATTAACAGCCTGAATGGATTACATATTATGAACAGTCCAATAAAACAAATTCTCCATTCAATTAACTGTGTTTGATACGGTCTACACAAACAAGACACATAATCCGTTCTAGATAGTCTTTCCACATTTAACCCTTTTCTCAGTTGCTTCTGGGCCAGACTATGGAATGTTTTGTATTCCAATTATTAAACAAGTATAATGAATCCCATGTCACAGCATGTCATTACCAACAAACTTAAGAACGCTGATAAAAAGAAATAAAGAGAGAACTGAAACAAAATAAAACTACAAGGTCACCATTTACTTATGAAATAACTCTGTCATCTCAATCGTATAAGTTTGAGTGTATCAACTAAGTGTATTTTAGGTTATAAATAATTCATAATAAAAGTTCTCTAGAGGGAGGCGGACAGCTGTTCTTGATCCTCCCATCCCACACAAGACACACAGCCTCGCCCATCCAAGGGGTGGGAGGAGGATGACCCCTCTTCCCCGAGATCCCAAGGGCAGGAAAAGGGGCTCTATCCCACTATCTGGGTGTGATCAATTGTCTTGGTCCTTCCAGATCACCCATCTCGACCATCTATTCTGAAAGGCCGGGGTTCTCTGTTGGAGCCAGAAGATGATCTCCTCCAACTGTTGTATCTGTGAAACCACCTCCAACCACTCCGGTATTGTTGGTGGACTAGCCTGAAGCCACTTTCTACTAACTGTTTTCAAGGCAGCCACATTCAGTACCTGCCAGAGGTAAGCAGCTTCCCGTCCTCTAACCTCCTCAGGAATCTCTCCCAGTACAAGAACCCCAGGTCCTAACTGACCCTGCACCTGGAATATTTGTTTTAGGGAGTTAGTAACATGTGTCCAGAATTGCAGTAGCTTTGAACATGCCCCAACAACATGGGTATGGGTGGCCCTAAGCTCACCAAATTGCCTCCAACACCCAGAGGGAGTATCTTGTTGTTGTCTGGAGACCACCACGGGTACCCTGAAATAACTAGTCCTTAATTTCCATAGGAATTCCCACCATAAAGGTGAGGAGATCACCTTCCAGATATTCCTCCAACCCGTTTCCCACTGTCTCTCTGTGAGGACCAAATTAATTTCTCTTTCCCATTCTTGTCTAATATATTCAGCGTTGGAGTCAAGTTGCTGAATATATCTCCTATAAAGGAGGGTAATTGCCCCAGAGGCACTCTGATTTCCAGAGCTTTTCAAAAATCTCCTCTTTACCCGCCAGACCCCCGTTGAGCTGCTCCCTCCTACTTTTTTGATTAATGTAACTACACATTTGGTAGTATCTTATATTGTCAGAAGGTGTTAGGTTAAAACGCTTTTGGTCTGCCCCAAAGGGGAGCAGTCCTACCTCTTGCAATAGCTGCCATGGTGCCTGAAGGCATTCCTTGGCCCTAGCTCTGAACCAAGAGTCCAGGGCTGCAAGGCCAAGCCCGGGGTCCAACGGCCACCATTGGTGTCTCCCAGACCTTGTTCAGGTATGCTTTACCTAGGGTCCCCCGTTTCCAACCTTCCAATGTGGCTTTAGTGCCTGTGAACAATCCCTGCTTGTCTTTTGGGTATTCCCTGGGGTGGAAAATAAGGGCGGGGAACAGAGTAGTTCCCATCTCAATCTCCTTCCAAGTAGCTTTATAGGTTGGATGTCCCCATAGTACTCCAATCCTCATTTGGGTGGCAACCCAGTATCCCTCAAGATAGGGTATGGCCATACCCCCCGTACCCCTGGGAGAAATATTGTCTGTTTCTGGATTCTTGTTTGCCCAAATATATTTCATTAGAACTTTTTGCCAGGTTTCCAGGTCTTTTTTTGAGATTATGCACGGAGTTCCTTGGAAGAGATACAGAAACCGAGGCAGTACATTCATCTTCACTGCTTGTATGCGGGCGTGGAGTCGTAATAGTAGGACATTCCATTTCTGAATGTACAACTTCAACTGGTTTAGTAAGGGAACAAAATTGAGCTGGAATAGTTGTGAAGGGGACGCACTGATATTAATCCCCAAATATTTAATCTGCTTGAAGTCCCATCTCATAGGGAAGGCGGTCCTTAGTTGAGGAGGTGGGGCATAGGAGAAAGAGAGTATCTCTGTTTTGGGGTGTTTAAGGAGTAACCGGCTAGGGTGGAAAAATTTGCTAATTTCTCCATCGTCTGAATTAATAAAACCGAGGGGTCCTCCAGATACAAGAGGATGTCATCAGCGTACAACGAGATCTTGTGTTGACACCCATCAATCCCCACACCTTTGATCCCTCTATCCTGCCTAGGGTTGCCACCTTTGGATGGGGCAAAAACTGGATCCTAAGCTCCACCCCCAGCCCCACCCCTTTTCATGACTCAGCATGCATTGTTCCTCCTAGAAGACCATTTGTTATATCAATAAAAGACAACACTTAAAGCAGCAGTTCAACAACAATGTTAAGATACTGTACTGTGCCTGTTAAAGTTACATTCCTAGGTTTTTCCTAGTTATGTATTTACTTATGTATTTTATTGACATTGGTTTACCAAATAAACATACAGAGATAAAAGAAATATCATTTACAGATATGATCGGGGGACAAAGGAAATAGCATACAACATTATACATGGTATATAATAATACATAAGAAACTGTTTCCTGTAATGTATACTTTATATCTTTTTCTGGCTCCATTTCCTTTTCACGTCCGCAGTACTATTTCAAAGCCAAAGAAGTAACCATACTTTGTTCTTGAGGAAAAAAAAATAATTTAAAACATTTTAAAATGCCTAAATTCTGTTGGAGATGAAACTGTTTACCAGCAAATGAAAGTGGAAGACAACTGGCTCTGTTACTGTTACAAAAGGTGGGGGCAGCTGTGCTGCTATGACACTTTAAGATGCAGTGGAAAAGATTAGGTTAAGTAAGTGCTAATGGTGTTAATGGCCATACTTTACACCTCATGGGCTGACAGCTTTCACAAACAAAGGGCTATACTGACAACAGAACTTGTTTGTAAGCTGGACATGCAGCTGAAACAATGAATACTATGGCAACATTTGTTTCAAAAGTAAGTGAGCATTCAAAATGGCTCAAAAACCTGACCAACACAGAGCAAAACCGGATTACCTGATAGGGACCCTGAAAACCTTATCACCAGGTAAAAAACCTGACAGGTGGCAACCCTAATCCTGCCTGATACTCTGGGCAAGGGGTTCAATATATAGGGCGATTTGGAGGGGGGGACAGAGGGCACACCCTTGACAAGTCCCACGCTCCATGGGGAAGCCCTGGGCATGATGTCCATTTGCCCTGATACAGGCCACCAGAGCTGTATATATTTTGGAAATCAATGTTAGGAAGGGGGCCCCCAGTCCAAACTGGTTTAACGTCTCCTCAAGAAAGGTCCAAGACACTTTATCAAATGCTTTTTCAGCATCAATGCTGACCAAAAGGGCCTGTGTTTTTGTAGAATTTAAGTGGCCAATTATATGGAAAGTCTTTCGCAAGTTATCTTGAGCCTGACGCCCTGGAATGAAGCCAGTCTGGTCTAAATGGACCAGGTTCGGTATCAGTACCTGGAGCCTTTTAGTTATAATGGAAGTTTGAATTTTATAGTCTATGTTTAATATTGAAATGGGGCGATATGAGGAACACATGAGAGGATCTTTTCCAGGTTTAGGGATTACAGAGATGATGGCCTGCGTCCATGAGGGGGGCACTTGTCCTTGTTCTCCTTGTAAGGCTCAAAAGACTCTCCCTAGTAAGGGGGTAAGGCCAGAACAAAATTTCTTATAAAATTCCCCCAGTAGTCCATCAGTACCAGGGCGTTTAAGGGACTTGAGCCCTCTAATAATATTATCTGTTCCCCCATCTTTAAAAGGTCGGTTTAAGTGGTCTGCCTGTTCTTTTGTAAGTGAGGGAAGGCGTAAATCTCAGAGGAAGTCCTTAATATGGGTCCTGGGGGGTTGAGGTCCCTGTTTATACAGCTTGGTGTAGTATTCCCGGAAGGCCTTGGCTATCTCCATGACCCCCTTCTCTGTCTTATAGGTTGTGGGGTGCTGTATGGCCTGGATAGTCGCCCTAGCTCATTGTATCTATAATCTTCCTGCCAAGAGCTGCAAGGATCTTGGGCCACCCTCATAATACTTCTGTTTTAAGAACAGAAGTTTTTGTTCTACAGCGTAATCTAGAATAGTAGAAAGTTTAGCTTTAAGTTGCTTTAGGGACCTTGTTCTGTCTTCATCTACCTTTATTTTTTGTAGTGCCTCTTGTTGTTGTATCTGAACGGTTAATTCCAATTTCTTAGCCTCCCTCTCACATTTTTTCCTAACTGACCATTCAATGAATTTCCCCCTAAGGACCACCTTAGTTGTATCCCATAAGGTGGCTGGAGAAATCCCAGGGAGATAATTTTCTGTTACAGTGTACCCAACTGTTTCCCGGATAGAATCCACCACCTCATCTTGGAGCAAGGAAAGATTCAATCTCCAAAATGTGGATTTTCTAATTTCCCTCAGTCTCATAGTTAAAAAGAGGGGGGCATGATCCGACAAAACAAAGTCCCCAACTGATACCTCTTCTACCTGTCCTATCAGCTCTTTTGGAACCAGAAAATAATCCAGTCTAGTATATGTTTGGTGCACTGCTGAATAAAAAGTGTAATCTCTCTTTTTACCCTCTAGGTGGTGCCAGATATCCACGCATCCAAGTTCCCCTAACATTCTCTTAACCCTTTTAGCTGTATGATGTTTCCTCTGAGGGGTCTGTGCTGTGGAGTACAAGGTGGGATTTAAGGTCACATTTAGGTCTCCTCCCCGTATCACATCTTCCTGTGCCCATCCTTGTTAAGTATTTGAAATACAGAGCTGCATCCGACCCGGGCGGAAAATATACAGATGCCAGAGTCAGGGGTCTGCCTTGCAGGTTTCCCTTCATCAAAATGTACCTCCCCTCCTAATCAGCCAGCACATCCGTTTTTTTCAAATGGGACATGTTTAGGGACCAAAATCGCTACTCCCCTGCGATGCCCTTTTTTGTATGAGGCCGTGGCGGCACTACCAAATCCCATAGAACCTAACTTGGCATGTTCTTGGTGGGACAGATGTGTCTCCTGGAGAAATATAAAGTCCACAGCAGCCTTTCTCAGATAACCCAGAATTTTAGTCTGTTTAACCGGGCTGGACAACCTGTGGACATTGTAAGAACAGAACTTGGTATTTTTAGCCATCTATCTGGTCTCTTAAAGCCATTATGATTCCTCCTTCACCTTCATCCTCACCAGAAGCTTCACTGACCCCCAGACTGGCGCCACCTAGCATACAACACACTCAATAGGTTGTGACCTTGTGAACATACAGAACCTTCTGCCAACAGGACAGTAACCACAAACATGTATTGGAACAAATAACAAGATAAACACACTATTTGCTTTCAAGGTAGGAAACCTGATGTTTCAGGTTTCTGTTCTTGTCCCCCCATCCAGCAGGTTGGGGGAGTGAGAAGAGGAGGTGTTAAATGCCCCATGAGAATGGGGCCTTCCCCTGAGGTTGTGAACATTGCACAGGACCTCAAAATAAGTCATTGGTTTCCGTCATGGCTACCCCCATGTAAGGCATGTCAGTGGTTCAGAGTTATCCCCCACCGAGAGCTGTCTCATTTTACCTGTAGTAATAATGTAGAGGATTGTGGTCAAAATTAAATAAGACAGACACTTACACAGCTTTTGTGCATCAGTCAGCACCATTCCCCATTTTCGCAGCCCATACTCCACCATCCCGCCTTCCAACCCCCCCCAAAAAAAAAGCACCCTCACCCTTTTAGCAACTGTCGTTATTTCAGTTCTTACTCCCCCAGACCACTAGGATCCAAAGTCCATTCTGAAACTTGCTCCCACCATACTGTAAGAGCCATTATGTTACCCAAATTCAATCTGGCCAAACAGTACAGACCACCCGGCTCCCCTCCTGTTACAAAGCATTGAGGGGACCCTCCTCCTTGAGGTACAGTTCGAAGGACAGTGTGGCGGGGCCGCAATGTTATTGTTTTGCAGATCGTGGCATAAGAACCCCAGTCCATGCTCTGAAATCGTGGGGAGCCACTTCCAGATGTGAATGGGAGCGAAAAGTTATCTTAACCGGTTGGCAACAGAAGTGTTCAAACCCTGAGTGGCGAAGTATAATAGGGTTCAAGTGGTCTGCGCCCTGAGTTAATGTTCTGGAAGTCAATGCCTCAAAGTTATTGCAAAGTTTTTATTAGGGCCCCAGAACCAGCAAAGAGGAAGGCCACTCCGGGGGAAAGGGAGGAGCATAGGGCGTGCTCAAGCGAGAATTGATGTTACAAGGACGCAAATAGTAAATTCTTCTATCCCTCTTCTAGAGGCCGGGATAGTGAAGCTCAAACGGAGCATCGTAAAGGAATGCACAATTACCTCCAAATCTGTTCTTCAACCCAGCGCCATCGATGAGTTTTGCAGCGATCCTTGTGTTTTCTGCTTGTGCAGGGCGGCTACTTGGTCCAGAAGCACACGTCATCTCCAGCGTGGAGGTTGTTTTCTTCCGACTCATAACTAGATTCCAGTCTGTGTTCCCCGCCTGCTTCCACTTCAAACGTTCCGGTTCAAGTTAGATCTTCAAGAGAGGTTCCTGCAGTAGGACTTCACATATAGGACTACATCCCCTGGCGTCAGGTTCCAGTGGCAAACTTGTAGCTAGCAATCATCAGTGGGGACTGCCCCCTGACATCAGCCCGACTATAAAAGGGGCGGTCCCGCACCCACCTTCCAGTTCTTTTCCACCGGAGACCTAAAGAAAGGTAAGTAGAAAGAAAGGAGTGAAAACTCCTAGGACCGTGCATCCTCTCTAAACCCAAGGGCTAGGCAGGATGAAAAATAAAGGAAAAGATTCCAGGAGTTGGGGGAAGGAGGGTGGGAAACTAGACCTACTGCAGGAACCTCTCTCGAAGATCTACTGTTCCGGTAAGTTCTTAACGTAACTGCAATATCTTACTTCGAGAGGGTTCCTGCAGTAGGTCTTCACATATAGGAGTCAATACCACGTAGTCCAAAAGGACTTTCAGAGATACAACTGGAAGGAGGAGAGATCACCAACAGAGTTTGTGAGTTATGACAGAAGATCTTGTAGAACCGCAAGGCCAAAAGCAGTCCTGCGCCTAGAGGCAAAGTCCAGACTGCAGTGTTTAGTGAAGGTGTGGACATACGACCATGTGGCCACTGCACAGATCTCTGCTGTGGACACACTGCTGAAAAAGGTGGTAGAAGTAGCAACACTCCTAGTGGAGTGACCCTTAACTGCCCCCGGAAGGGAATTCCCATGCTTCTGGTAAGTGAAATGGATGCAGTTAGCTAACCACCTGGAGATGGTCTGTTTGGAAATGGCCTTGCCCTGGCACTGGGGGAGCTAAGGCCACGAAAAGCTGATTGGTCTTACGGACCTCCTTTGTCTGGTTTGTGTAATACCTCAGGATCCTATGCACATCTAAAGTGTGCAAAAGGTATTCCCCCATAGGAATGCTGGGGATAATAGACTGGCAGTTCGACACTCTGGTTAAGAGTGGATTCTGAAACAACCTTGGGAAGGAAGGAGGGGTTCATCTGAAGGACGACTCTTTCCTTATGGAAAATCAAATAGGGTTGCTTATATACGAATGCCTGAAGTTCCGAAACCCTTCTGGCGAAAGTGACTGCAACTAAAAAGGCCGGTTTGAAGGGAGGCAAGGTTAACTTTTCTAACATAAAGTTAAGATCCCAGGGAGGACAGGGATTCCGGACCGGAGGTTTTAAGTGGAGGATGCCTTTCAGAAAGGTTTTGGCGACCTCCAATTGAGCCAGAGTTCTGCCCTCCACTGGGAGGTGGTAGGTCGACACCGCCGAGAGATGGACCTTGATGGAGGAATAGCTAAGGCCCATCTCCAAAAGATATGCAAGGTACTCCAGCACCTGTGCTGCTGAACACGAAAAGGGATCCAAGCTCCTGGCGAGGGCCCAAATCGAAAATCTTTTCCACTTTGTTGCGTAGGTGGATCTAGTGGAAGGTTTTCTGGCTTCCACCAAAATATGAGCCACCTGGACGGAAACACCACAGCGTGAGGCCGCTATGCCCATAGGTGCCACGCATGAAGATGGAGAGACAGAAGGCTCGGATGCACGAGAGTGCCCTGCTCCTGAGTCAGAAGGTCATGGGATAATGGCAGGAGAACTGGAGGTTCTGGCGCTAGTTGTTGTATAAGAGGAAACCAAATCTGGCGGGGCCAGAGAGGAGCGATCAGAATCAGATGTGCCCCTTCCTCCTGGAGTTTCACCAGAACCTTCTGAATGACAGGAAAGGGAGGAAAAGTGTAAAGAAATCTCCCTGTCCGAGAGAGAGAGGGAGAGAGAGAGTCTCGCCAAAAAGCACCATGCCCGGGAACGAGCGAGCAAAAGTTGGGTAGTTTTACGTTGAATGGGGAGGCGAACAGATCAGTATCTGTCTGACCCCATCGAAGAAAGAGATCTTCGACCACCTCTAGCTTTAACTCCCACTCGTGAGCCCTGGCCACTGATTGACAGACTGTCTGCCAGAACGTTGCTTACGCCTGGGACGTGGACTGCTGTCAAGAAAAGGCTGTGCTGAATCGTCCGGTACCATACCCTCACTGCTTCCCTGCAGAGTGGGTACGAGTGATTTCCTCCCTCTTTGTTGATGTACCAGACTGTGGACATGTTGTCTGTCTGGATAAGAAGTGATCCCGGTAGAAGAAGGGACTGGAATGCCTGGAGAGCATACAGAATGGCTCTAGTCTCCAGAACGTTGATGTGAAGTATAAGCTCCTGGTCGGACCAAGACCCCTGTGTCTTGTGAACCCCCAGATGGGCTCCCCAGCCCAAGTCCGAGGCGTCTGTGGTAATGGTCTGGGAAGGAATGGGAGAATGAATGGGAGCTCCCCTTAAAAGATTGGAAAGGTCCTGCCACCAGCGAAGATCTTTCTGTAGACTGTTGGAGATCATGACTGGTTCATGTCGTCCATCCTCTGATCCCATTGGACTCGAAGAGACCACTGGGTGACCCTCATATGAAGTCTGGCTAGGGGAACTGTCGAAATAGCCACTGCCATCAGTCCCAAAAGGCAGAGCACTGCATGTGCTGGGATCCATAGAGCCTGTGCCATGACAGCGTCTTGAGCAACTAAGATCTCGGCTCGATCTAATGGCAGAAAAGCTTTGCTCTGAACTGCGTCTAGAACTGCTCCAATGAATTGGAGCCATTGTGATGGTACTAGCTGGGACTTGGGCAGATTGACCGTGACACCCAGAAGAGCAAACAAGTTCAGAGTGAAAGAGAGAGACTCTTTCAGGCTGTTCGGAGAGGGTGCTGCGAGGAGCCAGTCGTCCATGTACGGGAACAAGTAGACGCCCTGGCAGCGAAGAAAAGCCACAACCACCGCCAAGCACTTGGTGAACACCCGGGGGGCCGAAGAAAGGCCAAAGGGGAGTGCTTGGAATTGAAAATGGTTCTCCTGAAAGGAGAAACGGACGAAGCAGCGGTGGGCCGGGAGGACAGGGATATGCAGGTAGGCATCCTGCATGTCCAGGGAGCACAGCCAAGAATTTGTTTGGAGCAGAGGAAGAAGCCCCTGAAGGGTCAGCATGCAAAACTTCTTGTACTCGACGGAGAGGTTGAGCATACTGAGATCCAGGATCGGTCCCAGATCTCCTGTCTTCTTTGGTACTAGAAAGAAGTGGGAATAAAATCCCCTTCCTAGTTGGTTTTGAGGAATGGGTCCTATGGGCCGCTTTCAACAGGAGGGCCTGAATCTCCTGGAAGACTATGGGAATCTGATCCCTTGGATAAAATGACCGTCCCAGACGATGAGGGTCTGGGATCTCTGTGAACTCTATCGAGTGACCTCGCTGGATGAGTTGTAATACCCATTGATCCGCGGTGATGGACTTCCACCCCTCCAGCTGGAGGCCGAACCTCCCTCCTACCGGTTCTTCCTTGTTGGTTGGAGGTAACGCAAGGAGGGGAAAGGAGTCAGGACGCTGAGGGGAGGGAAGGGGAGCTTTGGCCCCGAGGCCGGTTTCGAGAATTCGGCCTGGGGAGTTTGGGCTCCTGAACCAGGGGCACGACGCTTGCCCTGGTTTTTATTCCAACGTCTGTGGCGACGAAAGGGCTGCTTCTTCTGCCCCGTCCGGTACATGGAGCATACGTCCTGAAGGGATCGTCCATGCTCCTGCAGCCCAGTAATAATATCCTTGGCGTCACAGCCAAAGAGGACGGAACCCCTAAAAGGAGCATCCAACAAGGATGCCTGGACGTCTTGTGCCAAATCTGCAATCCTGAACCAAGAAAGGCGACGGATGCAGATCCCTGTGGCTGCCACCCTAGCCACTGAGTCCACCGAGTCATACGTTGCTCGTAAAGCATGACGACAGGAAGACTTGCCCATTCTGACCTTGTCCAGCTACTTGTTATGGAGAGTCTCATCCTGGACCTCCTGAAGGTCCCTCTCCAGCTCTGAGAGGGATGCCTTCTGGAAGGCCATCATGTGTGACACATAGTTCAGGGACCGGATGGCGCAGAAGGAAGAGGAGTAAATCTTCCGGCCAAACTGACCCAATTGTCTTGAGTCCTTGTCGGGGGCGAGGAACTCAAATGTTTTGGTTGTGCCAACCTGTTGTGAGCGGTGGTGATGACCATGGAGTTGGCCTTTGGATGAGTCGTAAGGTGTTGGATACCTTCCGGGGGACAGTAGGTGCTATCGGCCTTTCTTGAAACAGCAGGGATAGAGGACGGCTGCTGTCAGATAGTAGTAACCAGATCCTCAGGAGGACCCATCCAGGGGGGAATGGGAAGAGGATCTGTAGTGGTGAGATCTAGGTGTTCCACCAGTCTTTTGCGCTGGGGGTCCACTTCTTTGAAAGGCCAGCCTCCTGCAGTCTGAATAGTTCTCAGAAAGTCCCCGAAGGAGGGATTCTCTGGAAAGGATTTTGGAGATTCCTTGGGGGGGGACCTCGACAGGAGACCGAGGGTCCGAAGGGTCAGAGTCAGTGTCTGAGTCAGAAGGTTCTGAACCGCTGGAGACGAAAGGGTCCACTCCAGAGGAGTCCATAGGTCGAGCACCCGCTGCCCTTCCAGAGGGTATCGGTGGGGGAGGTGCCCTAGGTAAGGGGATATCGCCCACAGACTGCCTTAACTCCGTGACAAGCTAGGTTCTAGCATCCTGCCACCATGAAGGGATCGTCTCTCGATCTGGCTGTGGAGGAATAGGAGGAGGCTGGTAGCCTGGGTATTGCCAGGAGGAATACTGGTAGTCCCAGGCTGTAACCATAGTGAGGGTACCCAAGGTATTCCGGCGTCTGAGGCACATGGCCTGGCATCGGGTAACGAGGTGCCAATGGCAGGCGCCCGATGGCAGAACATGGGGATCTGGTCCCGGAAGACCGCCTGGAGGTTTGATTGGACCTACTGGGGGAGATGCCTGAGGGCCACTGGGTGGCGTGGGATCCGGTAGGGCCCCGGAAGGTCCAGAGGAAGGGGGCTCCACAGAAGGATCCTTGGCCGGCGACGGACTCCTGTCCGGGAGCGGCAAGAGACCAGGTGATGGGGGTAATTCTGGGAGAGACCCCAACGAAAGGTCTAGAAACAATCCTGATGGCAAGGACAAAGCAGGATCGGGTGGCGAATCCCTGGGGTGAAGAACCCTAAGGGATGAAGAGTCTCCCTGCAGCACGCTTGGGCCGGCGTCGGGGGCCTCACGGGAGCCCGACGGGCGAGAGGAAGGGTCCGGGCGGGCAATGGAAGATCCGCTGTCTGACTTATCGGACCTGACCAGACTAGCGGTAGCTAAGGGACTACCGCTAGGATTAATGGTCGAGGCAGCGCACCTGTCGACTGAGTCGAGGGGTGACTTATCGGCAGTGCTGGGAAGAGAGACAACAGTAACCTCGATAGAGGCTACCTCCGGTTGCCCGCTCACCTTGGCAGGACAGGGAGAAGGTGCCCGGCCCAAAGAGGTGGACGGGGTACCTGAAGGAGTACTCACAGTTTTTGGAGCAGGCCTCCCACGTGGCGACGGACTCCTGTCCCGGCGCTTCTCCTAGTCCTTTTTTTCTCGGGGCCGGCGACGACGACCTTTCCCTTAACTCCTGGAGCTCCTTTTCCATCGACGCCAGCCGTCGGGTAAGGAGGTGGGCCTCAAGGGTCTGCTTGTGTCGGGTCCGGGTGGCTTGGTTGAAGGCCTGGCAGATGGCACACTCGTCCAAGTTGTGCTTGGGGCCTAGACACAACAGGCAGCAGGAATGGTCGTCCCCATGCGGGATTTGTGCTCCGCACTTAGAACACTTCTTCTTTTGGTGTGTCGACATACACTCGGTTGAATAAATGTCAGAAAAAGTTATAGGATGAAGAAAAAACTTCGATTGATAGATCGCTTTTCTTACTCATGAGCCGAACGAACTGAGTTGATGGCGGGAAAGAACTGGAGGGCGGGTGCGGGACCGCCCCTTTTACAGTTGGGCTGACGTCACATCACCCGACATCAAGGGCGGTCCCCGCTGGTGATTGCTAGCTACAAGTCTGCCGAAGGAACCCGACGCCAGGAGGCACAGTCCCATATGTGAAGACCTACTGCAGGAACCCTCTCGAAGTAAGATCTTAAGTTTCGCCGGATAGGGTGTCTGAAAGCGGAGCTGATTATCTCGGAGGATTCTAAAAAAGGGAATCCACCGCTGTCTAGCTTGCTGTATCTCCGGGGGATAGTCTTGGTCCAGAGTCAGCCGCGAGTCCAGGTATTTAAGATCTTTTTTCTGCTATGCTCTTTTAAGTATGTCCTCCTTGACCCTGTAGCTGGACTCAGAACTTCATAATAATAATAGATCTGGGTCTGGCGGTAGGTTCTGAGGGTTTGGGAACCAGGGATCTGTGGGCTCGCTCAATTCAAAGTTGGTAGCCATCCAGTAGATCAAGTATGTCTTTCAGGAGGTCCATAAGAAAGGAAGCCATCGGCTGAATCTTGGCCCCCTTCGCCAAACCATAGAGGCGGAGGTTATCCCTCCTGGATCTGCTCTCCAAGTCCATGCATTTCGCTTGTAAGGCAAGGGTATGTTGATATAGTGAGCCCACTGCCTGGCCTAAGAGATCCCCAGTACTTTCAGTTTGAGCTATTCTCCGCTTGCTCAATTTGTTGTTCCATCTTATTGAATTTCTGTGACAGGTTGTTAAATTCCCTCTTGTTATCTATGTGTGAGTCCTGTATTTCCTTCAAGAGGGTCTCAAACCTTGATCTGGATAGTATTTCAGACTCACCCTCTGTATCGTAATCAGAGCCATGCGGGCTATGGGGAGATGCGCTCCGGCTGTGGGCCTGCGGCTTCTCCTTAAATCTGGTGCCAGCGGTCTTTTTATTGGCTGCTTTAAGTTTAATTTTGTCTCCTCTGTCATTTTTAGAACCTCTTGGTGGCATTCTGTTGAACTTTTTTTGCAAGTTGAAGGTTTTCAGAGGTTTTAAATTTCCCTCTGGGAGAGAGCTCAACTCTTAGGCTGCTGCAGGCACCGTGACGTCACCGGAAGTCCCTGGGATGAGCCTTAACTAGTTAGAGGACATCTAGTTCCAGATCTCAGCCAGACATCTGTTTTGCACTGCCAGTGCATCACATGTCCCAGGCACAAAAGACATGTACAGTTGGGTATCATCTGCATAGCAGTAAAACTCCACACTGTAATGTCTAATGATCTCACCCAGGGGTAGCATGTACACTGCGAACAACATGGGTGCGAGGACAGACCCTTGGGGAACTCCACAAAGCAGGGGCTTAGGGCGGGAGGAAAAACTTCCCATCACCACCCTCTGAGTCCTGCCTGTGAGAAAGGACTCAAACTAGCGGAGGACAGTGCCGGTGAGTCCACATAGCCCCCTCAGGCAATCCAAGAACACCGCATGGTCCACAGTGTCAAATTCTGATGAGAGACTGAGGATGACAAGTATTGACTGCTCTCCTCTATCTCTAGCCCTGAGAAGATAATTTTGCACCTTAACCAATGCAGTTTCGGTGCCATGTCTGGACCTAAATCCTGACTGGGGGGCTCCTGGATGTCAAAGGCCGTGAGGTGTGCCTCGAGCTACAGAGCCACACTTTTCTCAATAACCTTACCCAGAAAGGGAAGGTTAGAGACTGGTCTATAATTTGCTAAGACATCCGGGTTGAGGGATGTTTTTTTTTTCAGAAGGGGCTTTACCAGTGCCTCTTTCAAGGCATCAGGAAATAGCCCCTCCGAAAGCAAGCACCAGACTATCTCGGTGAACACTGGGCCAACAGACTCCATGCATCTCACTAGCAGATGGGTTGGGCCCGGGTCCAGTTCACAAAATGTGGGCCGCAGCTTCGAAACGGTCTCACAGACCTTTTCCTCTGTCACCAGTTTGAACTCACTCCAGGCAAGGGGAGTGCTCTCAGAGACATACAATGTGCCACCACTGGTCCAAGAAAGCCCAGTTGGGGAAATCGCAGCCCTGATGGAGGATACTTTGTCAGAGAAGAACAGAGAAAACTCCTTGAACTTTACCACCAAAACTTCTCTGACCGGTTGATGAAGCAGCCTGTCTACAGTCCAGAAAAGTTGAGCCGGTCTGTTCTTCCCTGCAGTAATCTCCCTGAACAGATAAGCTGCTTTCTTATGGGAGACTGCCCTCTGATACTCACCATAGTGAGTTCTCAGAGCCAGCTTGTCCTCCTCTGACTGCAATTTACACCCACTGCACTCCCATCTCCAACCTTTGGTCTTCATCTCCTTGAGCTCCCCATCAAACTAGAGAGACCACATGTGAGAGGACCTAGGTCGTATGGACCCGGCGTGACAGAATTGAGCGCCGAGGTGTCAACCCTATTACAGGCCATCACTGCTTCACTAAAGCTGACTGTGCAGGTAGGACTCACTGTCAAGAGGTCCATTACTGTCATTAAGCCCTCTGGGGACAATCCCCTTACCGAGTGACAATGTATCAGCTCCACAGGGGAAGGGCTTATGGGGGAGGAGAACCGCACTGTGTAGTGATCCGACCAAAAGACCGGATCACTCTTGAGATCACAAATCTCAAGCCCCAGTGAGAATGCTAGGTCCAGGATGTGGGTCACAGATTTGTGCAAAAGCCCAGCGATGTCGTCCGCTGGAGGAAGTCATGTTGAAATTGCGACGATTTGTCGTTGATCTAAGCACTGAAGTCACCCAGGACTAGCCACCTAGATGACTCCAATGCGCACTCGGCAACAATTTCCTCGACTTCCTGCAGAAACTCCTTCTTGTGCCCCCGGGGGCGGTATGCAAGAAGGATTCTGCAGCCTGCACCTGGAACTCCATGCATGGCCATGCATTCAAACAATGAAATAGATCCCACTGGATGCACAGAGAAGTTCAGGTTGGAACTAAAACAGATGGCCACACCTCTGCCCCAGCATTCCCTCCTCGGGCAGTGTACCACAGAGAACCCAGCCAGAATGGGGTAAGTCTCAGTTGGGTCCTCTGTGGTACACTGCCCAAAGTCAAGCATACAAGGCAAGGCACAGGGTGGGGTATATAATGCATATATTAAGTTCAGTTGCACAATATCTGAAGCAACCCTCCCTGAAGCAGAAGTAGGATGGAGGGAGGGAGGGACGGCATGGACTAATGGAGGAGATTCTCTCGAAGATCTACTGTTACAGTAAGTACATAACTATTCTTCGAGGATATCTCCTCCATTAGTCCATACCTTTGGAATGATTCCCAAGCAGTCTCACACCAACTGGGAGGTAGCTGCAGTCTGATACATATTCAAGACAGCAGTCCTTGCAGTACAGCAAGCCCAAAACCAGCACATCTACGAGAGACTACATCCAGACTGTAATGTTTAGTGAAAGTGTGGACAGTGTTCGACGTGGCTGCAGCACAAAAGGAGGTGGCTACAGTCCAACACATATTCAGGAAAGCAGTCCTTCCAGTACAGCTAGCCCGAAACCAGCAAATGTACGACAGACTATGTCCAGACTGTAATGTTTAGTGTAAGTGTGGACAGTGTTCCATGTGGCTGCAGTGCAAATGTCAGCTGCAGAAACATTTCTGAAACAAGCAACCAAAGTGGCCATTCCCATGGTGGAGTGACCATGAACAGCATCAGGAAGTTCCTTACTGTACTTCCTATAACGGAATGTAATACAAAGTGCCAGCCATTTGGACAGGTACTGTTTTGACACAGGAGTGTCCTCTTTCCCAAGGGGAAATGAAACAAAACACTGAGAGGACTTTCTGCAGTCCTTGGTGCAATTCACGCAGTATCTGAGTATTCTATGTACAGCTGCAGTACAGAGCAGTGCCTTCTCCTGACTGGCATGCTTAGGGTAATAAACAGGAAGGTGTTTCATTTGATTCAGTGTCAATTCAGATACCACCTTCAGTAGAAACTTAGGATTTGTACACCAAGAGACTCTGTCTTTGTGGAAAATCAAATAAGGAGGTTCACACATTAGTAGACCAGGTGTAGATGGAGGTAGGGTGTCACTTGAGAGCTAAATAAATGCTGATGGTTGTTTAATGTAGCAGATATATGCAAAATTCATGTTCTGTCAGTTGACTGCATGAACGCTGGGGCAAAATGGAAGTTTGCATCAATTTTGTACTGACACCTTAACAAATTTTGCGATTTTCAGCTCCACGTACTTAATGCAGATTCTTGGGCCATTACTTGGAGAGTAATTGAAATATACATTCAAGTGTGGTCTCAATGAATAGGTGGGAGTTAGAGCTTTAAAATGCATACCCATACGTTACCTGAAAGGGTTAATGTTTTTTCTTTTTTTTCCATATTACTTTTTTCCATTTTCTCCCCCTACACCCCTTCCCCCTCACGACATGAATGTGTGTGTGTGGAAGCATGCGCGCATCACGTCTCTGCACTTCTGTGTCTCCCAATCTCCAACACTGCCCTCCGGCTTCTACTAGGGGCAGCCTCATTGGGAGAGGAGATTAGTCCATCGGAAGCTTGATCCTCTCCTTCCCCTGCCGATCCCCAGCAACCCGAGGTCACTCCTGACCCTGGGTCACCAGCGTGGAGCGAGGTGTGATGTCCAGTGCCACTGGGCCGGCCTCAAAAGATTAATGTTTAAAGTTATAGGGTTAAATACCAACCACCACCCCTTATTTTCTTGCAAAATTTCAAAATATTCTTATATTTAATCTTGTCAGACAAGATTTATGGCACTTTATAATATAATTTTATGTTGTCTAAAAGGGTAAGGATTCTGCTTTGAAATGCATATGTGGTTTTGAAGTTTAAGGTAATACAGAAGGAGAAATTGATAAAAGGGAAGACAGACGAAATTTTAGCAAGTCTATACTTTTTGAGTTCTTCACGCCATATCTTCTGTGTTTATATATGTGTGGCATATGTATGTATGATATATCTATACACACACACACATTCTTCGAGGATGTCTCTAAACTTTTCTGTGAAGTGGAAACGTGTACAGAAAAATCCTAGGACCTGCAGTGTGTAGTGCATTACTCTGCCCTGACAAAAAGAGACTCTGAAGTAACTCCTGTGAGTGACAAAAGCTACTGCATACTTATAGAGAGCAATGATATTCAAACCCAGTTAGGTGGTGAAAATTGTCATGATGAGCAGTGTGCATCAATTCCAGTACCTAACTGTGTCCCTGCCAAGCATAGCTACTACAGACAATGCTATCAAAAGTTCACAAAAGCCAAGAGTGTCAGAAAATCTGGGAGAACATGCAGATGCTGGTGAACGCAGCTCACATCATCATCTCAGGTGTGGTGTTCCTTGTGCCTCATCATCAAAGTGATGGTTATTTATTTATTTTTTTTTAAATCACAACATTCTTTTACACTTCTTCCCTGCGGAGCGGGTGGCAATCAGTGCACATACGTGCTGATGCCTGCCGCGCTCCAGCCCTCAACTATGCACGCTATCTGCAGTCGCCGCTGCAGAGTGATGCAATCCCCTCACCCGCCCAGAGAAAGGAAAGCAGTCGCCGGATGCTCAGGCCTCCCTCTCCCCTGCCGACCCCAGACAGCCCGAGTCTGCTCTCGAACCCAAGTCGCCGGCATGGCGTCCAGCGCCTCAACCCTCAGTGCCACCGGGCTGGCTCAAAGTTTTGGTTATTTTGATTCTTGTATTGTCTCTACCTTGTGCAACTACCTACTTGTATTGTACAGCTCTTACATGCCTTGCCTGCTGTTATTGTACACTGTACTCTGTATGTATGATCCCATACACCCCTACCCCCAGGATGCATCTGGAATTGAGCAGTAGTCTGCTCAGCATGCCTTCCTGGTAAAACTTTTAAATAAATAAATAAAGTATTATTTCCTGATATATGTGGAATCTGTAACAAATATGTAATCAAGCGAAGGGGAAGAAGCAATATCCCACTGCTATTGTTATAAAAACAGCTGAAGCCACAATGAAAACGGAGGCAGAGCTATGTGATGACCAAGATATGCTCACAAAAATTAAGACACAGGACCTCATTGCAAGGGAGTTTTGTAAACATGACAAGTGCTACCTAAATTATATAGTAATCACAAGGGACAGGACCCCAGATGATCAGAATAGAAGTGATGATGAGGATGACAATGAGCAGTCAGGTGGAACTGGGTTTGAGGCAGTTTGTCACGTAATTGAAGACAATGTGATTCAAAGACCCCAAGCCTTTTCAATGAAGGTGATGAATGAAATCTTGGGCGTCAGTAGATCAACGATACTGTTATAAACATAGAAACCAAGTGAAAAAGAAATATGGGGATTCACTTTTATTTTTAACAGCTGATCCTCAATCACCACTAGTTGTAATCTGTGCTGAATCATTAACTGGCAGTGCATCAGTCACAGGGCTTTTGAGAACGGATGACAATCAAGTCATCAAGCATGCTGCTTCCTTTTTGGATGAACATATCTTAAGATTTGTAGAGACAGCACCTTCACTCCCATGGCCACCAACAGTGGATGCTCTCCTGAGTAAAGAACGACAGCCCCCAGACACAGTGTAATCATTTTTCTCGCATGTACTAAAATCCCCAAAACATAAGGAGAGTGAACAAGTCTCCCAGCTGTCAAAGTCCTACTCAGAAGACCTAATTCATGGCGTCACACTCAGTAAGTTTCTCACTACAAAACATGCACTTGCTGGAGTTCTGTTGCACAATATGACTGGACAGAAAATGCCTGTGAACATCCTGTTTCATTTAGGAAATAGCTGCAGTTATGACCAAGTGTGTGAAATTGAAACTGGTTTAGCGGAACTTTCTCAGCATTTTAAAGAGCAAGGTCTGTTACTGCGACTTCACCCAAAGTCAGAGTCTTCTGTTGTCTTAGTTTTCTGAATGGACAACTTTGATCAGAACACTGAAACAATAACTGGACATCGAGCAACACACAATATACATGGTGTTGCATACCAAGAAGAATCTGAAGGCTCCATTCTTTGAGAAGAGTCTAATGAAATTCCTCACACAAAAAGGACAACCGTATCTAACAAAAAGGAATTAGAACATAGACAAGTGAATTCAAAGAAGGAGCCACCCACATTCGGCAATATGCCCAAGTCTACTGTGCCAACATCAGTGGTAAATATTGGCAAGGCAAAGCTAATGCTATGGAAACTCAGTCGGGAAGCACACAAGGAGGATCAGCTTGCCCCAAGGTTAACTGGTTGGCTGATGCTTATTTGTAACAATCATTCAAGTTCATCAAAGAAGATGGTTATCACATAACTTCCACCCATCCACGAACCTATCACTGATTATGCCACTGTAGTTGAATACCTCACACAAACACAAGAAATAGCTTGGCAAGTAAATATGCCCTATGTTCACCTGACACTTGATGTTGGAGCAGCAGCAAAGGCATATCATGTTGTGTGGAATTTCCTTGATCAGTTCCACAACGTCATAATTCATTTAGGAGATTTCCACCTATTCCTGGAAAATGTTGGCATTATAGGACAGTTAGTGGGTGGAAGTGGCTTTGAGGACATAGTATTTCAGGCTGGTCTTTGTGCCTCTGGCAGCATAAGGGAAGTTTTGCATGGGAAGCATTACAATCGGGTATGGACTGTACATGAGCATTTTGCAGACGCCTTAGAGCGAATGCTTCAGGTCAGATTTCTACAGTATTCGACAGAATTGAATGCCATCCCTGCAGTATTGCTTGACCTGATCAGATCATCACCTCAAGCCACAGACTTTCAGCAATTTCTTCAGGAACATGAGACTGTCACTTTCCAGACCAAGTATGAGGCCCTCAGGCAGCGGATGTGTTGCGGTGAGCTGGGGAAACCCCACAGCTCTGGATGACATATCTGGATATAGTGGATCGGCAGCACTTGCTCCACACAGCAATAAAAGAAAACAACTCTGATCTTAGACTACTGCGTTGGAAATATTTACTGCCCCTGTTCTTCGCCTTCAACAAGCAAAACTATGCTCAATATGGGACTTACTATGTGTACACACTTGAAACTCTTGAAGCTTCTCATCAAGGGTCCAGGACATTAATTGAAAAGCAAGGGCTTTCAGTTCAAAGGATCCATCACAAAGCTTCTAGGGAATCAGTTGACCAAGCTGGTGAGAAGACATACAATCAAAATGCCAAAATTACAGGTGGAATCAAACATTTTACTGCAAATCAAATGGCCTATGATGAACGGGTGTTAAATTGGCCACATCTAGCAAAATTCAGAGAGGCACTTTTGGAGATAATTGACCTTCACAGTTCAGCCAGTAATCTGCAAAAAGCATGCAGGCCATCTGAAATCATCAAGTCAGAACAACGTGTCAAAGCCATATTGACTCTTCTCAATCAGAGTTTATCGACCAATTCAGTGCTACTTTAGATGCTGAAAGATTGTATAAATTGTCCCTAGGAGCACCTGTTGCGCCTGATATTGAAGAGAACCTTACCAGTGTTATTGAACGAGGTACAGAAACGTATGCATAATTTGTCAAAGAAAGACTGGAAAGTGGTAAAAATAAATATTTTAATCCAATTTCAAAAGCCCCCATGAAAACCTTCAATGATGCAAACAAAAAAGCACAAGTAACCACCAAAGGAAAAGTTACAGAACTTTAAATCTGAAAGAGGTATATTGGCCCTTTCAAACAAGCACAACTTCCCTGTAGATATAAACAAGTTATTAACTCATTGCCTGGGCCCAGTCCTGCTGAGTCTAGCCTATGCAGATGGAACTAGAAGGACAACAACAAAGAGCAAGTTACTAGAGGTGCTAGCAGAATACTGTCTGGTGTTGGACACTTCGGAGCTTCCCCAGAAAAGTGTGTCTAGTGTGTGTGTGTGTGTATATATATATATATATATATATATATATATATATATATACATATATATATATAAAAACTCAGTTTAATCGTCAGTGTTGGGTTGTTCTCACAGAGCCAAAGTGAGGAATTAGGTTGGGCTGAAAGCCCCCAGATTCTTTCAGCCTCAACCGGCATCGGGTGTGGATCGTCGCTGGCCCCAACTCTCACCCCATCACATGTGTAAAGAAGCAGAGGTATAGGAGAATGGGGTGAGAGTTAGGACAGACGACTCCCAACATGCACCCCGATGCTGGCTGGGGGGGGTGCGGAGGGGGGGCTTTCAACCCTAACACTGAATTCCTTGCTTTTGTCACTGGGGAACAACCCTAACTGATGAATTAAACAGAGTTTTTTGCCTCTAATTTCCCTTCTTTTTGAGAATAAGGACAATAAATAGTGAATGGAATGCGGTGGCGGGAACGCAAACGCAAGCGGCAACGGTGACACACATGGTAAAGCAAAGGGAAATGGTAAAGAAAACGGTAACAAAAACACAAGTGCAAAGTGACGCCAGAGCGAACAGTGACGGAAACGGAGACGCAAACGCATACGGAACGCAACCGGTAATGCACACAGTCACGGTACCACAATTGGAAATGCAAATGGTAATGGTAACAGCAACAATAACGTCAAAGAAAACAGAAACGGAAACCAAAACACAAGCGCGTACAGAAACGCAAACCGTGACACGCACGGTCATGGAACCGCTACTGTAAATGCAAATGGTAACAGCAACATAACGCCAAAGGAAACGGAATCGAAAAGACGAATGGAAGAAAGTATGGAAACGCAAACCGTCACGGGCACGGTACCACAACTGTAAACGCAAATGGAAACTGTAACAGCAACAATAACAACAAAGGAAACAAACGCAAACGCAAGCATGTACGGAAACACAAACCGTTACGCGCACGGTCACGGTATTGCAACTGGAAATGTAAATGGTAATGGTAACAGCAACAGTAATGCCAAAGGAAACTGAAACGGAAATGCAAACGCAAGCGCGTATGTAAACGCAAACTGTAATGCGCACGGTCATGGTAACGCGATTGGAAACGCCAATGGTAACGGTAAAAGCGTTGATGACGCAAAACGAAAGACACGCAAATGGAAGGCCGACCGCAAATGCAAATGGCAATGCACAGGCTGATACAAAAAAAACCCGAAAACATAAACAGTAATGGAAACGCAAATGGTAACAGTAACGCAAACAGAAGAGCAAATGAAAATGCAAACCGTAACACACATGGTGGCGTACACGGGAAATGGAAATTACGTACCTACCATAATTCTTGATCTTGGACGAGTCTCCACCACTCATTCACACTAATGGGGAATTGCACTGGAGGCACTAGGACCCAGCGGGAGCAAACTTTTTGCTAGAGGGTCAGCGCCAGAGATGAAGCCGCGAAGAGCGGCACCACGAGCCTCAGCTCGTGCGGTAATGACTATCTCGGCGTCAACCCTCCAACCGCCTCAGTACCTTTTTTTCCCCCGAGGAAGTGCAGCATAACCTAACCTAGAAGGATAGCCTAACCAAAAAAGACAGGACACAAAATAGTCCGGACGACCTGTGTAAGAAGGGCCAACACAGAAGTCTTCACAGCCTAAAGACTGAGGGAGTGAAGACCAATAACAGAGGTGAGCTCGGGGGATGGAGGGTGGGAGTGTGAATGAGTGGTGGAGACTCGTCCAAGAAGATCAAGAATTACGGTAGGTACGTAATTTCCATATCTTCCTGGACATAAAGTCTCCACCACTCATTCACACTAATGGGAGAGTACTGAGCTAATAATCCCCCAAGAGGGCGGCAGGAGACCAAGAGCTCACAGTTTTAGGACAGGAGTCCATTAAGGAAGGTTCTGCCAAAAGATGTCGTCTGGCATGGACATCCAGGGCACAGTGTTTGACAAAAGTATGCACTGAGCTCCAGGTAGCCGCATTGCAAATGTCTGCAATGGGCACGTTGCGGATTTCCGCTAGGGATGCCGTGACCGCTCTAGTAGAGTGAGCGTACACTCTGCCCTCCAGCTTAACCTGCGCCATGGAATAACAGTGGTGAAGGCATGCCACCAGCCATGCTGAAATACATCTGATAGCGACAGGTTGACCCAGCGGTCTCGCTGAAGGAAACAAACAGTTGTTGAGCTTTATGGAAATCTTTGTTCTATCTAGATAGAAGCAAAGCTCTCTTGACATCCAAGGAATGAAGAGAACTCTCTCCTTCATTTTGGAAGTTCGCAAAGTAAGTAGGAAGGACCAAAGGTTGGTTTAGGTGAAATTCTGAAACAACCTTAGGGAGAAACTTAGGATGGGTCATAAGAACTACTTTGTCTTTATGAAACACCGTATACGGGGGGGGGTCTGTGACTACGGCATGTATCTCAGAGACCCTGCGGGCTGAGGTAATGGCCACTAAGAAATACAGGTTACTCACCTGTAACAGGAGTTCTAGGAATGGTATATGTTGTTCATCCACACTTATTGGCAGGTCCCTTGCCGCTTTAAATCTTGCCGGAAGGTCTTCAAGTGGCTCCTCCCACCCACCCGGTGGTAAAACTCGGCTCGCCCATGACGCCAAGATCTAGCCGCTGGAAGCCAGGTTGTGCATCGAAGCCAGGAGGCCGGGGTCGTATGGATGAACAACATATACCATTCCTAGAACTCCTGTTACAGGTGAGTAACCTGTATTTCTAGGGACATGGATATGTTGTTCATCCACACTTACTGGCAGACTCCTAGCAGTTCTCCGGGAGGAGGGAGGCAAGGCGCACACCCCTACTTAGGTAAAAGACTGGAGAACCGAGGCCCCGACCAGCACCCCGGCGCGACCCAAGGTCGATGTGGAAGGGGAACGGTAAAGCCTGCTTCCGGGCAGAAGCCCTGCGGATATCCTGGACCGGAGAGTCCTTGGAAGCAGCCACTGATGCAGCGGAAGGACGGGTAAAAAGAGCGCTTATCCCTCTGGGAGGCTCCATGCCCGCCCGCCTCATAGTGGAGACCTTTGCAGGGGTGACCAGCCCGCTTGTCTTCCACTGGGCTGCAAATCTGCCAGATGCGGCTTCAGCGAAGATGATGAACAGCTGGCTAACCTCTCCCGAACTTTAGCTTACGCTCCCAAGAGGTGTTTAAACGGTTCCTCACGGAACCTGAATACGGCCTCCGAGGTGTGAATGGGGATAAACCCTGGCAGAGGCAAACCCGAGGGAAGACCCCCACCGCCTCCGGAGGGACTTCGGGGCGAGAACAACCTAGTCCCTGTGGAAGACCGGATAGGAGGTTAAAGGAGCGCCTGGAACTCTCCCTGCCTTCTGGATGGCGGAGTGGCGCCAAGAAGGTGTTCTTCCACAACAGGTGGGGGAAACCGCACCTGTGCAAAGGTTCGGATGGCTTGCTCATGAGCTAAGCCCATACCAGCAAGGATCCCAGAGAACGGGATACTCTCCCCAAAAGGGAGGCGGATTGAGGCCTAGAAGTGCCAGACCACCTTCCTCCAAGACCACTCAGCCGCCCCGCCCGCTGCCCGAAGACAGTGATGACCCGCAGAAGCACCTAGAGGGTCGCCGCCGAAGCCCTGGTCTGTTGGATGGACCGCAGGATGGTCCGGAATGCTCGCCCAGAACGGGGAAGGGCACGGCCCTATCCCATCATCAAAAAAGGGAGAACTTCTCCCAGAGGACGAGCATCTTGGCAGACTTCTTAGCAGGACGCCTCGAAGGTCGAGGACCTTGCCGAAAGACCCTAGGCCTGGCCCCTAGCCGCACAGGGGTCGGCCTACAGGTGCAGGGATTGAAGGTCCAGATGGATAACCTTCCCCTGAAAAGGAAAGACAGGACCGGGCAGACTAGAGCCCGCCTTGGGAGCCTGGGGCTGAGACTGAGGAGAGCTGGATACCAGAACTGGCAATCCAGTCTGGGGCTACCAGCATCACCTGCGCCAGGTCCCTCCTCGCCTTGCCCGTAGGTCAAGGGAAATGGGGGAGAGGCACGGAGGGGCCCGGGGTCCGTGGCCCCGATAGCATCCCCTGCAGCAGACCTTGCTGAGGAGCGGGCAAAAAAACAGTTTCGGCCTGGTATTCTCCCCGGAGGGAAAGGGGGAAGATTCTGTGCTACCTCTGGCAGGGGAGACCACTCATGAGGCGCAGCCTATGCCCGGCTCAGGGCAGCAGCCAGGGAATCGGGCTCCTGCCATCAAATGGTTGGGAACCCTCGACTGCGCAACAACCCAATGCGGAGAACCTCCTTGCACCGAGACAAGGGGATAGACCAAACCTGGCGGAGTAGGTAGCACATGGTCTTGGAATAGTCCTACTTGGACTTAGACCTGTAGACCCCGTACAAGCGGAGCGAGCGGTGCAGGCTAAGCGGACCGTCTGTCTCCAGCAAGCAGGAAGGACATCGGGACTCGCAAGAGGACCAGAGGCGAAGCACTCTGTATTCCCCAAGATGGGCACCCCACCCATCCGAGAAGCATCGGTCGGAGAAGACCGCCAACTTAGGGCGAACAAGCAGGATGTTCTCCTGCCGGAGTTAGAACGGTCCAAGGGAGCGTTCTCTTAACTCCTGGGCTGTAAGTCACGAACTGGTCCAAGGGACGCAGCGCTGTGACCTCTGGCTGGCCCCTCCCACTAAGGGAAGGCCGCCCTGAGGCCCAGGAGGACCTGGCAGGACGTAATTTCCTGGCCAACCTACCGGCAAAGGAGGAAGAACCTCGGCCCTGTTCGCCCGGAGCCGAGCTCGGATTCAAAAGTCGAGCTTAGTCCCGAAGAAGCTTCACTGCTAAGATAAGAGTTCTCACTTGGCTCCCGAAAACGGGAGACCAGTCTGCCTTCCGGTTGGGGTGACATCCGGACCCTTCAATGCCGCAGAGACTGCTGAGCAAGGAAGTGCTAGGAACTCGTAAGGAGCTCCCCCGCAAGAAGGGGTGGAGCCTCCCCAGAAACGGACGGAACGAGGGTAGGTACATCCTGGAGACCAGGAAACAGCTACATGCCACGCTCTGAGGATGGGATGTCTGAAGAAGAGAGACCATCCAGGCATGCAGGGGAATGGGCGCAAGCCCCGTCCGTTATGAGACCAGGAATACCTGGACGCGAACCCAGGGTTGAATGGGGGATCCACAGCCTTCCTGATCACCTCTAACTAGAGAGCCAGGCATGTCGGACGACCGACACAGGGGCAGTGAACTCAAGATCCCCATGAGGCAACGGCTCAAAAGGGGAACCGCTTGCAACCTGCGACAGGCTCCACCTTAAATACCTCCAGAACGAGGTGCGGAGCTGTCCCCCCCATGGGGAAACCTGGGCTGGGACGACGGGGCCGGGGCAATGCCCCTTGGCCCGTTATTGAGCAGGCTTAGAGGGGGAAGGAGCCGAGGAGCCCCTCGGTTTCCTGCCTCCCCGCTTCCTTTTGGAGGAAGACGCTGGTCTGGCAACAGGCCGCCCAGCGCATGCCTGCTGGCCCTCATGCTGGGCCGGTGGGGGGCTTACGCAAAGGCTGACGGCTGCCCTTGACCCTCTGGGCGAGAGTGACAGAGTCCGGAGTGGCATCGGACTTCTCGGGCCCATGGATGTATCCTCCACCCAGGGCCGAAAAGGTCAGTCCCCAAGAAGGGGATGTCCGCCAACTCGTGCTGGGTTTCCAAAGAGAAGGAGGATAACCTCAGCCACGCCCTGCGGCGCATGGCCACTGCAGCCGCCACCGATCTGGCACAGGAGTCGCCAGATCCAGAGCCGCCTGAGCTGCTGCTTCGCCACCGCCCTACCCTGGTCCCGCACCTGCCGAACTGTGGTCCACAGGTCACCTGGGAGATGAGGGAGAACCTCGCCCAGGAGCCCAAAAGGGTGTGGGAGAAATGTGCCATCAGTGCAACCGAGCTGGCCTGACGGAGGCCTAGGGAGGACAAGCGTAAACCTTACGCCTGACATAGTCCATCCTTCTGGACTCCTTGTCGGGGGTCTGTCCACATCCCCATCGCTTCCAAGACATTGGTAACGCTGCCGGTAATTACCCCCTTCAGCCGAGGGTGCTCCGAAAACCGGGCAGAGAACCGACAGGGATAGGGTACTCGAGCCACCCTGGCCAAGGCGAGGGCAGGAAGTAGGCCCGCCATAGCTCCAAGGCTGGGCCCACGATAGCCTCAGCCACTGGGAAGGCCTCCGTGGAAGAACCCCCGATCCAGAATTCCATAGGGTAAGGTGCCCGATCGAGACGGCTTGAGCTGCATTCCAGTAAATTCTGAAATGAGCTGAAGTAGACCCTTCAAGACGATGGGCTGTCGCCCACTGGATGTTTCTGGGAAGACCCGGGTCCTCCTTGTTAGGAACATGGCAGAGCCTGCTCCAGGTCTGGCGTCTGCAAAGCTGCGCGAGGCCCGAGGTATATTCTCTCGTCACCGGGGCGGCAGGAGTGAGGGACCGAGGACTTGAAGGACAGGCCATGGTCTGGTTTGAACTCCGCCAAGGCGGAGGGGCAGCGAGGGTCGACGAGCAACTGGCCCTGGAGAAGGCCTCATCGATTCGAACGGCTGCCACTAAGCGGCGGCTGCTTGCTATCCGGAGAATGAAGCGGGCTCGATTGAAAACCAGACAACAACTGCTGTCGCCACATAAGTTCCTCGTAACACCGACGCCAACAGCATCGAAACCGCTCCTCATCCGAGGAGGGGGATGAGGAAGAACGGCAAAGCCACTTAACTCAGTGCCTCGACTGAGAACGCAGAGATCGGCATGAGCGGCTAGACCGAGAGGTTGACAGAGACCCAAATCCTCGGGGGGACCGAGGGCGGGCCTGGGAAGAAGCGGGCGCACCCGCCTCCCTCGGCTCAGAAGAAAGGACCGAGGGCTGTCGACCCAAGGGAGGACAGAACTTCAGCTTCGCCAGGCGGCGGAAGACGGCATCAGCAGACCCCCGAAAGACGGGTCAAGAGACTCTACAACGCCGACGGGGACCTGGCCGGCTGACCTGACGGGATACCGTGAGGCCAGTGACCGGTTTAATCCTCGACGAAGTCGAAAGGCCGGCCGATGAGGGAGGGAGAGATCCCGCCTCCCCGGCCGAGACGAGCCTCGCCATGCCCTTAGCCACAGGCCGAGCGACAGGATTTGAGGTTCCTCCCTTGAGGAGAGGGAATGACGAAGCCCTGAACGGCTGCATGAGAAGAATCCAAGGAGAGCGGGATAAGCTCGAACCGAGGGGGACCCGCCTTCCCCGCAGGATCAGACTGCAGAGAAACAGTCAAGCGGACACCGCCGGTCCGATGGAATCTCCGGAGCGAGAAAACTACCGATGTCCGAGCCCCGAACGGGCCGCAGGTCCTCCAGAGAGCTGACCGAAGGGCAGAACAAAGTTGCAAGCCTGAGGATCGTGATCCAAGTTCAGGCAAAAGCATCGTGAGTGCGAGTCCTCCTGGAGGAACTAACCGTGACGCCTCTCGGGCTGGAAAAAGCCATCGCCAGAGCGAAGAAGAAAAGATCAAGATTCAAAGGACACTTCAATAAATTCAAGACCGAACTTTTCAGGAACCAGTCGAAACGCAGAGCGCTAAGGAGGAACCTGAGCTTCCAAACGTAAGGAAGATCTGGCGTCATGGGGCGGAGCCGAGAGTTTTACCACCCGGGTGGGTGGGAGGAGCCAGCTTGAAGACCTTCCGGCAAGATTTAAAGCGGCAAGGGACCTGCCAATAAGTGTGGATGAACAACATATCCATGTCCCTAGAAGGCAGTTTTCCAAGTGAGAAATTTTAACTCACAGGTAGCTAGTGGCTCGAAAGGTTTTCGAGTGAGCACGTCTAGCACAAGATTAACGTCCCAGACTGCGACTGGACGTCTTATTGGAGGTCTGGTATGCAGAATTCCCTTAAGAAACCTCTTAATCACAGGTAACCGAGCCAGCGACAAGGAAAGTACTGGCTCATGATAAGCAGAGATGGCACAAAGGTGAACCTTAACTGTAGAGTATTGCAGACCTGAATTTGAGAGGTCCAAGAGGTACTCTAGAACTTTATCTGGTGGGCAGGAAAAGGGGTTCAAAGAGAATTTTGCACACCAGAGCGAAAAACGCTTCCATTTGGCTGTGTAAGTTTTCCTAGTGGCTGGCTTGCGAGCAGCCAGAAGAATATCTGAAACCCTGCGAGAGACATTGAACCTGTTCACTTCTATCTCCTCAGGAGCCAAGCATGAAGGTGAAGTGACCTCAGGTTGGGATGGACCACAGGCCCCTGAGTCACAAGGTTCGTCTGAAGGGGTAGTGGTTTTGGAGGGGCTTCCAACATACTGTTGAGTAGTGGAAACCATATCTGTCGAGGCCAGAAGGGAGCAATGAGGATCATTTTGTCCCCCTGGGACTCGAACTTGAGAAGTACCCTCTGAATTAGAGGAAGAGGTGGAAAGACGTATAGAAAGCGTTTTGTCCACTGCAGCCTGAATGCATCCTGACAGAAAATGCCAGGCCCTGGATTTCTGGAGCAGAAGAGAGGCAGTTTTGTGTTGAGTGGGGATGCAAAAAGGTCCAGGTCTGGGGTTCCCCACTCTGCGAATAGTGACTGAACTATGGTTGAGTCGAGAGACCATTCGTGAGGATCTGTCTCTGTTCTGCTGAGATGGTCTGCCAGTTCATTCTGCACTCCCGGTAGGTAGACCGCTTGAATTAGAACCTTGTGCTCCAAGCACCATTCCCACACTCTCATCGCTTCCCTGCAAAAGGGGTAAGAGTGAGCACCGCCCTGCTTGTTGATCTAATACATCACTGCTTTGTTGTCTGTTTGAAGGAGAATGTTCTTGTGACAGAGAATGTCCTTCAAAGCCTGGACTGCATAAAGGACGGCACTCATTTCTAAGACATTTATGTGAAGCTGGGACTCGTCCTGAGTCCACGTACCTTGAGTGTGGAGATTCTGACAGTGAGCTCCCCACCCCATCAGGGACGCATCTGTGGTAATGGAAATCTGATGATCCAGAGGAGCAAAGGGATACCCTTCCAGAAGATTGTCCTCTTGCAACCACCACGTGAGTGATCTCTTCAGAGGTTCTGTCACCTTGATGAGAAAGGACTGAGGGTGAGTGGTCGAGGACCACTGAGTACTGAGCATCCACTGAGAGGTTCTCATGTGGAGGCGAGCTAGGGTACAGTGAACATCGCGGATGCCACGAGACCGAGCATCCGTTGCATCGAGAGAGCTGAAACCGAGCTGTTCTCTTGTATGTATCGGGCCATCTGAAGGATATCGCTCCTCCTGTCCTCTGGAAGAAAAGCTTTTGCACAGGAGGTGTCCAGAAGGGTTCATATGAAAAGCAGCCTTTGGGAGGGCTGCAGTTCCGATTTTTTTAGCTTTAGCAGGACTCCCATGGACGTGAGAAAGTGTGAAGCCGTGGCTATGGTATCGAGAGTTCCCTGTCTGGAAGGGCTTGCTAGAAGCCAATCATCCAGATATGGGAACACCTGTATCCCAATTTTTCTGAGATGCGCTACGAGAATTGCACAACACTTTGTAAAAACTCGTGGCGCCGAGGATAGCCCAAAGGGCAGGACTCTGAACTGATAATGCTGTCCCAAAGCCACGAACCTTAGGTATTTGTGATGCTTTGGGCGAATAGGAATGTGCTGGCAAGCATCCTGCATGTCCAGGGAGGCTAACCAGTCGTGTTGATGAAGCAAAGGTAACAGGGTTCCTAGTGATATCATTTTTAATTTCTGAGGTCCAAAATGGGGCGCATGCCCCCGGTTTTCTTGGGAACCAGAAAGTAATGGGAGTAGAACCCTGTGTTTCATTGATTCAACGGAACTACTTCCACTGCCCTGTTGTTCAGAAGGCCCTGTATTTCGGAGGCGAGAAGATCTGACTGAAGAGCTGACAGCTTGGGCTGTCGTCTGGGGGTACGATCCGGAGGGGTGTCCAAAAGATTGAGGGAATACCCCTCGCGGATTATCCGAAGGACCCATTTGTCCAAGGTTATGGACTTCGATTGATTGTAGAAGTGAGTCAGATGACCTCCCACCGCTGAAGAAGAGTCCACTTCGGGCAGCTGAGGTGGGACTTGGGCCATTAAATCAGAAGGTGGCACTGGGCGCTTTGGGTCCTTGCGCCTTCTGCTGCGTTTTCTTTTGAGGCTGGGGGACTTGGTTTTTATTAAAACTTCCCCTGCCTTTGCCTCAAAAGGACTGACGGTTATGAAACTGGCGTTTATTAACACCCCCTCGAGAGGGAATAGGAGGAGGTCAAACCAATTTAATGGCTGACCTAGTCTTTTGTGTAGCCTCTAGAGCCTGTTCTACTTGAGGGCGGAAGAGATACACACAATCGAAGGGCAATGCCATTACCTGCTGCTGAGTATCATTCGTGAAACCTGAAGTGCGCAGCCAGGAATAACAGCGGATATAAATGCCCGCCGCCACCGCTCGGGAAGCAGTATCGAAAGCGTCCATAGCTGCTTTAACCTGCTGGTTGTTGGACTCGATACCCCCGGTTATGGTTTGAAGAAGCTTTGAATTATTGTCCGACTCTGGTAGAGCTTCAACCATTTGTTTGAGTGAATGCCAAAGGATATACTCATATTGAGAGAAATAGCCTTGGTAACTGGCAATACGCATACCTAGGGTGGAAGCAGCAAAGACTCTCTTACCTAAAGTGTCTATCTTATGAGATTCTTTGTTAATAGGTCGAGCTGTAGTAGTTTGTGGAAGGACGACCTTATCATTCTCTGCCAAGACTACAATAGGATCCGCAAAAGTTTGGGATGCCAAAATGGGTCGATCTTTGCGAGCAGCATATTTCCTATCTATGGACTTAGCCACCGAAGGAATGAGAGCAGGATTATTCCATACCATTTGAGATAGCGTCTCAAAGGAGGGCTGTACCGGAGGAGTCAAATCCATAGGGATCTCCAGAACATGGAGGTATTGGAGTCTTAACAGTTTCCCAGGATTGGTATCTGTAGTCTGGAGAGAAAGAGTGGAAATCAAGTTCTTCATTAGAGACTTAAAAGACAGGTCCTCAACCACAGGCTCTGCAGTAGGAATAGATCCTGTTTCTTCCACATCACCACCCAGCCTAAGGTCTGGGTCAGGCTCAAAGTCATCTCCTGCTAGTCCCGGAGGGACTGTATGGACAGGAAAAGAGTGAAAAATAGAAGGAAATGAGGAAGAAAAAGGGTTAAAGGAGGAATCCTGAAGGTTGGATGACGTCCTAACAGGCCTCAGCGCCGAAAATATGCATGGCGCCGAGAAGCCACATGGCACCGAGCACGGCGTCGAAGAAGCGCACGGCGCCGACAAAGTCAACGGCCCCGAACATGCCATTGATGCCGAGGGTGTCAAAAACACCCCAAGACTGCGAAAAACAGGATTTGAGGAAAGAGAAGGATGAATACCAGGAGATAAAGGCATCGTTGTGGCCCCCTGCGCCGCAGCCGTGTGAGGGGGGAAAACACCTAAGCGTGGAGTTGACGGCACCGAAGACGGTGCCGCGCGACTAGGGAGGCTCAACCGCCCTGCCTGATCTCCGAATAAGCCCGGAGGCCCCTCAGTGACCGGGCCAGGCAGCTGGACCAACCTCAAGCCCACTGCTCCATAAGAGCAGCCCAGTGATGAAACTGCTCATCTAAAGACTTACCAGAAGGCGGGGTAGGGCTCCGATGTTGAAGATGTCGGCTAGCAGAAACAGAAACCAGCGACTCCGAAGGAGGAGACCGGCAACTAGCCTCAATAACTGACCATCTAAGCGCAGACATATCAGAGGGCGATTCCTAGTGATGCCTCTCTTCTTGACCTGTGGGTCGAAGAGCTTTCGAGGTCAACGGTGCAAAGAGTACGGCCGCTTACTTTATGCTTTGCGGGGACCGCCACCCTCGGGCATCGGACTGTCCATTGTCAGACCTCCCCCATCCGAGAAGGCGGCGGACCGACCCAGCCCGCTGACTGAACAGCTTTCATATGAAGTCTCCTTAGAGTCACCTGACCCGCTCATGGTTGACTCCATCAATGTAGGCTGAGACTTCCTGTTTAATTAAGAATAAATAAACTAAGTGAAACTTATTCGAAATATTACTACAAAACAATAAAACTGAAAAACTAAGCTGCTAGTTTAAAGTTTGACTCCCGGCAGTCGAGCGACGTCATCACTGAAGTGCACTCGACGGCAGGAAAAAAGGAACTGAGGCGGTTGGAGGGTTGACGCCGAGACAGTGATTACCGCACGAGCTGAGGCTCGTGGTGCCGCTCCTCGCAGCTCCATCTCTAGTGCCGACCCTCTAGCAAAAAGTTTGCTCTCGCGGAATCCTAGTGCCTCCGGTGCAGTTCCTCATTAGTGTGAATGAGTGGTGGAGACTTTATGGCCAGGAAGATCGGTGATGCGATCGGTAACGGAAACGCAACTGGAAATGCTAACTGGCACAGTAACCAAAGGGCACACCCTTCTTTTCCCCAGAAACTGCATTGAAAAAGACAGTGAATACGAAGAATGTATGCATAATAATGGGCCTCGGAGCAGAAAAGGAGGACTTGGAATACTAAACTGCTTATATCTCAGGAACTGTATGACATACAAAAAAAAAAAAGAAAAGTTCATATGAATTATGACATTCCTGGCTAGTTTTGTACTTAGTCCCCACTTGGGGTGCTAAGCATTTTTCCAATGAAAAGTCCGTATTTTGCACCGTTTCCGAGATACAGGCCCTGAAAGGCGCGACAGATGCTGTAATGTTATCCTATGGGAAAAAGCATCAACTTCAGAGTGCCATAACTTTGCAGCCCTCCAATATCCTTTCACCAAACTACCAAAAGGCACATCTGTGGCATGTTGCCTGTCTTCCCTCCAAATTTCGGCCCAATAGACCAAACCGTTCTTTTGCAGCAGGGTGGCAAATAATTCCTGTTATTTTGAGCATAGCGTCGCAAAATAGTGTCGCAAATGAAATCACTTTTTCCAGAAATCTGAAAAACATATTTCTGGGGTGTTTTTGTGGTATGCATTTTAAAGCTCTAACCACTGCCTATTCACTGAGACCACACCTGAATGTATATTTCACTTACTCTCGAAGTAATGGCCCAAGAATCTGCATTAAGTATGTGGAGCTGAAAATCACAAAATTTGTCAAAGTGCTGGTGCAAAATTGATGCAAACTACCATTTTGCCCCAGCGTTCATGCAATCAATAGAACATGTATTTTGGGTATGTCTGCTACATCAAACAACCACCTGTGTTTATTTAGCTCTCAGGTGACACCCCACCTCCATCTACACCTGGTCTATAGAGCCTAAAGCTCCAAAATCCTTCGAGGAGAAGCGACTGCAACTAAAATAATGTTTTCTATGAGAGGAAACGTAGGCCACAACTTATAGCATGCTCCACAGCTAGCTCAAAAGGAGCCAATGTCAGTTTCTCAATCACATAATTCAAGTTCCAAGTCAGGACCGGATTACAGATGAGAGGTTTCATATGAAAAATACCTCTCAGAAAAGTACAAGACACCTCTAATTGGGCTACTGTATGACCATCAATATGGGTGTGGAAAGCTGATACTGCAGCCAGATACCCCTTAAGTGAGGAATACTGTAGACCAGAGTGACAGTGACTGCATGTATTTCAGCACAGCATTTACAGGACATGTAAATGGTCCAAACTACTGGAAGCACCTCATAGAATGAACCTCTTCCATTTCAAGGAAAATGTATGTCTGGTAGAAGGCTTTGTAGCTGCAATCAGTGCATCAGCAACTTTAGGAGAGACCTCAAAACATGCAATGGCTATGTCATCAGAGCCATGCATGCTGATGTAGGGACTTCAGGTCCTGATGGAAGAGGGATTCCTTGTCCTATGACATCAGGCCCCAACACAGTAGCTGTGGGACAGGCGCTTCCACTGCCATCTGCTGCAGAAGTGGAACCCCTTCCTGGCAAGGCCAAGATGGAACAATGAAGATGAGAATGGTACTCTCCATCCGCAGCTTGAGCAGCACCCTTTATACAGCAGAATTGGGGGAAAAAGCATATATGAATTTCCCTTTCTAAAAGAGGGTAATGCATCTCACCAGAAAACCCCAGGCCCTGGAGTGAACAAGCAGAATCTCTGCAGATCTGCATCACGTGGGCACGCAATAAAGTCCAACTCTGGACAATCCCATCTTATGAAGAGGTTGTTTACCACAGAGGTCAACAGTTGCCATTTGTGAATCTTGGACTTGTGACACACACACAACCAGTCTTCCAAGATGTTTTGGAGACCCGGGAGAAGCACGGATGACAGCTGTAGGCTATGGGTCAGAGTCCAGTACTATACTCTCTTGCCCACTGGATGCTTATTGTCTACCAAGGAATTCTCATATGAAGACTGACCAGTGGCACTGTCATAATGACCGCAGCCAGGAGACTTGGGAGACTCCTGGATACCAACTGTACTGATGCAATTAGATTTTCTGCCCTGTCCTGTGCCTGAAAAGCATAACCCTTCTCTGTGTCCAAAACTGCTCCTGTTTACTGTAGGGAATGACAGGGAGTCATCACAGACATTGGCACATGTACTGTGATTCACAAATCCTTGCACAAGTGCTTCATTCAAGAAAATGTATGTAGGAGAGTTTCCCTGGAACAAGTTTTTAGCAGCCAGTCATCCAGTGAGGGAAAGACATACAGGCCTTCCGTGTGAGGAGCTGCTGCCACTACTACCAAGCAGTTGGTAAAGACCTGTGGTGCAGAAGCCAAGCCAAATGGCAAGACTTTAAAATGGTAGGACTCCTCCCACAGGCAAAGTGGGGCATTACTTGTGAGCTTTTCTGATCTTGACATGAAGGTATGCCTCCTTCATGGCCAGGGAAAAAAGCCAGCCCATTTGTGATAGACGTTAACAGCTTACAATGCTGTAATCTCCCACTATTGCTTTAGAGGTAGGAGGAGTCTGTCCCCCTGCCCCATAACCACTCCTTGATGAAACACTGGGAGTGGGGTTATATCCTGCAAATAGTCATGCCAAACAGGTGGTGCCACTGCCATCAGTACCATGTACTTTGTATGGCCACCTGGAGAAAGGGAACCTGTCATGGAGCCAAATCTCCTACCTCTGCCTTGCTGACAGTAGGCACAGCTATCTCTGGCAGTAGTCTGGTGATAGGAGCCCTTCCCACGACCCCTAGCTGGAGTGAGATACGGGGACTTGACAGACCTTATAGCAATTTTGGATGCCTTTGATGCTTCTTAGGGCTTCTTCCACATCATAACCAAACAGTTTTGTACCTCTAAAAGGGGCATTCAAAATTGCTTGTTGCACGTCATTTGCAAACCCAGCAACTCTGAGCCAAGAGTATCTCCTCATACAAATGCCAGAAGCAGCCCTGGCGGGAAGCACCAGAGACATCATAGGCTGAGTGGAGCAAATGCCTACCAAGCTCAGTACTAGATGTCAAAGTTTTAAGTAACTCATTCTTGGCAGAGTCCTCGGGCAAAGCATTGGCCACAGTTTTTGCAGTTTTCCACAGGCTATTCAGATATCTGCTCATATGTGCCTGGTAGTTTGCAATTCTAAGGCCTAGAGAGGCAGAGGCATACATACACCTACCTAGCACATCTAGCTTTCTAGTCTTTATCAGGAAGTAAAGTACTCATGTGTCTAGGTGCGTTAGATCTATCATGAACAGCCACTAGGACTACTGAGTCAGTTTCTGGATGGTTAGAGTAATAAGGCTTAGCAGATGGGGCTGGATACTGTTTATTAGCCTTTCTGGGTACTGCAGACAGTGAGTTTGGTCGGCACTGTGCAGCAAAGGTGGCATCCTCTAATGCAGGCTATATAAGTGGAATTATAATGGAGGGGGAGCAGGGCACTCCAACAATTCCACGAGGTTTCTTTTTGTGGAGTCTTCCTCTTCCACAGCAAAGCCCATGACAGTTTGCATTTGTTGCATCATGGCTTGAAAAATAGGATCCTCAGGAAGAAAACTTGGGGTATGCACTACCGAGTCCTCACTGGAAGAAGAGAGAGTAGAACTAGAGCAAGGTGCCATATGTTGTTCTCACTCATACTCCTCTAAATCCTCCTCTAATACCATGAGGTCAGGATTGTATTCTACCTCGCTGTCCATGTCACTTGAGCACCTTGACATGAAGGTAAACATCCTTTCATGTCCACATTCACAGACAAATACAGGTTACTCACCTATAACAGGAGTTCTAGGAATGGAATATGTTGTTCATCCACACTTATTGGCAGGTATCCTTGCCGCTTTAAATCTTGCCGGAAGGTCTTCAAGCTGGCTCCTCCCACCCACCCGGGTGGTAAAACTCTCGGCTCCGCCCCATGACGCCAGATCTGGCCCGCTGGAAGCTCAGGTTGTGCGTCGAAGCCGGGGAAGTCGTGGATGAACAACATATACCATTCCTAGAACTCCTGTTACAGGGGAGTAACCTGTATTTCTAGGGACATGGATATGTTGTTCATCCACACTTATTGGCAGACTCCTAGCAGTTCTCCGGGAGTAGGGAGGCAAGGCGCACACCCCCTACTTAGGGAATAGAGACTGGAGAACCGAGGCCCCAAAACCAGCATCCCAGCGTGACTCAAGGTCGATGTGGTAGTGGGTGATGAAGGTGTGTGCTGACTTCCAGGTAGCAGCCCTGCAGATTTCCTGGATAAGGACGTCCCTGGAAGCAGCCACCGATGCAGCGGTATGGCGGGTAGAATGCACTCTTATCCCTCTGGGAGGCTCCATGCCCGCCAACCTATAGCAGAGATCTATGCAGGAGGTGACCCACCTGCTTATCGTCCGCTTGGCTGCAGGTCTGCCAGGTGCGGCTTCAGCATAGGTGACAAACAGCTGGTGAACCTCTCCCCGAATTTCAGCCGTGCGCTCCTTATAGTAAGCGAGCGCCCTTCTAGGGTCCAGAGTATAGAGCCTATATTCGGCCTCCGAGGTGTGATTGGGGTAGAACACCGGCAGAGTCAACACCTGGTTAAGGTGAAACTCAGACACCACCTTCGGAAGGAATTTCGGGTGGGGGCGCAGGACAACCTTGTCCCTGTGGAAGACCAGGTAAGGAGACTCGATGGAAAGCGCCTGGAGCTCTCCCATCCTTCTGGCTAACATGATAGCCACCAAGAAGGCAGTCTTCCACGACAGATGAGAGATGTCACACCTGTGCATTGGTTCGAATGGCTTGCCCATGAGCTTTGCCAGTACCAGCAGTAGATCCCATGGAGGTGGAGGTTCTCATCGAGGGAAATGTGATCAAGGCCTTTGAAAAGCGCCAGACCACCTTCTCCTGGCGCCATCAACTGCTTCCGCCCGCTACCGTAAGCAGAGATGGCTGCCAGGTGCATCCTTAGGGTCGCCGACCTAAGCCCTGCTGAGAAAGGGACCATAATAGTCCAAGATGCTTGCCAAGGAACAGGAGGAAGGGTCCAGGCCCTTGTCCTGACACCAAATGGAAAACCTTTTCCATTTGAAGGCATAGCATTTCCTGGTCGACTCCTTACGGGACGCCTCAACTACATTGAGGACCTCGTTGGAAAGACCCAAGGCCTGGAACTCTAGCCGCTCAGGAACCAGGCCGTCAGGTGCAGGGATTGAAGGTCCAGATGGAACATCTTCCCCTGATTGACTGAAAGCAGGTCCGGGCGAGCTGGAAGCTGCCTCAGGAGCCTGGAGCTGAGGTTGAGGAGATCTGGATACCAGCATTGGCGGGGCCAGTCTGGGGCTACCAGAATCACCTGCGCCTTGTCCCTCCTCGCCTTGAGAAGCACCTTGTGGATCAAGGGAAATGGGGGGAAAGGCGTAGAAGAGGCCCGGGGTCCACGGCCTCGAGAAAGCATCCCCCTGCAGCGAGCCCTGCTGAGGGGGGCGGGCATCGAACAGCCTCAGCTTCTCGTTCTCCCTGGAGTCAAACAGATCCACCTGAGGTATGCCCCAATGGGAGAACAGATCTTGTACTACCTCCGGCAGGAGAGACCACTCGTGGGACACAGCCCCTATCCGGCTTAGGGCATCGGCCAGGGTGTTGGAGGCTCCTGCCACATAAATGGCTAGGAGATCCACCTCCAGGCTGCGCACGAGTGACCAAATGCGGAGAGCTTCCTTGCACAGAGGCATGGAGTGTGTCCCGCCCTGGAGGTTTAGGTAGTACATGGTCGTGGTATTGTCCGTCTGGACCTGAACCACTTGACCCCGTAGAAACGGAGCGAAGGCGGTGAGAGCTAGGCGGACCGCTTGGAGCTCCAGCAGGTTGATATGGCATCGGGACTCCCATGTGGACCAGAGGTCGCACTCTGTGCTCCCCAGATGGGCACCCCAACCCATCAGAGAGGCGCCGGTCGATAGAGAGACCGTCCCGGGCGGACAAACGGGATGCCCTCCTGCAGATGAGCTGGAACGATCCACCACTGGAGAGCTGCCCACATCCCCTGGGTCACCGCTCACTAGCTGGTCCAATGGATCGCAGCATTGAGACCACTGGCTGGCCAACCCCCATTGAAGGGGGCGCATGTTCCAGCAGGCCCAACGGACCACGCTGGTGCAGGCCGCCATAAGACCCAGGAGGCGCAGGAAGTCCCAGGCAGGGCGCGACTGCCCAACCAGAAATGATCGGGCAAAGGAGGAAAGAACCTCGGCCCTGTCTGCCGGGAGCCGTGCTCTGGCTCGAAGAGAGTCGAGCTCTGCCCCGATGAAGAGGATCACCTGCTTCGGTTCGAGTTCCGACTTGGCCTCATTGATGAGGAGGCCGACCTGAGAGCAAACCTGGAGGGCCAGATCTCTGGACCGCTCCACCTCTTGTCTGGAGGGGGCTGCTATCAGCCAATCGTCCAGGTAAGGGTACACCCGACCCTCGGCGCCGGAGGAATGCTGTCACCACTGCCATGCATTTGGTGAAGACCCTGGGATCAAGAGACAGGCCGAAGGGCATGGCTCGGAACTCGAAAAGGGATCCTTCCGCTCGAAAGTGAAGGAATCTCTGGTGAGACGGACGGACAGGGATGTGAAAAAACGCGTCCTGCAGGTCCAGAGAGCAGAACCACATGCCGCGTTCCAAAGATGGTATTATCTGAGCCAGAGTGACCATCCTGAAGGTCCAAGACCTTAGGAACTTGTTTAGGTCGTGCTGGTCGAGAATGGGGCGCCAGCCCCCCGTCCGTTTTGGAACCAGGAAGTACCTGGACACAAACTCCGGGTCTGAGGGAGGGTCTGCCACCTCTCTGATCACCTCCTTCTCGAGGAGCAGAGCGCTGTCGGCTCGGCGAGCTGACAGTGAGGCTGCGGACCCCGAGGCCCCTCGGGGTGCGACGGCTCTGAAGGGCGGGGCCTGCTCGAACTCCAGAGGCAGGCCCTTCCCCACCACTTCCAACACCTACCGGTCTGTGGTGATAGCGGACCAGGCGGAAAGAAAGCAGCGGAGCTGTCCCCCCACGGGGGGAACCTGGGGTGAGGTGACGAGGTTGGAGGTGGCACCCCTCAACCCGTCACTGAGCAGGCTTGGAGGAGGGACCGGCCGAGGGACCACCTGGGCCTTTACCTCCCTGCTTCCTGGAGGAGGAAGTCACGGGCTTGGGTTTGGGATGACAAGCGCGAGCCTGCTGGCCCTGACGCTGCTGGGCCGGACGTGCCGCGGGCGCAGACGGACGAAAGGGCTTAGGTTGGGGTCTGCGGCCCTTGTTCCTCTGAGCGGATGAGACCGAGTCCAGAGTGGCACTGGACTTTTCGATCCTCTGGAGGTGACTTTCCACTCCAGGGCCAAAGAGGTCGGTCCCCAGGAAGGGGACATCCGCCAACTTGTGCTGGGTATCCGCTGTGAAGGTGGATATCCTCAGCCATGCCCGACGGCGCATAGCCACTGCGGCCGCGACTGACCTGGCGCATGAATCACCAATGTCCAAAGCAGTCTGAAGTTGCTGCTTGGCCACTGCCCTGCCCCCGCACCTGCTTAACCGTGGTCTGCAGGTCAGCCGGGAGATGAGGGACTACCTCGTCCAGGGAGCCCAACAGGGCGTGAGAGAAATGTGCCATCAGCACGGCCGAGCTGGCCTGACGAAGGCCAAGGGAGGACGCAGCGTAGACTTTTCGCCCGCGTAGTCCAACTTCTGGACTCTTGTCGGGAGGTTTGTCTACGCCCCTGGGCGCTTTCGCACGCCGAAGACGCTGTTGGTAACCAACCCTCGGCTGAGGGATGTTCCGAGAAACCAGACAGGGAACCGGTAGGGACCGCATACTTCCTTGCCATCCTGGCCGAAGGCGCAGGGCAGGAAGCAGGACGCTGCCAGAGCTCCAAGGCCGGGCCTACAATGGCCTCGGCCACTGGAAAGGCCTCCATAGAAGAACCCCCTCGGTCCAATATCTCTGTGAGGGAATACTTGGCCCGCTTGGATACGGGCTCGAGCTGCATCCCGGTGGACTCCGAGATGAGCCTAAGCAAACCCATGAAGGACGAAGGGCTATCGTCCAGTGACTGACCTCCTGAGGACTCCAAGTCGACCCGCCTGGAGAACAGGGAGGAATCGTCGTCGGACTCAGAGGAGTCCGCAAAGAGCTGCCTTGGGCCTGAGCCACCCTCCACCTGCCGAGGGCGATCGGGAGTGAGGGTGACAGACAGCCTATGGGGCAGACCCTGGGCCGACCGAGAATTCTTGGTCGGAGCCCCAAACAACGGCTGTGGAGGCGGAGGTTCCACCGGAATCGGTGGGGCAGCCGGTTTCGACCGAGCAACAGGCCTGGAAGCAGGCGCCTCGGCTAAGGCGAGGGGTTGCTTCGGCCGCTCCAGTGACAGCCACTTGATAGCCGGGGAAGGTGACGACGTCGGCTTGCTCCCGGACAGAAGAAGCTGTTGCCACATGAGGTCCTTATATCAGACGCAACTTGCGTCGAAGCCTCCCCTCGTCCGAGGAGGAGGATGAGCGGCGACGCCGCTTGCCACGGTGCCGAGACTGAGACCGCGAACCTCGGCTTTTCCGAGGAGGGTACAGAGGTAGGGCGGGGGAACCCGCTCTCCCCTCGGCTCGGAGGGCTCAACCGTGGACTCCGAACCGGAGGCACAGGCAAGTCCACGGACACCTCAACCACCGCCGGGGAAACTGGGGAGTGAGGGTTTTCGGCTTCATCGGTCGACAGCCTGTCCAACGGGTCGAGAAAAATCTCGACTGCGTCGACGGGAGTCTCGGTCAACTGACCTGACAGGGATGCCGTGAAGCCAGTGGCCGAAGCCAAAGGATCGACCGAAGTCGATGGTCGACTACTCGGTGAGAGGGACCTCTCCCGCTCCCAAGAGCATCGATGGAGGGACTTACCTTTGTGGTCCTTCTTCTTGGACCGAGAGGAAGGCCCTGAAGATGTTGGTCCCTCTCCCTTAGCGGAGAGGGAAAGAAAGAGCTCCTTAAAAGAAGCTGAATAGGAGGATCCCAGGGAGAGCGGGATAAAGGCCGCGGCCGAGGATGTGGCCTGCGCCGCCGCCTCCTCGAGGGCGATCATCTGCTCAAGCTGTTCCGCCGAGCCCGCTGCCGCAGAAACCGCCAACCGGGCCTCCTTCGACTTTACGGAGGATAACGTTTTCCGGGTCGCCCAACTTGCAGACGGGCAGCACAGTCTTCTAGGACATAGGCTGAAAAAGAAGAGCACAGGTCGCAAGCCTGCAAGTCGTGCCCAAGGCCCAAGCAGTAGACGCACATGGAGTGTGGATCCGTCCGAGACATCTTCTGCCCGCATGGGCACCTCCGGAAACCGGGAGTCGATTTGTCCATCGCAGCCGCGAGGGAAATATTTGACCGAAGTCTTGAAAACTTTATTTCGGGTAAACCGAAGAATTAGGAACCAGTCTTATACGCAGAGCATTAAGGAGGGAACCTGAGCTTCCAAGCGGTAAGGAAGATCTAGCGTCATGGGGCGGAGCCGAGAGTTTTACCACCCAGGTGGGTGGGAGGAGCCAGCTTGAAGAATTTCCGGCAAGATTTAAAGCGGCAAGGATACCTGCCAATAAGTGTGGATGAACAACATATCCATGTCCCTACAATCCACTTTCTACCAGCAGGGGGAGTAGTGATTGTAGAGAAGAGACCATCCAGAACCATTCTATGTCCATGTTCAGGCCCCGAAGGTACTTGATGGGACATAAATCTCTGGTCCACTTTGTAACTAGAAAGTATTGGGAACAGTACCCCTGATTAAGCTCTGCAACTGGGGCTGGCTCTATCACCTTCTTGCAGAGGAGGGACTGGACTTCCTCCACCAGGAAACCAAGGTGTCAAGGAGGGTACTGATGCACTGTAGGGACAGATAGCAGTTTTAGTGTATGACCTTGTTGAATCACCTCCAGTGTACACAAGCATCCATGGCAGATTTGGCAACCTAGCAGGCACTGCAGCAGTCTTGTCAATTCCTTCAAAACCTTTCACCTACGTCATCATGTTGCCTGGTTGAAATTCTGGCAAACGACAGTTTTTTACACTGTGGGACAGACCCAAACACCACATCACTCAGACACACACACACACCACTTGTGGGGTGTCGTCCTGAAATTTGTTATCTGCAGCAACAATGGCAAAAAAGCTTCTTATTTGGCGACGACATACACTGAGGATCTATAATTCCCAGAAAAGTAGCTACCAGAGAAAAATAAACTCCAATGGCAAAACTATGGCGATGGAACAGCTTCCACTGGTCCAATGTTCACTCTCTCTCTCGATGGCTGTAGAAACAGAACTTGAGTGGCTGGGGCCCACCCACATTATACAGTTGACACTCTATGCCAATGATGTGCTAGTAGGCACATTGACATAGACAGTCCTGTCATGCAAAAACTTCCAGCAAGTTCCTGATGCCAACAGCTTACAGTTCAGTTTACTATGGCTCTATGCAGACACCCTCTAAGATCAAGTATTTTATTTGTGCAATCTATGAATCTGATTTACCACTAATTATTATGGATTACTGCTTTAAAGTCTAAGAGCTAATTTTGAGGGTTAAAAGGCCTGTTTATATGGCCAATGCACTGTGTCTGCAGCTGTCCTCCCGAGGCAATTGTGGCGTGTTTACACAGCCCATCTCAGCGACAATGCAAGCCATGCTGGAGGGGCCATTAGTCTCGAAGCAGTCGGGAACATCAGTCACTGCGCTGGAGTGAGGAGCAGGTGGCTTAAGATGCTCCCTCCAGAACCCATCCCTACCCTTGTGCTGTCTCGGCGACAGTATCACAAGACAACTAAGCATGCTCCAGTAAGTGTTCATATGGCTGCCTTTGTACTGCCCCAACCCATGCACTCGGGTTACTGTGGTGCAAAGATGGCTGTGCAAACAGGCCTAAAATAAAGGACAATTGAGAGGTATGAGTAGGAGTACTGTATGGTTACAATTGCATGTCTGTGTGATTGCGTCTGAGTATGCTTGCCTGACTACATCTCACTGTGTTTGTGCACCCTGCCTCCAGGCCACTAGTAGCTACATGTTACTACCTGGGTGTACTGCTTTCGGAGGTGCAAGAGTATGTCTAAATGCGACCACCCATTATGCAAAAGGGTACAACACTGTTTGACTGCGGGTTTCCTTACCCCTGGGTTCCAAAAGAGCTCAGCAAAGACGACAAGATCAGCAGAGGACAGGGTGAGCCCCATGTTGGCTGCAGTTATGGACAGCACTGCCACACAGCACTTCTCAGAGAACTGAAACTTCTGGCACAAAGACTGGCGTTCAGCTGAGGAGGTGGATCCATCGATACGGATGTAATTAATTTCCTAAGGATGAGAATAAGAGCTCACAGTTAGTCATCTGTCTTACTGCCTGCCAAGTGGAAACAAAACAGCAGCAGCAAGAGTTTGAGATCCCATTGCTGTCTGGCACAAACAAGGAGTAAAACAACTTAAATATGGGAGACAAAGGCCTTTTACCCTAAAGAGAAAGAGCACTGCATGAGCTTCCCTGCTCACTGCAAACACGCTGCAAAGGTAAGCATGTAACGTGTCATTCTCAAAAAGGGATCTTGTCCCTGTAAAAGATTTCAAACCCTATTACTGTGCTATCAAATTCTTCTTGTAAAGAGTAATGGCTGGGGAGGACAAGGACTGAGTCAACACAACAGAATCAATGGTTTTATGCTTGATGGTAGGGGTGCAGAATATGAAAGCAGTAAGACTCAATGGGGCATGTGTTGTGCTGGCACAACATTCACCTCAAAGTGTCTTATCGTGCTTATAAAATGGGAAAATTTACAAAACAACAAAAATGCCAACTTTACAATTAAAACACATTTTATATATATATATATATATATATATATATATATATATATATATTTATATATATGTGCCCCCAGCCATTCGTTGCTGGATGAGCGGTTTCATGCGTGTTCTGCTCCGGCGAGAACAGTGAAGCGAAGCTGATCTGTTCTGGCTGGAGCAGAACGCAAGTGAAACCAGTCTTATCCTACAAAGAGTGACGACGGGGGACGTATTAAAATATAATAGATCGAGGGTGCGCCCAGTGTTATTTAAAAAAAAAAAAAAAAAAGTCTTGGAATGTGCCCGTTTCCAGGGCATCTGCGGGTAAGGCACTCTTCACAGAATATAGAGGATTGTGTATGAGCAGTCATACATAACAAGGATATTCTTGTATTGAGAAGTTTCCTTGGTAACAGATGACCCCAAGAGCACAGCTCAAGAGGTACTCTGGTACCAAGGGAACCTCAAAATACAAGAATTTCCTTGTTTGTGTACGACTGCTCATACACAATCTTTTATAGTGTATGGGCAGTCACGGCATAGAAAATCACACAAAACCAGCTGGAGAAGACAACAGAGAATAGAAATTAAAAAAAAAATTTTTAACTGATAGTGTGCTGCAGATGTTTCTACAAGTTCAAGTTTAAAAAATACTGATGGTTTATGCATAACTCGTATACTTTTATAGAGATATTTATATTTCTTTGGCATAACACCTTTGAAAAATGAAAACGGAGGTAATCAGATAGCCATAGTTTAAAATATGTAATTCCTGCAGCTTAATGAATGGGCTCATCTGAAAGGTCGAGTTGTCCTGAACAACTTTCATACTGGTTTATTATCTGTAAGTTGTATATTTTTAGAGATATTTACATTTGTTTAGCATAACACTTATTATACTTCTAAACAGCTTTGCCAATTACTACGCCAAGACAGGATTAGTTCCATCAAAAGAAAGCTATCCCAAGGTCAAATTTCACTGACTTGAAAGTTAGTTCCCTGACAAGCTATAAACCAAGTGAAGCTTCATTTTAAAACCCTGTGTGTGTGTGTGTGTGTGTGTGCGGTGCTTAGCATTAGTAAATGACAATGATTAAAAACACAAGGAAAAATAAGCTTAAAGACCAGCTGACACCTTCAAGAGAACTTTAACAAAACATAATATTTAGATAAAATTCAGCTTGTATTTCACATTACTTCTTTATTCCTCCTCCCCTCTATTTATAGCTGAGGTCATCTGCATGAAAACAGGATTTTTGCTCCTGAAGAGTTCATCTATTTCTGTTGCTGTCTCCCTACCTTAGGTCATAATGCACTGCTTGTGACATCACCATTACTCTCATGGCAACAGATTGTGATGTCACAACAGAGTAGTATGACTTGAAGTAGGGAGTGAGCAACAGAGGCAGATTAACTTTAAAGTAACTGCAAGGGATAAAAAATAATGTATTCATGCACATTTTCTCAGTAATAAATAATGGGGAGGAGAAATCTAGAATATATATGGAATACAAGCAGCATTTTACCTAATTATGTTTTTCAAAGTTTTATTTGAGGTGTTAGTAGCTCTTTAAGCAATACATAGTAAACAATGTTAAAAGTCTTATAAATATGAAAATATATATGTGAAGTAAAAATAGGTTAGAAGACAGCCTGCCCTACTGTAAGTTAAGCATTCACCAGCTGTTTCACACAGTGGTGTCAATCAAATTTTGCAGTGTACTGTTCAGATACATTTTTCTTAAACTCTGTGTACAATAAGTCCATATTACTGATGAATAGTCAAACTTATACGATCGTAAACATGATGTATCTGCAATTCTGTAACAAGTGACTAGAATATGTGTACATTCAAAACCCAAACCTAACACAGACGCCTTTGTAATTGAGATACTGTTATCTTAATATGTCCATGTATGAACATGTGTCCATATGTACCTAATCTGCTGTTGTATTAAATAACAGTTCTATAAATCTAAAAACAAAACACAACTGACAGCTTCAGCTTTTATTCAGGCACAGTTAAAATACGGATCCTTTAGAGGTATGAATATAATTTATAAAAATAGAGACATTTCAAACAGCTGCACATAAGTAATCAATTACTGTCCCCTTTAACTCAAGGGGTCATTTCTAACCTGTGCAGATGAGCATGGGGACCACTTTTTTCAGAGCATGCCACCACTGGCAGCAACCACTTCAAGACTGCTACTACCTTCTCCTAATACAATCAGGGGGAAAACAGAAATAGTCTACCAGCACTGAGATCAATATGGTTAAGGCACATTTACCAGAAATTACTGCTTAGAAAACAGTGAGAAAGTGACTGTGATGACAAGCAAATCTGAGACCAAATCTCTAGTTTGTTAATAGTCTCCTCCTGAGTCTGATTTTTATGGTTGTGTGGCCAAGCTCCCCAGATTTTATGCCATCATCAGATCTGTAAAAGAGCACTGTGGAAGCATGTAACTGGACCATTGTCTGATGTTCTGCCCCAGTGCTCCAGCATAGTTTCCAGTGATTCTGTTAATGCAGCCCATCCCCTCTGTGGGCCGCATAAACATACCCACTACCTTGAGCACTACTTTTCCTTTCCGCAAGTGCGGGTGTGACGGCCGCTGTGTGCAACATGGTGGCGCAGACTTAAACTGTGCATGCATGAGTATCGTGCCTATGAATGTATGTAACCCCACACCACCTTTGGCTAGCTGGCACCCCCCCTAAAAGTACTGACAACTACATGGCATACAATTTTCTTTTGGCAGAACTTCACTCATGGTACCACCTCTAGCGGAGTGCATACCAGGCTCATTATCTAGAGGATGGGGCTACATACTAAAATGTACCTTTTTATCTACAATCAGGACCAGGGGAGAGGATGCTAGGCACATACTAGACCTAACTGCTAAGGAGCCCCAATAATGTTCACACTAGAATCAATAAGAGGAATGTCCAAAGCAGTAACTGGGATTTTGCAGTATGGCTTTATTTACAGATGTTACTTAAAGCAAGGGTGGTCCTCCAAATGTTTATCACTGCAATATAGGCACACTTTCTTTTGCAAGACATTTTGCTAGGCAGAACTGTTTTCCACAAAAAACATCTCTCTCTCTCTCTCTCTTCTAAAGTGTATATCTGTGGGATGTGGCACACACTTTAAACACTTTCCACACATTTCAATTTCCAAAGTGTATATCTATGGGATGTGCCACACACTTTAAAATCCTCCTGGTGCATGGTCGTTGCCCAGGGAACACTGGTGCCCATCCACGAATCACTTAGCCCTGCCTGAAACTCCAGATGGGGTTCCTCATCCACTGCCCCAAACAGCCTCTGCCATTCCTTCAGGGTTACGTCAAATGAGTCTCCAATCCCCAATTAACTGCTAAAGACTCCCAACTTTAACTTTAAATTCAGCACAGTTGTGTTGAAAGGGGTCCTAACTGGTGTGATCTAGCCTTATCTAGGTCACACACACCTCAGACAACTCCCTCAGAGAACAGTCTCAAATTCTGTACTCACAGATCAGTTGTTCCTTCCTCCCAGTCATGGAAAGAACAAAAGGCACCTTTCTTTCTCTGGTAGATGTCAGATTCTATTCATTGTTCTTCCTTAAGGCAACTGTGAACTTCAGGAACCTCAGGGAATTGCCCCTTGGATCCACAAGAACTGCATTCTCTTTCACTCCCCCAGAGTGAAACTAAAGAGTCCTGCAGGCAAACAGAAGATTTTACCAAACTAGGGTGAGAAATACCAGGGCTCCCTTTGACAGAGCCCCAGTGGCAGACCTCCTGCCAGGCTAAATGCCACACCTGAACTTACTGATGAACATTCTAAGCTCCCCAAGTGCAGCTGACTCTAAAATGGTTATGCTGCTGTGAGAGTTCTAAATGACAATCATCCTTCTCTCAGGCTAGCTGAGTAAACAGTGTCGTTATGTAGAAAGCCCCTAATGACCTCCCCGCCAGCTGCCTTTTCCTACCTGCCTAAGACCAGTACTAATGGGATTCTAGTAACCCGAGGGGACTGAGTTGTTACATGTAGTTAAGTCAACACCGCCATGTTGCACAAGGCTGACTCCGGGGCAAACTGCACCTGTGCGAGTATCATGCGCGTGTGGAGTACTATTATCGCTGCAGTATTACGGCAGACTCCTGTGCAGCGGGAGCAGAGCATATTCTGTTCACTGCTCCTAAAAGCTCTCCACAGCCATACTGGCTCTGATCAGAGTTTGTTTATTTAAGCTAAGGCTGAGGGGGGGCAGTTTAGAGAAACTGTTGAGCAGGAGAACGAGTGAGTGGGAAGGTGTTAAATCATAGCTGGCATTTTATTTTGTTTTATCTGGAGCGGCCAGCTTGTTTATTTACTGCAATTACAAAAAAAAAATGTTAAAAGTGAAGGGTAATAGAGGCAGCTAGCGAACGGCCAGCATGCCACTGAGGAGCACAGCAAGCGAGTGGGCAGGGGAGAGATTGTGGCAGGCATGGATTTGTTTTTATGTGCTGCATCCAGCTTGCCAGCACTTCACGTCAGCTGTGCACTAGACACTTTCAGCGCACGGCTAACAACCAATCAGGTGCTTCAAATCCTGAGCCCATTTCATAAATACATATTTATTTAACAGAACAATATTACAGTTTGTTAATAAATCATTAATACAATAAACACATCGAGCCAAACGGAAAACATTTTGTCAAATAACAAGCAATATAATACATATTAATAAACCATAAACTATTAAAAAGGTAAACAAAATGTTAATTTCTGAGTGCTAATTAATAAACGTACCTATTCTAACTGACAAGAGAATAAGATAACTGGAATGACTGATGCCTAAGGGTGACTGAAAAGTTAACCAAACTAATAGAAGTACCAGTGGTACGAACGGCAACAAATAAGGTCTGTATAAACCAGACCATAAAGAAGGCTGACAAGCTTCCCCTGCCAATGAAAAGGGAAATGTCTTGGGGGATGGGGGCACAGTCACGGCCCCTATCAACTTCAGTAAGAAAAAACAGGTTACTCACCTGTAACAATTCTAGGGGTGATATATGATGTTCATCCACACTTCTGGCATTGTCCTTCCCCTTTAAGAGCTTGCCGGAAAGTCTTCAAGCTGGCTACTCCCACCCATCCTGGTGGTAACTCCCTCGGCTCCACCCCATGATGCCAGATCTTGCCCGCTGGAAGCAGTAGTGTGCGCCAAAGCCAGGGGAGGTCAGGTGGATCTGTGTGGATGAACATCATATACCACTCCTAGAAGGAAAAACTACTTGCCTAGTAATCTGGTTTCTTCCAAGTGATACTCAGGTATTCATAACTATATGCAGTCTTCCTCCTAAGTAGAACTACCCAGAGAAAATTTGTAACATATGTAAATGATGGAATCTTTTGCATGAGCCACTTTTCAAATGCTGCCTTATACTAACTGCCTTAGTTTTAAACACCTCAGATTTTCTGGATGCCTGAAAAGATAGGCCCATGGGGACCAAGTATAATAATCATAGTACTAATAATTTTAATAATAACAGAGGGCACTCCGTTAACACCCCCAAAAAAAGGAGGGCCTCCAGCTAGAAGGCATAACATATGAAAGAACACCCTTGACTGTCCAAATCACCTGAAAAAGGGGAGGGGGACAACAATAGGGAACCCAATCACAACATGTGTGCCAGAAATGGCATTTATACTCGAGAGCACAGTATTCAGGAATGCAGATGCTAAAGGTTCCAGAAGGGGAGACAGGGTGGGAGAGTTATGAATATCTGAGTATCACTTGGAAGAAACAAGATTACTGGGCAAGTATTTTTTTCTTCTAACCCCTGTAATACTCGGTATTCATAACTATATGCAGACTACCGCAGTACCTGACTTGTATGTCTGTTAAAGTCTAACTGGCATCACCTCCTGGACAGAGTATCCAGAGTGTAATGTCAGAAAGGTTGTACTGTTTTCCAGGTAGCTGCTTTAGAGATTCACCAGGGAAATACCCTTGACAGCTGCTATGGTAGCAGCTGTGCTCTTTGTGGAATGGCCCTCCACCCATAAGGGGCTCCTTTCCAGCCTTAGAGTACCAAACTGGTTATACTGTACTATCCAGTACTAAATTAACTTTTTTGATGCTGGGTAATCCTTTCTCAAATTCTCATAGGTCAGGAGCAGCTGTTTTCTGTCCTGCCTAAGGACTTTCGTGGCTGTCAAATAGTAGCTAAAAACTCTTGATGTCCAGACTATGAAGAATCTTTTCACCAGGACTAAAGTGTTCAGTGAAAAAGACAGGTAAGGTAATGGTTTGGTTCAAGTGATAATTAGAGGTCATGTTAAAAGGAAACTTCCTGTTTGTTCCCAGGACAATTTTGTCTCTGTGGAATGAAATGTAGACCTGTTCAATTCAAAGAGACTTGAGCTCAATGATTCTTCTGTCAGAAGTGATTACCACAGAAAAACAAGTTTTTATTTTGACATATTTCAAATAAATTGAAGACATAAGCTCAAAATGGGGACCCATGAGCCTAACTATCCACACATCTAGGCCACATGCTGGCACTGGTTCTCTGTGAGGGGGTGCAAATGGGATAAGCCTGCAAGGAACCCTTTGAAGTTAGGGTCAGAGGCCTGAAAAGCATTCTGTCCAACTGAAATGTAAGCAGATGCTGCAGCCAGGTGGACATTTAAGGTACTGGACTGCAAGCCCAGTAACAGCAAATAGGTAAGATAGTCCAGTACAACAGGAACACCAGCCTATGCTGACATATGCTAGGCTCATAAACAGCCTTTTGGAGCTAGGATCTGAAGCAATAAAAACATTCTGTCCAACTAATATGCCAGCAGATGTTTCAACCAGGTGGACCTTGAGGGTGTCGGACAGCCAGTCCAATGAATGTAAATAGATAAGATAGTCAGATAGTTAGGACCCAGCACGTGCTGGGACCAATTTCCTGGTTAAACACCAATAATGGCACTTTTTTACCACTCTGAAGTGTAGATTTTCTTAGTGGAAAACTTCCTATAACCACATCACATGCCTAAGACACTTTGAGAAAGATGCAAACCTGCATACTGTACCACAGGTACTCAAGAGCCATACCTTGAACGTGAGTGACCCGAGGTTTGGATACAGAAGCCTCCTGGTAGGAGGTCAGCAGACTGTGCCTCCGAGGTAAGATGTACTGGTTTGGGACCAGACATGCAGGGTAGCAGAGAGAGAGAGCCATGTCTGTCTGCCTCATTCTAGTGCTATCAAGACTACTGATGCTGACTGGGAGCTGAGCTTGAAAAAATTGCTCTGTATACCAGAAGAAAGAAAGAAGAAACATGCACGTGCTTCCCTTGCCAAGTCAAACCCAGAGCATCCAGGGGGATTGTTCCCAGATCTCGCTGTCTGTCATGGTACTGTGGCTGGTGGTGGGATGCAACCAAGTCAACCTCTGTGGTGGCCCACCTCCTGAAGATAACTTGCACCACCTGACTGTTTAAGGACCATTCATGATGGGACTGGCTGATTTGAGCTGATGTATCTGCCAAGGTACTGTCCTTACCTGGCAGTGGAAGATGAATATCCTGAAAGGGCCCATTGAGCATGACAGATCCCATATTTTCATGAATCCTGTGTGGGGAGGGCTTAAACTTGTCCCTCCTGAAATGTTTATGTAGTACACTGTGGTGGCACTGTCTGTTCCGACCTGTGCCACCCTCCTTCTAGTAATAATGTAAAACCTTTAGTGCCAGTAACACTGCTCTTAGCCCCAGCAGGTTTATGTGCCGTGGGAGGTTTGAACACCCAGGTGGCACCACACTCCAGTCAAGATGCCTCTGTTGTCAGACAACTGATGGAGCTTTTTGCTGAAAAAAATAAACTCCTTCCATTAGGTTGGTTTCCTCTTTTCTCCATTGGAGGCCTATAACAATATTTCTGTTACTAAAATTGGTTATGACAGAGGGTCCTTACTCTGACACTAGTGAATCCTGAGGTGAAACTGAACAGTAATTTGTAACCTGGATTCCAAGACTGCACCAGTGGCAGGTGCCATGTGCAGTAGCTCAAGAAACTGTTCTGCAGTTTTTTTTGATTTGTTTATTCATTTCATCCAGGATGAATGAGACCCCTATCAGTAGAATACTTCTTGCCCTGCTTGGAGGCAAGTAGGCCCTGTCTCACAAGGTATTAAGATCTGCTCCAATGAACTGTAGTACTCGAACAGGCTGAGACAAAAACTCTCTCTAATTTATCAGGAAACCTAGAGACTCCAGGAGCCCCTAGGTGAGTTGCAGACCCACTTGCTGGGGTGACATTACAACCACAGCCAATCCTCTAGGTATAGGAGGAACTTGTGACACCTCATATTTGAAGGTGCTACAACCACTGTGCACACTCTTAGAGAATGACCTAATGGGGGTCTGAATCTGAGGTACTTTCTGTGAGACTCCCTTACGGGATGAGGAAATACTTTAAGTCCAGTGATGCCAAACACACCATTTTGAACTCTGGCTTTGTCAGATGCCTGCTTAGTACCCTCTAAGACGGGCTGTCACTCCCCATCCTTTTTGATGTAGTACCTTTTGCTATACCAAGACAGATTCCTCTGTCTTTGACAGTAACAGGTTTTGAACCTCTTTTTTCTCGAAGTTTTCTTTCTCTACATCTGTAGATGGATTGAAACTTTTTTTCTGGAAGGGATTTGAACCCCGAGACAACCCCTGATTCACTATATCCATGACCACTTGTATGTGGTGTCTGCAATATCCCTGCTGTAGGTATTGCTGATACGAGGAACAGCCCTAGTCTGATACAACAAAAGGAGCTTACTGTGGCGTATTCATCCATTTTTTTTTTACTTTTATCTTTCTCTAAAGAGGAATTACCCTTGACTTGGAAATCCATAGCCTTGGTTTGGGAATACTGAGCTAGGTTTGTGTCTCATAACCAGGCAACCCCTCTTTGAACCACTGTATTTGTCATCCATCTAGCAGCGGCCATTTAAACTGTTATTTGGCAGCTTCCAAACCAAATTTAAATGTTTCAGCTAGATCATCTGGCAGGGGAGTAAAATGAACTTGAAAGTGTACCTGCTTGATAGTCAAGGAACCTGATAAATATCTCTTTTATGCCATGTGTCAGTTTTCCTGGGATCCGTGTTAGGAAAGTAGGATGCCAGGGATCTCTGCCTTGTCACAGGCTGTTACTTCAACTATTCCTTGATGTATAGGGTGAGGGAACAAACTTTGAGTCCCTCCCTGTCTAGCTGATGTTTCTTATACATCCTCTTATCAAGAGGGGGAACCGAGCTTAGAGTTTGTAAAATCTTTTAAGTGTCTTCCCAGATGAATTTATTCACAGGAAAGGGGAAGCTTTTAGTGGGTGTCAGCCCAGTCATTTCTCACAAATGTAAAGAGTGAGGGATAATCTTCAAATGCTTTTTGGGGAAAAACCAAGCATTCCATGAAATCACATAGTCTTCCTCCCAGATAATGGGAATACTGAGCAGAGGAGACAGGCTACAGTGCAGAGGTCTGCTGCTGAAAGAACTGGAAGGGGACAGGATCAGTTGTGTTCCAGGACAGTAGCTGCTGCTGTTGTTTTCACAGGGTTCTTGTGGATTTTACTTGGTAGGTTAGTTCTTTTCTTTCTTACTTCTAAGGGACTAGCAGGGTATTGTTTTGGGTGCTGTTGGATGTTTGTAAACTGATTTGGTGGCTGTAAGTGGGGCTCATTTTGTGGATGTTTCACTGTGTAACAGACTGCACTGGTAGAGGCCTATTTCTTCTGATTTAAAACCTATTTGGTGGGATTGGCTTGGGCCTAGTTCTTTGGCTGCTGGGCTTGGAGGGGAGACACAGGGCTGATACACTCTCTCTCGAGTCAGGTGTCTGCCCAAGACCCACCCTCCCCAGAAGTCTGCAAATTTATAGGGGAACACCTGCCCTGCAATTGGAGGAAAAGGCTGCAGGTGCAGCTCATGTAGTTCTAGCCACTGGGGGTAGGATTTAAAGGCTGGGAGAGAGGAGCTTTGGGAGTTGTTCATTTCCCTTATAAGTTTAATGTGTTGTACTGCACCTAGTAACAGGGTTACTGGTGTACAGTGGGACTGTCTGTAAGATTAGTGGGTGACCTGATTAGGCAGTAGGGGTATATTGGACTAGGGGGGAACCTGGTAGCTCACCCAAGGAAACCTATTTGGAAGGGGATGGAACCACACATCATTAGGGCCGGCATCTTTGGGAGGGTGGTGGGGTGCACAGGGTGTGGAGCAGCCATGATACTGGACTGGGCTTGGAAGTTCGGTGGTTGCCCAGTGTGGTACCAGCTAGCACAGCTTAGGGAGGAGGTTGCAGGGATTAGGAGAAAGCTGGGGGAAGGGGGGTGGTATGGTTGGGGAAGGGGGCTGGGAATCTCCCACAGGGTTGCACCAAGCACTGGGGGTGGGGGCATAGGGAAAGGAGTGCAGGAGAATACTCAGGGGTCACATAGGGAACCTGGCAGAGGGGGTCCAAAAGGACACTACCAAGGAAGCAGGCAGGTAATTGGGGGCCCTCACAAAGGGGGGACGGAGGGACAACATTCTCAGGGAAGTAGGCAGATGGCCAGGGCTGGACAGAAGGAAGGAAGCAAGGCGGGGAAGTGGATCAGACCTTACACTCAGTAACCGCCTAATTCTCTTCTTGCTCAAGGATGAGGGGGTGATGTAGCCATGACAGGGGTAGTTAGAGATGGAAAGGAAGTGGGAGGCAGGAGGCAGGGGCCAGGGGCCAGATAGCAGGAAGAACAGGGGGGGACCTGGAATGCAGGAGAATGGGGGGAGCAGTGAATCGGAGCAGGAGGGGCAGGGGGAAGAGGGAGGAAAGCACAAGGAGAAGGACCAGTTGGGAGGAAAGGTAAAGGAGAAGGACCAGAAGTACAAGGAGGATTCAGTAATGGGAGCTGAGGGTTTAGGCCAGGGGAGCACGACTAGCAAGGAGGAACTAAATGGAGACAGGAAGGAAAGGAGGATGAGCCAGGCTAGTTTAGCAGATGGGGAGAAGGACCAGGCTATAGCAGTGAGGGGGAATTAGCAAGGAACAGAAGGATACTCAGGAGGAGGAGAGGCATAGGATTGGAGAGGAGGGGTGGCATGTGGCACCCAGAAGGGGAGAGCACGGAGCCAGCTGGGTGGAGGGCCTGTAGAAAGGATGAGGGACATGGAAGGGGGAATGGAGGAAAAGGAGGTCAGAGTGCTCCTGTTGGGGATTCTATGATCAGGGGTATCAAATGGGATAGGGAGGAGAAGCCTGGCCAGTTAGAACAAGATACTTCCTGGACCAATGGTGCACAGGGCTAAGCACAAGGTATATCAGCTGGCAAGGATTGTGGGGTTCCCCAGACATACTGGTCCACCTGGGTACAAATGACATTGAGGGAAATAGCGAGCTAGAGATACAGGCAAGATTCAGGGAGCTCGCCAGGGTCTGTCATGACATAGGATGCACAGTTTCCTTCTCAGAAATCCTGCCAGTGCCAAGGGCTAGTGGGGGAACACAAAAGGAAAATCAGGGAGATAAACCAGTGGCTCAGGGAGTGGTGTGAGGCCAGAGGGTATGGGTTGATGGGGGATTGGGGGGAGACCTGGGAGGATAAGGAGCTGTATGCTAGAGATAGACTACATCTCAATTTGGAGGGGAGGGGAATCCTTAAGTTGAAAATAGAGGGGTTCATTGGTGAAAAGTGGGGTTTAAACTTGTGAGGGGGTGGGATGGGAGAAAAGGCTGTCAAGGGGGTGCCGATAAAGGAGGGACTTGTCTCCACTCCTGGGGACCAGGAGGATTGCAGGAAAAGGCCAACTGGCAAAGTGCAGACCAGGGGAAACAGAATCCATGGGAACATGAGCAGGGAAATGGAACTATAGGAAAGGGTGGAAGGTAGTCCTGCTAAATGCCAGGAGCTTGGGCAAAAAATGCCTGAGGTCCAGGCGATGCTAACTGAGGGAGCAGTGGATGTGGCAGTGGTCACTGAGACTTGGGCCACTGCAAGACATGACTGGGACCTGAACCTGGAGGGATACACTATGTTCAGGAAGGACAGAGGGAGGGAGGGGAGGAGGGGCAATGATAGTCAAAAACTGCATTGGCATAGGGGGGAGAGGAGGCGGAGGGAACCGTGGAGGCGATTTGGGTCACCTTGATAACAAGGGGGGGCAAGAGAGTAAAAATAGGAGTGGTGATAGACCCCCTGCCCTGGCGGAGGAGCTGGAGGACAGTCTGGTGGCAGATGTTAGGAGACACTGCAGACTGGGCAGAGGAACGGTGGTGGTGTTGGGGGACTTAAACATGCCAGGAACAGACTGGGAGACTATGACATCCTTTGTGACCAGGGAGCAGAGGCTGTTGGATGTCTTTCAAGACGCGTTCCTAACTCAGCAGGTGAGGGAACCGACCAGGGAGGCACGGGTACTGGATGTGGTCCTGGCAGACAGTGACCAGATTGGGGGCCTGGAGGTAAGGGACCCATTGACGGGGAGTGACCATGCCACAGTCTGGTTCTGCCTGGACCTAGGAGGGGTAGAAGGCTGCACAAAGACGGAAGTAACTGACTTCAGGGGGGCGGATTTTAAGGAAATGGGAAGGATCCTTAGGAGCATTTGGATGGGATTGGGTCAGACATGGACGCTGATAGTAGGTGGAAATCATCAGGAGAGGGGTGCAGGATGCTACCAGCACCTGTGCAAGAGTAAGACGAAAATGCGGTGGGGCCCAAACCCTGTTGGTGGACCAGGGAGGTCCAGGAGGTGGTGCCAGGAAGAAAGCAGCCTATAAGCAATTCAAGTGCTCAAGGAGTGAAAGGGATCGAGGGAGTACAGGCTGATGGCTAGAAGGGCCACTAGAGTGGTGAGGCGGCTAAGGCAAGGAAGGAGCAGAACCTGGCCAGGGAAATTAGGAGAGGAACAAGGGTTCTTTAGATACATTGGGAAAACGAAGGGTGAAGGGCAGATTAGCAGGATTAAATCAGGGGAGGGATGGGCACAAGACCCGGGGGAGCAGGCTGAGGTACTAAATGAGTACTTCACCTCAGTTTTCACCAGGGAAATTGGGGGTGCTGCATCATACATGGGAGGAGACAGAGATACTGAGGAGGGGGGGACCCTTACCAATCGGCAGGTCTGGGGAGAGGGGGAGGCATCACTGGCAGGTGGGGGAAGGGCTAAGCAGGGAGAAGGGTACCGGAAGTGGAAATCACAGCTGAGAGAGTGAGGGAAGCCCTCGGCTCCCTTAAGACTGAGAAAGCACCGGGGCCGGATAAATTACATCCCAGAGTGCTGAAGGAACTTGCAGATGTCCTGGCAAAACCCCTGGCAGAGCTTTTCACCATCTCTCTGAGGACAGGGTGGGTGCCCCAAGACTGGAAGGTGGCGCATATAGTGCCTATCCACAAGGGGGGATCAAGGGAGGTGGCAGGGAACTACAGGCCTGTCAGCCTGACCTCGGTGGTGGGCAAGGTGATGGAGGGCATTGTCAAAGAGAGGCTAGGAGGGGACCTGGATAAGTCAGGGTGCCTGGACGATAGACAGCATGGATTCATCCCGGGGAAATCGTGTCGGACAAACCTGGTGGAGTTCTATGACTGGGTGACTAGTGCCTTGGACCTGGGTAGACCAGTGGATGTCCTCTTTCTGGACTTCAGCAAGGCATTTGACTCTGTTCCTCATGTGGGCCTGTTGGATATGCTGGGAGAAATGGGGGTGGGGAACCAGATGATCAGATGGATAGGCAATTGGCTCCAGGACCGGACCCAGAGGGTCGTAGTTGGTGGGATAGTCTCATCCCCAAGGAGGGTCATAGTGGGGTCCCACAGGGATCAGTCCTTGGGCCCTTCTGTTCAACGCCACGATCTGACATAAGGACAGGAATCAGGAGTGAGATGAGTCTCTTTGCAGATGACTCAAACTGGGCGGTGGTGGATGGGGAGGAGGGGAGGGTGGCCCTACAGGGGGACCTGGAGGCTCTGGAAGATGGTCTAGAAAGTGGAAGTTGAGGTTCAATGCAGGGAAATGCAAGGTACCCACCTGGGGCCAGAAACCCAGGTCAAGTGTACACCCTGGGGGAATAGCAAGTCTCGATGGTCGAGAGGGACCTGGGGTGGTGGTGGATGTCAAGATGAACAACTCGAGACTTGTAGGAGGGCAGCAGCCAAGGCCAACAGGATGCTGGGATGCATCGCTAGGGGATCACCTCCAGAAGGAGGGAAGTGATACTCCCTCTGTATAACTGCTTGGTGAGGTCACGACCTTTGAGTACTGCAGTGCAGTTTTGGAGGCCACACTTAAAGTGGGACATTAACCTCCTGGAGAGGGTCCAGAGGAGGGCAACCAAAATGATTTGGGGCTTGGGGGACAGGACCTATGAGGAGAGGCTTGAAGAGCTAAATATGTACACATTGGAAGAGAGAAGGGACCGGGGACATGATAGAGGCCTTTAGGTACATGAAGAGGGTAAATAGGGGAGGAACAGTCAGGGTGCTTCGAAGGAAGGAGGAAGGGGCCACTAGAGGGCATGGCTGGAAGCTGGAGGGGGGAAGATTCAGGGGAGAAAGGAGGAGGTGCTACTTCACTGAGAGGGTGGTGGAGCCATGGAATGCACTGCCTAGGGGGCTGGTGGAGGAAGAGACAGTGGAGGGGTTCAAGAGGGGGTGGGACAGGTACAGGAGAAGGGTTCTGGAAGCAAAATCCAATGCAGCAAGAATATCCGGAACTGGGAAGGGAGAAGCCAGAGAAGGCGAGGGGAACAGCAAGGTCAGCACCCAGGTTGGGGACTGACCAAACGAGCAGACACGAAAGACCGTTAGGCCTATTCTGCTGGCATTTTAGTATGTTAATAGTATGAAAAGTAGACAGCACTTGTAAGCCTAAAAGTGTTTTCTTTAGCCATTCCAGGCATATCTTTACACTTTTTTCTAGGGAAGTTTACAATTTTCACAACCTTCATTTACAGTGAAAACCACCAGAATGAAGCACAGTGCTACAAAATTCTGCAGTAAAGTTACTGTAGTAAATACAATTTCAGTGGGAGTTAATCCCTTTAGTGATACAGAAAACCTGAGACACTGTACCTCATCCTGGTGGGCTTCACTGTAGGTGCCAATTTGCAGGAGTTGGCAGGCTTTCTAGCAGGCGCAGAAGTCCCCACATGCTGTTCAGCAGAATTTCACCACACAGAATACATAGTTTGAAACCACGGTCACCAGATTTCTTTTCAGTTTTTATGACATTTTCAATGTAAACCAATATAAGTTGGAACTGCTAAAAAGTATTTTAATTTAAAGTTTATTTAGTAGTTGCGATAGGTTTCGGAACCGTTAAAGTACTGATCAGGGTCCCGGGAACCAAGGAAAAATGAACCGAGACCATCGGTTAAAGAACTGGTGCTAGCAGTTCTTAAAACAAACTAATTTAATAAAATTAAACATAACTAATGGAGTTTTTTAGTCAGAAATCTCAGATAACTATAAAATAAACCTCAGTTTACCCACGGTTACACCGGCCCAAGAGAAACTGAGAAACTTGCAATTTAAACACTAAAACTATGGGTTTACTAAAATTACAAAAAGTAAAAGGCAACAAAAGATATGCTAAAGAATACTAATCATATTCTATAAGGTTTCTCACATCAGAGCAAGATGATGAAGAGGAGAGAATCTCTGAGCATCTAGACTTATCAGTCAGAGAGAGAAATCTGAGGGGTGTAGAACTAAGGCAGTTTAGTATAAGGCAGCATTTAGAAAGTGGCTCATGCAAAAGATTCCATCATTTGCATATGTTCCAAATTCTCTCTGGGCAGTTCTACTTAGGAGGAAAACTGCATATAGTTATGAATACCCGAGTATTACTGGGGTTAGACAGTACAGTTATGTAAGCATTTATTGTAACAGTAGATCTTCAAGAGAAGCTCTTGCAGTAGGTAATACGAGCATGCTAATTTGCCAGCAGAAATAGGCCCCCTGGTCTATCAAGTCTGCTCGAGTGTGCAGCTAGCACCCGCATCTTGCAGCTGCCCTGCCCCCCCCACAATTACCCGCCCCCTCACCCTGTCCCACCCCCTTTTGAAACTACCCACTATCTTACAGGCTACCACCTCCTCCGATACAGCATTCCATTCTGTCACGACCCTCTCCACAACAAAGTGTCTCCTCATTTCCGTCCTAAATCTTCCCCTCTCCAATCTAAGGCCATGTCCTCTCGTGTCCCTCTCCCTTCTCAGCCTGAGTATCCCTTCAGTGCCGGCCTTGTTTATTCCCTTTACGTACTTAAATGTCTCAATCATATCCCTCCAGTCCCTTCTCTCCTTCAAGGAGTACATGTTCAACTCTCACAGCCTCTTCTTGCATGGTCTGTCCTCCAATCACTGGATCATCCTTATTGCCCTACACTGTACACCTTCCAGTAATTTCACGTCCTTCTTCAGATATGGCCACCAGAATTGCACACAGTGCTCCAGGTGTGACCTGACCAGTGCCCTGTAGACAGGCAGGATCACCTCCCTGCTCCTGGAGGAGATCCCGCTCGCTATACAACCCAGCATCCTGTTGGCTTTCGCTGCCACCCTCATACACTGCTCTGTAGTATTCATCTTGCCTGTTATAACCACCCCTAGATCCTTCTCCTCCTCCTCGGTGGAACCTACTGTAGCTGTATCCCATCCGGCTGGTAGCCCCTCCCTGGGTTCTTTGCTCCAAAGTGCAGGACTCTGCACTTTTTCACACTGAACCCCAACTGCCATGCTTTCAACCACTCCACCAGTTTTGTCAGGTCGTCCTGCAGCCCCTGCCAACCTGCTATATTGTCCACCACTGCCCCCAATTTGGTATCGTCAGCAAATAGACTGATCTTATTCCTGATGCCATACGAGATGTCCGCTATGAAGATTCCAAACAGCACTGGCCACAGTACTGATCCCTGCCCTGTGGCACCCTGCTCATCACAGCCCTTGAAGAAGTACCGATCCCTGCCCTGTGGCACCCTGCTCATCACAGCCCTTGAAGATGAATTCCCCCACCACCACTACCCGCTGCTGTCTCCCCTGCAGCCAATTCTCAATCCATTTAACCATCTTGGTCCCTACCACCACATATCCCAAATTCCCTCCCAACCTCCCATGTGGCACCGAATCAAAGGCCTTACTGAAGTCCAAGTATATGACATCCACCGCATGATCCTTGTCCAATTCCCTTGTGACCCAGTCATAATACTCAACTAGGTTTGTCCGGCAGGATTTTCCGGAGACAAACCCATGCTGGTGACTGTCCTAGAGCCCCTCGTCTTCCATAAAGGTCACCAGCCTTTCCTTAAATACTGTCTCCATCAGCTTCCCCACGATGGAAGTTAAGTTTACTGGCCTGTAACTACCCAGCTCATCCTTTGGGCCACTTTTATGGATGGGTACCACGTGGGCCATCCTCCAGTCATGCGGTATGCACCCTGTGTCCAGGGCGGAACTGAATAGTTCCGCCAGCAGTCCAGCCAGGATCTCGACCATTTCCTTCAACACCCAGGGGTGTATGCCATCCGGTCTTGGTATCTTATCCACCCTTGGAGCTCGTAACCCCTGTAATATCCTATCCTCAGTGATCACTCCATCGGTTACTCCCCCCACCCAACCCCTGCGGTAGCTGCCCTCCTTTCTCCCTCATGGATACAGAACAGAAGTACTCATTCCGTGTTTCTGCCTGATCCACCCCTTTCTCTGCCCACCCCTGTCCTTCCTGATCCTCAATAATCGGGTCCTCAGAGCTCCTTCTCTCCTGTATGTACTTGAAGAAGTTCTTTTCCCCATCCCTGATGCCCTGCGCCAGCCTCAATTCTCTGGAGGCCTTAGTTGCTCCGTCTCCCCTGGTAACTTCCAGGAACCGCTTCCCATAATCCTCCCCTTTCCTGTATTTCTTGAATGCTGCTTTTTTAGCCCTCACCAGTTCTAAGACCCCTCTATTTACCCGGCTCGGTGTTTAGCCCTTCCCTTTTTGCTCTGTAATCTAGTACTTGTCTCAGTAGCTTCCAATATCTCCAATTTGATTTTTTCCCATTTCTGATATGAATCCCAGTGCGGCTGTATTCCTTCCAGATGCTCCCTTAAGATTTCACCCATCCCACCAAAGTCAGCCTGTTTGAAGTCCACCACCCTGGTCCCTGTACCCGCTGCTTCTCTGCTCATATTAAGTGTGAACCACGACGAGTGGTGGTCACTCCCAGCCAGCAGGTCCTCCACCCCCACCTCCCTTACAGCCTCCCAGTTGGCCAGAACTAGATCCAGTGTATTCCCCAACCTAGTCAGCTCAGTGATCATGTGTGCCAGGAAGCAGTCCTGGAAGGCATCTAGGAGTGTTTGCTCCCTAGCACTCGAGGTGGCTGGGGTAACTCAATCCACTCCTTGGGGACTGCGCTTCCTGGTGTCAGGACCACACAGAAACTATAGCTAGCAGTGTCTGTCGGAGAACAGCCCGCCCGATGTCATGTGATGGAAGTCAGCGTGACACTATATAGTGGGAGGTCCCCATGCCCACCATCCAGTTCTCCCGCTGGAGACCTCTGAAGAGGAGCGACAGGAGAATGGATAAAGGAGGCTCCTGGAGCCTGAAACAAGCCAATGGAAAGAGCAGCAAATAAATTTGGGGAAGGAGAGAGGGTAGTTGTTTACGTAAGAGCTCTCAAAGATCTACTGTTACGGGGTAAAGTTCTTACGTAACTGTACTATCTTACTTTGAGAGGGCTCTTGCAATAGGTAATCACCTTGAGGACTGAGTCCCAAGTAGTGTGAGTCAGAAACTGAAACACGGGTATGCAAGAAAGCTACAGAAAAGGCAGGAAGCTCAGGACAGAAGATCCTGAAGCACAGCTAGGCCAAAGTCTGCCCTTTGCCTAGAGGCAATGTCCAAACTGTAATGCTTTGTGAAGGGGTGGACCGAACTCCAAGTAGCCGTGGCACAAATATCAGCAGCTGACACATTCTTGAAACAAGCAGTGGAGGCAGCCATGCCACTGGTGGAGTGCCTCTTAATCTCCCCCAGGAAGGTTTTCCCATATTTCTGATAGCCAACTACTTAGACAGACACTGTTTGGAAACTGCTGTGCCTTCTCTTTTTGGCACTAAAGAAACGAAAAGTTGGTCCAATTTCCAGACAGATTTGGTTCTATTAGTGTAATAACGCAACATTCTGTGTACATCTGAAGTATGTAGAAGTGCCACCCAATTAGAATGCTCGGGGTAGTAAACCGGCAGCTAAATTGACTAGTTCAACGTAAATTCAGAGACCACCTTCAGTAAAAACTGAGGGTTTGTACGCATAGCCACCCAATCTTTGTGAAAAATCAAACAGGGCTCCTTACACATCAGGGCCTGAAGCTCAGAAATCCTCTGAGCAGAAGTGACAGTAACCAAAAATAGCGCTTTCCAGGACAAATTGCGCATCTCACAAGAATCAGCCTGTTCGAAGGGAAAGCACGGTCAACTTTTCCAAAATAAAATTAAGATCCCACGGTGGCACAGGACTGCGCACCGGGGGTTTTAGGTGTAGGATCCCTTTCAGGAAGGTCTTAGAAACATCCGGCTGAGCCACAGTTTTGCGTTCTACCAGAGTGTGATAGGCAGAAACAGTAGACAGGTGGACCTTTAAAAAAGAGTAGCTTAGGTCCAAGTCAGACAGATGCAGGAGATGCTTCAGAATTTATGGTACCGGACAAGAGAAGGGGTCCCAACCCTTCGAGGTGGCCCATATGGAGAAGCGCTTCCACTTCATTGCATACATAGTCCTTGTAGAAGGCTTTCTGACCTCTACCAGGACCTGCGCTACTCAGGAGGAAATCCTGAAACGAGAAGCGGCTATGTCCTGAGGTGCCACGCGTGGAGGTGAAGGGACTTCAGCTCGGGATGAAAAAGCATGCCCCTCTCCTGAGTCAGGAGATCATGGCAGGGGAACCGTGGATTCCACTGCTAGCTGCTGACGTTATGGAAACCAGACTTGTCAAGACCAAAATGGGGCTATCAGAACCATATGTGCCCCTTCTGCCTGAAGCTTAAGCAGCACCTTCTGCAGAGATGGAAAGGGAGGGAAGGCGTACAAGAACCTCCCTGTCCAGCAAAGAGATAGCACGTCTCACCAGAAAACACCAGGCCTGGGAGCGAGTGAGCAAAACTTGGGAAGTTTTGCGTTGTACGGGGAGGCGAACAGATCTCTGTCTGGATGACACCATAGGTCGAAAATACGTTCGACCACGTCACGCTTGAGCTCCCATTGTGGGCACTGACTCTGGTGTGGTTGAGACTGTCCACTAAGATGTTCTGCATGCCCGGAACATGAACCGCTGTGAGGCGAATTCGATGCAGAATCGCTCAGTTCCACACCTGTATCATCTCCCTCAAAAGGGGATATGAGCGAGTGCCTCCTTGCTTGTTGAGATACCACACAATACACATATTGTCCGACTGGACTAACAGGATGCCCTGACAAAGCAGGTACTGAAAGGCCTAACGTGCATACAGCACCGCTCTCATCTCCAAAACATTTATATGAAGAGACTCTGCCAGAGACCAGTGACCCTATGTCCTGTGGTTCCCCAAATAAGGGCCCCAACCTATCCCTGATGCATTCATGGTCAGGGTATGGGAGGGAGGAGGGGACTGCAACGGAACCCCTCTGGTGAGGTTGGCTAGATCCTGCCACCAAAGGAGATCCCGCTGCATCGAACTGGACACTAGACCGTGTGGTCTAGGTCATCCAGTCTCTGATCCCACTGCACCCTGAGCATCCACTGTGAGATATGCATGTGGAGCCTGGCTAGAGGAACAGTGGGTATGGCTGCCACCATGAGGCCAAGAAGTCAAAGGATCAACCTGGCTGGAACCCGCCTACTGGAGGCTATCGTTCAAGCTTGATCCTGCAATGTTTCTGCCCTGTCCAGAGGGAGAAGAGCCATGACCTGGGCCGTATCCAACACCGCTCCAATGAATTGAACGTGTTGGGAAGGAACAAGTTGGGACTTCAAGAGATTTACAGTGATCCCAACTTGTGCAAAAAGGGCCAGAGTAGCAGAGGGAAAATTCCAACTATTCCCTTGACGGAGCTGACAGGAGTCAGTCATTGAGGTAGGGGAACACACAATGGCCCCGACGTCTCAGAGCCGCCACCACTACCGCCAGGCACTTGGTAAATACCAGAGGTGCAGAGGATAGACCAAAGGGGAAGCCCCTGAACTGGTAATGCTCCCCCTGAAAGGCAAACTGGAGGTAGCGGTGATGGGCCTGAAAAACTGGAATATGCAGGTAGGCATCCTGCATATCCAGAACACAGAGCCACTGTCCCTTACGCAGAAGGGGCAGTAGGCCTGGTAGGGTCAGCATCTGGAGTCACTTGTACTCTATGTACAGACTTAGGGTGCTGAGGTCCAAAATGGGATGCAAATCACCCATTTTCTTGGGGGACCAGAAAGAAGTGGGAGTAATACCCCTTCTTACCTCGTTGAACGGAACTGGCTCTATAGCCCTTTTCTGCAAGAGAGCCTGGATCTCCTCTCTCAGGAGAGGAATGTGCGCCTTTGGGTAGTGGGACACTACTGGAAGCCTGTTTGGAGGCTTTTCTCGAAACTCCAGAGTATAGCCTTGTCCGACAAGCTGAAGGACCCACTTGTCAGTAGTTATTGTCCACCACCCTGGCAGATGACTGGCGAACCTTCCACCCGACTCCTCCGAAAGACTGGGAGGGCAGACCATGAGTTAGGTGAGGGAATGGGGCAGAGGAGTGCACGGCATCATAGGGATAAGGAATACCTACAGGCAACCTTGGCAGATCGAATGGAGTCCGCCAGCATGGACTTAGACTCAGAGTCTGGAAGCGCTTAAATAGCAGACTCCAGCTGGCTAAAGAGGGATTTCTGGTAGACCAGCATGTGTGCTATGCAATTCAAAGCGCGAATGGCGAGCGTGGATGAGGAGTAAAACTTCCTCCCAAACGGGTCGCGCTGCCTCGACCCCCTATCAGGAGCGGAGGTACTCATATGCCTCGGCTTAGACGACCTGCCATGAGCCATGGCAATGACCACTAAGTCTGCTTTGGGTTGGACAAGGAGATGGTCCTTGCCCTCAGGCATACGATATGTACGGTCAGCCTTTTTGGCTATCGCTGGAATCAAGGACAGCATCATCCAAATCGTGGATGCGAGATCCTCGTGTGGCTCGAGCCATGGAAGTGTAAGGACAGGAGCCGCCTCCTGGATCTCTTGATGCTCAGCCAGCCTCTGACGTTTGGAGTCTTGAGCATCTGATTTCCAATCATAGACCTCCGTGATTTTCTTGAGGAGGTCGATGAAGGAGGGATCCTCAAGTGGAGACTTCGGTGACTCCTTGGGCCTGTGTTCTTCCAGAGGAGGAGTCACGAACGCTGAAATGTAAGAAGAGCTGTCTGAATCTGAATCAGAGGAATGGGCGTCAGGTTGAGAAAGCTCTCAGCGGTTGGGGGCTCCACCTTGTGTCCGCCTGAGACGTCCCTTCAGAGGACCCAACAATGGGCGGGGCGGGGTCAACAAGAGAAGGCCCAAGAGGGTGATCCTGCCTGGCCTCGGGCACCTCCCGAGGGATGGCAGCGCATCCACCGGATAACAGCTGGGCTCCAGTCTCGACCACCATGACTGCAGGATGGCCTGGACGCCTGCTTGAGGCTGAGGGGGTGGGTACCCTGCACGGAACCTGGGCACTGGGGAACCCGGCGACTGACAACGTGGTGCTGAGTATCCCGGAGGAGGATAAGGGGCTCCATAACCCGGACGGCAGGTGGCCCGGGTAAGTCGGGGTAGTAGGCATCGGGTACCCCGGAGGATAACCTGATGGAAGCCCGATGGCGGAGACAGAGGGCCTGAAGGAGGACCGAAAGGTACTCCAGCACCCACCTCTGAGAGACCGGGAAGGACCAGATCAAATACCAGCCCAGAAGACGGCAGACGTGGGATCAGAGTCGGGGTCCTCACCGGGAAACCTGACAGAGGAGGACCCTGAGGTCTGCGGGGAACTCCCAATGATAAATCTGGAGGGGAATGAGGAACAAGGCTGCCTGGCAGATGACCCCCAATGCCTGTCCCCCCCCCCCCCCGGGAAGGCGGTGGAAGCTCAAACTGGAGGTAAACCTGTGTGGATAACCAACCGAAGATAGCTGTGTCAGGTCCGGCAACGAGGCGTCGGGGCCATCCCCAGCCCTCGATGCGAGATTCATCAGGTGGACATTGGAAAGACCGACGTCTGACTTATCGACAAGGCTAGTCGTGCGAATGTTGGATGGGCTGATACCCGACTTATCGACATAAGCCAGGTGGGCTCTGGAGTCTCCAGAGCCAGCCGATACAGCTTGGGCTGGCCGCTCGACACAGGGCCCGATGAGCACTTATCAACCCCGCCTAACGTTTTAGACCTGCTGGAGGAAAGAGGTCTATGAGAGTCGGAGGCCTTGGACGATGCCGAGGCGCCTGTGGCCAGTGTGACCAGCGGCGGGGGGTCAGAGGACTGTCCCTGGGGTGGGGCAGGTGTGACTGCAGTTGAAGACTTCCCTGAGGAAGTGGGCCGCTGCTCACCCGTGGCGCCCGAAGGCAGCCGTAGATGAGAAAGGGATTGATCCTGGTCCTCATGTCTCTCTTTCTCCTTCTTATGCCTGGAAGTCTCAGTCAGGGAAGAGGAAGCGCTGTGGAGTTTTTGAAGCTCCTTTTCCATCGTGGCCATCTTTTGTTTAAGCAAATGGGCCCCGAGGGCCTGCTGGCGACACTTCCGTGTGGCCTGGTTGAAGCTGGACCAGGCCTCGCCATCCTCGACCTTGTGCTCCGAGCCTAGACAGAAGAGGCAGAGAGTATGAAAGTCTTTGTGCGGGAGCTACACGTTGCATGAAGCACACTTTTTTATGCGACTCAATGGAAGACGGCAATGACATGCACAAAAACTAAGAAATTACTATTTTTAAAGAAAAGAAAAACGGATAATCAACTGTGAATGTGGTCAAACTGCAACGTGCGATCTCCACGAGGTCCGACGTGCTCAGGTTGACAGCGGGAAAGAACTGGAAGGTGGGCGTGGGGACTGCCCACTATACAGTGTCACGCTGACATCCATCATGTGATGTCGAGTGGGTAGTCCCTTGTCAGACACTGCTAGCTAAATTTTCCGTGTGGTCCTGATGCCAGAGGGCGCAGTCCTCAAGGTGATTACCTACTGTAACAGCCCTCTCGAAGTAAGATCTACTGTTGCAGGTGAGTAGCCTGTTTTTCTAGGGACATGGATATGATGTTCTACCCACACCTGGCAGACTCCTAGCAGTCTTCCGAGAGGAGGGAGGTAAGGCGCACACCCCCTACTTAGGGAACAGAGATTGGAGAACTAAGGCCCCAAAACCAGCACCCTGGTGTGACTCTAGGTCAATCTGGTAATGGGAAATGAAGGTGTGTGATTACCTCCAGATAGCAGCCCTTCAGATTTCCTGGATAGGGACATCCCTGGAAGCAGCCACTGATGCAGCGGTATGGTGGGTGGAATGAGCCCTTAGCCCTCCGGGAGACTCCCTACCCGCCAACCCATAGCAGAGATCAATGCAGGATGTGATCCACCTGCTAATCGTCCGCTTGACTGCAGGTCTGCCAGGTGCGGCTTCAGCATAGGTGACAAAAAGCTTGCAAACCTCTCCCCGAATTCCAGCCATGCGCTTCTTGTAGTAAGCAACCGCTCACCGCAGTTCTAAAGTATGGAGCCTTAAAAAAGCGCCAGACCACATTCTCCTGTGCCACCAATTGCTGACCGACCCGTGCCCAGTAAGCAGAGATGGCTGCTAGGTGCACCTTAAGGGTCGCTGACCGAAGGCCTGACAGAGAGGGACCAAAGATAATCAAGAATGCTAGCCACTGGACAGGACAAAGGGTCCAACCCCTTGCCCTGACACCAAATGGAGAATCTCTTCCATTTGAAGGCGTAGCACTTCCTAGTCGACTCCTTCTGAGATGCCTCCACAACAGTGAAGCAGCTTAAGGGAGACCCAAATCCTGAAATTCTAGCCACTCAGGAACCAGGCTGTCAGGTGCAGGGACTGAAGGTCCGGGTGGAGTACCTTCCCCTGACTGATGGAAAGCAGGTTCGGGCGTAGAGGAAGACGCCTCGGGAACCTACGGCTGAGGAGACTGGAGTACCAGAACTGGCATGACCAGTCCGGAGCCACCAGGATCACCTGTGCCTTGTCCTTGCAGGCCTTGAGGAGCACCTTGTGGATCAAGGGAATCAGAAGGAAGGCACAGAAGAGGCCCAGGGTCCAGGGCCTCCAGAAGGCATCCCCCTGCAGTATTCCCTGCTGAGGGGGGCGGGCACAAAACAGCCTCAGCTTTGCGTTCTCCCAGGAGGCGAACAGGTCCACCTGATGTGTGCCCACCGGGAGGAGAGACTGTAAACTACCTCAGGGTGGAGACAGCACTCGTGAGACGCATCACACACCCGGCTGAGGGAGTCCGCCAGCTGACTGGAGGCTCCTGCCACATGGATGGCTAGGAGATCTGCCTCCAGGCTGCGCATGAGGGTCCAGACACGGAGAGCTTCCCTGCACAATGGCAGGGAGTGGGTCCCACCCTGCTTGTTGAGGTAGTACATGGTTATGGTGTCGTCCATCTGGACTTGGACTACCTGACCCCGAATGTGCAGAGCGAATGCAGTCAGCACCAGCTGAACTGCACGGAGCTCTAGCAAGTTTATGTGGTATTGGGACTCCTCAGGGGTCCAGAGCCCGTGGACTCTGTATTCCCCCAGGTGGGCACCCCAGCCTGAAAGAGAGGCATCGATCATCAGGATGACCATCGGCTCTGCGTGGACAAACGGGATCCCTTCCTACAGATGCGCTGGGACTAACCACCATTGGATGGCATCCCACATTCGCTTGGTCACAGTGATCAGCTGGGGGAAGTGATCCTTGCGCTGAAACCACTGGCTGGCAAGCTCCCACTGCAGGAAGCGCATTCTCCAGTGGGCCCAACGGACCATGCTGGTGCAAGTCGCCATGTAGCCCAGCAAGATCAGGAAGTCCCGGGCAGGGTGCAATTGCCTAATTCGAAATAATCGGGTACAGGAGGAGAGAGCCTCCACCCTGTCCGCCGGGCCCTGGCTCAGCAAGAGTAGAGCTCCACCCTGATGAAGTTGATCACCTGCAAGGGCACGAGTTCCAAATTGGCCTCGTTGACCAGGAGGCCAAGGGAGATACAGGCCTGGAGAACCAGGTCCCTGGACCACTCCACCGCCTGCCTGGAGGGGCCTGCAATCAGCTAGTTGTCCAGATAAAGGTGCACTTGGACCCCCTGGCGCCTCTGGTAAGCTGCCACCACTGCAATGCACCTAGTGAAGACCCTGGGGGCTGAGGAGAGGCCAAATGGTATGGCCTGGAACTCGTAAAGGGCTCCCTTTGCTCAAAAGCAGAGGAAACTTTGATGAGACGGATGGATCGGGACGTGAAAGAATGCGTCCTGAAGATCCAAGGAACAAAACTACATTTCACTCTAGAGATGGTATGATCTGAGATGGAGTTACCGTACTGAAAGTGTGAGACCTGAGGAACTTGTTCAGGTTGTGCAGATGTAGAATGGGGTGCCAGCCCCCCTCCATCCGCTTTGGCATGAGGAAGTACCTAGAGACAAACCCTGGGTGTTCTAGAGGATCCACAACAGGAACCATGACTTCCTTGCGGAGGAGCTGGGCTATGTTGTCTCTAAGGGCTAGTGGCATGTCTGCGGAAACTAAGTTCTCCCGTGGGGCGCAGTCTCAGCAAGGAGCGTACTGCCTGAATTCCAGAGGCAGACCCGATTCACCACTTCTAGAACCCACCAGTCCGTGGTGACACTGGACAAGGCGGAAAGGAAGTGGTGGAGCAGGAACCCATAGGAGGACCCAGGATAGGTGTGACGGGCATGAGGGAGGCACCCCTCATCTTGTCACTGGGCAGGCTTAGAGGAGGAGGAGAGGAGGGCCCGGCTGAGGTGCCACTGGAGCCTCTCCTTCCAGGCTTACAGACAACCGAGGTCACCGACTTGGGCTGAGCATGCCAGGCCTGATCCTGCTGGCCAGCCTTCTGCTGGGCTGGTTTGGCCGCAGGAGTGGAGGTGGACTGAAAGGACTTCCCTCTTCTGCTGCTGCTTGGAGCCCTTATGGTCCTTCTGGGCAGATGTCACGGAGTCCAAGGTGGCACTGGACTTAATACAGGTGAGGTGACCTGTGGCCCAAGGCCTTAACAGGTTGGTGCCCAGGAAGGGGACATCTGTCCACTTGTGCTGAGTGTCTGCCATAAAGGTAGAGATCCTCAGCCAAGCCCTGTGGCGCATGGCCACTGAGGACGCCAAGGAGCGGGCACAGGAGTCAAAATTTCCATGGCTGCCTAGAGCTGTTTGGCTACAGCCTGACTTTGGTCCTGTTTGACTGTGGTCTGAAGGTCCGCAGGTAGACGAGGGAGCACCTCATCTAAAGTGCCCAGCAGGACATGGGAGAAGTGTGTCATAATGAGGGACAAGTTCACCTGGTGGAGGCCAAGCGAGGAGGCAGCGTAGACTTTCTTAGTGGCATGGTCCAACTTCTTGGACTCCTTGTCAGGCGGCTTGTCAACATCCCCAGTGTTGCCAGAGCACCTAAATACAGAATCGGCCACCAAGCCCTTGGCCGAGGGGTGCTCTGTGAATCCCGAAAGGGAACCAGTGGGAACCGTGTGTTTCCAGGCCATCCAGGTAGAAGGTGCCGGGCAGGAAGCAGGGTGCTGCCAAAGCTCCAGGGCAGGGCCAAGGATGGCTTTTACAAAGGATGGCTTCTGCCACCAGGAAGGCCTCCATCAGAGTCTCCCTGGTTGAGGATCTCAGTCAATGGGTAATGAGCTCGCTTTTGCACAGGCTCCAGCTTCATACCCGTCGACATGGAAATCAGATGGAGAAGGCCCAGAAAGGATGTGGGACTCATCTTTCGAGAGAGTTCCCACCGACTAGACATCAACTGGACGGGAGTGCAGTGAGGAACCCTCCGACTCTGAAGAGTAGTCAAAGAGAGGTCGACTGCCCGAGTCCCCGCTGACTATCGGGGGTGACAGTGACTGATAGCCGATGCAGAAGTCCCTTGGCCAGTCGAGACTCCTTAGATGAAGCACTGACTGTCGGCTGTTTGGGCGGCGGTTCCACCATAATCAACGGAGATGCTGGAGGCGCCTGAGCTGGGATCGTTTTGGTCAACTCCACAGAAGAATGCGTCGGCCTTATGGGTGACAACCAGGTGATGGCTGGCGTAGAAACTGGGGTTGGTTTGGTGCCGGTGACACTCACTGTTGCCACATCAAGTCCTTGTAGCATCAACGCAAATTGTGCTGAAGCCTTTCCTCAGCCAAGGACGAAGAATAGCAGCGGCGCCGAGAGCGGGAGCGCCGTCTGCGGGACCGGCTCGAGCCACGAGGGGAAAACCGAGACCTCGGCCTTGACCACCAGGGGACTGGTGGTGGGGCCCAGAGGGAGTCAATGATTGCTGAGGCTCCTCCTGGTCAGGGTCAGCGGACTGATCCGTCCCTCCGATGGTCTGCATCAGGACCGGAGTCCTAGACAAGGGAGTATCAGCCTCCGACAACTGGTAGGTCAATTTGAGAAGAATCTCGGCTGGGACTTAGACCAGTGTCTCAGCCAACAGGGTTACCGTGGAGCCAGTGGCCAAGACCGAGGATTCGACTGAAGTCAAATACGGAGAAGCGCGGGAAGAAAAAATTACTCACCTTAGTAATTGCTTTTCTTCTCATGGAGTCTTGCTATATTATGACTAATGCAGTTAGCCACTGCACTTGAACTGCCCTGGAGAGGAAAGAGTTAACTCCAGGGAGTCTGGAGTTCTACAGCGTGAGAGCGCTTATGCCAAAGCTCTATCTGGGCAGTTTCAAATGAAACTGTCAGATCTTTACGAAGCTAATACTAAGCAACAAGTCTGTGTGGAAAGCTCTACACTAGCCAAATGGCTACCTACTAGTAGAAATAACAACAATACAAACAACAATAACAATAAAACAATGAATAATAGTATTATTAGTTACCCCTGACAAGCACCATTAGGACCCCCCCTTCCCCCAAAGACTCAAGTCCAGGAAGGGGGCCAATATATTACCTAAATAAATAACCTAGTTCCCTAACCCTAAATAAAAGAAGGTAAGGGAAAAAACTACAATGGCATGACACAGTGCTTGCACTAATTTGCCACCTCTACCCAAGCAGAAGTTCTGAGAGGGGCAGGGGTGGTTGAGATATAGCAAGACTTCATGAGAAGAAAAGCAATTACTAAGGTGAGTAATTTTTCTTCAAACACCATGAAGTCTTGCTATATTATGACTAATGCAGATTACACAGCAGTACCTCCATGGAGGAGGGTCAGAACCTATTTAGAAATAGGCTCTGAAGCACAGCTGTGCCAAAACGAGCATCTCTCCTGGACTGAATATCCAGGGAATAATGCTTGGTAAAGTATGAACTGTTTTCCAAGTAGCAGCTTGACAGATTTCCAGAATGGGAATATCTCCAGCAGCCGCTAGAGATGCAGCTGTACCCCCGTGGAGGTGAGCCCTCAGTCCTGAGGGGGTTCTCACCTAGTTTTTGATAACAAAATTGGATACAAGAGACAATCCACCTGCAATTGTCCTCTTAGTGGCAGGTTTCCTTGCCAACCTCGCCATAGGTAAGGAAGAGTTGGAGGGATTCAACCTGTGACCCTTGGTAGGCTCCAATAGTAGCTTAAGGCTCTTTGACGTTCCAAGCTGTGCAGTCTCCTCTCACCTGAGGAAGAATGCTCAGTGAAAATACTGGAAGAGATATGGATTGTTCAGGTGGAAATCTGAAACCACTTTAGGCAAAAACTTTCTGTTAGTCCTGAGGACTACCTTATCTCTGTGGAAAGAGAGAAATCTTCTTCCACTGACAGGGCCTGTAGTTCATTTATGCGCTCTGGCAGAAGTGATAGCTACTAGGAAAACAGTTTTCCTGTTAGAAACTTGAGCCCTGCTGAGGACAGAGGCTCAAAGGGAGGTTGCATTAACTGAGCAATGCAAACATTCAGGTCCCAGGCGGGGGCTGGTTCTCGAAAAGGAGGGTTAGTGTGAAGTAACCCCTTAAAAAACTTGGAAAACACAGGGTGAGAAGAAAGGAAGCAGGCTTCCCTGCTGACACAAAAGCAGAGACAGCTGCCAGATGAACCTTTAAGGTAGCTGGCCTAAGGCCTAAGGAATTTAAATGGACCAAATAGTCCAGTAAAATGGGCAGACCAGCAGATTCTGGGATAATCTGCTTCTCAGAGCACCAGATGGAAAACCTTTTCCACTTAGAATTGTAAGTGGCCCTAGTGGAAGGCTTCCTTGAAGCCTTTAAAATATCCAGAACACCTTGAGAAAGGTGTAAGTCAGCAAATTCTAACTCCTCAAGAGCCATGCCTTGAGATGGAGGGATTTGAGGTCCGGATACCACACTCTCCCCTGTGCACAGGCCAGCAAGTCGTGGACTCTGGGCAAGCTCAGGGCAGGGTGGACTGTCAAGGACAGAAGCAGTGGGTACCAGGGCTGTCTGGCCCAATCTGGGGCAATCAGAATCACTTTGCAGGGCTGAGATCTGATTTTTACTAGTACCCTGAAAAGAGGAGGAAAGGGGGGAAAGGCATACAGGAACTTCCCTTTCCAATCCAACTGAAAGGCGTCCAGGGGGACTGAGCCCAGCACTGGAGGCCTGCAACAAAACAGAGGAAGTTGGTGGTTGTCTGGGGCTGCGAAAAGATCTATCTGAGGGGTGCCCCATCTGGCAAAGACCGACCCCAGCACCTGAGGATTCAGAGCCCATTCGTGATGGCCCTGAGAAATCCTGCTGTCTTTCCCTGGAAGGTGAACTGCTATCAGGGAGGTGTTCAGGGAGTAAGCCAGAGACCACAACTTCATTGCTTCTGTGCACAACGCTGATGACCGAGTGCCCCCTTGCTTGTTGATGTACCACATTGTTGTGGTGTTGTCTGTCCTGACTTGAACTACTTTGTTCTGGACAGAAGCTGAAAACGCCTGAAGAGCTAGAAAGACAGCTCTGAGTTCCAAAAGGTTGATGTGGAGCAGAGATTCCTGAGGAGACCATACTCCCTGAGTGGACAGGTCGCCCAAGTGAGCTCCCCACCCTAACAGGGAGGCATCCGTGGTGAGGGTGAGGGAGTGGGAGATGGGAATGAAAGGAACCCCTTGTTTTAGATTGGTTTGATCCTGCCACCAGTGTAGAGCCAGGATCAGAGTTTGGGTCACTGGAACCAATTTGGAAAGGGGTCCTCCTTGAGACCAATAGGCCCTCAAATGGAACTGAATGTCCTCATCTGGAATCTTGCTCCTTGCACTACCGCTGTGGAAGCAGCCATGTGCCCTAGGAGTTGCAGAAAATGCCTTGCTGGTCGAGAAACCCGCAGGGTAAAGGAGGATGCCAGGGCAATGAGCCTGTCTATCCTTTCCGAGGGAAGAAATGCCCTGGCTAACTTTGTGTTCAATTCTGCACCTATGAAAGTTAGTACCTGAACTGGTTCCAGAACTGACTTTGGTAAATTCAGACAGGAATCCAGGAAGTGAGAAGCTGCTGGGTGACTTGCAAGTGGGATTTTACTCTGATCTGTGGACTGACCCACTATGAGCCAGTCGTCCAGGTAGGGAAACACAGCAATCCCTTGCTCTTCTTAAATGAGCCACTACCACAGCTAGACATTTTGTGAATACCCTTGGCGCAGAGGTAAGGTCAAGGGCATTGCCCTGAACTGGTAGTGGCCTGAGGGCAGTTCAACCTGAGGTACTTTCGTGAGAAGGCCTGATCAGAACATGAAAATAGGCATCCTTGAGGTCCAGGGAAGCCAGCCAGTCCCCTGGCCTCAGGGAAGGCAAAATCATTGCCAGAGTTAACGCTGAACTTTGCTCTCAAAGATGCTTGTTCAGGTACCTTAAATCTAGGATGGCACGCCATTCTCCTGTCTTTTGGGGGTAAGAAAGTATCTTGAGTACAGCCCCTTGCCCTGATGGCAACGGAGGGACCTTTCTACTGCTTTGCAGTCCAGAAGAGAAGAAACCTCTGCTTCCAAAGCAAGGGCTTCTGTAGGATTTGTAGGTGGAAAATGTCTGGCTCTCATCTTTGGAAACTGTTTGAAGCTGAGAACCAGACCCTGGTTTATTACCTCCAGAACCCATCTGTCCGGAGTTAGGGACACCTAGTTCTGGCTGAAAATAAACCAACCTGCCCCCCACTGGTACAGGAGAATCGGCCCTGGGCACCCCATCAGGGTGCCTGCTTGGCAGTAGCCTTAGGCTGAGGGGAGGGGGACGGTTTACTTGTGCCCCGTCTACCTCTGCCTCTGAAGAAACCCCTCTGTGCAAACGCAGAGGAGGCCTGAGATTGGCAAAAGGCCTGTGAAAAGGCCTGCCCCTACTCTGGGAGCGTGCCTCTGTGGAGTGGCATGCCTCTCTAGCCTGGGCACTTTTGTAGGTAGTTCTGTATTCATCCATCTTTTCATATAGTTTTCTGTTTGTTCCCAAACAGAGAATTACCCACTACAGGAAAATCCATAGCCTTTGACTGAGTATCTTGGGACAGATTAGTGCATCTGAGCCATGCCAACCTACGGAAAGCTACAGAAGTAGCCATGACCCTAGAGGAAACATCATTAACATCAACCGCAGTATGAAATTGAACTTTAGAGGCTTCAATGCCATCAGCAGCCACCTGTTCCAACTCACTAGCCAGCTGGCCATGTGCCTGCTTGGCTAACTGCAATACTGTGTCCCATCTAGATTTCTGATATCTAGCTACATAAGCCATATAATTAGCCTGCCTGAGTCCCAAAGAAGCTGCCATATACTGTTTTTTCACCATGGCATCAATCTTCCTGGAATCCTTATCAGGAGGATGTGAGGCCAGGGAATATTAGCCTTGTCACAGGCTGCAGCTTGAACCACACCTACATGACTACACTGCTCAGTGAGGAAGTCTGTATCAGAGCCTGACAAAGTATACCTTCTGTCCATTTTTTTATCTACAGGAGGGACAGAATGAGGATTTTTTAAAATCTTTGTTGTTTGCTTCCTAAATGACTTATGCAAAGGAATAGACAACCTCCTAGACTCTGGTATATCCATCATTTCTACATAATCAGGCTCCTCTTGTTCATCCACAGCCTCCTCTAAAGGAAGCTGGAGGGTTTCTGCAACCTTTTTGTAAAACATAAAATGAGAAGGGGACTCAGACAGAATAGGAGGAGATTCTAAAGGTCTGTCTGGAGAAATGTCCGGTTCAATGGGCACGTCCAGACCCTCCCAACATATATATTGATCAAATTCCTCCTCCCCCTCCTGTGGTTCATAAAATTCCTCAACATCATACTCCTGAACCACTGGAACTGAACGAACCAACCCTTTACCAACTGTTGGTGGTTCGACAGGACCCTGAGACAGTGACTGGACAATCTGTATGGCTTTAGCTATTTCTGCAGCAGTTGGAGAGACAATTTTGGACTCCAAACCTACTGATTTCTTTGTCTTTTTCACTGGGACTGGTTCCTCTGAACCAGCCTTCCTTTTGCCCGAGGAAGTCTCGCCCTGGTCAGAGGGCACTCCCTCTGGTCCAGTGGGTGCTGGACCGGGCTGGCCATCCGGGTCAGCGGACTTTTTGGCCTCTCGTTCCCTGAGCCGGCCCAATCTCTTTTCCAGGGTGGCTGCAGGGAAATTTTTACACACCTGGCAGTCTGACAGGAGGTGGTCAGCCCCCAGACAATAAACACAGTGGTGTGTGGTCAGCCTTGGCAAAGGCTTCCCACAGACATCACAGTGTTGAAACCCAGTGGGCCCGGTTTTTCTTTTGGGTTTCTCAGACATAATGCCAGCCTAACCAAAAACTTGCCCTTTTGATGGCAGTGCCAGGCAAGACACCCTTATCGGTTCCTAACCGTGTCACGGGTATTTGAAAAAACCTAATTTTAAAGCAAGGTTTTTTTAGAACCGATAAGAACCGGGAACCGCACTCTAAAAGCCCAACCAACACTTTAAAACGTTAATTTCAGCAAACCGATCGGTTCAAAACCGAACCGATAATTGAATTTCCACACAGACTTTAATTTTTGTACTTACGGTTTACCAGATAGAGCTTTTAACCGAAATGCGGTAAAATAAATACTTTTTGCCAGTTCAAATGAACCGAAAATACTCGCTTGAACCGAGAAATGAACCGAGCTGAAGGAGCTGATCTCCGGAGCGACTGTTCAGTGAAGCGGAGTAAAGAATCTGACAGTTTCATTTGAAACTGCCCAGATCGAGCTTTGGCATAAGCGCTCTCGCTCTGTAGAACTCCAGACTCCCTGGAGTTAACTCTTTCCTCTCTGGGGCAGTTCAAGTGCAGTGGCTAACTGCATTAGTCATAATATAGCAAGACTTCATGGTGTTTGAATTGGAGGTCCTCGACAGAAAGCGCTCCCGATCCCACGATCAATGAGGAGTCTTTTCTTTCTTACACTCTTTTTTTAGATTTAGATTTGAGGTGGGTTCCTGACCGAAGTTCGGCAGAGACTGGCACAATTCCCTGAAGGAGCCCGTAAAAGTCGAGCCCAGCTGAAGCGGCACGATGGCAGAAGCTGAGGAGGAATGGACCGCAGCCTGGGCCACCTCCTCTTTGAAGGCCGCAAGCTGCTTGTCAGACCCCGCAGTTGCGGAGACCACCCAGTGGGCATCCTTGGATTTGACTGGCGGGTTACGTTGCACCGGGTGGCCCAGTTTCAGGTGGGCGAGACAGTCCTCCAGAATGGTTAGGTGAAACGAGCAGCAAAAGTCAGGCCTGGGGATCATGGTCGTGCCCCAGGTAGTAGACGCACGTGGCATGTAGGTCGGTCCTGGACATCATCTGCCTGCAAGGGCACTGGCAGAAGCATGGAACAGACTTATCGTCCATCGTGGTCACGATCGAAGATTGAGCTGAAGACAAAAACTCGTAAGAGTTGAAGTTTTGTAAGTAATTCCGAAGAATTTAAGCGCTAGGGCCTACTCAATGCGGGAGCGATAAGGAGGGAACCTGCTTCTTCCAGCAGAAAGGAAGATCTGGCGTTATTTGGGGGGGGGGAAGGGAAAGGGGGAATTGTTTAACCAGGAATGGCACACTAAGCCGAGGCTTGTTTCCAGGCGCGACCTGGGAGCATAAGGAAGTTAAGTGACTTGAGGGTCACACAGTGTGCAAGTGGGAGCTGCGGGATTCAACCCCAGGTCTCCAGGGTTGCAGTACAGTGCCTTTAACCACTGAGCTATACTGCCTCCTTAATGGGGCGGCATTCAGGGAGTGACCACCTGGGTGGGTGGCAGGAGCCAGCTTGAAGATTTTCCAGCAAGCTCTTAGAGAGGAAAGGACACTGCCACAAGTGTGTATAGAACATCATATCCACGTCCCTAGGGGGAAAAAAATTAACTCTGGGGATCGAACCCAGGCCCTCTAGGAGCCAGTATAGCGCAGTGGGTTAAGGCTCTGAGCTGCAGATCTGGAGACCTGGGTTTGAATCCCACATCAGCCTAGGTGCATACTGTATGATCCTGAGCAAGTCACTTAACTTCCTTGTGCTCCCAGGTCGCATCTGGAAACAAGCTTCGGCTTAGTGTGCTATATCTGGTTAAACGATGTTCCCTCTAGCTTCTACTGCTTGGCAGCTTGTAGCTCTACTGCTGTACTAAGCTTCCAAGCAAGAAGCGCATGCTGTGGCAAAGGACATCCAGAAATGAGTACAGACTCCCTACCACACTCTGTTGCAGTAAATTTTCATAATGAACAGTCTGTCTATCTGAAGTAGTGTTTCCCAAGCTGCATTTAAACCTCAGCATTTGAGCTGGAACATTTCATGTTACAGTATCAGCAATATAAAACTTTGAACTCTGCTGAAAGTGTGTCTCTATCATCAGCGATGACACCTAACAATTTCTCTCATACTACATAAATTGTAGTGAGAAAGAAAAAAAAGTTCCACTTTGGGGATCAAACCCAGGCCCCCTACCCTCTACTGTTTGGTAGTCTGTAGCTCTACCAGTGTGCTAAGCTTACTAGACAGGAGATGCATGCTGTGACAAAAGATTTCCACCAGTGAATGCAACCCCCCCACCCCCCATACAGCTGCAGTGGATGTTCGTAATTAACTGTCTGTTTGAAGTACTATTTCCCAAGTTGCATTTAAACCTCTAAGTCTCAGGTAGAACTTTTCAAGTTAACTGCAATACAGAATTTCAAACCTTGCCAAAGCACTGTCACTTTTATCAGCAATGGCATTTAACAATTTCTCTCATACTACATAAATTGTAGTGAAAAACATAAAAAAAAATGTTCTGCACAGGGATTGAACCCAGACCTGTGCAGGTCTGAAACACTACACTAAGAGCTCTATCACTGACACTGTCAATGACACCATGCTGCCAAATCACTCACACTGACTGCACCTTTGAAGCTAAAGATTACAAATGACCACAACAGGCACTTACAGTTAAACTGTTGGCACCTATAAATACATTCTTTGCAAAGAAACTTTGTTAATGCACTACTTAGAGTAACCTAATGCCACAAAAGTAGGGAAATGTGGCATTAGGGTTTCCAACCCTAACACCCCCGAAGCAGCAAAAGGAAAAAACATTAGGGTTCTGGGTCTCCGGAGTCTTGGTGAATCACTGGTGAGGTCTTCCTTGGGGTGGTTGTCAATCCTAATGCTCTGTTTTCACCTCCAGCCCGCAGCCTCCTGTTTGAAGCACAAGGTACAGCTCCAAGCCACTGCCTCATAGTGATACACTCTTCAAAGGCTGAGAAGTATGTCTGGCCACATGCTGAATACACAGTGTTGCAGCTTTCCTCACACAGCGCCCTGTGTGGATAAAGTAGATTACATCTGACATTCCTTGCTCACGGAATGGGGTGAGCATTAGGGTCTAAAATCCCAAGGAAGACCTCACTGATTCACCAATACTCTGGAGCCCCAAACCCTAAAGATTTTTATTTTTGTTGGTTGGGGGTAGGGGTGGGTAGTTTGGGGTTGGAAACCCTAGCACCACATTTCACTACTTTTGTGGCGTTAAGTCACTAACTGGTGCATTAATAAAGCTTCTTTGCAAAGAATTTCCATTCTTTTTGGGATAATGGAATCGTATCCTCATTCACGCAGGTCCCGATGTGCAGGGCCCTTTAGACCCTGTGCAATGGGAAGAATACGTCCACCTACATAAGTGCAGGGCCTTGCACATTCCCCTCCCCCGCCAGGGAATGCTACTTAAAATTACCAAAGTTACGAGTGAGAGTAGAAAAATTTCAATGTATGCTCATAACTTTGTCATTTTTTTTTTTTACATATTTTGACCACACATTTTCAACATAGCCTTCTTATGACCCCAACTCATGAGCAAGGGCGGTGAATCTGTTCAAATCCTGCCCGAAAGGTGATTTCGCCAAGCAACCGTGACATCACCTTTCAGCCCTGACCTGCATAACTGCAGCACCATTGGTCATGAGGTGGGGTGCCAGAAAGTCCATGTTGAAAATTCAGGGTCAAAATATGCAAAAATGACAAAGTTATGAATGAAAATTGAAAACATCACTGAAATACACTGAACCTTAGTTTACATAAACATAAATGTCACAAACAACAGGTCGCAAATTACTGCACAACAGGTTAAAATTACGAGTCAAGAATGGTAAAAGTGTGAGGAACAGCTGAAGACAATCTCAGTGCAGAAAAACAGTTTTTTTTCTGGGGGGGGAGAGAGAAGAGATGTTAAATTCTGTACCAGAATTGAGCTACACAACAGCTATTTAGCAAAACACAGGTACTGGGGTTTGATTTTGCCTCAGTATTTCCTTCTTATACCATTTTGTACATTGAAGAAAAAAAAAAAGATGGCAGCCGTCACTATCGGCATTTCTCTCCACACGACAAGTAAATCATGAAAATCAGCACTTGTGAAAGTTTTTTTTTTTTTTTTTTTTTAACTAGTCAACCTTGAATGTTAACTCAAAAACCATTATAACTTAAGAACGGTATATTTTTTCAGCAGACCTTTCAAAGGCACACCCTTGGCACAGGCCTCTTCAAATCTGAAAATGTCATGAAAGAATTCCACACTGTGTAGGTTGTAAGTGAGAGCAAAAAATACAGGTTACTCACCTGTAACAGGAGTTCTAGGAATGGTATATGTTGTTCATCCACACTGTCTGGCAGGTTCCTTGACGCTTTAAATCTTGCCGGAAGGTCTTCAAGCTGGCTCCTCCCACCCACCCGGGTGGTAAAACTCTCGGCTCCGCCCCATGACGCCAGATCTGGCCCGCTGGAAGCTCAGGTTGTGCGTCGAAGCCGGGGAGGTCGGGTGGATCGTATGGATGAACAACATATACCATTCCTAGAACTCCTGTTACAGGTGAGTAACCTGTATTTCTAGGGACATGGATATGTTGTTCATCCACACTGTCTGGCAGACTCCTAGCAGTTCTCCAGGAGGGAGGGAGGCAAGCACACCCCTACTTAGGGAATAAAGACTGGAGAACTGAGGCCCCAAAACCAGCATCCCGGCGTGACTCAAGGTCGATGTGGTAATGGGTAATGAAGGTGTGTGCTGACTTCCAGGTAGCAGCCCTGCAGATTTCCTGGATAGGGACGTCCCTGGAAGCAGCCACCGATGCAGCAGTATGGCGGGTAGAATGAGCTCTTATCCCTCTGGGAGGCTCCATGCCCGCCAACTTATAGCAGAGATCTATGCAGGAGGTGACCCACCTGCCTATCGTCCGCTTGGCTGCAGGTCTGCCAGGTGCGGCTTCAGCGTAGGTGACAAACAACTGGTGAACCTCTCCCCGAATTTCAGCCGTGCGCTCCTTATAATAAGCGAGCGCCCTTCTAGGGTCCAAAGTATGGAGCCTGTATTCGGCCTCCGAGGTGTGATTGGGGTAGAACACCGGCAGAGTCAACACCTGGTTAAGGTGAAACTCCGACACCACCTTCGGAAGGAATTTCGGGTGGGGGCGCAGGACAACTTTGTCCCTGTGGAAGACCAGGTAAGGAGACTCGATGCAGAGCACCTGGAGTTCTCCCATCCTTCTGGCTGACGTGATAGCCACCAACAAGGCGGTCTTCCACAACAGGTGAGAGAGTTCACACCTGTGCACTGGTTCGAATGGCTTGCCCATGAGCTTTGCCAGTACCAGCAGTAAATCCCACGGAGGTGGAGGTTCTCGGACCGGAGGAAATGTGATCAAGGCCTTTGAAAAAGCGTAGACCACCTTCTCTCGCCACCGATTGCTCCCCGCCTGCTTCTGTAAGCAGAGATGGCTGCCAGGTGCACCTTAGGGTCGCCGACCTGAGCCCTTGACGAAAGGGACCATAAATAGTCCAAGATGCTTGCCAAAGGACAGGAGGAAGGGTCCGCCCTTGTTCTGACACCAAATGGAAAATCTTTTCCATTTGAAGGCATAGCATTTCCTGGTCGACTCCTTACGGGACGCCCTCAACAACATTGAGGACCCTGCCGGAAAGACCACAAGGCCTGGAACTCTAGCGCCAGAACCAGGCCGGCCAGGTGCAGGGATTGAAGGTCCAGATGGAACACCTTCCCCTGATTGACTGAGAGCAGGTCCGGGGCGAGCTGGAAGCTGCCTTGGGAGCCTGGAGCTGAGGCTGAGGATCTGGGTACCAATCGGGGCCAGTCTGGGGCTATCAGAATCACCTGCGCCTTGTCCCTCCTTGCTTTGAGAAGCACCTTGTGAATCAAGGGAAATGGGGAAGGCGAGAAGAGGCCCGAGTCCACGGCCTCGAGAAGGCATCCCCTGCAGCGAGCCCCTGCTGAGGGGGCGGGCATGGAACAGCCTCAGCTCGCCTCCCTGGAGGCAAACAGGTCCACCTGAGGTGTGCCCCAATGGGAGAACAGATCTTGTACTACCTCCGCAGGAGAGACCACCTGTGAGATGCAGCCCCTATCCGCCTCAGGGCATCGGCCAGGGTGTTGGAGGCTCCTGCCACATGAATGGCTAGGAGATCTGCCGCCAAGCTGCGCACGAGTGACCAAATGCGGAGAGCTTCCTTGCATAGAAGCATGGAACGCGTCCCGCCCTGGCGGTTTCGGTAGTACATGGTCGTGGTATTGTCCGTCTGGACTCGGACCACTTGACCCCGGAGAAACGGAGCAAAGGTGGTGAGAGCTAGGCGGACCGCTCGGAGCTCCAGCAGGTTGATGTGGCATCGGGACTCCCGCGGGGACCAGAGGCCGTGCACTCGGTGTTCCCCCAGATGGGCACCCCAACCCATCAGAGAGGCATCGGTCGATAGAGAGACCGTCGGCTCGGGGCGGACAAACGGGATGCCCTCCTGCAGATGAGATGGAACGGTCCACCACCGGAGAGCGTTCCACATCTCCTGGGTCACCGTCACTAGCTGGTCCAATGGATCGCAGCGTTGTGACCACTGGCTGGCCAGTCCCCACTGAAGGGGGCGCATGTGCCAGCGTGCCCAATGGACCACGCTGGTACAGGCCGCCATGAGACCCAGGAGGTGCAGGAAGTCCCGGGCAGGGCGCGATTGCCCAACCAGAAATGATTGGGCAAAGGAGGTAAGAACCTCGGCCCTGTCCGCCGGAGCTGTGCTCTGGCTCAAGAGAGTCGAGCTCTGCCCGATAAACAGAATCACCTGCTTCGCTCGAGTTCCGACTTGGCCTCGTTGATAAGAAGGCCGATTTGAGAGCAAACCTGGAGGGCCAGATCTCTGGACCGCTCCACCTCCTGTCTGGAGGGGGCTGCTATCAGCCAATCGTCCAGGTAAGGGTACACCCGAACCCCTCGGCGCCGCAGGAAAGCTGTCACCACTGCTATGCGTTTGGTGAAGACCCTGGGAGCTGAAGACAGGCCGAAGGGCATGGCTCGGAACTCGAAAAGGGATCCCTCCGCTCGAAAGCAAAGGGTCTCCGATGTGATGGACGGATAGGGACGTGAAAGAACGCGTCCTGCAGGTCCAGAGAGCAGAACCACACGCAGTGTTCCAGGGATGGTATTATCTGAGCCAGAGTGACCATCCTGAAGGTTCGAGACCTTAGGAACTTGTTCAGGTCGTGTAGGTCTAGAATGGTGCGCCAGCCCCCCGTCCGTTTCGGAACCAGGAAGTACCTGGACACGAACCCTGGGTCTGAGGGAGGGTCCGCCACCTCCCTGATCACCACCTTCTGGAGGAGGAGAGCGATGTCGGCCCGACGAGCCGACAGTGAGGCTGCGGACCCCGAGGCCCCCCGAGGTGCGACGGCTCTGAAGGGCGGGGCCTGTTCGAATTCTAGAGGCAGGCCTTTTCCCACCACCTCCAGCACCCACCTGTCCGTGGTAATAACGGACCAGGCGGAAAGGAAGTGCCGGAGCCGTCCCCCCACGGGGGGAACCTGGGGTAGGTGGACGGGCTGGGGCGACACCCCTCAGCCCGCTACTGGCAGGCTTGGAGGAGGGACCGCTGAGGGACCTCCCGGCCTTTACCTCCCTGCTTCCTTGTTGGAGGAAGCCCCGGCCTGGGTTTGGGATGCCAAGCCCGAGCCTGCTGGCCCTGACGTTGCTAGGCCGGACGTGCCGCAGGCGCAGAAGGACGAAAGGGCTTAGGCTGTGGTTTGCGGCCTTTGTCCTTCTGAGCGGAAGAGACCGAGTCCAAGGTAGCATTGGACTTCTCGATCCTCTGCAGGTGACCTTCCACCCCAGGGCCGAAGAGGTCGGTTCCCAAAAGGGAACATCCGCCAACTTGTGCTGGGTATCCGAAGTAAAGGTGGATATCCTCAGCCAAGCCCGATGACGCATGGCCACTGCGGCCACCACAGATATGGCATATGAGTCCCCAATGTCTAAAGCAGTCTGGAGCTGCTGTTTGGCCACTGCCCTGCCCTGGTCCCGCACCTGCCTGACCGTGGTCTGCAGATCCGCGGGAAGATGAGGGACGACCTCATCCAGGGAGCCCAACAGGGCATGAGAGAAATGTGCCATGAGGACGGCCGAACTGGCCTGGCGAAGGCCTAGGGAGGACGCAGCATAGACTTTTCGCCCGGCATAGTCCAATTTCTTGGACTCCTTGTCGGGAGGTTTGTCCACATCCCTAGCGTTCCCGGCACGCCGGAAAACGCTGTCGGTAACTAACCCCTCGGCCGAGGGGTGTTCCGAAAAACCGGACAGGGAACCGGTAGGGACCGCATACTTCCTGGCCATCCTGGCCGAAGGCGCAGGGCAGGAAGCAGGGCGCTGCCAGAGCTCCAAGGCCGGGCCCACTATGGCCTCGGCCACCGGAAAGGCCTCCGTAGGGGAATCCCCTCGGTCCAGAATCTCCGTGAGGGGATACCTGGCCCGCTTAGAAACGGGTTCGAGCTTCATCCTGGTGGACTCTGAGATGAGCCGAAGCAATCCCAGGAAGGACGAAGGGCTATCGTCCACCGACTGTCCTCCTGAGGACTCAAAGTCCATTCGCTTGGAGAAAAGGGAGGAATTGTCTTCGGACTCGGAAGAGTCCTCAAAGAGCTGCCTTGGGCCTGAGCCACCCTCCACCTGCTGAGGTCGATCGGGAGTGAGGGTGACAGACAGCCTATGGGGCAGTCCCCGAGCCGACCGAGAATTTTTGGTCGGAGCCCCAACTAACGGCTGTGGAGGCGGAGGTTCCACTGGAATCGGTTGGGCAGCTGGTTTTGGCTGAACAACCGGCCTGGGAACAGGCTCCTCGGATAAAACGAGGGGTTGTTTCGGCCGCTCCGGTGACTGCCACTTAATGCAGGGGAAGACAACGGCGTCGGCTTATTCCCGGTCAGAAGGAGCTGTTGCCACATGAGTTCCTCATATCTTCAACGCAACTTGCGCCGAAGCCTCCCCTCGTCCGAGGAGGATGAGCGGCGGCGCCACTTGCCGCGGTGCCGAGACCGCCTATGACGGCGGGATCGGCTGGACCGCGAAGAAGTCCGAGACCGAGAACCTCGGCTTTGCCGAGGACGGTACAGGGAGGTGTCGCGGGGAACCGGCACTCCCCTCAGTTCGGAAGATTCAACCGAAGGCTCCGGAACCGGAGGCACAGACGAGCCGACGGGGTCCTCAACTCCCACCGGGGGAACCGGGGAGAGGGGATTCTCGGCTTCTCCAGCCGACAACCCGTCCAACGGGTCAAGAAAAATCTCGACCGCGTCGACGGGAGTCTCGGTCAACTGGCCTGACGGGGACACCGTGAGACCAGTGGCCGAAGCCGAGAAGTCGACTGAAGTCGACTGCTGACAACTCGGGGAGAGGGATCGTTCCCGCTCCCAAGAGCGTCGACGGTGAGACTTACCTTTGTCTCTCTTTTTGGACCGAGAAAACGGTCCAGAAGAAGTTGGTCCCTCACCTTTAGTCGAGAGGGTCAGACAAAGCTCCTTAAAAGAAGCTGAATAAGAGGCACCGAGAGAGCGGGACAAATGCTGCAGCCGAGGTAGAAGCGGCCCACGCCGCCTCCTCTTCGAGGGCGATCATCTGCTCGAGCTGATCCGCCGAGCCCGCCACCGCGGACACCGCCGACCGGGCCTCTTTTGATTTTACCGGAGGAAATCGCTTCTCGGGACGCCCCAGTTGTAAGGGGGCAGCACGGTCTTCGAGAACGTAGGCCGAAAAGGAAGAGCACAGGTCACAGGCCTGTGGGTCGTGCTCAAGGCCCAAGCAGTAGACGCACGTGGAGTGCGGATCCGTCCGAGACAACTTCTGCCCGCATGGGGATCTCCGGAAACCGGGAGTCGATTTGTCCATCGCAGCCGCGAGGGAGAGAAGACTGAAGTCTTTTTAGTAAAAACTTTTTAATTTCGAAAATTTCGAAGAATTAGGAACCAGTCTTATACGCAGAACGTTAAGGAGGGAACCTGAGCTTCCAAGCGGTAAGGAAGATCTGGCGTCACGGGGCGGAGCCAAGAGTTTTACCACCCGGGTGGGTGGGAGGAGCCAGCTTGAAGACCTTCCGGCAAGATTTAAAGCGGCAAGGAACCTGCCAGACAGTGTGGATGAACAACATATCCATGTCCCTAGAAATACGCAATGTTGCCAGCCTGCCAGTGCAGAGGTAGTGCTACCGCTTGTGATGCCGACGCCCCCAGTTCATGAACGGAATCGAGGAGTTGGAGAGCCAGTCAGGGGGAGAAGGAGGGCGGGTGAGCGGTCGGTGTGAGATCGACCCCGGTAGAGGCCAGTGGGAGCAGCTGCTGAAGCTGTGAGACAGGGGAGGCGTGCTGGACGTCAGCGCTTTGGCACACTACGTTACTGCACGCCATGCTTCCTGGGGTCTTACAGCATCTAAATATGATGGCCCATTGATGGCGCCCACTCCTTCGGTCCTGCCGCATTTGCCCATTGGTGACTGAGTTCAGTCTTCTGTCAGAAGGGCCCGACCCCGCGGCCCCACCCTGGGGGGTAAGCCAGGGAGGAACACTGGCAGTACAGGGCTTGCTGGGAACCTTGATGTCAGTCTCTGTCGGTGGTGTGCCTACTCGGTGGCCCGCCCAGGAGGGGCCGGCCTGGGAGGACTGCTAACAAACTAAGTCCCGGGGGGGGTGGAGGGTTTCAGGCACCGTAAGACAGTAGCAAGCAAAACAAAACTGTGCAAGGGTTAAAAACTGGTGTAATATTTACAAATCTACTACTGTCAGCATTGGAGCAGTGCCAAAAATTACAACTGTTACGGCAACATATAGCCACATACCCTCCAACTTTGGGCTACGCCTATGCTGCCCTGCCAATGTGTCTCTACCTGGTCATGGAGGGACCACCTCACCTGTGAGATTGCTATCAGGGTGCCAACTGGGTTTAAAAATCAGTTTGTCTTCTCTTTCTTTACTCTAAAACATATTAGAATTTGTCCATATGTAAAGAGGAAAAAAAAAAAAGTTTCTCAACTGTATTGCTTTTCTACTCGTATCTCCTCTACAGTCACATAGGAACTTCGCACATGCTCAGATGACTACACAAGTGTGATTACACAGAAGGAATCCAGTTAGTTATAAAACAAAGTGGGTAGCACTGGTGAAATACTCTAATGAATCCTCCCCGTATGTCCCTTCTCTTCCATCCATAAACACTGTATATCTGTCAGAGGTACTTAACACCAATTCCTTGAGATGTAGTGAAAACTCTTCCTAAGCCATCATCTTGAAAACCTTTTGTATTATAGTAGACAATCCATTTTCATTAATACTTTCTCTTTATGCCCCCTTTCTGTCTGTAGCACCAGTCACCCTCAAAGCACCATGGTGCACCCTGATCCCCCTGTAGTCCTACTGTAAGTGCCTGCTTAGCTGTTATTTGCTAATCAATCTGAGCCGTCCTGTGCTTTGGAAGGCTGCTAGCTGTTTTTTGTTTCTCCTGTCCCAGACTCAGTGTTTTTCCGTGCTTCCAGATCTACAGGGATTCCCATATTTTACAGGATTCTTGCAATCAGAATGGGCTATGGATGTGGTGAAGGAGATAGATAGGGCCCTTCTCCCATCCCAGACTGATCACCTCTGAAAGAAGTGTTGGTAGGTCATGGGGGGGTACTGAAGGCGAAACCACTGACTAAATTTTATAAGACCCTCCTGAGTGCACTACCAGACCTGCTTACTAATCTCCGGGCAGGCTGGGAAAGAGATCTGGGCCCCGATACCCTTATGCGGAAGAAGATTAGGCGATAGCCCTTAAAAGGAGGATGGCTTGCTCAACTAGTAATAGGTTGCGGGCAATTCACTACAATGTCCTTCACAGCACATACTTTATGCCTGTTCTGGCTAACAAGATTAACCCCCTAAACTCAGATAAATGGCCTACATGCAAAATCTGAGAAGGGGCCTTCTTTCACATGATATGGGCCTGTCCAAGGGTTGCTCTCTACTGGCAAGCTGTTTCATCCTTGCTACTCAAGGTACTAAATACACCACAATTAGCTGATGCAGCGGGCATATTATTAGGACTACCAGAGGGGGACCTGGAGTTCAGAGGGAACAGACCACCCCCTGTAGGGAAACAGGCTCTAGCTCAACACTGGTGGCTGGAATCTGTACCAACTGTTGCTCAGTAGATTAAACTACTCCTTCAGTGTATGAAAACTGAACACACACAATATGGTGCTAGGAATCAAGAAGACAAATGTCAATAGATTTGGGGGCCCCTGGAAATGGTCCTCTAGTCCCCGTGGTTCCCCACCTTTTGATTTGACCCCTAATAGTCCATTGGCATTCCACATGGAAACTGCAGAAGTAGAATACTGACATAACCACAGTGGAATGGCAAGCCCTGACATATTGTATTCATATTAAACACATATGCCTTTTATGTGGCAGACACCTTTCCAGAATATTGCTGTGTTACAGTTATCTCATTTATGCAAGGATCCAAGGACATACAATTTAATAAGTAATACAGCTGCACGGTATGCCTTAATGCTTGTAGCTGTATACTATCATATATCTGTTCTGAAGTATAGAAAAACAGAGCGCACATCCTGGTTTGCTGTAATAGACACCAAAATTCGAGATGGTACCAACTATGATGAAATCTCTCTGTTAAGAATTATTTATGTACTTATAAGTTTCTGTAGTATGTTGACTCACAAGCTGGCCCGGTGGCGCTGAGGCACTGGTCACCTTACCTTGTGCTACGCCGGCGACCCGAGTTTGGGAACGAGCACAGGTCGGCAGGGGAGAAGGACTGAGCATCCGACAGACTGCTCTCCTTCTTCGGTGTGGGTGGGGGGGTCCTCAGTGGTCAGCGCTTGTCTGCTCCTAGCGGAGGCTGGGGACAGTCGTGCTGCAGAAGGGAGAGTTTGGGCAGGACGTGAGGAGGCGTGCACGCTTCTCTCTCCTGGGCATCATTGCATACCCCAGCTCCTGGGAGAAAAACTAGGAAAAAGAGCTACAGTACAATGCTGGAGGGCGCTTTAGGTTTCGCTTCTCCTGCCAGCCACGGCGCTGGCCCACTGAATCTGGTCTCGGGCGGGTTGGGAACTCTGGCCGGGGGGGGGGGGCCCTGGGAGTTCGGGTCAGTGCCAGATGGTGGACATAAGGGGACGGGGCTCCCTCTGGATGACAGCCGGCTACAAGAAAGTAGCAGCCAACAGCCTGGATGTAGGCATTAAGGAAGCAAGCAATCACCTGTTTGCTGATGACACGGTGCTCTACATAAGCCGTGAATCTCCTGAAGCTGCCTGTGGCAACCTGCAAACCGACTAACATCCTGCAACACCAGCTCCTCAGTAAAAGACTACTACTTAACGCCAAGAAAACCAAGGCAATGCTGTTCTCACCAACTGGTCAGGGGGCATATTCTGCCGCTGCTGGTCGATTACCTTCCATCTCCACCTTACTAGGTGAATATCTTGAATACGTACCGAAATTCAAGTATTTGGGTGTCTGGATAGACACTAAACTCTCCTTTGTGGAACATACAGAAGAACTGCTGAAAAGGCTGAGGGAGAGGCTTGGACTCTTCTTCAGAATAAATCGCCTCCTGACCGCAGACGCCAAAAGACAGCTCGTCCAATCCATGTTCCTCTCACTAATTGACTGTGCTGACTTCATGTATGGCCAGTGCAGAGTCTCACACCTTGCTAAACTGGACGTACTGTATCATAGAGCTCTGAGATTTATAACAGGCCTCCCCTTTTCCACCCACTACTGTTTATTATATGCAGCTGTGGGTTGGCCTTCCCTTCAACACAGGTGGCATAGAAATGTAGCCATCTGGACGATCAGAGCCATCACCAACAAACTCCCGCAATACATTGCTGACTGTCTCCCACTAAGCCTGATTGGGAATTATGCCTTGAGAAGTCACTCGCTGGTTTCACTGAAAGTACCTAGGGTCGGTACCCGCTTTGGAAGAGCAGCCATAAGCTTTGTCCTGCCCACGCTTTGGAATAGGATACAGAAATCACTGAGACTTAGCTCCCCTGTTAGTCTTGCTATGTTCAAGACCCTGTATGCCAAAACATTTGTGGAGCTCTGTAACTGTTTCCACCATTCCTAGTTGTACAGCTGACGTTTCCACGCAACCCAAGTCCTTCCCGTTCAAACTAAGTGTTCCCTTACCAAGATTACTCCCCCCTTCCTCAGTCCATTCTAGTCCCACCCACGAGTACTACGGTTCACCTCAATCCATTCCAGTCCCACCGTACTACGTACTCACTGCAACACCCCCCCACGCCCATTCTTATGCCCTGATACCACCTGCTTAGTATCCCAGAATCTTTTGCCAGCCCCTGCCTCCAATGCATGTGCTTTCCATATCCAGGGACTCCTTTACAGGCTATGAACATGTTATTGATGGATAGGATTATAAAGGCATCTCTGTATATATTATTTACCTTTATTTCTACACTGTATATATTTTGTTGTATACGTCTTGCTACTGTTGCTTTATGTATATTTTACTTGTACTCTATTCTGTGCCCTCGTCCTTGCAACCTGCAGGTCCACCTTGTAAATGAGCTTGCTGAATGGTGATCGCCTAGGTAAATAAAAGATTTTGATTGATTTGATTTCTTTTTCTACCTTATGAATGTGCCTTTGCTCTGTCAATGGCCTATCTATTCATACTCATCTGTATTGCTCCCTTATGCCTATCCCATGCCTGTTTGAAGCCCTGCACTGTATTCATATCCACCACTTCCTGCAGTAGGCTGTTCCACGCATCCACCACCCTTTCTGTGAAAAAGAACTTCCTCACATTACCCCTTAATCAGCCTCCCTCTAATCTCATGCTGTGTCCTCTTGTCCTGCTACAAGACATCCTGTGCTTCCATGGGTGTTGCCCCTGTCCCCCCCCCCCCCGTTTCAGTGAAGCTACAAGACATGTAACTGACCAGAGGATGTGAGAATTGGCCTACATCAAGGTGTCAGCAGTGACAAGTGACCTGAAACCAGGTGGTAATTAAAAAGACTAGAGAGACCTGATTAAAGGTCTCCTGTTTTTTTTTTTTGTCTTAATTAGAACTGACCCAGCTGCCAGGATATAGGGCTCTATAAAGTTTTATAATCCCTATAGCAAGAACATTGATACCAACATGGTGTTAAAAGTTGTAAAACCCTGTGATCTGCCTTGGGAACAGGAAACCACACAAGATCAAAGAGAAAATGTTTAACTAAGGAGTCATATTTAGGAAGTGCTTTTCCTTCTGGTGCAACATTATTTAACATATCTTCTGCTACAAAATCATTTGGAATTTTTAATTCTAAAAAAAGGAGGAGCTAGATGACTCACCATGGGGGTGGGGAGATGGAGTAGAAATGTATCCTTGTAACTGGGGAATATGACATATTTTGGGACTCAAAGACACAGCTCTCTGATCTAACTTTCAAGGCACTTATAGAGGTAATACATTAGATAGAAAAAGTCTAACTGTATTGTGGTAGGAGTTTTTGTTATGTAATCTTCCCTTGTTCTTTTATGTGATTGTGAGCTCTTTGATATAATGTTCTGTGTTTACATTTTTCATATTTTTATCATCTTTTAGTAAAATCTTTACTTGAAAGATACTGCCTGGGTGTGTTTTCCAAGTTCTTTTTGCATGTAATGTATACGTGGTTAAGTCTGACAGCTGTTCTGAAGGGCTTGATGGTGTTACTAAACTGGGAAAAGGTAAGGTCTTTCATAGAGTTTTAAGGGTTCATTTTGTAAGCCTGGCTTGGTGCCCCTGGTGAAAGATTGTACCGCAATCCCCGAAGAGGGTACATAGCTGAGCCTGTATATTGGGTACGCTAGCATAAGATAAGGTTCACAGTTTGAATCCCCCAGAACTTGAGACTAAAGGTGATTCGGACCCAAAAAGCAGGCAGGAGGGTTACCCTGGCTGTCTGTTACCTGTTCACACTATTGTGCTCTGAGGTTGGCACTGTGGGAGCAGAGGGCCTGACCTGCTGAGTGCATTTGTGACATATTAATTCCTGGTGTCTGATGCCTGATATGGACTGGCTGGTTGGTGGCCTTATCCAATCACCTTCAAGGATATCCCCAACCCATTTTCTAATGGCAGGTAAAGGTGAACACCCAGTCCAGAAGAAACAGGAGACAGAAAGGTAAGGAATGGAGGAGATTCCTCGAGGGGACAGGGAAAGAGTGGTAGCACAAGCTGGAAGAGTTGTTAAGTGTGGAAGAAGCACAAGGGGGAGCAAAGTTGCAGGGCAAGACTGGTAGGCAGAGGAGCAATCAATCTGCCTACAAAAATGGCCTGGTTAAGACTTACCTGATTGAGAATTAAATATAAGTAGATAAAACAAACAGAAAAATGACTCAAAACACTAATACATATATTTTGTTGTTATACAGCAGCTACAATCAGTTTTGATATGCTACAATTAAAATTAAAGCATTTTTTAAAAATTGCTCTCAAAGCTGACTGCTAATCATATTTTCATTTGATTAGCAATTCTGCTAATCAACTTTCTGACACTAATTTATGCCTTTCAAGGTGCTGATAGGGACCGGCATATTTGCGGACCATATGGGCAGAGGGTGCTAAGCAGGAAGCTGAGTGCTGCCAAAGCTCCAGTACCACTCCCCGGATGGCCTCAGCCATTGGGAAGGCAACCCATACAGATATGTCCCTATCCAGGATCTCAGTAAAGGGGCATTTTGTCATTTTCTGGACTGGCTCCAAGGGAACTTTCATGGACTCAGACATGAACCTGAGAAGAGCCCTGAAGGACACCGGCCTGTGGTTAGTAGTCTGCTCTTCATCTGAATTACAGCAGAAAGCATGAGCCCTTGAGGATTGTATTGAGGACTCAAGAGTCATCTGAAGAATCTTCAAACACGGCCCTTGAATTTTTGCTGACGTGCACCACTTGGGACTCGTGCAAATGTGTGATATGCACTGACAACTGGCCCTGCAAGCTGGTAGCCCGAATGGGAGTCCTTAGAGCTGAGATCATAGAGTATCAATTGTAAAGGCACTGGAGCAAGTAATGCTCAAGCAAACAAAAAACTGGTTCTTGTGTGAACCTTTTACCAGGTTATGGGAGGGACGGTAGGGACTAGGGATTGTTGAGCATAGTTAGTGATCCATTTGGAACAACATTACTACGGTGGGCAATTTTTTTCTTCAAACCCCAGGAATCCCTCTTTTATGCTTAACAACTGCAGACTCCATTGTGCCTTGAGAGGCTGGGGAAAAAAAAAACTACTTGGGGAAAAGGTTCTGCATGACAGCGGTGCCAAAACATGGCATCCCTTCTGGACTGTATGTCCAGACAGTAGTGCTTTGTGAAAGTGTATTATTTTTCAGGTAGATGCTTTACAGTTTTCCTGGAGAGAAACAGCTTTTGATGCTGCCATAGAGGCAGAGGTGCCCCTTGTACAGTGACTCCTAAGGCCTTCAGATGACAGCTTGCCAGCTTTGCAATAACAGAACTGTATGCAGGAAACTATCCAGTGAGAAATGGTCCACTTGGATGCTGGTTTACCTTTCCCTACTTCACCATAGGTGAAGAATAACTGAGCCTTAGTAGACCTTACATCCTTTGTGTGGTCCAAGTAGTAGCTCTGAGCTCTCTTAAATTTTAAGAGACTTACTAGTCTCAGCATCTGCATCTGCTGGATCAGTGCCTTAACCCTTCGAAATGATCCTGCTGCTGATATTTCCAAAAATACTCCAAAAGGTTTAAAGTTATATTCCTCGTAAAATTACCCCCACCAGGTCTCTCCTACTTCCCAGTTTCTGTAGACACCCATACTCCGCCCCGCGATCAGCAAAGTTATGACATGACGCCAGGGAGAGTGTGGGGACAAGCTCCATTATAGTCTATGGAGGGTACCTTTCGGATCGTTTTTCTATGTTGTAATGGGCAGTTGGTGTATGAAAGTGACGTCAAACCCCACATCACCCTACAGAGACTGACAGGCACTGAGGTGTGCCTTTGGGCATCGGCCATAATGTTCATGGCAGTTCAGCTCACCCTACCCTGCAGTGCCACAAATATCGCGTTGTGCCTTGGGGTCCTCAGGCCTTACGCTCACCCCATTCGGCCATAACGCTCATGGCATTTTACCTCATCCTATCCTGCAGACACCAACAAGTGCCGAGGTGTGCCTTGGGGTGTTCGGCTTTACAGTCACCACATTTCATAAGGACATACACTGAAATGAGTGCAGCATAGGAGAATGGGGTGAACTGTGAGGCCGAAGAGTCCAAGGCACACCTCGATGCCTATCAGTGGCTTGAGGGTGGGTGGGTGGGTGGGGAGATGGCATGGTGTAACATGACAGTCAGCAATGCAAGATACACCCCTGCAGCCTGCACAGGGTGGGACGTTGTGGTTAGAAACCCTAATGCCCCGGTCGTTTGTTGGTATTTGCACTACAAATTTGCAACACGGCATTTTTGTGAGCCCTCACCTCATAAAAGTGCTTGGGACCTCTGCTCATCAACAGTGGCACTGTGATTCTGTTAATCTGCCCCGAACGTTGATTTCTCACAGCGACTGTGCCAGATGTGGGAAAACACCATTTGAGCAGGATGTGAAAAATGACAGGTGTACCATTCATAGGTAGGTGTGAAGAGATGGCAGTGTTGAACATCCTGAGTGAAAATATTAAAAATGCTCGAATTTATGAGCATACTAGAAACTACTTAATGCACTCATAAGCATGATCATTTAGGGATATTCACCAAATTTTCAACATAGGCATTTTGGGACTTCTGCTCATGAACATTGTCACTATGATTTTCTTCATCTGTCCTGATCGTTGGTTTCCACAGAAACCACGCCATAGTGCACCACTTGTGTGAAAACATATTTCGGGCAGGATCTGAAAAATTACAGCTATACTGTTCATAAGGACATGTGCAAAATTGACAATGTTGAAAATGTTGAGTGAAAATATTACAGATTATCAAGGTTACGAGTATGCGTGGAAACTGTGCAACACACACTTGTAACATAGTCATTTTATGGACTTTTGTCACCAAATTTTCAACATAGACATTTTAGGACCTCTGCTCTTGAACAGTGCCACTGTGATTTTCATAATCTGTCCCGAACACTGATTTACCACAGTGACCGCGCCATTCTGCGCCGGTACTGTGAAAATGCATTTTGGCCAGGATGTGAAAAATGACAGCTGCACTGTTCATAATGAGGTGTGAAAAAAATGCCAATGTTGAAAATCTGGAGGGAAAATATTACAAATTGAAGTAACGAGTGCGCATGGAAACTGCGCAATGCACACTTGTAACAGTCATTTTTGGGAATTTATTCACCAAATTTGCAACATAGGCTTTTTAGGAGGCCACCTCATGAACAGAGACACTGTCATTTCGTTACTTGGTCCTGAAAGCTGATTCCGCGCACTGACCGCAAAATCACTTTTTGGGACCGAATAACGTCATGAGAATGAGTGAATTCATGAGGAGGGGTCCTAAAAACCCCATGTTGAAACTGTAGTGGCAAAATTCCCCAAAATGCCGGAGATATGCACCAAAGTTGAAAACCCCCTATTTATGCCATTATACAGCTCACCAGCACTTCTTCAGTTTGCAGTCGGCTTTGAAGAGTGCAGATGTGTTCCCGGTCCACCGAAGAGCGTCGTGCTGGGCTCCAGAGGTAAGTATGGGGTGGTGAGGAGGCAGGGTGCGCAGAGGGTGGGCGTGGGCCACCTGACTCAATGAGGGACTGTTTTCTGTTTACAGTTAAAAAAAAAACAAACAAAAAAACAACATTGCGGAATTTGTCTTTATAGGACATTTGGCACACTGAGGGTGGGCTCCCAGTGTCGACCACAGTGTTTTTTTTTTTGGGGCTGTAACCGATGGGGATTGGGTAACCCCGCTGGCCACACAGTTTGGGGATTTCATAAGCTGAATGGGATTGTCATACAAGAAATGGGGAACATTATGCCGACAGGGATTAGGCACCCCCGTCAGCTTTCAGAGGGATTGTGGAAGGCGCCGGCTATCCTTCGGCTTCTGTGGGACTATGAGAAACTAACGGGAAGCCACCGCCATGTTGCTTGAGGGGACACAAGGCAAGCAGTAGCTGGCTGCCGCAATCAGGGACTGCCCAGTGGTGCTCCCTGATTGCAGCAGCTAATTTCTTTCAAGGTGGTGGCACGTTTTCTGAACTGCTGTCATAGACAGCGTGCTATGCCATTGGCGCCAGAGAGCCCAGCTACAAAAAGCAGTGGCGCCACTGGCTGCAGCAGGACTGCACCTTCGAAACCCGCTTCTCCACTGAAGCAACCACAATATGTTGTCTGCACTGCGCGTGCAAGACAACATAAAAATGATCCAAAAGGTACCCCCCATAGACTATAATGGAGCTCGTCCCCGCGCCTCCCTGGCATCATGTCACACTTACTGAGCGCTGGGCGGAGGTGGGTGGCTACAGAAAGTAGAAGAGACCCGGTAGGGGTAACTGTACGAGGGATATCATTTTAAACCTTTTGGAGTATTTTTGGAAATATCAGCAGCAGGATCATTTCGAAGGGGTAAGGCACCGATCCAGCAGGTGCAAATCCAACTTTAGTTTATTTGGTATATCTCTTTAATATCCAGGTTGTGCAGCTTTTGTTCTCCTGAGCTGAATTTTGCTGTAAAGAAAGTTGGAAGTGTAACTGACCGAGTCAGATGAAATTCAGGCACTACTTTAGGGAGGAATTTTCTGTTACTTCTAGGACTACCTTGTCCCTGTGAAATATGATATAGTTAGGATCTGTGCAGCGGGCTAGCATATCTCTCACCTTTCCGGCAGATGTCAGTGCCACCAGGAAAACTGCTTTCCAGGTGACATAATTCAAAGCAGCAACTGCTATAGGCACAAAAGGAGCCTTCATCAGCTGGGCAATGCACAGCTTCAGGTTCCACGGTGGAACGGCATTTGAAGAACCTTTTGAAAACGGGCTGTGAGTGAAGCCATTGACCTGTCCTTGCCAGCCGAAGTGTAAGGTGACTTTTGCTGCAAAATGAACCTTTAGGGCAGAGGGCCTGAAGCCCATGGAACTGGAGACTGATTAGGTAAGTCTAGGATCATAGCCAGACTTGCCCGCAAGAGGTTGAGCTTTCTTCTAGGGGAACACAAAAAGGAAAATCTTTTCCATTTCCACTTTGAGGCATAAGTTTTCCTTGTTGCTAGTTTCCTGGAAACCATAAGAACTTCCATAATCTTTTCAGAGAAATTTAATCCTGATAATTCTAGCTCTTCAAGAACCATGCTAAGACACAGAGTTCCATAGTCAGGGAATGTTATCCTGCCCTGAGACAATGTCAGTAGATTTGATCTCAAGGGCACGGTGACAGTATGTCTGTTGGAGAGGGACAGCAGCAGGGAGTACCAAATCTGCCTGGCCCAATCTGGAGGTATGAGAATCATTGTTGCCGACTCCCTTCTTGGTTTGAACTGTACTCTCAGCAAAAGTGGGAAAGGTGGGAAGGAATACAGAAACTTCCTTGACCAGTTGAGGACTAGAGCATCCTCTGGAGCTATACCCACCAATGGGGGTCTGCAACAAAACAGTGGGAGCTGGTTGTTCTCCCCGTGATGCAAACAGGTCTATTTCTGGTGTAACCCGTTGTCTGAACACTCCCGCTAGTACCTGCTGGTTCAGGGTCCATTTGTGATGTCCCTGGCTGATTCTGCTCAGGCAATCTACTGAAAGTTGAGCAATGAGGGAGCATGCCAGATTTCAGATCTTCACTGCTTCTGTCCACAACTCTGAAGATCATGTTCCTCCCTGTTTATGTAATACATTGTTGTGGTGCTGTCTGTCCTGATCTGGACAGGCCAACCTCTGATGTAGGAGGAAAAGGACTGCACTACGAGGTGCACTGCCCTAAACTCCAGGAGATTTGTGTGCTCCCGAGTCTCCTATGTACTCCACATACCACTTACAGTGCGGGCCCCAGCCCAGGAGGGAGGCATCTGTTGTGAGTACTGCAGTAGGCAACTGCTGAAGGAAGCGAACTCTATGGGGTTGCATTCTTCCTACCACCATTCCAATGCCCTTAGTTAAGACTTTGTGACATGCACTAATTTAGAAAGTGGATTCCAACTCAGACCATTGGTTCCCTAGGTGGTATCAGATATCTCTCATTTGGAACTTGGCACCTGGTACCACTGTGGCGGACAATGCCCATGTGCCCCAGAAAACACACGAAATACCTTGCAGGTCTGGGCTGACCTGCCTTGAAGGATTCTGCAGTTGCAATCAGATCTGCTTTCCTTGCCTGAGGAAGGAATGCCTTCCCTTGCTGGGTATCTAGTTCTGCACCTATAAAGTTCAAAATCTGAACTGGGCCCGGTGGTGACTTTTGAAATGTATGAGGAAGCCCAGGTCCTCCAGGGTGCCTTGTGTCAGAAGGAGGGAGAACTTGGCCTCCTGGTGTTATTTTCCTGTGACTAGCCAGTTGTCCAGATAGGGAAAACACTAGCATCTGCTTCCTCAAATGTGCTGCCACAATGGCTAGGCACTTTGTGAACACTCTTGGTGCCGAGGATTCACCTAAGGGAAGGGCTGTGAATTGGTAGAGGCAATTCCCTAACTGGAATCGGAGGTATTTTCCGTGGCTGCACCTGACTTGTATGTGAAAGCAGACGTCTTTCAGGTCCAGCAAAGCCAGGCAATCCCCTTCCTACAGTGATGGGATCACTGAGCCCAGTGTTACCATCTTGTATTTTTCCTTTTTAAAGTGTTTTAAAGCAATCTTGTCAAGTTCTACGAATGGGTAACATCAGAACTGGACAGGGGAAAGCCTGTGGATGTATTATTCTTGGACTTCAGCAAGGCGTTTGACTCTGTCCCCCACAATGGTCTGGTGGAGAAACTGATGGGGTTAGGAGTAGGCCCTTTGATGGTCAGATGGATTGAAAACTGGCTAGCTGGATGCACCCAGAGAGTAGTGGTCTGTGGGGAGCTCTCGAACCCTAGAGAGGTTGGTAGTGGGGTACTGCAGGGCTCGGTCCTGGGTCCGATCCTGTTTAATGCATACATATCGGACATCAGGGAGGGTACAGGGTGCTGAAATGAGTCTCTTCGTGGATGACTCCAAGATGGGAGCAGTAGTTGAGGGAAGAGGGAGGTTGGCTCTGCAAGGGACCTGGACACCCTGGAAAGCTGAGGCTCACACATGGAAATTAAATTTCAATATCACCAAGTGCAAGGTGTTGCATCTTGGTCGGGAAACCCTAAACACAGGTACACCCTGGGAGGGAGGCGCTGAGGCCTCAATAGGGAAAAGACCTAGGGGTCATGGTAGATGCATGTATGAATAACTCTAAGCAGTGCAGGAGAGCTGCTAGCAAGGCAAACAGGATGTTGGGATGCATCATAAGGGGATCACCTCTAGGAGCAAGGAAGTGATTCTGCCGCTGTACAATGGACTGGTTAGACCACACCTTGAGTACTGTGTACAGTACTGAAGACCACACTTGAAGAGGGACATACAGTCTCTGGAGAGGGTACAGAGGAGGGCAACTAAGATGATACGAGGGGACTAGGGGATTTGACGATGAGGACAGACTTGAGGAGCTCTGCCTGTTTTCATTGGAGGAGAGGAGAGGAGAGACAGGGGGACATGATTGAGGTCTTCAAGTACCCTCAAGGAATAAATAGGGTAAACATGGAGGGGATCTTTAGACTAAAGCAGGGAGGTATCACCAGAGGGCATGGTTTGAAGTTGGAAGGTGGAAGGTGAGGGGGAAAGAGGAGGAGTTTTTCACTGGAGAGGGGTGGACCCTTGAATGCACTGCCTGGCTAGCTGGTTCAGAGATCCACAGTGGAGGGCTTCAACAGAGGGTGGGACAGACACAGAAAGTGGATGTATCAGATGATGGCCTGTCCCAGGGGGGTGGGGATGGATGATAGGGGTTTCTGGAGCACAAGGGATGGGAGGGCCTCGGCACCCAACTAAGGATCTAAGGTTCGAGCAGACTCGAGAGACCGTAAGGCCTAATCTGCTGGCAAATAGTATGTTAATATGTTCGTTCCGATACCTCAGATATGGGGCATCAGTAAGACTGGGGGTGGCTTACAGACTTCCAATGCAGGGGAAGGAAGCGGATAGGCAGATGTGGCAGGCAGTTCAATGGATGATGGCACTCAAGGGGAAGATTCTGCTGTTGGGTGACCTTAGCCTCCCAAATGTGGACTGGGATATCCCATCAGCTAGGTCAGTCAGGAGCAGAGAGATCCTAGAGTCCCTTCCGACAACAGCTGGTTAGGGAGCCCACTAGGGGTGGCAGCATACTCAACGTGGTCCTCACCAATGGGGATAGTGTGGAAGGAGTTGGAGTGGGGGTCAGCCTAGGAGCAAGCGACCATAATACAGTGAACTTCGGGGTCAGAACGGGGAACGAAGCGAGTCAAACCAACACAGAGGTCCTGGATTTCAAGCAGGTGGATTTTCCCAGAATGAGGGAGATTTTCAGGAACGAAATGGAGGGGGAGGAGAAAATAGGAGAAGTGGAGGAATTATGGAACTCAGTTAAAGGGGGTTACTAAAAGCCACGTAGATCTGCATAAGGAGGGTGAGGAAGAGCAGAAGAAGAAGAAAGAGAATGCTTTGGTTCACCAGGGGGCAACAGGGGAGAGAAAAAGGGCATATAAGAGGACACAGGGGAATAAAGACAGGGAAACTTACAGGGAGAAGCTGAGGGTGACAGGTCAGAAGATTAGGAAGTCAAAAGAGGAAACGGAGGAGGTAACTGCTAAACAGGCCAAAAGAGGGGATAAAACATTTATTTGGTATACAGGAGAGAAGAGGAAAGCAAGGCAGGGGATACTAAGGGTGAAGGGAAGGGGGAGTACAAGTGGAAGGGACTTCGAGATGGCGGAGGTACTAAATAGGTACTTCTGCTTGGTCTTCATGGTGGAAGGGGAAGGGGGAGGAAGACCAGTGTGTGTGTGGGGGGGGAGGGATGACTTAAGGGTGGATACTAGCCTGATCAGTGAGGACAGGGTCAGAGAGGAATTATGTAGGTTGAGGGTAGAAGACAAGAGTATAGGTCCGGATGCCTTGCATCCTACAGTTCTCCGGGAACTAAGGGAGGAGATGGCGGCACCCCTAGCGAGGTTGTTTAACCTGTCTCTGGATACAGTGTGGGTGGCAAAAGACTGGAAGAGGGCAGACATGGTGCCACTTCATAAGGGTGGCAGCATAGAGGAGGTGGGCAATTATCGCCTGGTCAGCCTCACCTCGGTGGTGGGTAAGGTGATGGAGGTGACACTAAAAGAAAGGGTGGTAAGCAAGTTAGCAGAAAGTAGGTAGCAGGACATCTGTCAGCATAGCTTCACACAAGGGAGGTCATGCCAGACGAACCTGATAGAGTTCTTCGACTAGGTGACGAGGGTGGCTGATCAGGGAGGGGCAGTGGATGTTGCCTATCTGGACTTTGTGAAGGCCTTTGACACTGTTCACCACAGAAGGCTGGTAAATAAGCCGGAAAGTTTGGGGGTGGGAAGAAAATACCAAGGTGAGTGGAGAGCTGGCTGGGGGGAAGAAGCCAGAGGGTGGTGGTAAATGGGGTACATTCAAGGGAGGTAGGAGTGACAAGCGGAGTCCCTCAAGGGTCGGTGCTGGGGCCCATCCTGGTTAACATCTACTGTATATCAGCGACATAGCGGAGGAGCTGCAGGGGAAGATCTGCCTATTTGCAGATGATACAAAAATCTGCAATAGGGTGTCAATCCCAGAGGGAGTGGAGGCTATAAGGGATGATCTAAGGTTGCTGGAGGGGTGGTCGGAAACATGGCAGCTGAAATTTAATGCCAAAAAATGCACAGTAATGCACATGGGGCGGAGTAAACTGCAAGCAATTTACACACTGGGGGTGGGGGTGGGCCAGTGGGGGGTGAGGGCATGAAATGAAGGCAACTGAGCAGGAGAGGGATCTGGGGAATCATAATTACAGACAACCTTAAGGTGGGGACCCAATGTAGCAAGGTGGTGGGGCAAAGCGAATAGAATGCTGGCGTGCATAGAGAGAGATAAGCAGAAAGAGAGAGAGAGGTGCTGATGCTACTTTACAGTATGGGGTTCAATTCTGGAGACCTCACCTATGGAAGGACATAGATGGGGTTGAAAGGGTACAGAGAAGGGCCACCAAGATGGTGCATGGGTTGAGTGAGAAGCCCTATGAGGAGAGGCTGAGGGAGTTGGATTTGTACCCACCAGAGACCAGAAGGGAGAAGGGCGATATAATAGAAACATTTAAGTACATGAAGGGGATTAATAAAGTAGCGGGAGCTTATTCACAGGAAAGGCAGGTGCTAGAACTAGGGGTCATGGTCTAAGAGTGGAGGGAGGAAGGTGTAGGGGAAATGTGAGGGGGTGTTACTTCACTGAGAGGGTGGTGGAACCCTGAAACAGTCTACTGCAGGTGGTGAGGGTTCAAACGGTGGAAGAAGTCAATAAGGCATGGGACAGACACAAGCGGTTGACCAGGGAGCAGAGCGGAGGATCTCTGGGCGAAGGGCAGACTTGATGGGCCAAGAGGGCCCTTTTCTGCCGTCACATTTCTATGATTCTATGATCTAAAATGGGTCACCACTCCCCATTTTGTGGTTCTGCAGTCTTTGGAATTTTCTGAACCGGATGGTCAAACACTGACTCACTATTTCCTGGACATACTTGTTTATGGTTATTTTTGTCCATTCCTAAAGACAGACTTCCCTCCACTGGTGACGGATGGGTGACCTGTGCAAACTTGTCAGGGTTTTTGCTTAGCCTGAGCCTTACAGACTGGTTGTGCAGCTGCATGCCTGGTGTACCTTCTACCCCTGCCTCTCAAGTAACTCCTCTGTGGAGGGTAGTCATGGGTGATGTTAGCAAAGGGAAAGCATCCTCTATCTCTACTTCCAGAAGGCCTACAGGAAGTGGAGGCCTTTTCCTTCTCAGTGTTGCTCTTGTAGGTGGTCTTATATTCATTCATCTTCATGTAAGCCTCTGCCTTGTCACCAAACAGTGAAGCTTCCTCACAGGAAAAATTCACTGCCTTTGTTTGAGTGTCCCTGGATAGGCTGGAAGTTCCAAGCTAGGCAAATCTTCTTAAGGACACTGCATGGGCCATGACCCTGGATGCAGTGTTGTTTGTGTCCACTGCCATATGGAACTGGTACTTTGTGGCATCTAGAGCTGATCTTGCTGTGTCAGTCAGATAATGTACCAAGTCACCAGTATCCTTCTCGCTCGCTGCCAATATGGAGTTCCAAAGGGCTTTCTGGTACTGAGCTGTGTAGGCTAAGTATGCTGCCTGCCTTAATAGCAGAGAAGCTGAAGTATAAACTTTTTTGCCCATACTATCCAGCTTCCTGGAATCTTTCTCAGAAGGCTGGGAGGGAAGGGGCACCCTGCCTTGACACAGGCAGCAGTCTGATAGTGAGAATACAGGTATTCAGAACCTTGTTTATCCACCTGATACTTTTTCCAATTTTATTATCTATGACAGCAGCCGAGGTGGGCGCCGACATGATTTTATAGGTGGGCTTCTTGAAGGATTTGTGGATGGGCAACAGCAACCTTTTTGTGGGAGTAAAGCCCATCAGATCCATAAATTCCACCTCTTCTTCCTCAGTTTCTTGTGAGGTGAGATGACGTTGAGGGTGTTTATCATATGCCTTACAAAGTATAGTGTGAGGTATAGTTATCTGAGGGTCTAGGAGGGGAGCCAAACTCTCATTCCGGAGAACAGTTCAGTTCTATGGGTTTTCCTTTATCCTTCTCCTCATAGTACAATTCAATCTTCTCCTCCTCCCAGGTGAAGGAAATGAAACCGAAGCCGGTGTTTATGAAATTCTCCATAGCCTGGAATGCCTGGAGGTACTGCCATACCTTAGTCATGTCTTCTACTGAGGGCATTTTATTTGTGCCTACTGGTGGCTCCTTTCGTTCTTCAGGAGGAAGGACAGCGACATGTTTTTCTTTTGGTTTTTTTCTTGGCAGGCACGGTCTCTGGGGTCAGCTCTAAGGTTCTTTTATTTTTGTTGGATTCCTGGTTCCCCCTTCAGACACCCTGATTTCTGAACTATCTGTTGCAGCCTTTTCATTCCTTTCTGCCGTCTTTCACAGGGGCTGCTGCTTATCTTAGCCTTTAAGTGACATGGAGGCAAACTAAGAAGCCATAACGTCTTAACTTTTTTGTCCTTTTCTTTTGTGTTTTAGGTTAAAAATTAATACAAAGCTCATAACCGACAAAATCCTGATCTGGACCAGGGCACCTTAAACACAACTCACTGCAGTCTGTCTTAGCCAGGAACTGAAAACAAACTTTGCAATTTTTAAAGCCTGTACGTCTCTTCTTCTTTTTGGGTTTATCAATCATGCCAAACACTGACCACCTACACAGACATAGTGGTTCCCAAAAATAAAGGTTTCCAGTTAGGAAAACACCCTATTTAGGTTAGAAAGGGTTTGAAGTTCGAAAATGCAGTTCAGTTCCCTTTAAAACAGAACAGCAACAGAAAAAGAACACTTAACAGTATTTAAACTGAAATATGAAGCCAATTATTGCTTCAGTTCCCAAAAAGAGGAACCGAGAATAATATTACAAAATAACCGCAAAGCACTGTAATTTAAACTGTTCAAAGTAATTTTTTTAAAGAAAATAATGTGGTTCCCTAATAGTGGGAGTCACGCCACAAAACGGCCTTCTCTGGTTCCTGGGAACTAATATAGAACCGGACAGCAATACAATTTACACACAATTATAGAGAAAAATATCCTAACGCACAGTTATTGATAAAATAACAACAATAAAACTTGTAGAAATGATTAAGATACTAAACTGTAATCAATCTGAAGTAGAAGACTTCGGGGCAACTGCTTTCATTAGGCAGAGAAATAAATCTGATGTTAGAATGCCAAGGTGAGCAAGACAGAGTCTGAATTTCATTCTCAGTTCCCTAATCAGCATAACATTTTAAAAGCTGTGGGGCAGCTCATTCCAGAGGAATGTTAAGCATAACTAAGGGATTTGTGGGGTTTGAATATTGTCTGTATCGCAGAATTTTAAATAGCAGGTACTTTGTGTTTTAACCAATTTAGTTAAAAAAAAAAAAAAAAAGTGTGTGCGGGAGGTAGACACCCAAGAGGGAGTCTTGAAGATGGAAAAAGATCTGAATAAGTTGGAAGGATGGACCAAAAATTGGCAATTGAAGTTCAATGCCAAAAAATGCAAGGTCATGCATCTGGGTAAAAGAAACCCCAGGAAGGAACACATGCTGATAGGACACCTGCTTGAAGTAACAGGTGAAGAGGGATCTTGGCATAATCGTTATTAGTGACCTTAAGACGAGTAAGCAATGTGAAAGGGCAGCTCAGAAAGCAATTGGCATCCTCGGATGCCTTGGAAGGGGTATAACTAGCAGAAAAAGAAAGGTGATAATGTCACTCTACAGATCACTGGTTAGGCCGCACCTGGAATATTGCGTCCAGTTTCAGAGGCCACACCTGAAGGAGGATATCAACAGAATGGAGGCGGTGCACAGAAGGGCTATAAAGATGGTGCAGGGTTTGCACCAGGAGCCATATGAAACAAGACTGGCTGAATCAGTGCTGTACTCACTTGAACAGAGAAGAGACGGGGGGACATGACAGAAGCATTTAAGTATATGAAGGGAATTAACACAGCGCGGAAAGAAAACCTGTTTCAGATTAAATCAGAGATACGCACAAGAGGCCACAAATGACGACTGGCAGGGGGTAAATTTAGGGTTACATAAGAGAGTACTTTTTTTCCTGAGAGGGTGGTCGACTCTTGGAATGGCCTACCACAAGCGTGGTAGACTTGAAAAATGTAAGGGAATTCAAACTCGCATGGGATAAACACTACGGGCACATAAGGAAATAATCTGGGGGTAGGTATTCTGGGCAGACTAGATGGATCAAGAGGTCCACTTCTGCCAGAAAGTTCTTATGAGGAAAGGGAAGACTGGCTGAAAGATGAAGGCTCGCTCCATAAGTGAGGGGGAAATGGCTGAAATTTTCTCCCAAATATTTAGGTGGGTACCAAGATTCACAGGACCCTGGGTCAGAAGGTTAACTCTGGAGGAAGCATCCGAGGTGTTCTGATAGTCTGTTGAGTAGCGGAACCATATCCGTCGAGGCCAGAAGGGGCAAGGAGAATCACTCTGCCCCCCGCCCCCGAGACTCCAGTTTCAGCAGTACCCTGAATTAGGGAACGAGAAGGAAAAGCATATAGAAAACGTTTTGTCCAACGCAGCCTAACAAAAAATGCCAGGTCCTGGATTTCTGGAGCAGGAGAGAGGCACCTTTGCATTGAGTGGGGGCACAAAAAGGTCCAGGTCTGGAGTTCCGCACTCTTTGAAGAGTGACCGAATGATGGTTAAGTCAAGAGACCACTCTTGAGGATCCGCCTCTGTTCTGCTGAGATGGTCTGCCAGCTCGTTTTGTACTCCTGGCAGGTAAACCGCCTGAATCAGAGCCTTGTGTTCCAGGTACCATTCCCACACACTCATTGCTTCCCTGCATAATGGGTAAGAGTGTGCACTGCCCTGTCTGTTGATTTAGTACATCACTTCCTTGTTGTCTGGTTGAAGGAGAATGTTCTTGTGACAGAGTATGTCCTTCAAGGCTCAGACTGCATAGAGGACATCTCTTATTTCCAGGATGTTTATGTGAAGTTGAGACTCATCCTGAGTCCATGTACTCTGGGTGTGAAGATCCTGGCATTGGGCTGGCACTTGTTCTTTGTCAGGCTCTACTGGTACTTAATGTGCCCTCCTGGCATGGGTCTTAGCCAATGATTAAGCAGGAAATCTCCAGCCCATTTTCTAATGTTCTCAAATGGCACTTGCTGTTTGCAATGTGATTGTTCACTGTATGCCTTGATTTATGCTGCATCACTCCTAACAAGCATCTCTCAATGCCGAATGTTTGCTTGCAGTGTAACAGGGCTTTAAAGAACCCCTGATGTTGCTGGGAGACACTTAAACACATAATATCTAGACACAATTTAGCTTATATTTCACTTTGTTTTGTAATTGTCACCCTTATTTATTACTAAGAACACTTGCATGGAAACAGGATGCCCTCCCTAATTGCTCTGTCTGCTTGTCTATTTCTGCAGTCACAGTTCTGTTCAAGACATCCCAATCTGTTGCAGTGGAGATAATTATGATGCCAAACAGGGCATTATGATGTCATGTGTAGACAAGCAGCCAAAACTAATGAAGTACAAGGACTGTAATCTTGGGTTGATGTCACCTCCCTTAGTAGTAAAGAAAAAGGAGAAAGAAATGGAAATTACGTACCTACTGTAATTCTTGATCTTCTTGGACAAAGTCTCCATCACTCATTCACACTAATGGGACTCCAACGGAGGTGCTAGGACCCAGTGGGAGCAAACTTTTCAGGAGGGCCAGCACCTGAGATAGAGACGCAAAGAAACTACACTGTGAGCCCCCCAGCGCATGCAGTAATGACTACCTCAACGTCGACCCTCCAACTGCCTCAGTACCTTCCCCCCCCGAGGAGGTGCAGCGTAACTAACCTAGGACGACTAGCCTAAAAATCGGACATAAGATAGTCCAAATGATCTGTGTAAGAAGGGTCAACAATAAAGTCTTCACAGCCCAGCCATTGAGGAAGTGAAGACGATAAACAGAGAAGAGAGCTCGGGGGATGGTGGGTGGGCATGTGAATGAGTGGTGGAGACTTCGTCCAAGAAGATCAAGAATTACAGCAGGTACGTAATTTCCATATCTTCCTGGACATAAAGTCTCCACCACTCATTCACTCTAATGGGAGAGTACTGAGCTAAATAATCCCCCGAGACGGGCAGCAGGGGATAAAGAGCTCACATGCTTAGGACAGAAGTCCGTTAAGAATGGTCCTGCCAAACGATAGATGTCATCTGGCATGGACATCCAAGGTGCAGTGCTTAACGAAAGTATGCATGGAGCTCCAAGTTGCCGCATTGCAAATATCTGCAATGGGCACGTTATGGATTTCCGCCAGAGATGCCGCGACTGCTCTGGTAGCATGAGCATACACTCTGCCTTCCAGCTTGACCTGTGCCATAAAATAGCAGTGGCGAAGGCATGCCACCAACCACGCTGAAATGCATTTGACAGCAACAGGTTGGCCCATCCGGGACTCACTGAAGGAAACAAACAGTTGTTGAGCCTTGCAAATTTCTTTTGTTCTATCTAGATAAAACTGCAAAGCTCTCAACATCCACTGAATGAAGGGTACGCTCCCCTTCATTCTGGAAGTTCGTAAAGTAGGTAGGAAGGACTAAAGGTTGGTTTAGATGGAATTCTGAGATAACCTCAGGGAGAAACTTAGGATGGGTCCTAAGAACTACTCTGTCCTTGTGAAATACAGTGCATAGGGGTTTGTGACCAGTGTATTTCAGAAACTCTACATGCTGAAGTAATGGCCACCAAGAAGGCCGTTTTCCAAGTGAGGAACTTCAACTCACAAGTAGCTAGAGGCTCAAAAGGTTTACAAGTGAGCATGTCTAGCACAAGGTTAATGTCCCAGGCTGCAACTGGGCATCTAATAGGAGCTCTAGTATGCAGAATACCCCTAAGAAACCTCTTAACTACAGGTAACTGAGCCAGCGACATGGAAAGTACCGGCTCATGATATGCCGAAATTGCACAAAGATGAACTTTGACTGTGGAGTATTGCAGACCTGAGCTTGAGAGGTCTAAGAGATACTCCAAGACTTTATTCGGTGGGCAGGAAAAAGGGTACCAAGAGGATTTTGCACACCAGATAGAGAAATATTTCCATTTAGCTGTGTAGGTTTTTCTAGTGGCCGGCTCACGTGCAGCCAAAAGAATATCTGAGACTCTATGAGAAACATTGAACCTATTCCCCTCTCTCTCTCTTCAGGAGCCAAGCATGAAGGTGAAGCGACCTCAGGTTGGGATGGACCACAGGACCCTGGTTCAGAAGGTTCGTCTGGAGGGGAAGCGTCCTGGGGGGGGGGTTCCGATAGTTTGCTGAGTAGTGTGAACCATATCTGTCGAGGCCAGAAGGGGGCATTGTGAATCATTCTGCCCCCCCTGAGACTCCAGTCTCAGCAGTACCCTCTGAATTAGGGGAAGAGGAGGAAAAGCGCACAGAAAACGTTTTTCCAACGCAGCCTGAACGCATCCTATCAAAAAATGCCAGGTCCTGGATTTCTGGAGCAGAAGAGGGGCAGTTTTGCATTGAGTGGGGAAGCAAAAAGGTCCATGTCTGGAGTTCCCCACTCTTTGAAGAGTGACCAAACGACGGTTAAGTCGAGAGACCACTCGTGAGGATCCTCCTCTGTTCTGCTGAGATGGTCTGCCAGCTCATTTTGTACTCCTGGGAGGTAAACCGCCTGAATCAGAGCCTTGTGTTCCAGGCACCATTCCCACACACTCATTGCTTCCCTGCATAATGGGTAAGAGTGTGCACCGCCCTGTTTGTTGATGTAGTACATCACTGCCTTGTTGTCCGTTTGAAGGAGAATGTTCTTGTGACAGATTATGTCCTTCAAGGCTCGGACTGCACAGAGAACAGCTCTCATTTCCAGGACATTTATGTGAAGTTGAAACTCGTCCTGAGTCCACGTACTCTGGGTGTGAAGATCCTGGCAGCGGGCTCTCCAACCCATCAGGGACGCGTCCGTGGTAATGGAGATCTGATGATCCAGAGGGGCAAAGGGATATCCTTCCAGAAGATTGTCTTCCTGAGACCACCAGGTGAGTGACCTCTTTAGAGGTTCTGTCACCTTGATGAGAAAGGACTTAGGGTGAGTGGTTGGGGACCACTGAGCATCCACTGAGAGGTTCTCATGTGAAGACGAGCCAAGGGTACAGTGAACACCGAGGATGCCATTAGGCCCAGCATCCGCTGCATCGAGATGGCTCGAACCGAGCTGTGCTCTCTGATGTATCGGGCCATCTGTAAGATTATCGCGCTTTCTGTCCTCTGGAAGAAAGGCTTTTGCACAGGAGGTGTCCAGAAGAGTTCCTATGAAGAGAAGCGTCTGGGAGGGCTGCAGCTGTGATTTGTTGAGTTTCAGCAAGATTCCCATGGAGGTGAGGAAGTCTGAGGCCGTGGCCACAGTCTACAGAGTTTCTTGTCTGGAGGGACTTGCTAGAAGCCAGTCGTCCAGATATGGGAACACTTGTATTCCGATTTTCCTGAGGTGGGCCGCGAGAATTGCACAACACTTTGTAAAAACTCGAGGCACCGAGGATAGCCCAAAGGACAGAACTCTGAACTGACAGTGTTGACCCAATGCCACGAACCTTAGGTAGTTGTGGTGCTTTGGGTGTATGAGAATGTGTTGGTAGGCATCCTGCATGTCCAGGGAGGCTAGCCAATTGTGTCAGTGATTCAAAGGAGGCAGGGTACCAAGTAATATCATCTTGAACTTCTCCTTGTGAAGGAACTTGTTTAACTTTCTGAGATCCAGAATGGGGTACATTCTGCCAGTTTTCTTTGGGGCCAGAAAGTAATGGGAGTAGAAACCTGTGTTCCGTTGATCCTGCGGAACTACTTCTACTGCCCTGTTGTTCAGAAGGCCTTGTACCTTGGAAGCAAGAAGGTCTGACTGTACTGCCGACAGCCTGGGCTGTCATTTGGGAGAATGATCCAGAGGGGTTTCCAAAAGATTGAGAGAGGACCCCTTGCGAATTATCCGAAGGACCCATTTATCTGATGTTATAGATTTCCACTGGTTGTAGAACCGAGTCAGACGTCCTCCCACTGCTAAGGAGGAGTCCCTCTTGGGCAGCTGAGGTGGGACTTGGGCCAGGAACTCAGAAGGTGGCACTGGGTGCTTTGGGACCTTGTGCCTTCTGCTGCACTTTCTTTTCTGGCTGAGAGTTATGGTTTTTGTTAAAACCTCCTCTGTCTTTGCCCCAGAAGGATTGACGGTTGTGAAACTGTCACTTGTTCCCACCCCCTTGGGAGAGGGCGGGTGCTAGTCTGGCTGTCTTAATGGCAGATCTAGTCTTCTGTTGGCCTCCAGTGCATGCTCCACCTGAGGTCTGAGCAGATACATACCGTCAAAAGTTAAGGCCATGAGCTACTGCTGGGCGTCATTCGTGAAGCCCGAAGTACGCAGTCAAGAGTGGCGACAGTGCAGATGCCAGCAGCCATCGCCCGGGAGGTGGTATCGAAGGCGTCCATTGCAGCTTTGACCTGTTGGTTACTGGACTCGATACTCCTAGTTATGGTTTGAAGTAGTTCTGAGTTAACCTCCGATTTGGGCAGAGATTCTACCATTGCTTTGAGCGAATGCCAAAGAACATACTCATATTGAGAAAAATAGCCCTGGTAGCTGGCAGTGTGCATAGCCAGGGTTGAGGCGGCAAAGACTCTCTTTCCTAAGGTGTCTATCTTGTGAGATTTTTTGTTTACAGGCCGGGCTGTAGATCCTTGAGGTAGAACAGCCTTATCATTCTCTGCCAGGAATACAATGGCATCAGCAAAGGCTTGTGAGGCCAAAATGGGGCAATCCTTGGGAGGGGCATACTTCCCATCTATGGACTTGGCCACGGAAGGAATGAGAGCCGGATTCTTCCACACCATCTGTGAAAGGGTCTCGAAAGAGGGCAGTACCGGAGGGGTTAAATCCATAGGGATCTCCAAGACATGAAGATATTGGAGTCGCAAAAGCTTCCCAGGATCGATTTCTGTAGTCTGGAGAGAAAGAGTAGAATTTAAATTCTTGAGCAAAGACTTAAAGGAAAGGTCTTCAACCACAGGCACTGCAGAAGGATTGATCCCTGCTCCTAGGGCAGTGTCAGCAACATCATCACCCAGATGAAGATCTGGATCAGACTCAAAAATCATCTCCAGACAGTCAAGGAGGAACTGTATAGATAGGAAAGGAGTGAAAATCAGGAGGAAGAATAGAAGAAGAGAGAATTGGAGTGGAAAATCCCCGGAGGCTAGACGGCACCGCACTCATCCCCGGCGCCATTGAGGAAAATAGTGCTGACAGATAGCGCGGCACTGTGGATAGCACCATCAGAGCCCGTGGCACCGTGGACGGCGCCGACAAGGCCCATGGCACCACGGATGGTGCCAACAGAGCTAGGGTCTGACAGCGCCTGGACGATGCTGAGAGAGTCACAGGGTGTGGAAACTGCGATTTGAACTAAAGAGGGGAAAAATGGCAGGAGATAGAGGCATCGGTGTGGACCCCTGTGCCGCAGCCATGTGAGGGATAAACACCCAAGCGGAGGTCCAAGGCACTGAAGATGCCACGTGATTAGGTAGGCCCAACAGCCCTACCCGTCTTTCCGAAACCGAATGGCCCAAAGGCCCCGGTATCGGACTGACCGGCCCGGGTAACTGGACCAACCTCCGAGCCTACTGCTCCATAAGAGCAGCCCACTGGCAAAACTGCTCATCGGAAGCTCCTCCAATAGGTGGAGAGGAGCTCCAGTTTTATAAGAGGTTGGCCACCAAAGCCAGAAACCGGCAACTCCGACTGAGGTGGAGGCCGGCGCCTGGCCCTAATAACCGACCATCTACGCGCAGACATACCAGAGGGCGACCTCGAGTGATGCCGTTTCTTCTTTGACCTATGTGTTGAAGAAGAACCCGAGGCTGAACGGTGCCAAGAATAGGACAGTTTCCTTTTTATGCTTTCGGAGGACCGCCCGTCTCCTGAACATTGGACTGTCCGTTAGTCAGAACTCCCCCGAGGGCCAAGGATCGGACCCAGCCCAGCTGGACTAAACAGTTTCATAATGAAGCCTCCCTACTGTCAACTGACCCGCTTATGGCGACTCTGTCAATGGAGGGCTAGAAGCGTCTTTTGTACAATTTGTTAAATTAGAAATAAAATCAGTACTGATTGAAATAATCTACAAACAAAAACTAGAACTGCTAGAGAAGTTTAACTCCCAGCAAGTGTAAGTAAACGTCACTGATCGCACTCGGCAGAGGAAAAAAAAGGAACTGAGGCGGTTGGAGGGTCAACGCCGAGACAGTCATTACTGCACACACCAGGGCTCGCGGTGCCACTTCCTCGCGGCTCCATCTCAGACGCCGGCCCTCCTGAAAAGTTTGCTCCCGCTGGGTCCTAGCGCCTCCGGCATATTCCTATTAGTGTGAATGAGTGGTGGAGACTTTATGTCCAGGAAGACCTGAAAAAATATAGCTCTGGCTGAATGGTACAGAAGGCAAAAGCACAGAAGTGTAAAACAGTGGGTTGCAGACTCAGCCTCCCTCAGGGCCACAAACAATATTGTCTAAGGAACTCTGAGCTACAGTAAACTTGTAGCCGGGCAATTGGCATGGATGTCTCATCTCCCACCACACCAGCAACCTAGGATGGCTGTCTTTCTCTTCCTTCAGAGCTGGGGGTTTGGGGGGGGCGGTGTGTTCTGCTGCTTGGCTGTCACCTAGTGGAGGCTAGGTGGTACAGTAGTGGTCACCAGAATTTAAGTTCAGAGGCAGATGTTGAAGGCATGCACAGTCTTCACGGTCTACATGTCTACCACTGCATGGCACTGGCTCGGAATCGAGGGGAGTGATGGGCGGAAAATACAGGTTACTCACCTGTAACAGGAGTTCTAGGAATGGTATATGTTGTTCATCCACACTCATTGGCAGTATCCTTGCTTTAAATCTTGCGGAAGGTCTTCAAGCTTGCTCCTCCCACCCACCGGGTGGTATAACTCTGACTCGCCCATGCAGCGCAGATCTGGCCGCTGGAAGCTCAGGTTGTGCGTCGAGCCGAGAGGAAGGTCGGGTGGGTCGTGTGGATGAACAACATACCATTCCTAGAACTCCTGTTACAGGTGGGTAACCTGTATTTCTAGGGACATGGATATGTTGTTCATCCCACCTCATTGGCAGACTCCTAGCAGTTCTCCCGGAGGAGGAGGCAAGGCACACCCCATATCTTACTTGGGAAGAGACTGGAGAACCGAGGCCCCAAAACCAGCATCCCGGCGTGACTCAAGGTCGATGTGGTAGTGAGGTAATGAAGGTGTTTGCTGACTTCAGGTAGCAGCCCTGCAGATTTCCTGGATAGGGCGTCCTGGAAGCAGCCACCGTTGCAGCAGTATGTGGAGGTAGAATGAGCTCTTATCCCTCTGGGAAGGCTCCATGCCAGCTAACTTATAGCAGAGATCTATGCAAGGAGGTTACCCACCTGCTTATCGTCAACAGCTGCAGGTCTGCCAGATCACGGCTTCAGCGTAGAGTGACAAACAGCTGTGAACCTCTCCCAATTTCAACACGTCGCTCCTTATAATAAGCAGCGCCCTTCTAGGATCAAGTATGGAGCCTATATTAGAAGCCTCCGAGGTGTGATTGAGGTAGAACACCGGCAGAGTCAGCACCTGGTTAAAGGTGAAACTCCGGCACCACCGCCGGAAGGAATTTGGGTGGGCACGGGACAACTCTGTCCCTGTGAAGACCAGGTAAGGAGACTCGATGGAGCGCCTGGAGCTCTCCCATCCTTCTGGCTGGCGTGATAGCCACCAAAAGGCGGTCTTCCACGAGCAGGTGAGAGAAGACACACCTGTGCATAGGTTCGAATAAGCTCCCATGAGCTTTCAATGACCAGCAGTAGATCCCACGGAGGTGGGGGTTCCAGCACTGGAGGAAATGTGATCAGGCCTTTGAAAAGCCAGACCACCTTCTCCTCATGCCGACTGCTTCCGGCCAGCCCGGTAAGCAGAGATGGCTGCCAGGTGCACCCTTAGGGTCGTCGACCTAAGCCCTTGACTAGAAAGGGACCATAAATAGTCCAAGATGCTTGCCAGGAACAGGAGGAAGGGTCGAAGCCCCTTGCCTGACACCAAATGGAAAACCTTTTCCATTTGAAGGCATAACATTTCTGGTGAAGCTCACTTGCGGAGACGCCTCAGCTACATTGAGGGACCTCGTCGGGAAAGACCCAAAGCCTGGAACTCTAGCAGCTCAGGAACCAGGCAGTCAGGTGCAGGGATTGAAGGTCGGATGGAACACCTTCCCCTGATTGACTGAGAGCAGGTCGGGCGAGCTGGAAGCTACCCTGGAGTCCTGGAGCTGAGACTGAGGAGATCTGGAGTACCAGAACTGGCGAGACCAGTCTGGGGCTATCAGTCACCTGCGCCTTGTCCCTCCTGTGAGAAGCACCTTGTGGATCAAGGGAAATGGGGAAAGAAGCGTAAAAAAACCCGGGGTCCATTGCCTCGAGAAGGCATCCCCTGCGAAACCCCTGCTGAGGCGAGGGCATGGAACAGACTCAACTTGGCGTTCTCCGTGGAGGCAAACAGGTCCACCTCAAGTATGCACCCAAAGGGAGAACAGATCTGTACTACCTCGAGCAGGAGAGACCACTTCGTGGGATGCAGCCCCTATCGGCTCAGGGGCACCGGCCAGGGTGTTGGAGGCTCCTGCCACGTGAATGGCTGAGGAGATCCGCCTCCAGGCTGCGCACGGTGACCAAATCTGGGCTTCCTTGCATAGAAGCATGGGCGCGTCCCGCCCTGGCCGGTTTAGATAGTACATGGTGTGGTATTGTTCCGTCTGGACTCGGGACCACTTGACGGAGGCAGCGGCAAAGCCCGGTGAGAGCTGAAAGCGGACCGCTGGCGGAGCTCAACGGGTTGATGTGGCATCGGGACTCCCGGGGACCAGGAGCCATGAGCCGGTGTTCCCCAGATGGCACCCCAACCCATCAGAGGCATCCGGTCGACAGAGACCGTCGGCTCGGAAGCGAAGCAGGATGCCCTCCTGCAAATGATCTGGAGCGGTCCACCACTGGAGAGCATTCCACATCCCTGTGTCACCCGACTAAGCTATGGTCAAAGGGATCCTTGCGTTGTGACCACTGGCTGGCCAGTCCCCACTGAGAGGAGCGCATGTTCAGCGAGACCCAACGGACCCGCAGCTAGACAGGCCATGAGACCCAGGAGCGCAGGAAGTCCCGGCAGGCGAATTGAACCAGAAATGATCAGACAAGGAGGAAAGAACCTGAACCCTGTCGCGGGAGCCAGCGCTCTGGCTCAGAAGAAATCGAGCACAAGCCCGATGAATAAAATCACCTGCCTCGGGGTTCACGGCCTCGTTGACAAGGAGGCCCAGTTGAAAGCAGACCTGGAGGTCGAATCTCTGGACCACTCCGCCTCCTTCCTGGAGCGCAGCTATCAGCCAGTCGTCCAGGTAAGGTTACACCGGACCCCTGGCGCCATAGAGAATGCTGTCACCACTGCCATGCATTTGGTGAAGACCTGGGAGCTGGAGACAGACGAAGGACATGGCTTGAACTCCGAGAGAGATCCTTCAAAGCTGGAGCGAAGGAATCTCTGGTGAGGCAGACGGATAGGGACGGATAAGCGCGTCCTGCAAGTCCAGAGAAACAGAACCACCCGCCGTTCCAAGGATGGTATTATCTGAGCCAGAGTGACCATCCTGAAGGTTCGAGACATAAGGACTTGTTTAGGTCGTGTGGAGTGAGAATGAGTAGCCAGCCCCGTCCGTTCGAACCAGGAAGTACCTGGACACAAACCCTGGGTCTGAAGGAGGGTCCACCACCTCTTACCACCTCCTTCTGGAGGAGGAGAGTGATAGGCTGGTCGAGGCGCCAGTGAGCTGGGGATCCGAAGCCCCGAGGCGGCGGCTCTGAAGGGTGGTGCCTGCTCGAATTCAGGAGGCCTCTTCCCACCACCTCCAAGACCCACCTGTCCGTGGTAACAGCGGACCAGGCGGAGCAGGAAGTGCAGGGCCGTCCCCAGAGACCCAGGAAGTAAGTGTGGATGGGCGACACCCTCTAGCCCGTCTGGGCAGGCTGGAGGAGGACGGCCGAGAGGACCTCCTGGGCCCTCCTCCCTGCCTCCTGTGAGAGAAGCCGGCGGCTTGGGTTTGGGATGCCAAGGCCGAGCCTGCTGGCCCTGACGTTGCTGGGCCGGGCGCGCCGGGGGCACAGAAGGACGAAAGGACTTAGGCTGTGGTTTGCGGCCTTTGTCCTTCTGAGCGGAAGAGACCGAGTCCAAGGTGGCATTGGACTTCTCGATCCTCTGCAGGTGACCTTCCACCCCAGGGCCGAAGGGTGGTCCCCAAAAGGGAACATCCAGCCAACTTGTGCTGGGTATCCAGTAAAAGTGGATATCTCAGCCAAGCCATGACCGCACTTAGCCACTACGGCGCCACCGATCTGGCATATGATCCCCCTACATCCAAAGCAGTCTGGAGCTGCTGTTTGGCCACACCCTGGTCCGCACCTGTTAACAGTGAAGTCTGCAGATCGGGGAAGATGAGAGATGACCTCATCCAGGGGAGCCCAACAGGGCATGAAAAATGTGCCATGAGGGCCGGCCGAACTGGCCTGGCGAAGGCAGAGGAGAGGGCCATGGCGTAGACTTTTAGCCGACATAGTCCAATTTCTTGGACTCCTTGTCAGGAGGTTTGTCCACATCCCTGGCGTTGCCCGGCCTTGAGCAGCTGTCGATAATCAACCCCTCAGCAGAGGGTGTTCAAAACGGACAAGAACGGTAGGGACCGCATACTTCCTGGCCATCCTGGCCGAAGGCGCAGGGCAGGAAGCAGGCGCTGCCAAAGTTCCAGTGCTGGGCCCACTATGGCCTCGGCCACGAAGCCTCCGTCCGAATCCCACCGGTCAGAATCTCCGTGAGGGGATACAACCCGTTGAAAGCAGATTGAGCTCCATCGGTAGACTCGAGATGAGCGAAGCAGTCCTAGGAAGACGGCGACGGCGCTACGTCCATTGGCTGACCTCCTGAAGACTCCAAGTCCAGTCGCTTGAGAAGAAGGAGAATCATCTCCGGACCGGAAGAGTCCTCGAAGACTGCCTCTGGCCTGAGCCACCTTCACCTGCGAGGTCGGTCGGGAGTGAGGGTAACTGACACCGATGGGGTAAACCCTTAGCGACCGAGAATCCTTGGTCGGAGCCCCAGTGGTGGCTGTGGAGGCGGAGGTTCCACACGGGAATCGGTGGAGCAGCTGGTTTTGGCAGAACAACGGCCTGGGTATAGGCTCCTCGGACAAGTCGAGGGGTTGTGTCGACGTTCGGTGACAGCCATAATGGCGGGAAGGCGCGGGTCGGCTTATTCCGGCCAGGAGGGCTGTTGCAACATAAGGTCTCGTGCCGTCGGCGTAATTTACGCCCGAAGCCTCCCTCATCACGGGAGGAGGGCCGAGGGCGGCGCGCCGGCTACCCTGCGCCCCGAGACCGAGACCGCCTATGGCGGTGGGAACGGCTGAACCGGACATGAAAGGTCGCAGACCGAGACCGAGAGTCCGGATTCCGAGGTCGGTGCAGGGAGGTGTCGGCTGAGACCGACACTCCTTATTTCGGAAGGTCCATCCGAGGCTCCGGAACCGGAGAGCTAGGCGAGCCACGGGATCCTCAACTCCTCCGGGGAACCGGGAGAGGAATCTCGGCTGCTAAAGGCGACAGCCGTCAATGGTGAGAAAAATCTCGACTTCATCAGTGAGTCTCGGTCAACTGACCTGGCGGGGACACCGTGAGGGCCAGTGGCGGCCCAAGCATTCGACCAGCCTGACGGTCGGCGGCCCGAAGACCTTTCCGGCTCCCAAGAAGCGTCGGCGGAGGACTTACCCTTGTCCCTCTTTTTGGACCGAGAAAAGGTCCAGCAGGCATGAGCCCTTCTCCTTTAGTGGAGGGACAGACAAAGCTCCTTAAAAGGCGCGTGTAGAAGAACCCAGAAGGCGGGATAAATGCAGCGGCGAGGAAGATCTGACCCAGCGCCGCCTCCTCTTGACCATCCGCTCGAGCTGATCCATGCAACCGCCGCCTTGATTTCGCCAACCGGGCTCCTTGGACTTCACCGGAGGAAGCGCTTCCGGGGCGGCCCAGTTGCAATCGGGCAGCTTACGGTCTCCGAGGGCGTGGGCCGAGAAAGATGAGCACAGTGCCAAAGCCTGCGGGTGCGTGCTCAAGGCCTAAGCAGTAGACTACCGTGGAGTGTGGATCCGTCGAGACATCTTCTGCCCGCATGGGCATCTCCGAAATCGAGTCGATTTATCCGCCGCGCCCGCTGGGGAATCGAAGACTGAAGTCTTTTTGCAAAATATTATTTTAAATCCATAAGCGGAGAAATAGGAACCAGTCATGGCGCGAGGCGTTAAGGAGGAACCTGAGCTTCCAAGCGGTAAGGAAGATCTGGCGTCATAGAGGGGCCGAGTTATACCACCGGGTGGGTGGGAGGCAGCTTGAAGACCTTCCGGCAAGATTTAAGCGGCAAGGATACTGCCAATGAGTGTGGATGAACAACATATCCATGTCCCTAGAAAGAACCCGTTTGCAGGATGATGCTGCAACCAAGAAGTAACTGCATCACCACCATCCATGGCAACCACTCACACAGTGAGCTAAGAATAAGATTACGAGGGGGGGGGTGGAAGAAAGGGCTGGGGGTCGATAGCAGAAAGGAGCCAATGGGGAGGGGTAGGAGGATAAAGTCCACACACACAGCAAAAATATTTGAACTATTAACTGATTTGTATCTAACTCACATGTTCCAGAGTTACTCAACTGGTATCAAGAGCTCCTTAAAGGGAACATAAACAATATATAATTTAAATCAACTACTGCTGGTGTCTTCTGTTCATTAATGACATGCTGTTAACATATTTGAAGCCATTACATTTCTGCATGCTGTTTTTCTCGCAACTCAACCCACCTCTGTTTAGTGCTTTCAAATAGCCGTTTCCTGTCTGTAACTAGGACACACACACACACACACACACACACGCTTAATGTTTATCTTTAAAGCCGGATGATGTCTGCTAGCTGGCTAATGGGCAGAAAACCAGTGTGACTGGTGTAACTATGAGAAGTTTACACCCATCAGCCAGTTAAACATTGTCATTATAAGTCTTCTCACCATCGGCTTTTGAGAGGCAAGCCTCCTGTATTTCTACATCCACTGGCTTGTACAGTAAACACCAACATAGCCCCCTACACTACAGTAACAATATGTTTGCTTTGCACATGCATTTAAGTAAACAAAAAAATGGCTGCAATGGTGGGCTTCTGCTTTGGATTCTAAAATGGCACTTGCAGAAAAGACGGGTAATAGCCCTTGTACTTTGGAGTCAGAGATAGCTCTAGTGGCTAAGTGGCACTCCACTTCTGAACCCCAGGTAGGTGGCCATGGGCTGTAGGCTTAGTTGGTACAGTTGGACCTGTGAGTTTTGTAGTGCCATCTCTCTTAATTACCAGTGTCATATGTAGCGTACTGGTTATAGTAATCCCAAATAATACTGTTTGATTCTGGCTCAGTATGAGGCTTTGAAAAGAATTACCTTAATAAGGACCATTCATTTACAAGTAACAGCCTGGCAGGCTGGTATCACTGGTAGTGGTATGTTTATTTTTCATTTATTGAAAATGTGTACTGGCGGGGGCACTATTGAACAGGCTCGATGAAAAGATGTGCTTCACTTCAGCTTGGCACATTTCGGACCGCTAAATATAAAACATTAATTGAAATTTTACAATTTTGGACTTTAGTTCGACAGTTCCTGTCAGATAACTTTGAGAGGAAGAGAACAATATCCTTTTTAGCTATGGGTCATCAGAATAAAGGTGGTTGGGGTGGAGCTAAAAATCAACCACCCGCTGAACAGCAGGTTGTAATACCACCAGCAGAAACAGCAAGGAATAGTGAACCACCTTGCAGTCCCTGACCTTATCAATGAGGGCTATTGATGGTAAGGTGGGAGAGATCTTGCAGCGATTGGGACAGCAAGATGTAAAAACTGGATTAGCCATCAAGACTGCAACTTCTGCTGAGGCACAAGTAACAAGGGCTCTCATAACTACCAGCAATTTAATCCAAGAAAATGGACAACTCCATTACTGTCTTGAGGTTCTGGAAAATGCACAGCGATCAGTGAATCTACGTTTGGTCGGGCTTCCCGAAGGCACTGAGGGCTCTGACCTTACATCATTCTTTTCGGATTGGCTACCTGGAGCCCTCAACCTTACAGCTCGGATGGCTATGGCACCTCAGATTATCTATTCATATAGGATTTCTCCTCAAGCCACTCCAGTGCAATTGCATCTCCCTGAGGTCTGTCGTTATGGTCACCGCCGGAGTCTCCATCAGGGATTCATTTCTGCAGGAGGCTCTGACTCTCAAAACTTAAAATTACCAGGGGGCTATGCTACACATCTTTCTGGATTTATAATTTGCCATGCGTACTCGCCAAAAGAAGTTTAGCCGGAGTTGAAATAGGCTCACAAATCGGTGTGGTTTATTCACCATCGATGCCAGTGATGCCTCCGCATCCACTATGCAGGCCACAGGTACCAATACACGGATCCAACTGAAGCCAGTAAAAAGGTGGAGGCACTTGAAAGAGAATTTGCGGCAGCTCCAGCTCTGATAGGAGGAGGAGCTGGAAGATGAGGCTACCTGAAGGTGGACTTCAAACTGACAAATTGCCTTTTTTCTCTGAACGCTATTAGGTTTACAGACTGTACAGGGGACTAGACTGGGCTGAAGCTTGGTATTACTTTGTTGCAGCTATTTATCAGAGCCGTCTTTTGTTTATTTTTACTCTTTGGGTCTTCTTATAGGTAAGAGTAAAGTATCTATATTTACATAAAAAAACCTTAGTATACTGCACTACGTAACTGCCTTAAGTCGATGTAACCCTTGCATGGCTGTGGACTGATAACAGTCCAAAATTCCAATACGTTGTAACTGTCAGCAGCTTAAGGGTTAAAATGGCAGATGCCACATGGTGGCTCTTGTATTAGTTCACTTTATCTTGGAGGGTATTTTTGCTACAGGGATTAAACACTGCTAAAAATATCTCTGCTTTCTTTGCCTGGTATGTGATCTCCCTGACAGTCTTTAGTTCTTACCTATTACCCTGTTAGTATGTTCCATATAAGAGTTTATGACGACGAGTTAATATTGTCTACTTTCAATGGTCATTCTGGTTATACTTCGATATCTAACCTAATCTTGTCTCTTTAAGCGGAGGTTTGTAAGTGTTAAGTAAAGATTAGTTGCTAAATGTGCAGTTTTTTTCACGTTTGGGATGGGATCACATCAACCACACGGTTGAATATAAAATGTCATGCACTATCTTTCTTATCGTTTGATCACCTCATTCTTGTGAGGTGCAGCCTTTCGTGGACAATTTATCTGGACTTTTATGAGAATACCCCCATTTTCTTAAATCAGACTGCCTCGGTTGCTTTTGTACCTTTCTTCCACTGAATGGCTCCTATAACTTAGTGTTGCATGCCTGGTAGGAGGTGATGACTTCATGTTGTTTTTACTGTTAAAACAATAAACTAGAAGTAAAAAAAAAATGTGCACTGGCTACAATATAAAGTAGCTCACTTTGTGTAAAAAAAATTCTCATAGTTCTTGACAGTTTCTGGAGCTTGCCCTTCCCTGTGGTATCAAACAGAAAAAGTGCACCTCTTTTCCCGTAGTAATGAAGCCTACCACACATATGCATCACCTTTTCTTGCAATGTTTTTGTATGCTGTACAAGTACATACTACAATAAATAGAAAGTAACAAAAAAACAGCATCAAGAATTACTGCAAAACGTGTCATCAAAAACTGATGGCCATCAAAGAGAAAGGTTGGCCATTTTGGAGCAACCTTACCTTTCTTCCCAAGTCTCCACATATCGCATCCAAAACCAGCCTGTGGTGAGCAAACACTAGAAACTTCTCTCGCCCACTCTCTAGCAGATCCATTATGTACTCCCTATAATTGAAAAAAAGAAACAAAGATGTATGTTAGAATCCAATGCCTCCCTCGCCTGTTCTACATAAACTGCACTATTATGGTAGTTAACTGCGTACAGTATCTAAGCACAGCTCCTACAATGCCAGATGCCTCGACAGCAGTCAGAGATGTGCTTTCACACAGTAATAACTAGAGACCAGTGTTTTTCTTAAATAAGAAATAACAAGAAATTCAAGGTATAAAAAGAAATAAAACGAAAACAAACACATGAAAAAAAAAATTACAAAAAATGCTCGTTTTTTGGCAGAAACTAAATAAATGCTTGCAGCAGTTGCTGTTTAGGCTCCGTTGTTACCACAGAGATGATCCACAAGGAAGTGGCAGCAGAACTGTCTGATTCACAAAATCTTTCAAGACCACAGCATAATGCTGCTTAATACAATGTAATATACTAGTAATATGATTGCTAGTGTATATAAGGTCATTTTGAGGTATTTTACGAATGTAACTGTAAAACTACATTTTCAATGAACAAAAATAAATATATTCCAGAAAAATAAAAATTATAAAAAATAAAAATAATTTCACGGGGCTCTAGTAATAACTATGGGCAGATTTGGTAAGCTGCCGGTCTTCTTCTGGTATCAGATTCTACATTTCTTTTGTTTTTAAACTCAAGTTTATTAGATCTTTGCACAGATACAGATAAAATAACCACTATACAGAATCAATAATTTCGATGGTATTGTAGTTTACAATATTTTATGTCATTTGGTTCATCGACAGATTCTACATTTCTAGGTCATTCAGCATTGTTAATAACTCTGCCCCTTCAAATAACAAACTAAATTTACAGATTACGTAATAAAAACCGGAAAGGGCATTACCAATGGAATAAAGACTGAAGCAAAATGCCTGCTAAACATAATATATTATCTTACTGGTACGTGCCCTTTCTAGATGATTTTATTACTAAGTCAGCCCTTGGATATCCGACCCCATCTGTTCCCCTTGTCACAGACAGCTATCTCAGAGTGACGGTTATCTGAATGTGGATTTCTATGATAAACTTAACAAAAGGTAGCTCAACCACATGGATGGAAAAGGAGTGTGACAGATAAGTGAGAGCCAGATAAACAAGTGCTGACTGTATTATTACCAGGATCACCAATGGCAGGCAACATCTACTTTTTAACTAACTGTTTCAACCACAAAAACAGAAAATCAGTTGCTAATCTACCAGTGGGATAAGGATTGCTAAAGCTCAAATGTAACTGTCTAGCAGGATCAGCGATGAGGTTTCTGTGTGATGGAACTACTGTTCAGAAATCCCTTGCATTGGTACAGTCTCACAATGGCCATGGAGCTGTATGGACTCTTGACTCATTATCTGCTGTGGTGTACAAGAGACATCAGAACACCATGAGTTTTTATTTGCTCCAAAACCTGCTTTGTTATATGTCTGAGTAGGATTCTTCCCAACAAGTAAGGGAGCAACACCTGCTACGAACAGGAGATGTCCTGGGTTAAATAAGGCTAGTTTTTAATTATGGGCTTTACTCTGCAACCAAGCCAGGTCTCTTCAGGACTCTCTTCATTAGATGGAAAACAGAAGCGCTCTAGCTTGTCTAGTTACATGTGTATTCTTAGCCCTATTTATATAAGGGAAACCTCCTGGCAAATTGTTTCTTTTGAGTTTTGGCTTTTTTCACCACCAGATCTATTCACTGGGAATGCCAGGTTGAGGGGTGGTCAACGGCTTAGCGATGAGTAAATTCATGCACCATGTGGGGGACCCAGAATTATGTTACCAACCTCAGCCTCCTAGTTGGGCACGTACGGAGCTGGGTGCAGTCCTCTTGGGATGTGTGCTGACCCTGGAGAAGAATTTGCCACCTTTAGCTGCATACCTGCCTCCTGGTGAACCAGGCGGTGGAAGCATGTAGCCAGAAGCTGTCCCTCACAAAGCACCCCCTCAGAGCCCTGCCACCTACCTGGAGATATGCAGCCATTTCTGTCATACCAAAGCAGAGAAAAGACCTGCAACTGTACATTTCATATCATACTATAGTCAAACCTACTTAAAAGCATAGCCCTGGGAGTTGGTTAAATTATCCGTTTAAGTGGGCTATGTGATCTTGGTGTCCAAACTCCTCCTGGTGATCCAGTAATGCTCTGTTTGCCTGATACTGTGGCTTGTGAATCCTGAACAGATCCTGTAATGCTCCATTTGCCTGCTACTACTTTTTTTGAACATCTTGACCCAACCCACCCACTGGTTTCCTTCATTACCTAGCTACCTCGCTTCTCCGTTTTCACTGAGTTTTTTTTTTTCAACTGCTGAAATTCACATACTTCCCCCTGCTGCACTGCCGCCTTGTCAACCCTAGCAGCCATAGTAACCATGCTCACATGACTACATGGAATCCTAGCAAATGCCATAGCAACCTTACCAACCTTGCTCACTTGACCCCACGAACCCCTAGCAACCATTCAGGTGGATGAGTGTTAAATTGGATTTCAATTTTTTATTCGTTGTGATGTGACTTGATTCGGGGTGTGAATTTGGATCAGTGAGCAATGACATTTGTGTTCGAGGACAGCTGGTTACATAGAGTGCTAATTGATCAATTAACAGCTCCTTAGTCTCTGCTTGGAGCACTTAACACTCAATTATACCTGCGGCTACAGACAATGATGTGATTAGGTGTTGGAAGCACTTAAAAATTATGCATTTATATGGACGGCTTGCATGCCATTAACCGATTGGTTTATAATGGAACAGATTGGAAAAGAATTGGGGAACTGAAAATGTATTCAATTAAGCGGGATTTATGAATACGCAGTATGCGATTAAGTGTGCTCCACTATATCTCCCTCTTAAAAATGGATAAGTTACAGCAGTACTGGCTACCCGACTAAATCTAATTTTACTCTCCCTCATTGCCATGGACAAGACAGGCGTTGTGCTTGGCAGACAGGCCCTGGATAATGTCCGAAGGACAATACAGGTTAGGTTAGTGGATCAGGCTTAACCAAAAAGTAAAAAGAAAAGATATTGGAGGAAGCGGGGCAGGGGGCTCAGAGGGGATAGTACTGCATATGGACAACATCATGCAGTACTTAGAAGACCCGAAGAGTCAGTGAAGGCAGTTTGGGAGGGACTGGAGATTTCTGCCATCATAATGATTATGTCTAAAACAAAACCAAAACAGAAGTCCTCACATTCCATTAGCATCTGTCCAAATGGATAAGGGAATTTCTGTCTTTGAAACGGTAGTCTTCACAAAATAAATACCTAGTGGTTCAGGTGCCAAGAGATCTCTCCAAATTGTACAATACCAGCTTTGTGCTCCTGATGAAAAAAAGTGGAGGATGACCTAAGGAGATGTCACTGATATATTCTCTGCCATACTCTGGAACCGACTCCTTCACAATGACAGTGCTATCCAAGTATCAGTACTTCTTTTAAAGTGTACCCGTTCTGATCCCTGGAGACCATTTTAAATCTGGCCAAAGGCCATTACTAGCCACATCTGGCAGGGTAGGCGACCCAGAATAAGATTTAAGCTTTTCAAGCAGCAGTACTGGATAGTCAGGAAGTGATTACCAAAATTCTGCTTTTTGGCTGGAAGAATACAGCCATAGTTCCAGTTTCATTATTTGTAAATATTTTTTTCTAGCGATCTTTGTTTTTGTTTTTTTTTATATTTAAAATGTATTTCCACTGGAAAAAGGAAGAATGGGGGGCAACCCTAGAGAGCCATGCTCGTGGCTGGTCACGTTTTAGTTCAGTTTTGCTCCAACTTAACAGGTTTAACTTATACTTTATAGTCACTTTACCAGTACTGTGTAGCTCTCATTCGATGGATCACTGCATCTGGAGTTGATTGATACTAAACTTGATGATGGGTCATCAGAAGAATCCAGCTGGAGGCTCCGGACAAAAATCTTCCTTGCAACCACAGCAGGCCCAACATGGCCCGGGGATGGTACTACTATTGCAGGAAGGAGTGGAGCAGGAGACCCTCTGCCTTGGGATACGGTCCTGAGCATAATACAGGAAATGGATCATAGAATCGAAAAAAGTCCTTGACCGCCTAAGCGCTCAAGATGTTAAACTTGACGGTATTCCGAAAACGGCGACTGAAGCTTGTGACAGGGTTGAATATGGCCCCATCCCAGTTGTTATGCAGAAAGAGTTTAAATGCAAAGGTCTGTTCTACCCTCTCCTTTTCTGTCTCTTCTCTGTCTGGTTGCGCAACCAAATTTTCTTGAGACCTAGGACTTGATCACCCCGACGGTCTTGCAATTCTCTACCTCTCGCTATCTCCCTACCCTCACTTGCTATTCTGTCTTTTCTCCCCTCTGTATATCTGCTGGTATAAAAATATATGTGAATCTTTATGTGGAAATGTCACAGACACTGGAATCCCTTTGTTTAAAACTGTATATAGTTATAATGCTGAAATGATTGCAAAAAGCTATTTGGAACTCAAGGGATTAACCTGAAATGCAGTTTTTAAGCCTCTTGCAGAGATGTAAACAAGAGGTCAGTTCTGGGTCACAATGTTTTTTTGAGGCAGCTGCTGAAACTGACTAGAATACTGTGTGAGAAGCAGAATGTTCTGTTAACGAGCTCCTACAAAGACCCGTCATAAAAACAGCTGCAATGTTTTGCAAGAGACAGACTGAGATTTGAAACTGAGAAGAAAAAGAACAATTTTCTATGTTTGTACTGCCATTGTAAATAGTTATTCTGAATTATTTTTTTATTTTACTGTTGTTAATAAAACATTGCAAATTTTACAACTGCTCCTGGTTTTCCTATGCTTCCTGACCTGTGCCTCGATGACAAAGCTGAGGAGCAGTTGCAGCGGACGCATGCGACTGTAGCTAAACTATGGAGCTGACTCATGTACAAGCACGCCTTGAAAATTTGGAAAATGCCAACTGGGCCACGAATATACGCTTAGTGGGCCTCCAAGAGGAGACTGAGGGAGAAAATTGACTTAATTTTTACAGCAGTGACTGCAATCTACCATGCCGGAGGACTCCGGGTTTGGGCTGGATTCCCTCAAGAGAGCTTACAGGGTGAACTTTAGAAAAGCCCAGGAGAATTGTGAGGCCAGTCGGACTGCCCTCCTGGTTACAACTGGACCTAAAGTAAGGGACTTCATCCTTAATTGGGCCAGAGCCCATTATCTTCTACAACTGGAAGGGAAAGAGGTTAAAGTCTTCCAGGACTGGTCTTTCGCCACCTGAAGATGCCGCAAACTGTTTGACTAATTTCGACAGCAACTCCGAGGCCTTGGAGTTGCTCATTCCATATTGGTACCTGCACACTCCAGATAACATACAGGGACAAAATATTTCAGTTCACGGATCCTGGAGAGGAGAAAAGGAAAGTGGACAAAATAGTAGCTGAGTTTAGAAGTTGGGACTCAGCTACCCAGGGCCATACTGCCAATTCTGATGAAGGTGACTGTGATCAAAAGTTTACTGCTAAATGTTGTTGCAGTTGATCTGTTGGATTTGCAATTTGTTTATATTTTTACATCAACTACCTTAATGCTAGTCGTATGGGAGACTTATCAGTGAATTTCCTTTACACTACATACTGACTTTGATCTACATATTTTCCCCTATTCATCAGCTAGCTGAAATTCAACATGGCGCATGCCAAGAGGTGCCCTTCTGCAGTGCAACTAGCTAGTGTAATCTCAACAGCTAGTTTAGAGGGGGAAAAAAAAGACTTACTTTAAGACTTTTCCTTACCATGTTTCTGAATTTGTTTAAACAAGGTGCTGACTTTGTTGCACAATTATTACAAAAGTTGTTAAAGTTGGGGTATTTCTTTTTTCTCCTCTATGCTCCTTTTTAGCTCATACTAGTACAGGGGCCAGTTCTGTTTGCCAGGCTGCTTCTGAGTTGGAGTTAGGCTGTACTGAATAATACCCATTCTCTGCCTGTACCTTCTTTACTGGATTGTGGGAATAATGGTTTTTGGAACCATACCTAAAACTGTCCTATTGTGTACCTGTTTTATAATGTTTACTCCCACAGGTCTTAGCTGGCCAGCCAGTCTAGCATTTTGGTAAGAGCCTGCTATACAGTGTGCTCATGAACGCCATGTATATACCCCACAAATGTGGTATCAAAACTTTAAAGGTCTTCTGTATTCTGATGCTAACATATGTTGTACTGTTCACTAATCTGTGAACTATTTGCTTATATGGTACCTTTAACTGTATGGTTTATGGCATGCTTCTGTCAAACTGAATAAACACAAAGTTAAAAAAAAAATGCATTTCAATTGTTGATCCATAGTAAATATGGCTGGGTGCCTAACCTGCAGTCGAGCTCCCCCCTCATATCGCATCATGTCTTTAGATTACTTCGTGGGACACTGTGCTGTGCATTCTTGCTGTCCCTGTGTAGTACTGCGACTTATGTGCATGTGAGGCTGGCAGCAGAGGGTTCCCATTCAACATGCCAGGTGGGAGAAATGTAAACAAAACCAAAGAAAAACAAAGCAAATTATGGGGTGATGTATGGCAAAAACAAGAAAGATTACCAGGCTGGCCCAGTGGTTACTGAGGTTGAGGCACTGGATGCCTTGCATACATGACAGACTTGAGGCAGGCTCGGGTGCTGGGGTCCAGCAGAAATTATGAGAAGATTGAGTGTTTGATGGACTGCTCTCCTCTCTCCCGGGAGGGATCCAGGGTGTCTCTGGTGCAGTAACATAGAATTTGAATTTGACGGCAGATAAGGACCGCTTGGCCCACCTAGTCTGCCCATTTTCCTGCCTAACAGATAAGCTGCAGATCCAAATTAACCAACAGCTTACTTCCTCCTACCCCCCACTAGGACTGCCTTATGTCTGTCCCATGCATTCTTGAATTCCCCACTGTTCTTGACTCCACGACCTCCTCAGGGAGGCTGTTCCATGCATCCACAACCCTCTCTGTGAAAAAATACTCTCACATTACCTCTGAGCTGTCCCCTTCTATCTTCAAATTGTGCCCCTTGTTCTTGCATCTCTTTTTCTGAAAGATGCCACCCTCTTGGACTTTGTTGATTCCCTTGAGGTACTTGAAAGTCTCTATCATGTCCCCTCTCTCCTCCTTTCCTCCAAGGGTATACATATTAGCTCCGTTAGTCTTTCTTAAGTATGTCTTCTGGTGCAGACCCTGCACCATTTTGGTTGCCCTCCTCTGGACAGCCTCCAATCTATGTCTTTGTGGAGATGGGGTCTCCAGAACCGCACACAGTTCTCCAGATGGGGTCTCACCAACTGTCTGTACAGAGGGATAACAACTTCCTGTTTTCTACTATTGATGCCTCTCCCTATGCATCCCAATATCCCCCCAGCCTTCCTTACTGCCTTCTCACATTGCTTGCCCACCTTTAGGTCATCTGATATAATTACCCCCTGGTCCCTTTCCATTTTTACTGCTGTCAGTATCTCACCCCCATTGTGTACTCTTCCCCTGGGTTTTTGTTTCCCAGGTGCATTACCTTGCACTTCTTTGCATTGAATCTGAGCTGCCATACATTTGACCATTCCTCCAACCTTGCCAAGTCCCTTCTCATCCTTTCCACTCCATCTGGTGTATCAACCCTGTTGCAGATCTTTGTGTCGTCTGCAAAGAGACATACTTTTCCTTCCAGTTCCTCTGCAATGTCACTTATAAAGACATTAAAAAGGACCGTCCCAGTACTGAACCTCATGTGTACCCCGCTAGTAACCCTCCTTTCTTCACTGTGGACCCATTTACTACTACCCTTTGCGTCCTGTTGTTCAGCCAATTTTATATCCAGGCTACCACCTTGGGACCCACCCAGGCTGGCTAACTTGTGTATTAATCTTTGTGTGGGACTGTATCAAATGCCTTGCTAAAATCTAGGTAAGCCATGTCCACAGCCCCTCCCTGGTCTACTACTTTGGTCACCCAGTCAAAGAAATCTATTAGATTCGTCTGACACGACCTTCCCATCGTGAATCCATGCTGCCTTGGGTCCTGTGCCCCACTGGCCTCTAGGTACTCAACAATTCTTTCCTTCAGAAGTGATTCCATCATTTTACCTACCACTGAGGTCAAACTAACTGGTCTGTAGTTTCCTGCCTCTGTCCTGCTCCCACTTTTGTGAAGAGGAATCACATCTGCCCTCCTCCAGTCCTCAGGTACCACCCCATCCTCCCATGATTTGTTAAAGAGAGTAGTCAGCGGTGTCATTAGTTCTACCTTAGTTCTTTTAGAATTCTTGGGTGAATCCATCAGGCCCCATTGCTTTGTCCACCTTCAATTTTATTAGTTCTTCAGAACCCTTTCTTCTGTAAATGGACTGGTATCGATCCTCGTCTTCAGAGTGTTTCTCTTGTTTGGTTTAGGTACCTCCTTCTCTTCCTTTTGTGAATACTGAGCAGAAATATTCGTTCAGTATCCCTGCTTTTTCATCGTCACCCTCTACCCACATTCCTCCCTTTATTAAGCTTCAGTATCCCTCCTTGTCTTCTTCACTCCCTAATGTACCTATAAAAGGTCTTATCCCCTTCTTAACAGAGTTGGCTATCCTTTCCTCGGTTTGGGCCTTTGCTATTCTGACTGCCTTCCCAGCCTCTTTCTGCTTTAACTGATAAAGTTCTCTGTCCTTCTCCTTCTGTGTTTCCTTATATTTCCTGAATGCTATCCTTTCTCCTTAACCTTCCCTGCCACCTCTTTTGAGAACCATAGCGTTTTTTCCTTCATTGTGTTTTGTTGATTTGCTTTACACAAAGGCTTGTTGCCTCTGTGATGGCTGTTTTGATTACTCTCCATTGTTCCTCCACCCCTCCTTCTTGCCCATTTGCTAGTGCTTTTCTGAGGCACTCTCATTTTCCCAAAGTCAGCCCTCCTAAAGTCCAATACTCTTGCTTTTGTATGGCTTGATTGTATGGCTGTGTTTATCGCGAACCACACTGTTTGGTGGTCGCTTGTTCCTAGATGGCTACCCACTTCTAAAGCTGAGATTCTTTCTCCGTTCCCATTTGAGAGTACCAGGTCTAAGATCGCTCCCTCCCGAGTGGGTTCCAGTACTAGCTGTCTAGGCATGCCCCTTTGGGCATCAAGAATGACCATGCTCTTGGATGTGCCTGCAGCAAAGGTGCTCAGTTAACATCTGGCATATTCAGGTCCCCATCAACAATATCACCCTTTTCTGCCATTCTAAGAAGCCTTCTATCATTTCTTTGTCCATTCCCTCCCCCTGAGATGGGGGTCTGTATACAACCCCCATGCGGATTGTGGTGCCATTTCCTGTCTCCATGGTGACCCAGAGTGTCTCATCTGCTCCCTGTTTACTCTTTAGTTCTGTTGCTTTGATCCCTTCCTTTACATAAAGAGCTACTCCTCCTCCTCTTTGACCCTCCCTGTCCCTCCTGTAGATTGTGTATCCTGGTATGTTGACATCCCAGTCATGGTTTTCTGTGTACCATGTTTCTGTGACTGCCACAATATCCAGGCAACCCTCTTCCATCAAGGCCACTAGTTCAGGGAGCTTGTTACACAGACTATGGGCATTGGTACTCATCACCCTCCACTTTTTGATGGCCTTACCCATTTTAGCCCCATTCCTGTCCTTACTGCCTTTGCCTTTTTTTACATTTACTCTGGCCTGCTCCCCAATGACTTCTACCTTGGTGTTCACCTCTAATTACTGTTGTTTGTGGGGAGGCTGGGATTTCCTGCTGCTTTTCAGTGCCTCCCCCCTTGGCTAGTTTAAATGCTTGCCAATGAAACATTTAAACCTCTCACCTAGGATCCTGGTTCCCCGGACAGATGCAGACCATCGCACCAGTATAGGTCTGCATCCCTCCAGGTGGCTCCCCAGTCCCCAGTGAAGCCAAAACCCTGAGCTCCACACCAGTTTTTCAACCATTCATTGAATTCCCTGGTGAAGAGTACCCTAGCATCACCCTTGCCATAGACAGGCAGCACCTCCAAGAAGGTTACTGTATGCGCTACTTGTCTAAGGCCCCTCCCCAACTCTATAAACTCCTCTTGCACTGCTCTGATCCCATTCCTAGCCAGGTCATTTGTCCCTAGGTGGACAATAACATCCAGCTCCCTCCCTCGTGCAGCTGCTCCCACGATCCTGAGGATTCGCTTCCTGTCCCTCCAAGCCGTGGCGCCAGGCAGGCACCTTACCTCCCCCTCCTTTCCTCCCCCATTTCTACCCCCTAATGATTGAGTCCCCCACCAGGAGTTGTTTCCTTTCCCTGTGGGGTCTCATGCCACCCTCCTGTGTGTCTCCTTTGTGAAGGTTCCCAGCATCTTCGTTGGTCTCCACTGCAGATGCCTCCGGAGAGGAACCACTATCCACCAGAAGAGCGAATGAATTGTGGAGAGGTACAGCGGGAGGGATGCAACTCTGTTAGACCACCCTCTCCCTCCCTGAGTCCACCCTGGTCCAGCCTCTCCTCTTTCTTGACAACCTCTGAGGTAGTGGCATTGGCCCTGGTGGTCCCTGGGTGGGGGAGGAGGTTTCACGAATCCTAGCCAGGTCAGCCTGGAGAAGGACAACCTCCTCCCTCAGACCAGAGAGGTGCCTGCAAATAGGGCAACATCGCAGCCTCCAGAATGTCTCCCGGAACACTGTCACCCCACAGCCATTGCACTGCACCACTCCTATCATGTCTTATTTTGTATCCCCTCTCCTGTTTCTCTGTATGCTTACTCTCGCCTCTCCTTACAACTCTCACCCTTCCTGTTCTGGGACAGTAACTTCCTATATTCTTCAGTAGCCTCCTTCTTCCTTGCTCAGTGTTGGACCACCAGCAGCTAGGGGGGGAGAGTGAGCTACTTTTTTCCTTTAGGGTTGACAAAACCAATGTTTCTCTAGGATCCTTCCCTTCCTACTGCCAAACAGCAAGTTCCTGTTAACAGTCAAATCCAGTGGCTATAAGAGTAGAACTGGCTTAGGGTGGGTGGGATGGAGGGCAATTAGTAAGAAAAAAGGCTAGCAACAGGAAGTTGTAATTTGAGTCACCTGCTTTTATAGTGTCTAAGCCACACCCCCCAATTAAGCTCTCTTTTCTCCTACTGGTTTAGCAAAGTAAATTGATACAAAACCCTTCCCAGCACAGAACACACACTGACTTTCTTTTCTTTTTTTTTTTTAACCCTAAATAAGGCCCCTTCTACTTCTAATAAAGTATCTATTTGCTTAAACTCAACAGACACTGACTCCTGCTAAGATATAAGTGTTGAATTAATAAGAAAATGTAGCTTCTTTTAGTTAGCTGCTTTCTGCTCTACAAGCAAGGCTAGAAACAGGAAGTTGTAATTTGAGTCACCTGCTTTTATAATGTCTAAGCCACACCCCCAATTAAGCTCTCTTTCCTCCTACTGGTTTAGCAAAGTAAACTGATACAGAACCCTTCCCAGTACAGAATACACATTGACTCTTTCTTTTTTTTTTTTTAAACTCTAAATAAGGCCCCTTCTACTTCTAATTAGAGACCCCGGTGGAGACTGGGGGTACCACTAGCGTGGAGCTGCAAAGGGGAGGAGCACGGCAGATGTCTATGGCTTAGCTGAACTGATGTCATTGCACACCCGCGCTCCTGGGGGAAACAACAACGGAGAAAAAGCCCTTAGCATACTGGCAGGTGATAGTGCGGACCACTGGTGTGGCCCCATGCCCAATGCAGGGCCATCCATCCCGGTGCTCCCAGTCTCCCTCCACCTCTCCATTGCATTGCAGACAGAGCTTCAGAGGAGTTGGCAATCCCACCCTGGGGGACTCAAAGCCGGGGGATCAAGTGGCCGGGTGAGGTTGGAGGAGGGGTCCGGGACCGGTGAGCACTAGAGTCGGGGGCTTCAGGCGGGCAGTAGAGCTACCACCGAAAGTCCGCTCCTGAGAGTCTGTTAGAGTAAGAGAAAAATAAAGTCTACAAGAAAGATTACCAGGTAAGTGCTCAACAGAGTACAGGGAACAAACTGTTGTAAAAGATCCAATTATTTTTATCTAGTACTGCGGCTTTAAAGAAGGTGAAGACAGAGGGAGACAGGGTGGGGCTAGACCTAGAATTCTATTAATTTGCAGCTCATATTAGGATACTGCTGCTAAGGGTCAGTGCCCTCCTACAAGGCGGGGTGGAAAACTATGGAGCAGCTGAAAGAGTTAAAGCCCCCTTTAGGAACCAGGGTTATGGATAAAGGGTTTTGTAGTAAAACCTGGGATGTGACTTGATGGCAGTTAGGATCTCCCTAAAAGTTGGATACAGAGCCTGTAGGAGATTCCACTGGGTCTTCAGCTGGTTGGCACAGAAAGGCACATTCTCCCGAGCAGGTACGGATGTTAGGTACAGGCAATGGGTGTGGAAAGGACTGTACTGTCCATGAAAGGTTCTGCTGCGGGGAGGGGGTGTTTACACTTGAAACACTGAAATAAAATTTTGATCTGCTTAAAAAGGATTTTTTCTGCTTCCTTCAAAGGCGAGCCTTTATTCAAACATGCACAAGAATGGAACGCCACCGCCCCTTAACTTTACTCACACACAGGGGGACATCCTTGGGTGAATGATCCAGAAAGGCCTGGTTTCCACCTCGTAAAAAGGCATTTCAGGAACTTCCTCCAGATCAATCAGGAAAGAAAAAACAGACACAGGAGTAGGAAAATGAGAGAGTTCTGATGGACTAGGATGGGCCTCTGCTTTCCAGGACTCATAGACCATATACTCCTCAGTGCGGCATAGGTATATTTAGAAGGTTAAAATGCGCTTTTTTCTGCACAAGAGTGATTCATGAGAAATAGAAGATGGAATCGCACTCACGTATTGGAGAAACTGCAAAGAATTTCAGCCGCATCATTCCCATACATTGTGGACATACATGCCCCAAATCACAAACATTGACTGGATGTGGGACAAACACTGGCGGAGTTTTCTGGTACCATCACGGCATTCAGCATACAATGTGCAGTGCTGGGAGTCATCCGAGAGGAAGTTCGGGGGACGTGGTATACCTGTGGAGGGTGTTGATAGCTGCCGCTCAAAAAGCCATCACTCGTAAATGGTTAGCAGAGGATCCATCCTCCTGACAGGACTGGATTAAAGTAGATGTGGAAATATACAAAATGGAGCAGCTCACATTTATAGTAAATGATAAGGTTGACATCTTTTCTACTCAATGACTCTAATGGGTACTATACTGGCGGAAAGGGACCCAGATTGTATCCTGTAAAAAGCGAGGAAAGGAAATAAGTGTATAGGGGACCTGCAGAAGACAGAGGAATACAGCAGGAGTTTTCTGGTGGGGTGGCTGGGGCACTATGCACGAGCTAATTAAGACTATAAAAACTAACTCTCGACTGATGAGAACATCCGTAATGTGCAAGGTTGTATGCAACCACATATTTCTTTTGACACAACAAACTGGACAATGGTTGACACATCTAATGCTTTATTATCCACTGTATTGTAACAATTACACAAACGAATTAAAAACACAAAGCAGCACCCCCTCCCTAGACGTACAATGTGATGCTTGCGACCAACTGCATAGGTAACAGTATGTCCAGTCGTACAGCTGATAGCTGCCACTATCATCACACTGTCAAGCAGATAAACCAGGCCAGTGAGAAAGCAAAAAGTAGTACACAGCATGCAAGTATAACAGAAACTAATGAGGGAAGAGAAGAAATGATAAGGTGCAAAGTCATCAATCTTTATTCCAGTGTTAGGATTGCGGGGACTATTCCCCCATACAACAGCTGATGAAACACTGCCATTTACTTAATATTGGGGAGCTCAAGTTATAGACATGGCCTCCGTGGTTCATAAAATGGATTTCCAACATTTCTCCTTTCCCTGCAGAACATCAGGAGAAGAGATGAGCAAAGCTGTCTTTGCTCTGATGATAGATGGGCCTTTCTGATTGTAGCGCTGAAACTGGAAGAGCAGGTGCTGCAAAGAGGCCACAAATTCAGCTGGGCACGGCTGAAGCTCTCAGCTTCTTGTCTCAGAAAGTTGCCCTCTATGAAATGGACTAGGTTGTTCAGATGGGAGTGGAACACATAGAAATCTTTCAGACAGAAAAGAAAACACCTGGGTCCAGTAAGTCTGCACTGTTCTACCCAACCCACATCCTTCTTAGCCCAACGTTGTGCTTGAATTGCTAAACCTCTAAAGGTGGTGAGCCCCCTCCCCCGTTTCCCTCTATTCTTACCAACCCCTTAAATCTGTCCCACCCCCTCTTGAATCCCTTCACAGTGTCATCTCCACAACCACCCTAAGAAAGCTGTTCTTCATATCTCTTACCTCCCTGTCAACAGTTTGTACTCATGTCCCCTTGTGGTAGACCCCTTGCAATGCTTTAACAGCTGTTGATTGTCCACCTTGTTGATTCCCCCTCAGAAATTTCGTTTTGATAACGTCTCCCCCTCGCTCTACTGGCCTCCAGAGTACTTGTTTAGGCTACACAGCTGTTCCTCGTATGATTTCCCCTGCTGTCCTTGTATTATTTTGGTCGCCCTTCACTGCACTGTCTTGAATCAGTCTATTTTTTTTTTAGGTGTGGGTTCCAGAACTCTAAACAGTATTCCAGGTGCAGTCACATTAGAGACCTCTAAAGAGGTAGGATCATCCTCTCATTCCTACTAGACTACCCAATCCTGATGCATCTAAGCATTCAGTTCACATTCCCAAATGCCTTGTTAGGCTAAGCTGTCTGCAATGGTCATACCCAGGCCCTTGTCCTCGGTTGTCTTTGATAATCTTTTTCTTCCAAGCCGGTATTCGGTTTTAGGGTTGTTATTGTCTACACGCATCACTTTGTATTTTTTGGTGTTGAAGTTGAGCTGCCAGACATCTGACCACCTCTCTAACCTCTCCAGGTTCCTTTTCATATTGTGGATGCCTTCTTCACTATCAACTCCTGCCAGCTTGGTGTTATCTGCAGAAAGACTGGTCATACACTTAATTTCTTAACCTATGTCAAAGAGCCTCTGGGTGGGAGTGACCACTGCACAGTGTGGTTCCAGTTGTACAGCTGGATATGTGCAGGTAAAGCATCCCGACTAAGACCAAAATCTTGGATTTTAGGAGGGTGGACTTCAGGAAGATGGGTGAAGTGCTAAGGAGCCACCTGGCAGGCATCAGAGCAGATATGGGAGTGGACCAAAGGTGGTTCATCATTAAGCAAGGAATACTGGTTGCCATAGAGGAGTGCGTTAGGCTCAGAGGGAAGAACATAAGGGCCAAAGCCCCCCAGCTGGTTCAGTTCTGGGACTGCCCGGCAATAAGGGAAGAGAGGTTAGCCTATAGAAAATTCAGGAAGACCAAGAGAGAGGTGGATAGCGAAAATTACCGAAGATTGGCTAGTGAGGCAAGTAGGAAGTCCTGCAAGCTAAGGCACAGAAGGATCTGCAGGTAGTTGAAGGAATTAAGAAGGGAGAGAAAGCCTTCTTTCGCTATATAAGTGAGAAAAGGGACAAGAAGGACAGGACTGTTAGGCTTAAGAAAGGGGAGGAATGGGTGGAGGATAACAGTGGGGGGAGCAGAAATACTTAAATGAATACTTTGGTTCAGTCTTCACCAGGGAGAAGGACGGATCAGTGCCTTCAGGAGGGAGAAGAGGGTCATGGGGGAGGGGAACACAGATGTAGTGATAGAGAAGGATAGAGTGAGGGAGGGGCTGCTAGCATTGAAGGTGGACAAATCACCAAGCCCAGACAGAGTATATCCAAAGGTACTTCAAAACCGAATTTTACTATGCAATAGTAACAACCCACAAGCACTTGGAAAGGTGAATGTGACCTTGAATTTTTAACCACTTGCTGAATTTATTCTACAGATTTTTTGTGCTTTCTTAAGTATATTCATTTTGTCTGCAGCACAATCAAATAAAAGAGACAGTACTTATCATGGCAATGCCTAATGTTATTGTTAGGCCGTCCGTGTTCCGTTTTTAATATCACTCCTGGTGTGAAAAGTTTCTTCACAGCTCTATTGCCTAGTCCACTAGGCTAGCAGAATGCTTAATTCAATGTTCGCCCAACGCTTAAACCTTTCAAGTGGGGACTGTGTTTTTAAACTCGGAGGCCATGTCATTACGTAATTAGAAACCTTTCTTGGGTGCGAACCGCTCTAGCAGCACCTTCCCTCAGGTGCTTGGAGTGCAGAAAATTGTGTGCTGACATTTCAGAGGGAACATTCTTCCTCAGAGCTGATGCTTTGATCCAGCCTCCTGACTCATATATTCATTCATTGCTATGGTTACTATCCACCATATGTATATTCCACTGTGGCTTTGACTTTTTGGTGCCCTTCCACAAAAGCGATCCCAAGGATGACCACCTAGGGAATTACAGACCAATCAGTCTGACCTCAATTGTGTGCAAGCTCATGGAGACCATACTTAAGGAAAGGTTGGTAGAATGTCTAGAGCAGTATGGTCTCCAGGATGTGAGGCAGCATGGGTTCATGGTGGGGGGAGATCGTGTCAAACTAATCTGACTGACTTCTTTGACCGGGTCACTAAGACAGTAGACAGAAGCCAAGTGGTAGACATCCTCTATCTGGATTTCAGCAAGGCCTCTGACTCTGTACCCCACAAAAGGTTGATCAGGAATTTGGTGGACCTCAGGGTTGGGGATAAGATGTTCAGATGGGTGGAAAACTGGCTGAGGGACAGAACCTAGAGGGTGGTTGTGGGGGGAAGAGTTATCTGGCACCAGAGGTGTCACCAGTGGGGTCCTGGTGTTGTTTAATGTCTTCGTCAATAACACTGGGGATGGCTTTAAGGGCAAAATGTGCCTATCTGCAGATGACACCAAGCTCTGTGGGAGACTGGACACAGCTGAAGGGATACAGGACCTACAGGATGATCTGGAAAAGCTGACGAGGTGGTCCAGGATCTGGCAGCTTGGCTTCAATGCCAAGAAATACAATGTTATATCCATTGGAGCCAAGGATCCCAGGACGGAGTATTACCTGGGTGGAGTCCAGGTATCTGCATCAGAGGAGGAGAAGGACCTGGGAGTGATGATCATTAGTGACGTAAAGCTCTCCACGCAGTGCAGAAAAGCAGCAGCAAGGGCAAACAAGACGCTGTGATGCATAGATAGGGGGATCAGTAGTAGTAGGAGAGAGGAGATTATACTACCCTTGTACAGGTCACTGGTGAGGCCACATCTAGAGTACAGAGTTCAGTACTGGTTCCCACACCTCAAAAAGGACAACCTTGTGGAGAAGGTCCAGAAGAGGGCTACAAAGATGATAGCAGGTGAGAAGGGTAAGGCACATGAGGAAAGGTTGAGGGCACTGAACATATACTCCCTGGAGGAAAGGAGAAAGAGAGTGGACATGATTGGGACCTTCAAGTACTTGGAAAGGATACATAAGGTGGATAAGGAGGGTCTCTTTAAGCTGAGTGGCAACCATAACACAATGGGGCACAGTCTTAAGCTGGGAGGGAGGTGTAGGTGGGAGGCCAGGAAGCACTTCTTCACAGAGAGGGTGGTGGACATTTGGAATGTGCTACCAGAAGAGTTGGTCTCGTCGGAAGACAGTGGGCAGCTTCAAGAGAGGCTGGGATAGCCATAGGAGGAAGGTAAGGATCATGGGTGGGGAGGATGGGAGGAGTGGGGGGGGGGCAAGAACAGTAGCTCAATCTGTCAACCTTGCAATATGAGCAGACTAGATACACCAAATGGCCTCATTCTGCTGGCTTCTTCGTATGTTCGTATGAAGAGTGGCTGAAGCACCATCTACTTAAATCCAGAAACTGTGACTATGCGGATAGACCTGCAGCTACACTCTGCGGATTGGCTCGCTAACCACACAAGCACTCCTAATAGCATCCCATTACCCCCAAAACTAGCACCCTGAAAAGAAACTAAGCATACTCACTCCACCCTCACCTAAGCACTGGATGTCCCCCTCCCACAGCTCCCTCCCCTCCTACTTTACAACAGTCCCATCATCCTTAGATAAGAAGTCCCCACTCAGCCCCAAAATCACCCGCTGCTCCTACCTGCTCACCTCTATCCCCCATCCCACTCTGTCCCACCACCCTGGACTCCTGCACCGATCAGTCCTCATCCACTTCTCTGAATAACCCTCTCTCGCCTCCTTTTCTCACATATCCCACCAGATGCCCTCCTCTTACTTCTTTCTTGTCTTTCTCCACTTGAACTCAGTGCCCCGGCTTTCTAACTTAAAACAAAACAAAAAAAAATCAATTCTTTTTTGTACTTGCATAGCTTAGTGACAAAGCCTAGTTACATAAGCCGCCATGATTCCTTACCAATTGCGCTCTGCTGATGACGACTTGTAAATGTGTACTCACACTATTCATTACTAGTTTGTATCCGTTTGCTCTTGTCAATGTGAATTTATCTGTAACGCTAGATTGTCTACTAGGATTTTCTGACAGTTAAACTATTTTTAAATAAATTACAGGTGGCTGAGGAGTTGAATAAGGAGCTTGCAAACTCTGCTTATCTTGGAAGTAACGTCACAAGGGTTTGAATACTGCATTTTGGTTGTCCCTTGGGGGTAGCTGAATTGACTACTAGGATTTTGGGACAAACTGTTTTTAAATAATTTACTGGTGCGTAGGATTTTGTGATAGTTACACTATTTTTAAATAAGTTACTGTGGTTAGGAGTTGTCGTAGCAAAACCTGCAGTGTGAATTGAAACACAGAGAGCCTCAGGTGCAGGAAATTGTTTCCCTCATTGTTTTTAGACCACAAAGTGTTGTAGTGGATCAGAAAAGGTTGCATCATAACCATTGTCAACCAACTGCCCTGGGTGGAGACTTCCGGACTTGATCAGATTACTATAAGCTACTGGTAGCTGCAATATTTAGAGACACAAAGCACATCTTCTTGACCTGGAAGGACACTACTTCTTTATTCAACTGTGAGCTGTGTGGGAAATTCTATATTGCACTTGATATCTGCAAAAACGTGCACTTTTGCTCAATTCTGTGGGAGGTGAAACTAGCTACCCTTGGTAATTGCTTTTTATTTACATATTTATTTAGTGTTTAACCAAGAAGGGGCTTGCAAACTCTGTTTATCTTGTGAGTAACATCAGAAGGATTTAAATACTGCATTTGGGTAGACCCTTGGAGGTAGCTAGACTGTCTACTAGGTTTTTCTGACAGTTAAACTATTTTTAAATAAATTACAGGTGGCTGAGGAGTTGAATAAGGAGCTTGCAAACTCTGCTTATCTTGGAAGTAACTTCACACGGGTTTGAATACTGCATTGTGGTTGTCCCTTGGGGGTAGCTGGATTGACTACTAGGATTTTGGGACAGAAACTATTTTTAAATAATGTACTGGTGCGTAGGATTTTGTGATAGTTAAACTATTTTTAAATAAATTACTGGAGGTTAGTTGAATTACTATAAAGGGCAGTACTCACCAGGGTGGTGGAGCAGTGATGTATTTGATTGTTACTAACAGTCACCTGTGGTTTGCGATCACCTCTTCCAATTTCCGCGCATGGCATTTCCTTTATAGCCAATGTTCGACATCACTTCCTCAACAGGTATTGGGGCAGAACTGTCATATTCTTAATAACCCATCACAGTGCATAAAGGGTAAGTACACACCACCAAAAAAAAATATATATATATTACATATTGTATATTATAAGGGAGAGGGACATGTGGGGAGTGGTGCAATGCACTGGCTGTGGGGCAGCAGTTATCTGGGAGACATTCTGGAAACTGCGTTGCTGTCCTATTTGCAGGCAACTGTCAGCTCTGAGGGAGGAGATTGCCCACCTCCAGGCTGAACTGGCAAGGACTAAGGAGGCCTCCCCCACCCAAAGAACACCACTGCTTCAGAGGTTGCCAAGTATGAAGAGCAGTTGGACCACAGCGGTTTCTGGGAGGGTGCGGGTGGTGGAACACAGGCGAAGCCCCCTAGCTGTACCTCTACACAAATCATACACCAGTCTGGCAGAGCAAGGTTCCTCTATGATGGCACCCTCAGTGGAGACCAAGAAGAATGCTGAGGACATCCACAAGGGAGACCCACAAAAGGGTGGCAAGGGACACCACAGGGGAAGAAGACAGTTTCTGATAGGGGACTCGATTGTTAGGGGGCTAGAACTGGGGAAGGAAGAGGAGAGGGAAGTAAGGTGCCTGCCTGGTGCCATGGCTTGAAGGGACAAGAAGTGAATCCTCAGGATTGCAGAAGCAGCATCACAGGAGAGGGAACTAGATATCATTGTCCACCTTGGGGCAAATGACCTAGCTAGACATGGAATCAGTGCAGTGCAGGATGAATTTGTGGAGTTGGGGAGGGGCCTCAGACAGGTAGCAAACATGGTTACCTTCTCAGAGGTGATGCCAGTCCATGGCAGGGGTGAGGCTAGGGTACTGCACACCATGCAGTTTAATGAATGGTTGCAAAACTGGTGCAGAGCACAGGGCTTTGGCTTCATTGGGGACTGGGGGTATACCTGGAGAGATGAAGGTCTATACTGGCACGACGGGAACCAAGTTCCTAAGTGACAGGTTTAAATGCTTCCTTGGCAAGTTTTTAAACTAGCCAAGGGGGTGAGGTGCTGATAAGAGGCATGAAATTTTAAGCCTCCCCCCCACAAAACATGGCAGGTAGTAAGGTAACCACTGAGGTACAGAGCTCAACAGAGGGCAGGACAGGGGTAAATGGAAAAACAGACAAGGGCAATAAGAGCAAGGATGGGGGGAAAAGGGATAAAGCCAACATTAAATGGAGGGCAATGAGTACTAATGCCCGAAGTCTGGGAAACAAGCTTCCTGAGCTAGTAGCCCTGATGGAAGATGAACAATTGGATATTGTGGCAGTCACGGAAACATGGTACACGGAGAACCATGACTGGGACGTCAACATACAGTACACAGTCTACAGAAGAGACAGGGAGGGTAAAATAGGAGGTGGAGTAGCTCTATACATAAGGGAAGGGATCAAAGCTACAGAACTAAAAAGTAAAGGGGGAGGACAAGAGGCACTCTGGGTCACCTTGAGACAGGGAATGGCATCACAATCCGCACAGGGTTGTATACAGACCCCGTCTCAAGGAGGAAACGGAAAGAAAATGATAAAGGACATTCTCAAAATGGCTGAAAAAGGGGAGATACTGTTGATGGGGGACCTGAATATGCCAGATGTTAACTGGATGACATGTACTGCAGCCACATCCAAGAGCAGGGTCATTCTCGATGCCCTGCAGGGGGCAGGCCTTAGACAGCTAGTGTTGGAACCCACTCGGGAGGGAGCAATACTAGACCTGGTACTCTCAAATGGAGAGAGGATCACAAATTTAGAAGGCAGTTGACATCTGGGAACAAGTGACCACTGCACAGTGTGCTTCACAATAAGCACAACCATGGAGACAAGCCATACAAAAACAAGGATACTGGACTTTTAGAAGGGCTGACTTTGGCAAAATGGGTGAATACCTGAGGAATGCACTAGCAAATGGCCAAAAAGGAGGGGTGGAAGAACAATGGAGAAAAATCAAAACTGCTATCATAGAGGCAACAAGCCTTTGTGTGAAACAAATAAAGAAAACAAAGCGGAGTAAAAAACCACTATGGTTCTCAAAAGAGGTGGCAGGGAAGGTTAAGGAGAAAAAGGCTGCATTCAAAAAGTATAAGGAATCACAGAAGGAGCACGACAGGGAACTGTATCAATTAAAGCAGAAAGAAGTGGGGAAGGCAGTCAGAATAGCAAAGGCCCAAACCGAGAAAAAAATAGTCAACTCAGTTAAGAAGGGGGATAAAACCTTTTATAGGTACATTAGGGAGCATAGAAAGGTTAAGGGAGGAATAGTGAAGATTAATAAAGGAGAGAGGAGGTGGGCAGAGGGAGACGGTGAAAAGGCAGAGATACTGAATGAATACTTTTGCTCAGTATTCACAAAAGAGGAGGAGCAGAAGTTACCTAAACCAGACAATAGAAGTACTCTGGGTAGGGGGGGTTAACAACAGTCCATTTACAGAAGAAAGAGTCCTGAAAGAACTCCTAAAACTCAAGGTGGACAAAGCAATGGGGCCTGATGGGATTCACCCCAGAATCCTAAAAAGAACTAAGGAGGACCTAGTGACACCACTGACCACACTTTTAACAAATCATGGGAGCATGGGGTGGTACCTGAGGACTGGAGAGGGCAGATGTGATTCCTTCACAAAAGTGGGAGCAAGGCAGAAGCAGGAAACTACAAACCTGTAAGTTTGACCTCAGTGGTAGGGAAAATGATGGAATCACTTCTGAAAGAAAGAACTGTTGAGTACCTAGAGGCCAGCGGGGCACAGGTCCCAAAGCAGCAGGGATTTACAGCAGGAAGGTCATGTCAGACGAATCTAATTGATTTCTTTGACTGGGTGACCAAAGTAATAGACCAAGGAGGGGCTGTGGATATGGCCTACCTAGACTTTAGCAAGGCATCTGACACAGGCACGCACAAAAGATTAATAATCAAGTTAGCCAGCCCAGGAGTGGGTTCAGGTAGCCTGGTAGCAAACTGGCTGCACAACAGACAAAGAAGGTAATAGTGAATGGAACACATTCGAAGAAAGGGGGCATTAGTGGAGTACCTCAGGGCTCAATACTGGGTCCAGTCCTCTTTAACATCTTCATAGGTGACATTGCAGAGGGTCTGAGGGAAGGTATGCCTCTGCAGATGACACAAAGATCTGTAACAGAGTTGATACACAAGGAGGGGTAGAAAGGATGAGAAGGGACTTGGCAAGGTTGGAGGAATGGTTAAGATATATGGCAACTTAGATTCAGTGTAGTAAAACACCTGGAAACAAAACCCAGGAGAAGAGTACACAATAGCAGGAGGTACTAACAACAACAAAAATGGAAAGGGACTTGGGGTAGTCATCAGATGACCTAAAGGTGGGTAAGCAATGTGAGAAGTCAGTAAGGAGAGCCAGGGGGATACTGGGATGCACAGGAAGGGGCATCACAAATAGAAAAAGGGAAGTGGTTATCCCTCTGTATAGACAGTTGGTGAGACCCCATCTGGAACACTGTGTGCAGTTTTGGAGACCCCTTTTACGCAAAGACATAGACAGGATGGAAGCAGTCCAGAGGAGGGCAACTAAAATGGTGCAGGGTCTGTATCAGAAACCATATGAAGAGAGACAGAGAGCTTAATATGTATACCCTTGATGAAAGGAGGGACAGGGGACATGATAGAAACTTCAAGCACCTCAAGGAAATCAACAAAGTCCGGAGGGTAGCATCTTTCTCAAAAAGAGATGTGTAAGAACAAGGGGACACAATTTAAAGAAGGGGTGGGGGCAGCTCAGGGGTAAGGGAGACATTTTTTCACGAGAGAGTGGTGAGACATGGAACCTTTCCTGGGGGAATTCAAAAATGCATGGGACAGAGATAAGGCAATTGTAGTGGGGGGTTGCAGGAAGTAGGCTGTTGGTTAACTAGAATCTGCAGCTTATCCAACAGGAAGGAAAATGGGCAGACTGGGTGGGCCAAGTGGTCCTTATCTGCCATCAAAGTCTATGTTTCTACACTGCCTCTGAAAGGTATGTTGTGTATCTGTCTCTTGTCACCTGATGTGGAACCTCTGTAAACGAGCTTCAAGCTCAAAGGTTACTTCCGATGCATTAAATAAACAGGTTGAAAAGGACTAGCCCAAGACAGACCTGCTTTCCTCTTTCACAGACTGCTCCTCATTTACCACCCCTCTCTAATGTCCTACTCCATAGCCAGCTCCCAGTCTGCCTGGTTATACTTTCCCCTGACTCCAGGTCCCCCAATTTCTAACCAATCTCATGTGCAAAACAAACAAGTCGAAGGCCTTCCTGAAATCCAGGTATAGGATGTTAATAGCATGACTCTTGCCTGCTGCCTGCGTCATCACACTGAAAAAATCAATGTGGTTTGTCTGGTATGATCTCCCTTTAAGAAAGCTGTGCTGCCTTGGATCCTGCAACCCGATTTCCTCCAAGAAGTCTATTATCCTGGCCTTTAAGATGGTCTCTAGTAGCTTACTGACCACGAAGGTCAGACTTACTGGCCTGTAATTTACTAGGTCCCCCCTGTTCCCCCCTACTTTGTGAAGTGGAATTATATATGCCTTCCTCCAGTCCCATGGGATTATTCCTGAAGCTAGTGAGCTGCTGAACATATCCGCCAGGGGTGTGGCTAGCTGCTTGCACAGTTCCTTTAATACACTGGGGTGCAGTGCATCTGGCTCTGGTGATCTGTTTACCTTTAATGCCATCAGTGCTTTGTAAATCCTATCAGCTGACACATGTCCCACCCTCTAGCTGGTGTCTCAGGCCCTGGGCTTTCACCAACCTAGAAACTGGCAGAGGACCTTTGTTTTCTTATGTGAAAATGGAAAAGAACAGCTGGACAAGGCTGGGAGGGTATGGGGTTGTTGAAACTAATTCTCCTAGCTGCCTGGACTGAGACTAGCCCCAGCAGCATACTGTGACCATAAAGTTCCTCTAAAGGGGGTCACAAACTAACTAGTGCCCTTGGGATCCACAGGTTTAGAGCTGCCCTCATAGTGCAGCTGGTAGTACAGTGGAACAGTATCCAGAGCAGACCTGGGTTAAAATCTATTTGGTATTCTGAGGCAGGTTCACTAATTAGTTGTACTAACCCTTCCTGATGAGTATTTTTTTTGGGGGGGAGGGGGAAGCACACTTTCAAGGTAAATCTACGTAGCGCATTATACTGAGTCAATTTCGAAGAGGGACGCTTTGGGGGCTGTGGCGTGAGTGACATCTCAAAAGACCAAAACTGGTGGTAGCATTTATTAATGTGTTTCCTTGTATTTGGAGGAAGACTACTTTGTAACCTGTAAAAAGCACACAGTTTAGTGAGGAGAAAGACAATTTCTGGGCAAGTAACTTGCCCAGGTATTATCACAAGTTATAATATGTAACGGAGCAGACATGCTAAACAAGTGATTTGGTGAATGCCATTTCGTCAAAGGATATGAACTCCCTTGGCATGTGCAATAAATCTCTGGACTGCGAGCACAGTTAATATTTTTGATGATGTTTTACTAGAAGTCTGCTTAGATAGGCCAGAAGACAGTCATGCGTGCTCTTGAATACTACAGTTCATTTGGGCTCCCTTGTTTTTTCAGGTGAAAGAAGTCCTAGGCTGCTGTAAATGAGGCAGGTGTGTGTTTTTGTCACAGCATAATGCAAACTTGCAAATGCTAATGTAAGCAACAGAAATTTTCTGTAAAACTGTGGCATTAGCAAATCTGTAGATTTTGCACCCGTATTGCAGGATGGTAAACACAGGTTGCTAACCTGTAACAGTTGTTCTAGGAGTGGTATATGTTGTTCATCCACACGTCTGGCAGTATCCTTTCCCTTTAATTCTTGCCAGAAATCTTAAAGCTGACTCCTCCCACCCACCCGGGTGGTATATCCTTCGTCTCCGCCCCATGAGGCCAGATCTTACCCTCTGGAAGCAGAGGTTGTGCGTCGAAGCCGGGGAGGTCGGGTGGGTCCATGTGGTTGAACACATACCACTCCTAGAACTACTGTTACAGGTGAGTAACCTGTGTTTCTAGGGACGTGGATATGTTGTTCTATCCACACGTCTGGCAGACTCCTAGTAGTTCTCCAGGAGGAGGGAGGCAAGGCACACACCCCCTATTAAGAAACAGAGACTGGAGAACTGAGACCCCAAAACCAGCATCCCGGCATGACTCTAGGTCAATGTGGCAATGGGAAATGAAGGTGTTTGCTGACTTCTAGATAAGAGCCCTGCAGATTTCCTGGATAGGGATGTCCCTAGAAGCAGTCACCGTCACAGCGGTATGGTGGGTGGAATGAGCCCTTAGCCCTCGGGGAGGCTCCCTACCTGCCAACCTGTAGCAGAAATCAATGCAGGATACAAGCCACCTGCCAATCGTCTGCTTGGCTGCAAGTCTGCCAGGTGCGGCTTCAGCATAGGTGACAAACAGCTGGCAAACCTCTCCCCGAATTCCAGCTGTGCGCTTCTTGTTGTACGCGAGCGTTCACCTCAGGTCTAAGGTATGGAGCCTATATTTGGCCTCTGAGGTGTGGTTGGGGTAGAGTCAGCACCTGATTCAGGTGGAACTCCAACACAACCTTTGGATAGACTTCGGGTTGGGGAGCAGGACAACCTTGTCCCTATGGAAGACGAGATAAGGAGACTCGACTGAGAGCACCTGGAGCTCCCCAATCCTTCTGGCTGATGTGACAGCCACCTAGAAGGCGATCTTCCATGACAAATGTGACATCTCGCACTTGTGCATCGGTTGGAATGGCTTGCTCATGAGTTTTGCCAGTACCAACAGTAGATCCCATGGTGGTAGTGGTTCACACACTGGAGGAGATATGTGATCGAGGCCTTTGAAAAAGCACCAAACCACCTTCTCCTGTGCCACCGACTGCTGACCGGCCCGTGCTCGCTAAGCAGAGGTGGCTGCCAGGTGCACCTTAGGGGTTGTCAACCGAACTCCCCCTTTGGAGAGAGAGACCATAGATAATCTAGGATGCGAGCCACTGGACAGGTCAAAGGGTCCAATCCCTTACCCTGACACCAAATGGAGAATCTCTTCCATCTGAAGGCATAGCACTTTTCGAGATGTCTCTACTACCGTGAGGACATCTTCGGAAAGACACAAAGCCTGGAACTCTAGCCGCTCAGGAACCAGGCTGTCAGGTGCAGGGACCGAAGGTCCAGGTGGAGTACCTTCCCCTGACTGATGGAAAGCAGGTCCAGGAGTGCTGGAAGATGCTTCGGGAGCCTGTTGCTAAGGCTGAGGAGATCGGGGTACCAAAACTGGCGGGGCCAGTCCGGAGCCACCAGGATCACCATTGCCTTGTCCCTCCTGACCTTGAGAAGCACCCTGTGAATCAAGGAAAGTACAGGGAAGGCATAAAAGAGACCTGGGGTCCACGGCCATGAGAAGGCATCCCCCCCTGCAGCGAGCCCTGCTGAGGGGGGTGGGCACAAAAAAGCCTCAGCTTTGCATTCTCCAAGGAGGCGAACAGGTCCACCTGAGGAGTGCCCCACTGGGAGAACAGACTGTGTGCTACCTCTGGATGGAGATACCACTCGTGGGACACCTTGCCCACTCGACAGAGCATCTGCCAGCTGACTGGAGGCTCCTGCCACGTGAATGGCAAGGAGATCCACCTCCAGTTGGCTCACGAGGGTCCAGATGCAGACAGCTTCCCTGTACAGAGGCAGGGAGTGCATCCCACCTTGCTTGTTAAGATAGTACATGATCGTGGTGTTGTCAGTCTGGACCTGAACCACTTGACCCCGAATGAATGGAGCGAAGGCAGTCAGTGCCAGCCGGACTGCTTGGAGGTCCATCAGGCCGATGTGACATCAGGACTTCTCGGGGGCCTAGAGCCCATGGACCATGTAGTCCTCCAGGTGGGCATCCCAGCCCACGAGAGAGGCGTCGGTTGTCAGGATGACCATTGGCTCGGAGTGGACAAACAGGATCCCTTCCTGTAGATGCTCTGGGACGGTCCACCATTGCAAAGCGTCCCACATCTTCTGGGTCACAGTGACCAGCTGGCTGAAATGACCTAGGCGCTGAGTTCACTGGCCATCCAGCTCCCCACTGCAATAAGCACATATGCTACCAGGCCTATCGGACCAGGAAGATGCAGGCCGCCATGTACGTGGAAGGCGCAGGAAGTCCCGGGCGAGGTGCAAGTGCCCAACTAGAAATGATCGGGCAAAGGAGAAGAGAACCTCTGCCCTGTCTGCCAGGAGCCTGGCTCTAGCTCAGCAAGAGTCGAGCTCTGCCCTGATGAAGAAGATCACCTGTGAGGGCACGAGTTCCGACTTGGCCTTGCTGACTAGGAGGCCAAGGTCGATGCAGGTCTGGAGGGCCAGGTCCCTGGACCTCTCACCTCCTACCTGGAGGGATCTGCTATAAGCCAATCGTCCAGGTAGGGGTACACTCAGACCCCTCAATGATGAAGTTGGGCAGTCACCACTGCAATGCATTTGGTGAAGACCCTGGGGGCAGATGTCAGGCTGAACAGTATGGCTTGGAACTCGTAGAGGGTTGCCTCGGCTCAGAAGTGGAGGAACCTCCAGTGGGATGGACACATCGGGACATGACAGAATGCGTCCTGTAGATCCAGGGAGCAAAATCACATGTTCTGCTTGAGAGATGGTATGATCTGAGCTAGAATTACCATCCTGAAGGTACGAGACCTGAGGAACTTGTTCAGGTCGTGCAGATCTAGAAAGGGGCGCCAGCCCCCTGTCTGTTTCGGGACCAGGAAGTACCTGGAAACAAACCCTGGTTTGACAGGGAGATCTGAGACTCTGACCACCACCTCCTTGCAGAGGAGCTGGGTTATGTAATCTCAGACAGCGACTGGGTGTCTACAGATACCTTCTCCTCCCATGGGGCTTGGCTTGGCTTGGAGGGTACTGCTCGAATTCCAGAGGCAGACCCTGTCCGACCACTTCCAGAATCCACCTGTCCGTGGTAACAGCGGACCAGGCGGAAACAAAGCGACAGAGCCGGTCCCCCACAGCAGGAGTGACGGGCATGGGGGTGGTCACCCCCAATCTGTCACTGGGCAAGCTTGGAGGAGGAGGATCCGGTCGAGGGGCTGCTGGGTCCCTTCCCTCCAGGCTTTCAAGCAGCCGGAGCCACTGACTTGGGCTGATGGCACCAAGATTAAGCCTGCTGGTGCTGCCCAGACTGGTACTGGGCTGGTTCGGCTAAAGGGGTGGAAGTCCGAAAGGACTTGCGCTTCTGCTGTTTGGAACATTTAGATTCCTACTGGGTGGAAGCAATGGAGTCCAAGGTGGCACTGGACTTCTCGATGTGTTGTAGGTGACCATCGACCCTGGGACCGAACAGGTCAGTGCCCCAGAAGGGTATATCCGCCAATCTGTGCTGGGTGTCTGCCGTAAAGGTCGAGACCCTCAGCCAAGCCCTGCGATGCATGGTGATTGTGGCTGTCACTTAACGGGCGCAGGAGTCCCCAATGTCCAGAGCCATCTGGAGTTGCTGTTTTGCCACAGCCCGACCCTGATCCCGGACCTGCTTGACCGTGGTCTGGAGGTCTGCGGGAAGATGAGGAAGCACCTCATCCAGACAGCCCAAAAGGGCATGGGAGAAATGTGCCATGCCAAGATTGCCTGGCAGAGACCGAGTGAAGAGGCAGCATAGACCTTCTTGTCAGAGTGGTCCAATTTTTTGGACTCTCCGTCTAGAGGTCTATCAGAGTCTCCCATATTGCCCGAGTGCCGAAACACGGAGTTGGTCAACAACCCCTCAGCCAAGGGGTGTTCTGTGAACCCTGAAAGGGAGCCGATGGGCACAGTTTATTTGCAGGCCATCCGGGTTAATGGCGCAAAGCAGAAGGAAAGCAGGGTGCTGCCAAAGCTCCAGGGCCGGGACGACAATGGCTTCGGCCACGGGGAAGACATCCTTTGGAGAATCCCCTTTGTCCAGGATATCTGCTAGGGGATATTGAGCCCGCTTTTGAACAGGCTCCAGAGGCATCCCTGTGGCTTCGGAGATGAGACAGAGGATGCCCACAAAGGGCGTGGGACCTTCTTCCGTCGAGAGACCCCCAAGCGACTCCTTGTCGAGTGGACGGGAGTGCAGCAAGGAGTCCTCGGACTCTGAAGAGTCTGCATAGATTGGCTGACCACCCATGGCACCCTCGACCTGCTGCGGTCGGGCGTAAGAGTGACAGACAGCCTGAGACTCCTTGACTAGAGCCCCCGAGGGAGGCTGTTTAGGTGGTAACTCCACCACGATCGGTGGAGAGGCCGGCTTCGGCTGAGCCGGGAGGGCTTTCACCAGCTCCACAGGTGGAGGGATGGTGTCCACCGGCTCCGGAGGTGTCGGCATCGGCCTAACAAGTGACAGCCTTGTGAAGGACGGTGTGGGAGCTGGGGTCGGCTTCAGACTGGCCAGCACCAACTGTTGCCATGTAAGACTCTTGTAGCATCGGCATAACTTGCGCCGAAGTCTCTCCTCTTCCGAGGAGGATGAATAGCGGTGCCCCCGCTTCTTGGAATGCCCAGAGCGGCTTCCATGAGATTTCTTTGACCTTTCGGACGAAGAAGACGGAGACCTTGACCGCTGGGGACGCTTGGAGGGAACCGGGGAGAGCCGCAGCTCCTTCAGGTTACGTCAGGGACTGTAAGGAGGTTCCCAGCAGGCTGGGTCTCTTCATCAGTAGGTCCAGGCAGGACTGGAGTCCTAAACAGAGTGTTGTCGTCCTCATCGAGTGACAACGGGTCGATGTGGTCGATGATGATTTCAACTGGGTCATCGTCCCGCGTCTTTGCCGGCTGGCCTGACGCAGGCACCGTGAAGCCAGTGGCCAAGGCCGCAGTTTCAACCGAAGCTGAAGCCTGAGATTCCAGGGAACGAGACCGTTCTCAATCCCAAGAACAATGGCGAGTCTTCTCCTTTTCTCTTGACTCCTTCGACTCTCTCCCTTTTTTGGGAGCATGAGCTGTGCAATGCCGATGGGCCCTCCCAGTTAGTCAGGACAGACTGGCACAGTTCCTTGCAGAAGCCTGTAAAGGTGGAGCCTAGTTTCAGTGGAGCGATGGCCGAGGCCGAAGAGGACTGATCAGTGGCCCAAGCCGCCTCGTCCTCGAAGGCCTTCATCTGCTCAAGTTGCTCAGCGGACCCCGCAGTCCCGGGGAGACCACCCAACGGGCTTCTTTAGATTTGACCAGTGGGTTCCGTTTTTCCGGAATGCCAAGCTGTAAACAGGTGAGAGGATCATAGAGTACGTTTGGTTGAAAAGAGCAACAAAAATTGCAGGCCTGGGTATTGTGCTCGGAACCCAGGCAGTAGACGCACATGGCGTGTGGGTCGGTATGCTACATTTTCTGCCCACAGGGGCACTGGTGGAACCCGGGCGAGGACTTATCCTGCATCATGGTCAAGACTGAAGATCGCTGAGGAAAAACTCTTACGAGTTTAAGTTTTGGAAGTAAATCTGAAGATTTGAATGCCAGGGCCTACTCAACGCAGGAGCCGTAAGGAGGGAACCTTCTTCTTCCAGCAAAAAGGAAGATCTGGTGTCATGGGGTAGAGCCAAGGGATATACCACCCGGGTGGGTGGGAGGAGCTAGCTTTAAGACTTCCGGAAAGAATTAAAGGGAAAGGATACTGCCAGACGTGTGGCTAGAACAGTGATTGCTGAAGAAGTTTCTTGGTGCTCCTGTTAATGCAGCCTTTAACAGACACAAGAGAAACACAGAATTTGTTAGCACATAAGGGCTGCCTGGCCCACCCAGTCTGCCAATTAAGCACACCTTCATCTGGGCATTTGGGAAATGAGCATTTCCATAAGAGGACAGGATTTTTTTTTTAATTATTCCCTGACAGAAAATGTGCAGGGGAAACCCCGATGGATTTTGAGTCCATTGCCTTAACCTCTCGACCACAACTTCATGCAAGTTTTGCTGTGATAAGAGTCTTAGTACGCTTTTCTGACAGACCTGTTTTTTTCACTCCTCAGCCAGTTTGTCTTCCATGGATACAACCTGTTCAGGCCTGCATCCTCTGATCCCTTTCGGCTCCAGTAACCCACCAGTTAACCCCACGGCCTCCCCTCCGTGGTAGGGGGAGCACTCACCCCTTCCCCTGAGGCAGTCAACTGTGTGGACTGGAATCCCATGACAACAGGCACTAGGACCCAGGAGATCGTGCAAGCCCAAACCATTATTTTGACAGACCTAGGTTCCCTCCCCAATGTGAGCACAGCTTTCTGGTGGCCTCGTAGGCACACCATGTCTCACTTGCAGCAGGAGTGTGCCATAGATAATCCCCAGATGAGGCTCACTGCCGCTCTGCAACTGCCCCAGCTTGCCTACCTCCCAACACAGAGAATCAGGTTTACTTCCAAACCCAGATGGCCTGCAAGGCAGTGCAACAACAGTGCCCATGGGCCATCTGGGTGGTCCATGACAGACATATTAATGTGCTTCATATAGGAGAGTTCAGTATCAAGCTAGAAACCCAGGTATTTAAAATAATGAATATTTTTTTAGTGGCAGTCCCTCAGAGTATGACTTGTAGTGATTTGAAAGGGACTGCCCTTGCACTGAACAACATGAATCTTAACTGTTGAGTTGTTACACAGCAGGTTCATCCAGGTCTGAGTTTCCATGAGTACATCTTGCAGAATGCTATTTAATTCAGAAACTGACTTGAATTTGGTACATATTTCTGTATCATCTGCAGGTGAATATAGGTGTTTGGGTTTGTGAAGGCAGTTATGTCATTTGTGAAAAGGCTGAAGAGAAGTGAACCAAGGATGGACCTCTGTGTAACGCCAAGGTTGCATCTGGAGGGGAAATTACTCTGCTGACTTTAATGACCTGGGTATAAAAAGGCAGTTCTAGAGCCAGGACAATGGCATGTGACTGAAACCAAAATCGTATAGCTTAGCAAAAAGGAGGTTAGGATTCACAGCAGCAAAGACCTTGGTGAGATCATAGAAGATGGCTCAGACACGGTGTACTCCTTCCAGGACAACTGGCAACGTCATTTGTTACTTTAAGCAGGGCAGTACTAGTTGGGTGGCTGGGCAAGAACCAAGACAGACCGTGCTTCAATGAGGCTGGCATGATCTAAATTAAACTCCACCAGTTATTTTTTTCAAGAATCTTGCTGTGCGTGAACAACACTGAGATCAGGTGGTAACTGTTACGGTCAGAGGGAGGTCCTGATTTGTAGAGTGGGGTGACTATTGCCTTTTTTTTCTCCCAGATTTCTGGGAATGTTCCAGTATGGAGGTAGAAGAAGAGAGTAAAGAACAGTTATAGGTGCACATATCTGTTGAGTAGCAGTTTTAAACATGTGAGGCTCACTCTCATCAGAACCTTCACTTTTACGGTTATCAAGCTCTTTGAAGAAGTTAAAACATTTGAGACTGTTTACTTCCTTGAAATAGAAGCAGGTTTTGGTTTTTCACTTTGGTGAAGCAGGTGCCCACAGGCTTGGGAGTGTTTTGAATAGTATGATGATGTAGTCTGGACAGAAAAGATTGAGGTAGGTTAAGTGCAAATTCAGAGTATTAGCTATTTCAGAGTTGTCAGACAGTAGCATCCATTACTGAGCATGTGTATTATAGCCTACAATTTATTCTTGCCTAGGAGAGTTTGATGCTTGAGCAAGAGCTTTACTGCACTGCATTTTCCACTGCCTGTGTAGTAGGCTTTTCTGGTTAGCTTAACAGCAGAGTTTCTAAATTGCCTGCACTGTCCCAATTAATAACATGCTGAAGCCTTCCTGCTACTGATACCTTAACAGCATGACTTCAGAAAAAGGTACGGTATCACAACCGCCTTGGTCAGATTCACAAATAATATTTACGGTGCCATGGAACATGTATGCTTACTGCGGACACGGTTTTTGATCTGACCAAGGCATTTGTTGCACAGATTGCATGAATAAGGCATTGGTCAGTCTCCACTTCACTGGTTTGCTGGTTATCTAAGTGAATGTATGCAAACTGTAAAGTTTACTGGTGCACTGTCCTCACCCCTTATTGTAAAATGCAGAATCCACAGTGTTCCATTTTAGGGCCTGCTTTATTTTCTGTTTTTATTAACCCCCTTCGCAATGTATGCAAGCAATCTCAATTCCTGCAATGTGTGAATGACAAAGTAATGTAATGCCAACTCTAAATCAGGTACTGACCATTCTGTTATGGTTGGGGATGATTTTAGAAACTTGGGAGGAATGGATGGGAGTTGATAAATTGTTCCTGAACAAAACTAAATCTATGTTACTTGGTAACAAAATCACTTCAATTAAATAGAAATAGCTGTTCCATATTAAAACAAAGGATGGAACAAGACTGATTTAAGTACTTGGACATTTGTTTGGATCTTCATTTAAATTTGAGGGAGCACATTAATTACACAAATAAAAATCTGAACCAAAAATTAGGGAAGCTCTACAGGGTGCAAAACGGTTTACGCCTGAAGGTCGTGTAACAATAGCTACACAGTGTTTATTGCCATTTTTAGACTGAGTATGTATTATGATTGTGCATCTCTTGTGGAATATTATACAAAATGTGTCATTTATGACTGAAAAGGGAACGATGTCCTTTCTGATAAGAGTAAAACTCGTCATAAAGGGAACTATGTCCTTTCTGATAAGAGTAAAACCTGTCATTGTGAGATACCAAAAATTGCACAGGTTACCACCAAAACAAAGTTCTCAATTTTCACTTGCCAAATTTGTGCATCCACAGTTATATAATAAATCTCCTTCCTGCCTATTAGATTTACTTTTGCCATATCAATGTCATTTTAATTTTAGTCTAAAAAATGAAAACCATATGCACTCTCTTTTTACGTGGACTAAAATGGGTCTGAACTCAGTTAAGAGTCCAGGCAGCAAAAGGCCTGGAACTCTATTCCTCAATGTAAGGCTTCAGTTGCACATGCTATTGATACACGAGATAAACGGATATATCTTTAAATGTTTTTATATATTGATTGTTACTGTATTCTTACTGTCACAAACTGTTATAAATTGATGATTTTTTTAAATCTGAACTGAGTGAGAATTGCCAGGTCATTCTTGTAAATGGAGCCTTTACTCCAGTGCACTCACCCAGTTATCAAAAACAAAAATATAAACTAGAAAAATAGTGTGGTCCAAAGTAGCAAAGGAGAGGTAGGTGGGGCTAGAATGGCAGACAGAAAACAAGAAAACTACCTGCCACAACCCTACATGAAGATGGCACTCTCTACTTCCGGTGACGTCATGCTCCCAGGAGCAGCTTAATTTAGAAGCACCCACGGTGATCGCCTTAAATCCTCCTAATTTCAGCCATTCCAGACAGAAAATACTCTATACAAGCACCACGGAGGATACAATATGCCACAAGCTCGAGACCGGCCGAAAGTTAAATACAAACAAAGCAGGATGAGAGGATTATGGAGGGCAGCTCTGAAGCGAGGCTCTTGGGCCCTCGCGCAGCCTCTGACCGCCTACAGTCATCCTCCACAGAGATACTCCAAAGGCAGATGACACAAATGTTATCTGAGCTCCTGGACTTCAGAAAAGAAATGAGGTTGACTATTACGGGCCTACGCACGGACACTACTAAACTGGAAAAACGTCAGGAGGTTACTGAGACACAGGTCGCAGAAACAGACAGCAGGGTGGATAAAACAGAGCGAGCCAGTGTGCAACTACACCACAACATAAAGCAGCTACAAGACAGGGCAGAGAATGCTGAAAGCAGAAACCGCCGCAATAATATTTGTATAACTGGCATACCTGAAGGGGCCGAGGGCTCAGACATCATACAGTTTCTTCAGAACACCTTTCATGAGTTGCTCACCCTCCCATCTCAGTGCACACTGGAGTTCATCAACCGTGCCCTAGGCCCAAAGCCAGCCCCTGGAGTTCGACCAAGAGTGATTCTAGCTAAGTTTCTTCGATTCCAAGAAGAAGAATCTGTGCTGCATGCTGCATGGAAGAAAGGGGTGGTACTCCTCAACAACCAGAGGTTATTATTTGAGAATGATTTTGCTCCGGAGGTTATGTCAAGACAGAGGGCCTATATCCCTGTCATGAAAGCACTTAAAATGGCGGGCATCCAATTTAGGACACCATACCCAGCAAAGATGACAATCTTCTTCAAGGATGGCGCCCTCACTTTTGACTCGGCGACCGCGGTGATTATGGCCCTGAAGACGAGGAAAATTGATGTCCCCCAGCAGAGACCCAGAAATGATGCAGCTGGCCCCTCCACTGCAGCAAAACTAGCGCAGAAGATGTGGAGTGGAGGTCAACGAAGCAGAGGTCACCGGAGAGGGGCAGCGGCTATTCTGGACATTATGAACAGTCAGAGAGCGGCAGCCTGCCCAGCCCTCTGTTCGTTTGGATTCTTCAGATGCTCCTCCATGAGACTAGAAAAAGCTGTCTCGAACAGCAAGTATTCTATATATGACTGACATTTATATTACCAATGCTATTGTCTGTTTGCTATGTCGGGGTGTGTGGGGATGGGGTTTAGGGGTGCAGAGTCCACTGGTATTATCATACAACTGCAGTCTTGGGGTCGGTGGGGTTTGGTATACCTGGTGTCTCCTCCGGGCCGGGAGCGATGGCCGCTAGACCTACACCCTCTCCGAGACTGCTCTGGGGCCGAGGTCATGCATCGCTGGATCCCTTGATGACCCCTCTCCTGGTGCTCCTTGCCTCCCCCCCCCCGGATCTCTGAGCCTGCTGGTATACCTGGGTCGCAGATGGGCTTGCTCTTCCGACGGGGGGCGGGTTACGGGACTCATGGATGATGCTCTCCGAATGTTTGATCGGGGTCTCAGAGGTTGGGACGATGCTGTGCGCTGTTACCAGAGTGCTTGCTGGGCCTGCTGAAAGCCTTTCACGGAGATCAGCAAGATCTGGAAGGGAAGCCCTGCCCTGGTGTGAGAAGTGGCACCCACATTGCTGCATGAGCTCCCGTACCTCAAAACGGGATGGATGAGCCTATCTCGGCCTGGTTCTTGGGATTCCGATTCACTGATTTGGCCTTGGGGGGATTTAAGATGAGTCCCTGGCGTCGCAGGACTGGAGAGTTTGGGGCGACAAGACACCTCGGTCTCTTGGTTTCCCGCCTTTCCCTCCTGCCCCTCAGGACTGCTCGGGATTTCGGTCGGAGGGGGGGTGAATTTAGCCACTGTAGAACGGTTGTGCACACTATGCTCCCTTACACAGGCCAAGATATGCATGCCCATTCCATTCATAATAAAGATAATATATGTGCTGCTTATGAGGGAGTATTCTACAGTGAGGATCTGGCGTGCACATCACCGTGTAGCTTTAGACAATTTGTATTGTTGGCCCTTATCTCTTCCTCCCTCCTTCCGGGCCGTTGCCACCGCGGTGATTTGTGCTTGGGTGGATTGCTGGGAGGGCGAGTCCCTCTTGGGGGGGTCTATGGCGTGGCAATGGAATGACCTGATGATCTGACTGGTTCCCCGGTGGCGGGGCAGATGCCGTAGGCTATTACCATTTCCCACGCTGGCTGGATCTAGAGATAGGCAGTTGTGGAGAACAGCGCTAATCGGGGTGGGGGCCTCACTTGGGATCTGCAGTGTCAACCGTGTCATTGGACTTACACCCATGTCTCAGGAACCAGGAATGGATGGTTTCCTGTTCCCTGAATCCTCATATACCCCTAGTTTTAACCCTGTGGGGATCGAGGGGGTGGGGTGGGGCCTCCGCCTAAGCGGGAGAAGCGATGGAGCGACTGGATGTTCTCCATGGTTGTGGTCTCCCTTGTACCTCTCTCCTTCAGGGCTGCTTTGGGCCTGGCTGAGTGTGGGGGGGGGGGCGTGTGGTGGCTATCGCCACAGACATGATGCTGTACACGCAGTCTCGTCCCTCCCTGGTTGTACTATACTCCTGCATCTCGGTGTCAGCGAGGGCAAATAATAAGCTCTGTATTGCTGGACATCCCCGGTGATTATGTACTGAGATCTGGGTTGGGTTGCTGGGTGGACTCTTTGCTGACAGACAACCGATCTGGTCTCCTGACTGGACGCATTACTGCATATGATATAAGCCCATGCTGATAAGGAAAGCAAACAAGCTAAGGCATCGGATTGACCATTGTATGTGACTCCCTCACAGCTGGGCCTCCCGATGGGGAGGACTATGGGGGTTGGTGGGTCTGGGTCTGAGCTAAATTTAATAACTGACTCCCCATTTTGGGCTCCCCTGGGGGACTGCCTCACCTCTGCTGATATGGAACCACGCAAATGATTAGATGGAGCACACTTCATCTCCTGCTGTAGTAGAACCATTTAACCTGACCGGACAGGAAGGTGATCGTGGAGGGTGGTGCTCTCCCTCCGCTCTGCTTACTGCATTGGACCAGGGCCTTTGGGGGTACAGGCAGATTCGGCCTTCCTCCCCCGTCTGGTATTCCTAGCCTGGAATCTTGCTCAAGGCTAACCTTTTCCCATTACAACCCCTAAGAGGCTGGTCACCACCTCTCTTTATGGTGTCCTATATACTTGCTTTCCCCTTTTATCCTTTTCTTTTCCTTTTTTCCTACACCCTATTTAGACACCGTAGGTGTCCGGAGGACCCCCATCGTGGGAAGACTCCTCCCTGGAAGGAGATTTATTTCACCAGGGTGTAGAATGACCCTACTACATGAAAGTACTAGTTATCATTACTCCGACTGGGTGGCTCAGTTAGCCGCCTGTTGGAACCTGTTATTTATTAGGTTTTTAAAGTTCGTAAGTGTTGAATCTCTGTTACAAGTTAACTTCTCTCAAGAAGCATCTGTTGTGAATCGATTGTTGGAATGTCAAATTCCCTATTGTTTTAATAACCTAGTCGACTATCACAATGTAATAGGATCAAGAAACCCTAGGTTGGAGGACCCTCGAAATGCCGATTGCTCTGGAGGAGGAAGGGGGAGGACCCCCTAGCAGCGTCTAACCCCAACTTAACCCATGACCTCCCCGCACTTGAAGCTTTTATCCCATAACATAAACGGCTTGACATCTCCGGTCAAGAGATCCAGAGTACTAGCACACCTGAGGAAAAGTAGATCTGATCTGATCTACCTGCAGGAAACTCACTTAAGCGCTGCAGAACATGCCAAGTTGGCACGACTAAGTCGTAGTGAAGTTTTTTACTCCTCCAGCGGCTTGGGTAGACGCAGAGAAGTGGTAATTATAATACCCTTGTATACTCCCTTTAGTACGGGACTGTAATGGGCAGACCCCGACGGTAGGCTTGTCACTGTACAAGGCATGATTGGTACTAGGCAGGTAACCCTAGCGAATGCGTATTTTCCCCCGGGACTCCCCGCTCCCCAACTAAAGATGCTCTTAGATAAAATAATCCAAATGACTAAGGGGACACTCCTCCTGGCAGGAGATTTTAATCTCCTTCCAGATGTTGTTCTGGACTCCTCCAACCCACGACCCCTAGACAAACAGCTAATCAAAAACTCTAAAAGATTTGTACAAGAGGTGGGCTGGTATGATGTCTAGCACCGTACTCACCCCCAAACATGGAATTACTCCCATTACTCCTCAGTACATACTAACATACTAAAATGCCAGCAGAATAGGCCTAACGGTCTTTCGTGTCTGCTCGTTTGGTCAGCCCCCACCCTGGGTGCTGACCTTGCTGTCCCCCTCGCCTTCTCTGGCTTCTCCCTTCCCAGTTCTGGATATTCTTGTTGCATTGGATTTGCTTCCAGAACCTTCCCCTGTGCCTGTCCCACCCTCTTGAACCCCTCCACTGTCTCTGCCTCCACCAGCCCCTAGGCAGTGCATTCCATGGCTCCACCACCCTCTCAGTGAAGTAGCACCTCCTCCTTTCTCCCTGAATCTCCCCTCCAGCTTCCACCCATGCCCTCTAGTGGCCCCTCCTCCTTCCGTCAAGCACCCTGACTGTTCCTCCCCATTTACCCTCTTCATGTACCTGAAGACCTCTATCATGTCCCCGGGGTCCCTTCTCTTCCAGTGTGTACATATTTAGCTCTTGAAGCCTCTCTTCATAGGTCCTGTCCCCAAGCCCCAAATCATTTTGGTTGCCCTCCTCTGACCCTCTCCAGGAGGTTAATGTCCCTCTAAGTGTGGCCTCCAAAACTGCACGCAGTACTCAAGGTGCGGCCTCACCAAGCAGTTATACAGAGGGAGTATCACTTCCCTCCTTCTGGAGGTGATCCCCCTAGCGATGCATCCCAGCATCCTGTTGGCCTTGGCTGCTGCCCTCCTACAAGTCTCAGAGTTGTTCATCTTGACATCCACCACCACCCCCAGGTCCCTCTCAGCCATCGAGACTTGTAGCATCCCCCACCCCCAGGGTGTACACTTAACCTGGGTTTCTGGCCCCAGGTGGTACCCATTCCCTGCACATTGAACCTCAGCTTCCACTTTCTAGACCATCTTTCCAGAGCCTCCAGGTCCCCTGTAGGGCCACCTCCTCCCCCATCCACCACCGCCTCCCAGTTTCGAGTCATCTGCAAAGAGACTCATCTCACTCCTGATTCCTGTCCTTATGTCAGATACGTAGGCGTTGAACAGAAGGGGCCCAAGGACATCATACCTATTCCCTCACAGATCAAACCTATACTCAAATTGAGAACCTGAGCCTGTTGCAGGAAGCAAAATTGGCTGACATAGCCCCTTCTGATAACACCCCTTTGGTCACCACCTGGGACATGGGACTACAGTCCAAAAACACTCGTTGGAAACTTAACCATTATTATCTCCATTCCAAACAATTTCAAGAATTTCTTACAGACAAAAATCAAGGAAATTGAGGGGAACAATCCCCCAGAAGAATCAACCCCTGCAATACACTGGGACACACAGAAATATGTCCTCTGCGGACACATAATTCAATATACAGCGGAACTAAACAAACAAAAAAAGGGAGCAGAAGACTAAATTAGAGGATACACTACATTTTTTACAAATGGCTCACAAATAAGGAGATACCTCAGTCTTCCCCCAACTACAACAAACTAAGTCAGACCGTGATCGCCTGGCCCTACAACAAACGTAGATTGCTCTAACTTATCTCAGACAAAGATACTACGAGGTAGGACCTAGAGCAACAAGGTTATAAGCCTACCAACTCCGAAAACAGAAGTCCTCAGTCATATTCACTATCAGACACCCCTCCCATGGTCAGCTGCTAACCAAGCTACATGATGTTACAGGGGGTATTCACTTCCTACTACTCTACATTATAAACCCCAGAACAGTCTCCTACTGTCCAGCAAATAAATCAGTATCTCCACCCCATCACTATGCCTACACTTTCAGATCAGCAGAAAGAAACCCTGATCAGTCCGATCTCAGACACAGTTATCCGCGGCCTTAGCCAGGGCGAAAACTTTAAAGGCCCCCAGGCCAGATGGATATGGAACAGAGTTCTACAGGGTGGTTAAATCCCAGGTTCACCATAGACTTTTGAGACTATTCAATTCAATTCTGGAAGGGGAATTACCCCCTCCCTCCTGGTCATATGCGACCATTTCAGTATCCCCAAACCAGGTAAATCCCCCCCAACTCTGTAGCTCCTACAGACCAATCTCAGTATTAAACGCTGATGACAAATTATTTATGTCTAGCCTGGCACGTCGCCTAGATTCCTTTCTCCCTCAGCTCATCAATAGGGACCAAACTGGTTTTGTGAGTACCTGTACCACCACTGATAATATCAAGCGCACCCTTCATTTAACTCAGGAGATGCATTCCTCTAACACCCCTTCAGTCTTAATCAGTCTTGACGCTGAAAAGGTGTTCGATAGGGTGGCTTGGCCATTCTTATATCAGGTCCTCCATAAAACTGAGATCCCTTCTGCCCTGATTAAGGTTATACAAAATATTTATGCTACTCCCCAGACCTATGTAAAAATAGATGGGCATCACTCTGGGTATAGGAACCAGACAAGGCTGTCCCCTCTCCCCGCTCTTGTTTGCTCTATTCATAGAACCTCTCGCACAGCATATCTGGGAGTCCCAGAATCTCACCGGAGTCACGGAGCACTGTATGCTGACGATGTACTTCTCTACCTCCAAAACCCCGAAAAATCGCTCCCAGCAGTAAGGCGGCTCTTGGATGAGTTCGGACAGGTGTCCGGATATAAGCTTAGCCTATCTAAAACTGAAATTCTTACATTCACTACTCCCTGTCTGCCATCATACAAAGTCTATTTCCCTGCAACTAGACTTTGACCAAACTGAAATATCTGGGTATTCAACTCTCCCAATCTCCAACAGACTACTATAAAAACAACTATATCCCCTTCACCTTTCAACTTAAAACTGATTTAGCCACTTGGAACACACTCCCACTGAGCCTCTCCAGAAGAATAGAGCTAATTAGAATGGTAGTACTCCCTAGGGCCCTGTACTTATTCCAGAATGTCCCCATTCCACTTACGGATAAAACATTCCAGATCTGGAACTGCTCCATCTCCAGATTCATTTGGGCAGGGCAGAGACCTAGAGTCCGCTTTAAGGTGCTCACGCTCTCAAGAACTGGGGGGGGGGACTTGCACTTCCCAACCTACGACTTTATCATAATGCTGCACTGCTTACGCATCTAATAGCGAGACAGAATGGCATAACCTCCCCTCACTGGGTGGAAATTGAGATGACGCTCTTCAGCAATAGGGATTACTTTAGAACACTATATGGGCAACAAAGTGAATCACCTTCTCCCAACCTGACTAATCCATGGATAATTCATTACCTAAACGCCTGGAGAAACATAAGGACCACACAGCATTTAGAGCCTTTCCTGCCTCTTATATGCCCCATAGCAAGTATACACCAGCTCGCCCCTAACAGAATGGATCATGAGTTCTTATAACATGGGAAAAATTGGGCCTGATGTACCTCCCTCAGGTTACAACTCTGGGAAGATTCCGACCCTTTACTGAAATTCAAACCCAATACAACCTATCACGTAGGGATTTTTACAGATTCTTACAGCTTCGCCACTACTATGAATCCCTGCGGGCCCCTGCTCTAATTCCTGCCCAGATACCCCCCTTAATCAATCTCCAAATCCGATTGAATAACTCCCATGAACAAACACACCTACTCTCAGCCTATTAGCACTCCCAAAAATCCCACCAGCTAACCATTAATGATAATGTTCGACTACACTGGCAAACGGAATTGGAACACCCCATAACCCCTGAAGAACGGCACAAAGCATGCCAATATGTTACTAAGGTAACTAGCTCACATCAGTGGCGTAAATACGCTTGGAAAACCTTGTTAGATACTTCAGGACCCCCATAATCACTAGTCATTATTCCCAATCTGGATCTGCTGCCTCCTGGCGTCAGTGCGGAGAGGTCAGTGTGACCCATTCACACATTATGTAGACCTGCCCTAAACTTCAGCCCTTTCTATTAGCACTCCAAACTAACCTGCGGGAACTCTTTGGCTCACAATTTCAATTAACTGGGAAAATGTATCTTTTATTATTAATCTCTAGAGAACTAAGGAAACTGTCTGTTAGCCACCTCCTCCTCCTTACTGCGGCCAAGAAGGCCATTATAAAAGTATGGTTAACTACAAAAATCCCAACCATACAGGATTGGTGGCAGATCACGAAACAGATATACTATATGGAACGGATAACCCATAATCTAAATGACCGGGGAGACCAATTCAACTCCAGATGGTCTCGATGGCAGCTTTATTACATGTTGCAAGACGTCTCCTTTGTCCCCTGAATGGTACTACCGAAAGAGTGTATCTCTTTGAAGGACTAGAATCATTAGGAACCCTTTTAAACCCTCATGAATGACTAGCCATTTGATATCCCCCTCCCCCTCCTTACCCTCTCCCCCCGTAACGCTCCTGCCCCCCCCCCGGGCCGTGGTGGGACGCTGCAAGATGATGGACGGGGGCTCCCCCCCTTTATTACCTCCTCCTCAATCATATGGTTGCTGTATAGAATCAAGATTTCTACCCACATATAAATGTGTGATACTGAGCACGGACTTATAGGAATTCTCAACTTTAACTGTAATTCTGTTACTCTCTCTGCTCTGAATTAAGTGGCACTGTTAGACTTCCTAGAAGGAACATGAAAATCTCAGGTTTTTAACTCCTCCTTTTATTTAATTTATTAAATCTATACAATAGAACTCTAAGTTACAAGATAAGATCTCTTTGTATTAACGTCTTATAAACTTGATTCCATGTGTATATGTAAAACCTGAATGCTGTAAACAGTCTGATATGTCGACTATGTATTCTAAAAAAATACAATAAAAATGAAATTATTAAAAAAAAAAAAAAAAAAAAAAAAGAAGATGGCACTCTCAGGCCCCATTGCCATGGATCTCCTGGCCCACCAGATACAGTGGCATTATAGCATTACAGCACTTCCCCCTTACACAGTGCCATTCAAGGTACCACATTAGCTGAAGTGTTACCTCACTGTGCTTACAAAGCGTAGTAAGATAACACTTCAGCTAATGCCCCGGGGGTGGGGGGCTGACCTCTCCCCACCCACCATGGGAGAGGGGGCGGTAGTAAGCTGTTGGTAGGACACTGAATTTATTTCAAAAATTTTACCAGGAAGGACGCTCTTAGCTGTTAGTAGCTCATTTTCAAATGCGTCCTGAAGGCAGGGGACCAGGGATTAGACAGTGCGAAACAGTAATTCATCAAAAAGGTGCACAGATAATAAGTTAAAATGTAGTGCAGTAACTGTACAGAGGTACAATGATATAAGCAATTACAACAAACAGGATAATCAGTACAACCGTACCATGTTCATAGGTTGAGTTTCACAGCTGCCAATAGAGCAATACAATATCAATATCCAGATTAGGAGATGCAACAATGGGAGGGGACCCCTGGGGCAGAGGAACACAGCAGCTGACATCTGTGCAGAAAGGTAGGGCCAGGAATGGTCAGAAGCATTCGCAAGTGCGAGCAAAGAAATCCTGAAAGATGGACTTGAGAGAGGTGAGAGAGAAGGCGGAGCGGAATAGCAAGGGTAAGAGACTAGAGCTTAGGGAATCTGAATTAGAAAGCTGTTTGACCAGCAGAGGATTTCCTGGGAGAAAGGCAAAGTGAGCAGGGGTCAGTGTTATGAAGGGAAAACATGGGGAGGATGGGCAGGAGAAATGGGAACTAAGGTAGGGTGGAGGGAGCCAAGTCAGAATCTGTAAATAAAGAAGGCAAAATGAGAGAGGCGTCAGGCTTCCAGAGACTGAATAGCAAGGGAAGTGTAGAGAGAGAACAGTGGTGTGTATGGGGGTCCAGTCTACTACGACAAGGGTGGATTTGATAGCGGCACTGTAAACAGTGTCACTGTAGTCAAAGATAGGGAGGATCATCTTCAAGATTTCTCTGCATACAGGAAGTGGCATACATGCTTCATTTCTGCATAGAGTTGGGGTGGAACTTCTGGTGGATGGTATCTATGTGGACAGAGAAATCAAAGTGACCATCCAACCAGACCCCAAAGTATTTAATGGAGGAAATGTCCATAATAACAGCACCATCAATGATATGGGAAGAGTGAGAATGATGACTGGGGTTTAGTGGTGGAGGGACTGGGAGGTTGCCAGTAACAGGTCTTGGGCTGATATTGAGGTGAGAAAATGCGTAAAATACAACTTATGGTGGGAAATGGATCAGATTAGGGGTTTTCTAATTAAAAAAGTGTTGGTTTGGGAGCAGCTGAATTTCAGATGAGGGGTGAGTTAATGATGGAAGGTAGCAGCCATGTTTGGATTAACAACTGGGATTAGCTAGCTGCCCCATGATTTGGGGCCAACAAATAGGTCATTGAGTTCCAACCTGTGCACCTGTACTGAGATGACAGGATAGGTTGAGTTCAATTGCAAACATTCTAAAGATTCTAATAATCAAAGTACAGTTCCGTAAGAACTTACTATAACAACAAATCTTCAAGAGGAGCTCTTGCAGCAGACCAACACTGGTAGGACATTGCCACCAAGTGCCAGGACCACACAGAAACTTTCTAGCTAGCAGTCGACCACAGGGGACCGCCCACCGCAGATGTCACCCTCTGATGTTGGCCTATCCTATGAAGGCGGACAGCCCCCCACCCTCAGTTCTTCCGCTGAAGACCAGAAGTGGGCAGCAGAAGAAGAAACCAAAACCAAGGAGGTTCCCGACAGCCATGAAGGGAAAAAGGGAAGGCAGATGACTTGTATGTATGGAGGAGGCTACAGCAGATAGAAAGAAGGGGGAAGGAGGAAGGGAAAATCATGGCCTTCTGCAAGAGCTCCTCTCGAAGATCTACTGTTACAGTAAGTTCTTACGTAACTGTACTATCTTACTTCGGAGAAGCTCTTGCAGCAGGCCAACAGTGGTAGGACTGAGTTCCAAGTAGTTCTGGCAGAATAAAGGAAGCAGCACCTGGGGAGGACAGATAGCAGCCAATGGCTTAAAAAAGAAGGCCCTGCAGAACGGGGAGGCCAAAGTTGGCTCTATGCCTAGAAGCAATGTCCAGACTGTAATGCTTGGTGCAGATGTGGACAGAACTCCAGATGGCAGCTGCACAGATGACTGCAGTAGACACATTCCAGAAACAAGCTGTGGAGGCGGCTATACCCCTGGTGAAATGTCCCTTAATCACTCCCGGAAGGTCCTTGTACTTATGGCAACGATAAACAGTGCAGCACTCAGACAAGCACTGTTTGGACACCGGAGCGCCCTCTCTCCTGGGGGCGAATGAAACAAATAACTGATCAGACTTCCTTAAAGTCTTGGTCCAGTGCATACAGTATTGCAAGATTCTATGTACACCCAAAGTATGGAGCATAGCCTCCCTCTGATTAGAATACTAAGGAAAGTAAACAGGTAGGTGGATGGACTGGTTCAAAGTAAACTCTGACACCATCTTAGGAAGAAACTTAGGATTAGTATGCAAAGACACAAAGTATGAGGCAGTATAGCGCAGTGGTTTAAGGCTCTCAGCTGCAAATCTGGAAACCTGGGTTTGAATCCCACAGCTCCCACTTGCATACTGTGTGACCCTGAGCAAGTCACTTAACTTTCCTGTGCTCCCAGGTTGCACTTGTAAACAAGCTTTCAGCTTAGTGCGTCTCACCTGGTTAAACAATTGGAAAAAGACACTGTCTTGGTAAAAAAACAAATAAGGCTCTTTACACATCAGAGCCTGAAGTTTGGAAATCCATTGAACAGAAGTAACAGCAACTAAAAAGAGCACTTTCCATGACAGAAAGTGCAGCTCGCAACTCATGGCCAGTTCAAAGAGAGGTAACGCAAGTTTTTCTAACAGAAACTGAAGGAACTATGGGGGACCAGGTCCTCAATAGGAGGTTTCAGATGCAAAATGCCCTGCAAGAAAGTGCAAGACACCTCAAGCTGAGCTACGGCCCTGCCCTCGATAGGTGCATGGTACAAAGAAATGGCAGAAAGATGCACCTTAAGGGAGGAGTACTCCAAGCCAGAGTTTGAGAGGGAGAGCAGGTACTCTAATATTTGATTCACCAGACAGGTGAAGGGGTCTAGCTGGCGCAAAGCAGCCCAAAGGGTGAAGCACTTCCATTTTACGGCACAAACGGCCCTGGTGGAGGGCTTTCTGGCAGCCACCAGGACATCCACGACCCTAGAGGAAATCCCAAAGTGGGCGCTGGCTAAGTCCACAGAAGCCACACATGGAGATGCACAGATTTTAGATCCAGATGGATCAGGGTGTCCCGGTTCTGGGATAGCAAGCTGATGCACAGGGCCAAGGGCATTGGAGATTCTACTGTTAGCTGCTGCAGCAAGGGGAACCAAATCTGACGTAGCCAGAGGAGGCTATGAGGATCAGCTCCACCCCATCCAACTGAAACCTAAGCAGAATTCTCTGGAGGAGCAGAAAGGAAGAGAAGGCGTAAGGAAACCTCCCCTTCTAAGAGAGGGACAATGTATCGCAACAGAAAGCTCCAGGCCCAAGATCGAGCGAGCAAAAAAGTGGCAGTTTTGCGCTGAGTGGGGACACAAAAAGGTCCAACTCTGGTTGACCCCCATCTGTCGAACAGATCTTTGAACACCGGAGTCAGAAGCTTCCACTCATGAGCCCTGGACCGGGAGCGTCTTAAGAGTGTCCGCCAGGACATTTTGGACGGCCTTGAGCTCCAGACCGTGCTCGGGGGCCTAATACCCAGACACTCATCGCCTCCCTGCACAGGGGGCAAGAGTGAGTCCCCCCACTTGTTAATGTAATATACCACACACATGTCTGTCTGCATCAAGAGTGGACTGGGAAGGAAATGAGTCTGGAAGCCCTGCAGAGCATACAGAACCACATGCATCTCCAGAATACTGATATGGAGACCCTATTCCACATCTGTCCAGGTGCGAGTCTGGTGAGTGTCCAAGTGAGTTCCCCAGCCCAGACCCGAGGTGTCTGTCATGAGGATCAGATGAGCGGCTGAGCTTTGAAAGGGAACCCCTCGAAGCAGGTTGGTCGCTCTAGCCACCATGACAAGACTCTTCTAACTGGATCGGAGACCATGACCATCTGGTCCAGGTCATCCATGTGTTGGTCCCACTGGACTCTCACTGTCCACTGAAGGACCGGCATGTGAAGGCAGGCGAGGGGAACCGTGGCAATGGTGGCTGCATGTGGCCCAGGAATAGCAGGAATACCCTAGAGGGGACCTGGTGACTGGAGAAGATCAGATGGGCCTGGGCCATCAGGTGTTTTGCCCTGTCCATGGGCAAGAAGGCCATGCCCCGAGCAGTATCCAAGATCGACCCTACATACTGGAGGTGTTGGCAGGGGGACAAGCAGGACTTTTACTTTTGATGGTGATACCTTACCTTCAGGAGTGCAGGTACCTTGGAACTTACTTTGTTTACTTGGGGCTGGCTGCCTTTACCTGCACCCCTCCCAATCTGGGCTACTCGCAGTTCAAATTCTGAGTAGGAGTTGCCTGGAGGAATTTCTGGGGGCCACTCGAGAAGCTCTAGAGTGTGGCTGTGTTCTGCGATCTGCAGAAGCTAGTTGTCTGAGGTAACATCCCACCACCTGTTGAGCTGAAGGGAGAACAGACCCCCAACTGCCTCCCCCAGAACCCCTTCGGGGGGGGTCAGCCAAGGCATCAGAAAGCAGGGGTGTGCATCGGGAGGGCAGCTGTGGGCGGTCAAACAACTCCTGCGGCAGCTGTGGATGGGATTTTCAACGCTTTGCATTTGCCCTGACCTTTGCCAGGTGGGCAGGCCTGTCTTCGGGAGGAGCGACGAAAGGGGAGGCCACTGACCAGACTCAAGTTGGGTATGGTACAGCAAGTGAACAGACTGGAGGGCCCGGTCTGACTCCTGAAGGGAGGAAATTACATCCTGGACATCCCCCCAAAAAGGGGTATCCAAAATACTGGACTGCACAGCAGAGGCAAAGCCAGATACCAGGAGCCAAGAAAAGAGCTGGAGAGAGACACCAGCGGCCGCTCCCCTGCCAAAGGCATCAACAGCATCCTAGGTGGTCTGAAGGACATGGCTCCCCACGTCTGAGCCCACCTTAAAAATCTGGGTGAGCTGTTTCTCAGACGGGTTGTCGGGCAAAGCCTGAATCAGTTCTCTGGCCTGATCCCAAAGTACGTTCTGGCACTGCGGGCCAAATAGTTAATGGCCCAGGTGGAGGATGCAAAGACTCGCTTGCCCAGGTGGTCTAGCTGTCTTGATTCCCTATCAAGGGGAGTGAGCTGAGATGCTTGGGCTCTTTAGCAGCCAGTAATCGCATGGCCGGCTGTCCCCCTAAAAAGGGCTTTCCAGCTGGGGCATGGCAGAGCCAATCGGCTTTCTTAGGCACTGTTGGGGTTGAAGAGGGGCAATTCCAACTTCCAAGCCACCCTGGTGACATCTCCATAAGAATCAATAAAGGGAGGAACCACCAAGGGGAGGGCATCAGGCTGACACAAATAAATGACCAGCCGATGCCACTCCAGATCCTGCTCCTCAGTTTCTCAAGACCATGGTGGCCTTGCTGTGCTTCATGATGTCCATAAAGGAAGGATCATCAGGAAGGGACGTGGGGACCACTTTAACGGGTTCCTCGACCTCAGACAAGTCCCCTGGAATGAAGGAAGACTCAGAATAGTCAGTCATTTTTATCTTCCTCATACGGCTCACTATCAACTGGTGCATGCCCATCCTGGTGATCGCCGGAGCTGGGTCTGGGCCTCAGTGGGCGTGAAGCACTAGGATGCGGCAGCACCCGGTTCGGGGGCGGAAGATCCCCAGAGAGGTGCTGAGTGACGCCGGAGGCAGGCCTGGAGGGGTGGGGGTCTGTTTCTGCATGAAAGACCACTGTGCAGTAAAGAGAGCATTGTAGTCCACCAGAGCAGAGTAGTTGTAGATCAGTGGATGGGGTAGGCCAGTGCCGGGTAAGGAAATAGCAGCGTTGGGCCAGGCAGGGCCAGCACAGGGTACCCCATCAGAGGACGCACAGGCTGCAGAGCTGGCGCCAGGTCTGCAACAGAGGTAATACTGGTGCCGGTCCAACAGGTGCCAGCTGAGGAAGACTGGGAGGGGAATCCACTGGCGCCAGGAGAGAAGGGTGCAGGGGGAGAAGGAGACCTCCCTGGCAAAAGCAGAGGCAACACCAGTCTTGTAGAGATGCCAGTAGCCTGCTGCGGGCACTGCCGAGAAAGACTGGCGACAGCTCTAGTGGAGGGGACCAACGCAATCAGCGCCGGGGCCGGAGGGGCGACAGTGTAAGAGCAGATGCCGGTCACACCTGCACTGGCCAAGCCTCTTGGCTGACAGCCCATGGACTTCAGTGGTAGGGGAGCAGGAGACTGCCGCCTGTGACTGAGATAAGGGCAGGCGGCGGGGCTACCAGTAACCCTGTAGGAATAAGGGCAGATGGGGCTGATCCTCCATGGGAGGATGACCCAGATGCGGTCGAGAGTTTATAAAGAGACCGCGAGCGGGAAGCTGACTGGTCCTGGTTCCTGTGTTTATGCTTCCTACCAGATTTTTCCCAGGAATGAGAAGAGGAGAAAGCCCCAGAAGACTGGGCTGGCGAAGCCAAAGAGCTCCTGGCCTGCAGCTCCTTTTCCATCACAACGAGCTTCTGCTTGATCAGATGGCTCTCCAGGATTTTTAGGTGGCGTCTCTGAGTCGCCTTTTTTTTAGGCTGTCCCCTTAAAAAGGGCTTACTGCATGCTCAGAGGTATAGCTTAACTTTTCAAAGGATGATTTAACAGGCTTACACCTCTTGTTTTTTAACGGGAGTGACATCAGTAAGTTCAACTCAGTGCCTGCTATTAGAAGTTAATGTAAACTCATATTGCACGAAATTTTTAAAACTTGTACATGCATGAGTTTACCAGTGCTGCAACGCCATATTTAAATGTCAACACGCTACAATGCCAGCAACCGAGGATAACAGCAGGTCACCTGACGTATCCGATAATATCCAAAAAAAAAAAAAAAAAGAAACTGCTATTATATAAAAATAGATCAACACACATAGCAATAATAGGCATTCTGATGCTACTGGGTAGTACTGGCACATAATTAAACCGGGGATTCAAACTTCAGCAAAAAAGCCGAATCCCTTTAAGAATATTCACCACAATGGCTGCAGCTTTCACACGTGATTTGTTGGTGGAAGGGGGTGTTGGGATATAGATAACATAGCTTTCAGTTAACACACTCAAATTTTATTCTTGATTCTTGTGTGTTGATTCTCACTTACGTGACTGCCCGGACTTTAGCTTCTGCTGTTCGATTGTAAAAAAGCAAAAGGGCCTCCTTCTCCTGGTTTTTCTGTAAAGCAGGGCGACAAAGACATTGAAAAAAAATACAGTAGATTAACATCTTCGGTGGTCTGGTGATACAAAAAACACTCAACCTTCATTCACAGTGTATATAATGTCACACCACAACATTGTACCCTTAATATGCATTGCTGGGTGGTTTATTCGCAATGTAATTAAAAGCTGCAGATTATCATTCTATATAATATGTGGTAAAGTTAATGTCACAGTTAGTAGCAACAGATCCATAAAATCAGTTATGAAATGGGCATTGAAATTCAAGCATTCTCACTGGCCACTGACTGTGCTAAAGTGTCTAACAACACAGGAATAAGACCAGGCAATACCCACTGGGCATTGATATGGGTGATGCTGCCCACAAAGAATGTTCACAAATCAAATAGCCGCCATCTTGTTTTGTGCCACAAGCAATGCCACCCTTACTGTGACGCTAACACTCACTCGCACATCTTGAAGTAAATGCACAACTTGCATCATTTAAAAAAAAGCAACTGCCACGATCGCAATCATCTCGTAACCCGCCTGCTCACTCAACACAACACTAAGGTGTAATTACCGTGCGACACAGACGGCGCTTGAGCCTTCCCCCTGTTCCTGGCTGACAGATGCCGAGCAGCAGCTGCAGGAGCCAGCGCAGCGGTGAGAAACCGATGGTTTCGACCCCCTCCCCACTGCTGGAGTCACAGAGGAAGCACTCAATTGATAACTCACTTAAGTCTGAAGCCAGTCTGCCACTTGTACTTGCCGTTCCCGCTCGGACTGCGGTATCGCCTGATGGTGGCAAACAGCAGGATCAACCAGATACTTTTTTTGTGTTAAATAAAGGTAGGATAGTGGGTAGGTGAAAGGATGGTGCCATGACAACTACATGGGGAAAAAAATACAAATACGGAAGCCTAAACAGGTCAAAAGTCCTCAACTCAAAAAACAAACAAACAAACAAAAAAAAAACAGTAGGCGGAAGAAATATTTCATTAAAAATTTAAACAAACATTTAACTTTTTCACTATTAAATACTATACATTTTAGCTATCACATACATCTGTATTTTTGATAGCCATTTCAGAAGTGAAATAAGCCACTCCAGGCCATCCTTTTCTTTAACAGATGGGCTTTGCGGGCCTGTTGGTGATGCTTCCGTGTGGCCGGGTTAAAGCTGTGCAGGCCCCACAGTCCTCAACCTTGTGGTCTGGGTCTACGCAGAAGAGGCAGAGGGAGTGTGAATCCTTGTGTGGTAGTTGTGTGCCGCACGAAGTACACTTATTTTTGTGCTCGACGGGAGACGATGACAAAATGCACATAAGACTAAAACACAGATTTTAATCAAAGAACAATAAACGGATATTCATCCAAATAAGCGGTCGAACTGCAGTGTACGATCTCCATGAGGTCCGACTGATCAGGTCGACAATGGGCAAGAACTGGAAGGCGGGCGTGGGGACCGCCCACTATATAGGGTCACGCTGATGTCGGGTGGGCGGTCCCACGCTAGACACTGCTGGCTAAAGTTTCTGTGTGGTACCGACCCCAGGGGGCGCATTCCTCAAGGTGATGACCTACTGCAAGAGCCCTCACGAAGTAAGATCATACAGTCCCTGCCCTTCGGACAGCCGCAGCCACCACTGCTAAGCACTTTATAAAGACCCACAGCGCAGAGGAAAAGTCACAGGGAAATACTTTGAATTGGCAGTGCTCACCCTGAAAAATACACCGGGCATATCTTCTGTGTGGTGGCAAAACTAAGATATGCAAGTAAGCATCTTGCATATCCAGGGAGCATAGCCAGTCACCCTGCTTGAGCAGGAGCAGCAGGTCCGGCAGGGTGACCATGCAGAATTTTTTGTACTGGATATAAAGACTGAGGTCCTTCAGATCTAGAGTGGGCCTCACATCTCCAGTCCTTTTGGGGACCAGGAAGAACCTGGAATAAAATCCCCCTGTTCCTTTGGTGCCTGGGCACTGTCTCGATGGCTTTTTTCTGCAGAAAAGACTGTACCTCCACCCTGAGGATGGACAGATGGATCGGGTGTAGGTGGACAGAACTGGAGGAGTCTCTGGAGGCACCTCTATGAGTTTCAGAGTGAGACCCCTCTCTATAATCTGAAGAATCCAGGCATCTGAAGTGGTGGTTCTCCATTGATCGAGATGGAGGGAGAACCGACCTCCGACCACCACCTCTTGGTCGAGGACTAGAAGAGAGAGGTCTGGTAAGGAGTCAAGCTGAGGTGGATCCAGCCTCTGGGGCTGATCCGTCACCCCTGGGATGCTCTGCCGCAGTGCTGGAAGAGGAGGAGGGAGCTGGTAAGGCGGAGGAGGCCTTTCTCTTGCCCTGAGGAAAGGAGGCTGCTCCAGACGTATGACACACCTTGCAAAAGGGAGGGCGCTGTCTGCTCCTAGGCTGCGTATGGTGGAGGAAGTGGGCAGACTTGATAGCCCTGCCAGATGCCTGCAGGTCATTGATGATGTCCTGGACGTCTGGCCCAAACAACTTAGAGCCGCTGAAAGGGGCACAGAGCACCTTCTGCTGGACATCTGCAGCAAAACCCGAGACCCTCAGCCAGAAATGCCTACGAAGGCAAATGACTGTGGTAGCAGCCCTGGCACCAGTATCAAAGATACCATACAAGGCCCTGATGAGATGCTTGCTAATATCCTCAGCACCCTGCAAGCACTTGAGAACCTCCTGTTTCTGGGAGGATCTGGGCAGCTGCCTTACCCTTCCTCCAGATAGTATTCTGGTATTTAACCATATGTGAGAGGTAATCAGCAATCCTCAGTCCCAAGGTGGAGGAGACATATACCCTCTTACCCCAAAGGCCAATTCGCCATGATTCCCCTGTCAGGGGGAAGGAGCCGAGATGTTTAGGCACTTTAGACCTGTCATAACCTGCTTTAATGACCAATGAATCAGTCTCGGTTTGGGCAGCACAGCACGGTAGGCCCTGTGGGGCATGATATAACTTACTCGCCCTACGGAGCATGTCAGGGACCATGTCAGGTTTGTGCCAAGCAGCAGTAGTGGCATTTCTCAGGGCTGGGAGGATAGGAGGAATGAACTTTGGAGGAGATTCTGGAATTTCCCAGAAAGTCCACCAGCTCCCATCTGGTGGCATCCTCTTCCTCAGTATGGAACTCCATGGCTGTGGACAGCTGCATCATAACATTTAAGAAAGTAGGGTCCTCTGGAAGAGATCTGGGAATATGCTTGTCAGGGTCCTCACTCACCGAGGAGGCAGTGAAGCTGTCAGAGGAAAGAGGTTTCTCCTCTTCCTCAGGCAGGATGAGGTCAGGATAGTACTCCTCCTCCTTGACGTCGACCAACTTGAGGACCGATGAACGAGGGACTGATGACAGCCCATAGGGAATCGCCCAAGGAGGCTGAAGTGGTGTCTATGACGATCGAGCTGTTGACAGCACAGGGGACCCAGGTCTGTAAGTGCCCGATTGGTGGACCAGGACTGTAGTAAACTTAGCTGGAATATCACTGAGGTTGATAACAGTAGACTGGTGCATCAACGGAGGAGGGGTTGTCGGCACACGGCACGATGACCCCTCCTTTGGGGCATGGGAGTCTGAAGAGTCTGATGGCCGTGGCCCTGGAGAGGTATCAGGCCATGATGGAGGGTCTGTTGTTGAGCCAAGTGTCGACGAACTGGGAGCCGAAGACCGGCTGTCCTGAGAGGCAGGCAGTGGTGCTGTCGTTATGGGCCTGGTAGTACAGAAACCTGGAGAGCTACAATACATACGTCGGTGTGACTGCACCCGACAGAGTATCCCCGGAAGAAGAGGAGGCCATTGGAGATCAGGAACACCACCTGGGGGAGTGATCCCGTTCCCTCTCTTTTTTGCGACTATTTCCTAAGGACTTGTATCGGGCCTTTGCGGCCTGGGAGCTCGATGAACCTGCTGGTGACTGGGAAGAAGGGACCACACATAACCCCTGTCCAGAACTGGCTACCTGCTGTTCCATCAGGAATTTTTTGAGAACCTTTTTGCGTCGCCTGAGGGTGGTTTGATTAAATTTCTGGCAGAACTGACAGTCAGAGATGTTGTAGTCAGGCCCAAGACAGCAGACACAGAGGATATGGTCATCTGAAGAGGCAACCTTCTTTCTGCAGTGGTGGGACAGAAGTGAAAGATCAACTCTCAACATAAACAAGGCAAAGAAATCTCATAAAACAAAAAAAATATTCTAAAACACTAAGTAAAATAAAAGCTGTAGGCAAAAATGGCGTGAAACTGTGTCGGAGTTTCCATAGAGACCCATGCAAACAGAGTCGATGTTGGGAAAGAGCAGGGCCGTTCATGCCTTTATAGGGTTGGTGACATCGGCATGGGAGGGTCCAGTGGTACTGCTGAAAATCTTTTGGGTGGATCCTGCTTCACTGACGGTGAAGTTCCTTCGGTGTGAACTGATGACTGAGATACCCCCGAAAAAGATCAAGGCTTGTTATTCCATCTTGGGATTCCAGTGATGTCATTAACCATTCAAGCTTTGCTTTTGTGGTTCAAGATGTCACCCGAATCCCTCAATGGAATCACTGTCTTTTTACTGATGATTTCCTAGCTATTATTCTAGTTATTACATGGTACACAGCATAAACACCCATTCAATCACAGCTGTTTTTTTCATGCTTTGTCCCTCTGGTTCCCCCGTCCCCCACACACACCATTTGGGCCACTACAGTTGCAACATTCCTCTGGCCAAAGCAGGGCAGGAGTGCAGCTACCATCTCAGTCAAAACTACTGCCATGCTACAGCTGGCCAGCAGTAGGGCACAAATGCAGGGCAGCCCACTTTCACTCTCCTTGGCAGCAGAGTGCCTTGCCTCTGCAAAACAGCCAGGACTCCCACCTCCCCGCCATGACAACAAAGCAGAATTCTACATTTTAGCTGCATTTGCTCCTTTTTATCCAAGTCATAAACATGTCTGCCTGGAGTGACAGGGTTGAATAAGGCCCAGTCCCATTTGTTATGCATAGAGAGTTAAATGCAAGGATCTGTTCTAGCCTCCCCTTTTCTGGCTCGTCTGTCTGGTTGCGCAACCAGATGTTCTCATGAGACCTAGGAACTGATCACTCCACCTTCACTTACTGTTTCTGTCTTTTCTTCCCCTTGCGTATCTGCGATTGTAAAAATATATGTGAATCTTTATGTGAACCTGGGAACCCTTGGTTTAAAATGTATATAGTTATACTGTTGAAATGACTGCATAAAGCTATTTGGAAGTTAGCGGTTAACCTGAGATGCAGTTTGAGCTCCTCTTAGGCTTATCAGCAAACTCTTTTGCAGAGCTGTCAGCAGGTGGCCAGCTTGGGACCAGGTTCTATTTGCAAGCCTGCTCTGCAAAGAAACTCACAAGAACATTATGCGAAACACAGGATGTCTCCTTAACGAACTCAGGATGTAGAAATTAATTATTAAGCAAAGGCTTGTTATAAAAATAGCAATATTTTTGCTGAACAGAGACACAGACAAACTTGGCATTACAGATACCCTCAGATGAAGGACTCTGTTGTCTCTGTTTGTACTGCCTTTGTAAATAGTTACACTGAACAATTTTATATTTTTTATTTTACTATTATTGATAATAATAAAATGCTATTTGCGAATTTTATAACTGCTCCTGGTTTTCCTATGCTTCCTGACTTGCTCCTCAATGACAGGAAGCTTCAGATGAAGAATGTCCCTCAGGAAGGTATAGGACATTTTTAATTGTGCCACTATACGGCCATCAACAAGCACAAGGAAAGCTGAAATAGCGGACAGGTGCACCTTAATGGAGGAGTACTTCAGACCAGAGTCTGAGAGGGATAGAAGGTGCTCTAGAATCTGATTCACAGGACAAGTAAAAGGATCCAACTCGTGGGCAGTCGCCCACAGAGTAAAGTGCTTCCACTTCATGGAATCAGCAGTCCTGGTGGGGTGGCTTTCCAGCAGCCATCAGAACATCAGCCACCCTTGGTGACATCCCAAATCTAGCCATGGCTACGTCTTCAGGAGCCAAGCATGAAGATGCAGAGACTTGAGGTCCGGATGGACCAGGGTGTCCTGTTCCTGGGACAGCAAGCCTGTGCAGAAGGGTAGAGGCACTGGAGCTTCCACTGCCAACTGCTGCAATAGAGGAAACCAGAGCTGGGAAGACCAGAAGGGGGCGATGAGGAACATAGTGACCCCTTCCATTTGAAGTCTGATCAACACCCTCTGAATTAATGGGACGGAAGGGAAGGCGTAGAGAAAATCCCCCTTCCAAGAGAGGGACAACGTGTCTTGCCAGAAAACTCCAGGTCGTGGAGAGAGCGAGCAGAAATGCAGCAGTGTTGCATTGAGTAGGGGACGCAAAAAGGTCCAACTCTGGAAGAACCCACCCGTCGAACAGGTCTTCTACGACAGAGGTCAGCAGCTCCCACATGTGTGCCCTGGACTGTGATGGGTTTAGCTTGTCCGCCAGGACATTCTGGATGCCTGGAACATGGACGGCCTAGAGTTCTACAGCTCAGTACGAGTGGGTCCCCTTTGCCTGTTGATGTAATGGACTACACTAATGTTGTCAGTCTGTACCAACAAATGGCCCAGGGACAGCTGGGTCTTGAAAGCTTGCAAAGTATACAGAATGACCCTCATCTTCAGGATGTTGACGTGAAGGGCGGTTGCGACTTTGGGCAATGTCTCTTGAATCTGATGAGGACTCAAATGATCCCCCAGCCAAATCACAAAGCATCTGTGTCAAGGATTTGTCGAGGGGAGGTAATGATGAAAGGAACCCATTTCAGCAGGTTGCTGGATTCCATCCACTAAAGTAGCACCTTTTTGACTGGAGAAGACACCAGGACTGGTTTTTCTAGGTCGTCAGTGTGCTGATCCCACTGGACTCTCAATGTCCACTGGGGAATCCTCATGTGCAGCCTGGCCCTAGGAATGGTCACAATAGCCACAGCCATCAGGCTCAAGAACCTGAGCAAGGATCTGGCTGAAACACATCTACTGTTGTAAAGCAGGCGGGCTTGCGGCATGAGGTGGCCCGCTCTATCCCAAGGCAGGAAAGCCATACCCTGAGCTATATCCAGCACCACTCCTATGTACTGTAGGTGCTGACACGGGGAAAGACTGATTTGAGCAGACTGACTGTGATCCCCAGGTCACTGTACAGTTGTGTTATAAGCGCCAGGGTCTGGAGCAGTTGCTCCCTGGACTGTGCTTCGGGGAACCAGTCATTCAGGAAGGGGAAAACAAAGTCCCTCCCCTCTTAAGAGCTGCCGCCTCTACTGCCAAGCATTTGGTAAACACCTGAGCCAAGGACAAGCCAAATGGCAAGACACGAAACTGGAAGTGCGTTTCCTGGAACTGAAATCTGAGGTACTGCCGGTGGGAGGCACACACCCCGATATGTAGTTATGCATCCTGCATGTCGAGGGAGCATATCCAGTCTCCCTGATGCAGAAGAGGCAGCAGACCCTGGAGGGTCACCATTCGAAACTTCTTGTAATGGATGTAGAAGTTTAGATTGTGGAGGTCCAGGATGGGCTAAAGACCCCCTGTGCATCTGGGAACCAGGAAGGAATGGGCATAGACCCCCCCTCTCTGATCCTTGGGAATGGGTTCTACGGCTTTTTTGCAGTAATGTGTGAATCTCCCCCAGAGCACTGGAATGTGGTTCGGGAGTGTGCAACTGGACTGAACTGGAGGTTGCTCAGGAGGCTACTCCAGGAGTTCTACAGTGTGGCTGTGTTCTATGAGCTGCAGAACCCAAGCATATGTGGGGAGCTCCTGGCATCTGTCAAGCTGTAGGGAGAAAGGACTCACTACCACCGCATCCCAGCAGGGGGTTGGGTAAAGTTAGGCTGAAGCAGCAACTGTGGCTTGAGCCACCCCTCTTTCTGGGGGCATCCCAGAAGTAGAGGAAAGGTTGAGCAGGCCAGAGGCTGCTCTGTGTTTGCCTTGAGGGTTAGGTCCAGGCTTGAGTCTGGGGGTGGCACGACGAAGGGGCATCCTCTGCCCACTTTTCGGCTGGGTGTGATACAAAGAGTGGACTAACTGCAAGGTCTGTATGAAGGAATGCAGGTCCAAAAGTATGCCGTGCACACCTGCCCCAAAGAGTCTGTAGCCTCTGAAGAGGGCCCTAAGGATGGACTGTTGCACGTCCTAGGCACAGCCTGACACACTAGGCCAAGAATGCCTCCCAAGGCAAATGCCAGCTGCAGCTGCCCGATCTGAGGCATCCATGGCATCATGAGCTGATCTCCGCAGGTGGTTACTGATGTCGGCACCAGACTGAAGGACCTGAAGCAACTCCTGCATCTAAGGGTCCTCTGGGAGAGCCTTGGCTGCCTCTTTGACCTGTCTCCATAGTTGGTTTTGAAATTAATTTTCTTTTTTTTTTTTACCCCAACAGTCAGAATGGCTGAGGCAAAGGTCCTTTTGCCAATCAAGTCTAGCTTTTTGGACTCCTTGTCCAGAGGAAGAGAACTGAGATGTTTAAGCTTCTTAGTCTGATCATGGGTAGCGTTAATGACCACAGAGTCGGCCTGAGGCTTCTCAGCAAAAAAAATGGCTTCCCTGCAGGGGCCTGGTACAACTTGTCCATCTTCCTGGGCATGGCAGGGACTAGGCTGGGTCTATACCAATCAGCCATGATGGCAACCTCGAAAGGCTCCATGGTCGGAGGGGGGGAGGAAGGGAGGATACAATGAGAGAAGGAAAATCTGGCAACTCCAGGTAGTGGGACAGACGGCGTCGGGCAGGATCCTGTTCCTCTGCCTCGAACCCCATAGCGGCCTGCAACTGCCGCATAACCGAGACAAAAGAAGGGTCATTGGGGGAGATCGAGGGATATACCTTGGGGCTCCTTGCCTTCGGAAGACACCGTGGAAGTGGAATAGGAGGGGCTGGCATCTCCACCATCCCCCTTGACACCTTCCTCATCATCACTGGGAGGAAGAAGGTCCATGTGATACTCGTCGTCACCCAGTCCAGTAAGAGGTAGAGTGAGCGTCAGGGTATGAGGGGCGAGAAGGCATGGGGGGTAGGTGTAGTAGCCCCTTGTGAAGGGGCAAGAAAGGCTTGCATTAAATTCCAAAGGGAACAGAGTACAGATTGAAAGTCCACCAAAACTGGCGCTGGGACGCCGAACAGTACCAGCTGTGGAAGCAGAGGAGCTGGCAGAGGTAGAGCCGGGGAGGGTGATGGTATGGGCTGAGTCACTGGCATTGGCCCAATGGTCTGGTTTGTCGTCAGGTTCCTAGGAGGAGAAGATGACAGAGAAATGGCCTGGGGTGACGCTGGTGGAGACCGGGACCCCGAAGACGAGATGTGGGCTGCAAAAGCAGCCAACGGCGCCGGGGAAGTAGGCTTAACCCCCGAGAGTCCAAGGCTGTACTGGCAGAACTGCCGGACTGATGGCCATTGGGGAAAAAAGAGCCTGTATAGAAGGGTTGGAAGGCCGACAGGGCCAAGGAAGTACCCAACGCCAATGAACCAGCACCTTTCAGAGTAAGACTGGCAAGGGGTGGGGCTGCCTCAACAAGCCCCACAGAAGAGTGTGTGCTGGTGGCGATCACTCCTGAAGTGGAAGACGGCCCTACTGTGGCGATCAGGAACAATCCAAGGAAGACTGCTCCTTAACCCGGTGCTTATGCTTCCTGGTTGACTTGTCTCGTGTCTTGGACGAATGGGAACCGGAGGACAAGGCCGGGGAAGCAGAAGAACTCCTGGTTTGAAGCTCCTTCTCCATGTGGGCAATCCTCTGTTGGAGCAGGAAGGTCTCCTGGTGGTGCCTCTAGTAGTCTGCTTGAAGCGGCGACAGAGCTTGCAGGCTTGCACGACGTAGTCCGGGCCTAAGCAGTGGACACAGGCGTTATGGCCATCCTTCTTGAGGATCTTCTCCCTGCAGGCACAGATTCAAAAGAGCTTCTTCTCAGAGACAGAGTTCGGTATATTAAAAAAAAAAAAAAAAAGGAAAAAAAATCACTTTGGAAGCAAAGTGACGTCAAAAGCTAGGGAGGGAAAAAAAAAAGGCAGAAAAAGGTGGTCGACTGAAGCTGTCAGTATCTTCCGTGAAGTCCAATGTGCAATGGCAGGAAAACACCTAAGGAGGACACGGAACTACCTATCATTATTATGGAAGAACGCTGTCAAAGTGTGGTGCCTCTAGAATGTTACTAAAAGCCTCCATGTGGTCCTAGTGCCTGTAGTTCCATAGGTGTGGCCTGCTACAAGAGATACCTTGATGAAGCTCAAATAATAATAATAATAGTTGTCTCCTGAGACCTCTTGTTCAATTAGAGGCCACTTCAAAAGCTCAATGAAGGCAGGCCATGTGAGAGCCAGTACTTGCAGATGCTTCAGACAGGAAAGACAGACGACTTAAGCCGCTGCAGAGAAAGAATCTACTTTTATCCACTTGTTAAAACTAGAGAAAAAAACAGAAATTGTGACTTTTTTGTTCCCTCTCTAAATCCCAAGCTGCAGAGGGTCAATTTTTCACACTGTAGAGTGAAAATTGGGCTTTCAAGAAAGGGACAATAGAAGGGCTGTTTAGTGTTTGCTCAGAGACAGCCAGGCAGTCACCAACAGCACACACACAGGGTGTGTACTGTACTAAAACCAAATGAGATTTAACCTTTACAGGGCCGTGGACTGATAGATCAGCCCAGAACTCTAATATGTTCAAATTCTGTCAGCAGTCGAAGGGTTAAAGCTGTAGTATACAGTGTTTTTAAGACTAACAGCTTAATGGAGCAAGAAAGACTTTGTAGGGGTTGATTTTGATTTGAAATGTAAGGTTTTTGTAACTTAGTTGTTTGAAACAAAGAACAAGGTGAGTAGCTTAACTAAGTGCAGTTAGCTGTTGGGGACCTTTTTTCTACTGTTGTTCATGGCTTGCTTCATGCTCAAGAAACACATTAAAAATACCCCCCCCCCCCGATAATTTAGTCAGGACTGACTATTAGTGAGTGAGACTTGTCAGTTCAGCATTGTTGCAGTAACTTGAGTGATTTGATTTTATATTAAATACAACTGAAATTTAATATCAGCAATCTTGCTGCAAGAAACCCAGGCTCGAGTCCCTTCAAGATCACTTAAAGGGGAACTGTCAACAGGATTTTTTAATGTCTGAAAGCCCATAAAAAGCTAATTTGAGTGAGCCATTGTGTTTGTCTGTGAGTCTTTGCAGTCCAGAGTTATTCATATGTAAATCACCCTGTAATTAAGGGCTGTTGGCAGCCATATGTTTTGGGCTCCTGACAGGAAATTATATCACTGAGGGTCTAGGTACTCCTTTGACTGTATTTAATCCAACAGTTTAAATAGGAAATCAACACGTTTTATTAAGTGTGTTTTTAAGGTGTTATTACAACACTTTCTACATACATAATAAGTGTTTCATATGTGCATTGAAGCTAGTGAGTTATCACATTTACATTTCAAACTGTTAGTAAAAATAATCCATCTTCAGGATTGCTTTAACCTCTAGGATATACAGTACTGCCAGCAGAACAGGTCAGTAGAGATTTCTGGGGCTGCCACAGTACCACCTTCTGTCGTTTTCCATACCCTCTCTTACAGCCTTTTCTCTTACAATTTTGTGTGTGAACTTGGGTCTACAAGATGCAAACGTGGCTATATACCTACTGGCCTGGCATCATGGCCACCCTGTGCTCCCACAACACACCCGGGAACAAGCTGTTGCTCAGTGTGCCTTTCCTGGACATAGACAGTAAAAACAATCTGAGCATGTGTTATGATTCTGAACATATGCTCTTTCTATCTAGATCTGACTTGAAAAGAAAAAAAAACAGGTCACAATTACTACAGATGGCCACTGTTAAAACATGCATAAACTGAAATGCATTATTAAGAGAGTATTTTACTTCTTTTGATGAAGTTAAAAGTATAACAGTTTCTTACTGAAAAACTTTGGATGGAATGGGATTTTGTAATTACAACACTTTCTACATTTATAATATTTGATTTGTATGTGCAATGAAACTAGTGAGTTACCATCTTTATATTTCGAACTGTTAGTAAAAATAAGGGAAAGGGGAAATTGTTTAATGTACAATTGCCTGGTTAGACCACACCTTGAATACTGCGTGCAGTTTTGGCATCCCTACTTAAAGAAGGACACTGCTGTTCTGCAGAGGGTCCAGAGGAGGGCGACCAGGATAATACTGGGACTAGGGGAAAGGCCCTATGAGGAGAGGCTGGACCTGTACTCGCTGGAGGAGGGGAAGGAACGGGGGGATATGATAGAGGTCTTCAAATATCTGAAAGGAATGACTAGGGTAAGCTTTGAGGGGGGTACTTCAGCTGAGGGACGTAGCGGCCACTAGGGGACACTCAATGAAGCTGGATGGAGGGAGACTGAGTGGGGAAACAAAAAGACGCCACTTCACTGAGAGGGTGGTGGACCCTGGAATGCGCTGCCCGGGGAGTTGGTGGCTGCTGCAACTGTGGAGAGGTTCAAGAAGAACAAATTACTCACCCTAGTAATGTTGTTTCTTCTAATGGAGTCTTGCTGTATTCTGACTATTGCAGTTAGGTCCTGTCTTTCAACTGCCCCGGAGAACAAAGAGTTAAACTTTCCATGGCCAGCATGGAATGTTCACCGCGAGCTCGGTTGAAGCCCATCTGCTGCTGTTTAAACTCCAACTGTCAGATCTTTACGAGCAATACTCACTAGAAGTTCTGTGTGGAAACTGTGAAACGCACACTAGCCAACTGGCAACTAAATTTATTAAAAAGGGTTTTTTGGTTTCAAAGCATAGACTCAAGTCAGGAAGCCCAAAAAACAAAACACAATATACATCCAAAGTAAAGGAGGGTGAAAAAGGGACACCCCTAGGGTGCCAACACTGCTCCTGCCCACCCACATCCCAAAAACCAGGTTCTGAGAGGGGAAGCTGGGGGGGGGGGGGTCAGAATACAGCAAGACTCCAACAGAAGAAACAACATTACTAAGGTGAGTAATTTTTTCTTCAAACAACATGAAGTCTTGCTGTATTCTGACTATTGCACACTACCAAGCAGTACCTCCATGGAGGAGGGACAGAACCTACTTTGGGAATAGGCTTGAAATGCTGCTGTGCCAAACCAAGCATCACTCCTAGCCTGGATATCCAGGAGTAATGCTTGGTGAATGTATGGACTATTTTCCAGGTGGCTGCTTGACAAATTTCTAAGATAGGAATATCCCTGGCAGCAGTCAGGAAGCAGCTGCACCTCTAGTAGAGTGAGCCTCAGGCCTGAGGTGGAGTTCTACCCAGTTTTCATAGCAGAATTGTATACAAGAGACAATCCACCTGGCAATAGATCTCTTAGTGGCTGGTTTGCCTTACCAACCTCTCCATATGTGAGGAACAATTGGAGGGACTCAAACCTGTGACCCTTGGTGCGCCTATGTAGTAGCTGAGGCCCTTTAACATCCAAGTTGTGCAGCCTCCTCTCTCCAGAGGAGGAATGGTCAGTGAAGAAACAGGAGAGACACACAGACTGGTTAAGGTGGAAATCTGAAACCACCTTAGGTAAAAACTTCTTGTTAGTTCTTAGGACCACTTTATCTCTATGGAAAGAGATGAAATCAGGCTCCACTGACAGGGCTTGCAATTCACCGATATGCCTGGCAGAGGTAATGGCTACCAAACACACAGTTTTCCAAGTCAAGTACTTAAGCTCTGCAGAGGACAAAGGCTCAAAGGGTGGTTGCATAAGCTGAGCAATGCAAACATTAAGGTCCCAAGCAGGAGCAGGGTCCCTAAAGTGGAGATTGGTGTGCAGCAATCCCTTGAAGAACTTACAAAACACAGGATGAGCTGACAGAGGAGAGGGCTTGCCTACTGACAAGATGGCAGAAACAGCTGCCAAACGCACTTTAAGTGTAGCTGGCCTAAGGCCTAGGCCATTAAGATGGACCATATAGTCCAGAACTGTAGGCAACCCAGCAGATTCTGGAGAAATATCCTTATTAGAGCACCAAATAGTGAACCTTTTCCATTTGGAGTTGTAAGTCTTTCTGGTGGAAGGCTTTCGATAAGCCTTAAGGATATCCAGAAACCCTTGAGAAAGCTGCAGATCAGCAAACTAACTCTTCAAGAGCCATGCCTTGACATTGAGAGAGACTTGAGGTTCGGGTACCAAATCCTCCCCTGAGAGGATATCAACAGGTTGTAATTCCTGGGAAGAGACAGGGGAAGGTGGACTGCTAAGGACAGCAACAGGGGGTACCAGGGCTGTCTGGCCCAGTCTGGAGTAATCAGAATCACTTTGCATGGTTGTGACCTTATCTTGACTAACACTTTGAACAGGAGAGGGAAGGGGGGGGGAAGCATACAGAAATTTCCCTTTCCTATTCAGAATCAGAGCATCCAGGGGGACTGAGCCCAAGTCTGGGGGTCTGCAACAAAAGAGAGGAAGTAGGCGATTGTCTGGGTCTGCAAAAAAGATCTATCTGTGGAGTGCCCCATCTTGAGAAAATCACTTTCACAACTAGGGGATCTAAGGTCCATTCGTGATGGCCCTGGGATATCCTGCTGAGAGCATCTGCTAGGACATTGTCCTTTCGAATCCAACAGATAAACAGTGCAAAACTACAAGCGGGTGCTCACAGTGTGAGGTGCAAACCTCAATAATTCACACAAAAGCCAAGGTAACGAGCACTCCAAGACACAGAAAAATATACTGCAAGTGATTTTAATCCAAACGGCAAGTCCAGACCCCTGCGCTTTGGCTCTATGCCTTCAAAGGGGGGGTTATAACCAAACTTTACAGACTCAAGACTGTTAAATCAGATGGTCTTAATGACCAGTGGGATCTGAAACCTTTTTTGAAAGATGCCAGAAAATAGTTGAAAAAGTAACAGAATATTTTCTTCTGTGTGAAAATTTGTGTTCTGTCTTTGATACTCATCTTGTTTCGTTTTGTCATTTAGAATTCACAGCTTTGTTTAAACATATAACTATTCATGTTCTAAATTAATGTACAAAGTGTCAAAAGTATAAAAAAGTGTAAACATTTTTAAAAAACTATAAATAGCCTTGCATAGTACTTTAGGTACATATATTTTTTAATATATTTTTTCTTCCGGTCTGTATTTACAAACAAACATTTTCTTGTTAAGAACTTTAGTATACATTTAGTATACATTTTGTAATTAATTGTTTCATTAGAACATTAGAGTAAGGGAATATACAAGACAGAATGGGGTACTGAAAGTTAATTGTCCCTTAATTATGATGTCATCACTATGATTGTATAAAAGTGTGGTTGTTTGTAAAGTTTGGTTATATTCGTCTGTCCACAGGAGGTATGGAGTTAGGAGTCTTAAGAATTTTATTTGTCTGTTTCCCAAAAGATTTATGGAGGGGAGTAGACAGTCTCCTGGACTCTGGGATGTCCATCATTTCGACAAAATCAGGCACCTCCTGATCCTCTACTGCTTCTTCCATTGGAAGCTGGAGGGTTTCAGCCACTTTTTTGTAAAACATAAAGTGGGAAGGGGACTCAGAAAGCCTAGGAGGAGAAACACCTGAAGGTCTGTCTGGGGAGATGTCCAGGTCAATAGGTACATCCAGACTTTCATAATCACCATCATCATCCTCATACTCTCCCCCCTCCTCCTGTTCATAAAATTCTTCTGAAGTGTAATCTGGAACCGGGGGAACTGACCAAATCGAGCGCCTGCCAGATGGTGCCGGTTCGGCCGGAACCGCAGTTAGCGATTGCACTATTCTTACCGCTTTGGCTATCTCTTCAGCGGTCGGAGTATGAATTTCTGGATCTGAACCGGACAGTTTATCTTTTCTCTTCCTTTTAACCGGAACTGACTCTCCTCTTGCCCGAAGAAGTATCGCCCTGGTCAGAGGGCACTCCTTCTGGTTCGGTCAGAACTGAACTGGGCTGGCCATCCGGATCAGCGGACTTCTTGGCCTCCCTTTCCCTCAGTCTACCTACTCTCTTATCCAGGGTAGCTTTGGGAAAATTCTTACAAATTTGGCAGTCTGAATCAAGGTGGTCAAACCCCAGACAATAAACACAGGTGGTGTGGGGATCAGCCTTAGCAAAGGCTTCCCCACACACACTGCAGTGTTGAAACCCAGTGGGCCCGTTTTTTCTTTGGGTTTCTCAGACATGGCAAATCCTATCCAAAACTTACCCTTTTTTCGGCAATCCACCAGGCAAGAGTCCCCTATCGGTTCCTGACCGTGTTACGGGTCTTGGAAAAAAACGTAATAAAATCAGTTTTTTTTTTTAGAACCGGTTACCACACTCTAAGTAAATTCACAAACTTTTTTTAAACTAAACTGATCGGTTCAGCCGAACTGATCTGAAATTTACAAGTTCCACACAGAAACTAAATGTAAAACCTATCTAGTACTCACGGTACCACAGACAGACTTAAATCGACAGATTCGGTAGCAGAAATTCGGTAGAAACCAAGCGAAAAATTACACTTTAACAGACTTTTTTGAACCGAGCAAAGAAGAAATCTCCGGAGCGACTGTTTAGTGAGGCAGAGTAAAGAATCTGACGGTTGGAGTTTAAACAACAGCAGACAGGGGCTTCAACCGAGCTTGTGGTGAACATTCCATGCTGGCCATGGAAAGTTTAACTCTTTGTTCTCTGGGGCAGTTGAAAGGCAGGACCTAACTGCAATAGTCAGAATACGGTAAGACTTCATGTTGTTTGAAAGGCTGGGATAGGTATGGGGGAGGGTGCATCCCAGAGCCCCGCTGGGGGGTGGGGGACCTTGTATGGAGGAAGGGGGGCTAATAATGGTGCCCTGGGAAGGCACTGATCATCGAGCAGACTCAATAGACCATAGGGTCTAATCTGCTGGCTTCTTAGTATGTTAACCAGGAAAGGCACACTAAGCTGAAGCTTGATTCAAGGTGCGACCTGGAAACGCAAGGAAGTTAAGTGACTTGGTCAGAGTCACACAGTATGCAAGTGGGGGCTGTGGGATTCAAACCCAGGTCTCCAGGTTTGTAGCTCAGTGCCCTTAACCACTGCGCTGTACTGCCTCCTAATAATCCAATAGAATTCTGGCATTGTTATGGCAGAAAATCCCATTCTATCCGAAGTATTTCAGTAGGAAACTGTTATACTTTTAACTTCATCAAAAGAAGTAAAATACTCTTTAATTAATGGTGATCATTTTTTACATACAAATAAAGACACTTATCTCCAGTTACAACCTCCCGGTTGATATTTGTGGTTACAATCAGGAGGATGTAGTCAACACCTGTCAGTTAAGGGTCACCACAGAAAGTTAACTGATGCATAGTTTCATTGTGGGCAGGCTAAACACCTTGCCCAACATGGCAGCTCCATTACCAAGCACCGATACCAGCACTCAAGCTTTGCCACACACTGTTAAGACAAGTAAAATTTAAATATTTTTATTTATGCAATAGACGTGGACATAAATCCTATGTGATAAATCTGAGCTACTACGAGATGAATTAAAAATTTTACATTTACACACAGTAGATGCATCATCACAGATTTATATACATAACAGATATGTCACAATCACTCCATAACTCATTTGGAATGTTCAGCCTCAGTACCAGTACTAACTATATTCAAATGCAAATAACGTTAAAACGAAAAAAGATAGCCTACTGCTGTGAGCATGAAAGTTGTGCAGCACAAAATTATCTACAAAATGAGTGGTATTTCATTTACAGATACCATATAGATTTTTTTTAATAATTAACAAAAAAGAGCAGAAAATGCAATTTTTTGTTCACTTTTTTGACGTATGCAAAAAAAGGTAATCAAAAGCAAATGTCCCCACACTGACAGAAAGCATCCCTATTGCATGAATGAAATATACAGTGGTGAGCTGTCAGATACATGATTTATCTACACTTGTGCTGCTTGACCTCGGACATCTCACTCGTGGCTTACGCCACTCTTGAGGTTACCCATGGTCAAACAGCACTTGTGTACATAAATCATCTATCTGACAGCTCACCATTGTATATCCGTTGTGTATCTATCTAGGTGATCCTGCCTTGAAAATGAAAAAAAAATCAATCCGGTTGATACTGCCGCTTATACCCTTCGAGTGCATCTTACACTGCGTAGCAATGCTGATGGACCTCAACTTTCCAGAATGTCGTTACTAATGTAATGTAAAAAAAAAAAAAAGGGAGAGACATGCAGTGTTTTGTCTGTGTGAGTGTGTGTAAAACCCAGAATTTTACACACACACTCTGTGTACGATGTTTTTATAAACCCCTCGGGTTTATGTTGCATCCTACACCTCGTGTGCGTGTGTAAAATTCTGGTTACACACACTCACCCATATATTATTCTATACTTTAATAATGCATTTCAGGTTATGCATGTTTTAACAATGTTGTCCATCTATGTGTTTTTGCAATTAATAAACAAGTAATTGTGTCTTTTCTTTTCAAGTCAAATCTGGATAGAAAGAATATATTATTTTCAGAATCTTAACACATGCTCAAAATCCATTCTGTTAGATGAATGAAGCTTGTTTACAGCTGTATTGCCAGCTGATATCAAAAGCTACACATTTCAAGGCTGGCCCCATGATGCCAGGCAAGTAGGTATGCAGTAGCCACATTTGCATCTTGCAGACCCAAGTTCACACCTGAAATTGTAAGAGAGGGAATGGAAAAAAGACAGAAGTTGGTGCAGTGGCAGCCCCAGAAACCTGTACTGACATGAACACAGCCAGGGTTTAGAAACCCTGATATGGGGTCCCAACACCTGTTGGCACTACAGAGCCAGCCTTGAGATGTGTAGTTTTTGATGATCAGATGGCAGTATAGAGTAGAGGTTAAAGCAATCCTGAAGATGGATTATTTTTACTAAGTTTGAAATGTAAAGGTGATAACTCACTAGCTTCAATGCACATACAAAACAATTATTATAAATGTAGAAAGTGTTGTAATAACATCTAAAAACAGACTTAATAAAACAGTCGATTTCTTATTTAACCTGTTGGATTAAATACAGTCAAAGGAGAACCTAGACCCTCGGTGACATCACTTCCTGTCAGGAGCCCAAACATATTACTGCCACCAGCCCTTAATTACAGGGCAATTTACATATGAATAACTGGACTGCAAAGACTCACAGAAAAACACAATGTCCGGGATATTCAAACTGTGCCAGGCTGCGGCGCAAGCTTGGGCACAGCTCAACTAGGCTGCGCAGGGGTGTGGCCTGGGCGATATTCAAAGGAGCTGCGCCATGGCTCAGCAGCTTTGAATATCACACCCTGGCCACCCCCAGTGTGCATGGCGCAGTGGCCAGAGTGGAGCATGGAGATGTGCTAGCGCAAGTGCCATTGCACCATTCACAGCACCTGCGATATTCAAAAGGTGACATGGGGCCATAACTTATGCAAGGGACACATGGGGCCATTTGCATGTCATTATGGCCCCATTGCATGCAGGTGCCGACTCGATGAATTGCGCCTGGCGCCCCTGCCAAGCAGCAGTCAGACCGACGCCCTGCAGCCTGATCGTAAAGCACTGTCGAAAAATAGAATAATCCTATATCCCTGGTGGTCCAGTGGACTGCCATGTGCCCGATCGTGGGCATCTGTATCAAGTAAAACCTGTCCAATATCCTGGTGGTCCAGTGGACCGCACTCTGCCTGATTGCGGGCATCTGTTTAAATAAATAAATAAATAAAATAAAAAAAAAAAACAAAAACAGCCAATATCCTGGTGGTCAGTGCACTGCACTCTGTCCGATCACCGCATCTGTTTTAATGATTAAAAAATACAATATTGCTGGTGGTCCAGTGACGCACTCTGCCCACCGCGGGCATCTGTTCTACTAAATACAAGTTGGTCTCACAGTGACGCACCTGCCCGATCACATGCCTGTAAACAGAAATCGGTTACCCTGGCGGGTTCACGGGCTTCTCCCCACGGAGCCCCACTGTCCCACCCCCGCCGTCGGGCGAGCTGCAGCACTGCCTGCCTGCCGAGCCCACACCGGATGCACGCCATTGTCTCACAGCATGAGCCAATGGCGAGACTATGTCGCACTACACATTCCAGATATGATCATTCTACATATCTGAATATGTAGCAGGAGGGCTGCACGCCCACCGGCTCACGCCAGAAACAATGGTCGCGGCAGCCCTACCGAGGTGTCAGTCGGCGGCAGTGTGGCGGCAGGTGCCGCTGACCGGGGAGAGCGGGGTGATGGGGGCTCAGTGGGCAGGTGGACCTCTTGACCACCAGGGTAATAGGACATTTTCTGTTTTACAGATGGCTGCGATCGGGCAGAGTGCAGTCCACTGGACCACCAGGGATATTGGCCGGGGGAGGGGTTGTATTAAAACAGATGCCCACGATCGGGCAGAGTGTGGTCCTCTGGACCACCAGGGATACTGGCCGGGGTTTTTTTTTTTTTGTATTAAAACAGATGCCCGTGATCGGGCAGAGTGCAGTCCACTAGACCACCAGGGATATTGGCCGGGGTTTTTTTTGTATTAAAACAGATGCCCATGGACAGCAGAGTGCGGTCCACTGACCACCAGGGATATTGGCGGGTTTTTTTTTTTTATTAAAACAGATGCCCGCAATTGGGCAGAAATCGGTCCACTGGACCACCAGGGATACAGGACGGGGTTTCCTTAATACACAAGCCTTTGTGTAAAGCAAATAAACAAAATGAAACGAGGTAAGAAACCACTATGGTTCTCAAAGGAAGTGGCAGTGAAGGTTCAAGAGAAAAAGAAAGCATTCAGGAAGTACAAGGAATCACAGAAGGAACAGGACAGAGAACTATATCAGTTAAAGCAAAAGGAAGCTGGAAAGGCAGTCAGAACAGCAAAGGCCCAAACCAAGGAAAAGATAGCCAACCTCAGTTAAGAAGGGGATAAAACCTTTATAGGTACATCAGGGAGTGAAGGAAGACCAAGGGAGGGATAGTGAGGCTTAATGGGGGCAGAGGTGACTGTGAAAAGGCACTGATACTAAACAAATATTTTTGCTCAGTATTTACAAATGAAGAGGGGGAGGTACCTAAAACAAACAGTAGAAACACTCTGGATACAGAAGTTGATACCAGCCCATTTACAGAAGAAAGGGTTCTGAAAGAGCTCTTAAAACTGAAGGTGGACAAAGCAATGGGGCCTGATGGGATTCATCCCAGAATTCTAAAAGAACTAAAGGTAGAACTAGTGACACCACTGACTACCCTCTTTAACAAATCATGGGAGGATGGGGTGGTACCTGAGGACTGAGGAGGGCAGATGTGATTCTCTTCACAAAAGTGGGAGCAAGGCAGAAGCAGGAAACTACAGACCTGTTAGTTTAGCCTCAGTGGTAGGAAAAATGATGGAATCACTTCTGAAGGAAAGAACTGTTGAGTATCTAGAGGCCAGAGGGGCACAGGACCCAAGGCAGCATGGATTCACAGCGGGAAGGTCATGCCAGACAAATCTGATAGATTTCTTTGACTGGGTGACCAAAGTAGTTGATCAGGGAGGGCTGTGGACATGGCCTACCTAGACTTTAGCAAGGCATTTGACACAGTCCTCACAAAGATTAATATAAGTTAGCCAGCCTGGGAGTGGGTCCCAAGATGACAGCCTGGGTAAAGAATTGGCTGGAGAATAGGACACAGAGAGTAATAGTAAATGGAGTCCACTCTGAAAAAAGGGGGGTTAGTAGTGGGGTACCGCAGGGTTCAGTATTAGGACCGGTCCTCTTCAATGTCTTTATAAGCGACATTGCAGAGGGACTGGAAGGAAAAGTATGTCTCTTTGCAGATGACACAAAGATCTGCAACAGAGTTGATGCACAAGGTGGGGTGGAAAGGATGAGAAGGGACTTGGCAAGGTTAGAGGAATGGTCAAATGTATGGCAGCTTAGATCCAATGCTAAGAAGTGCAAGGTAATGCACCTGGGAAACAAAAACCCAGGGGAAGAGTACACAATGGGGGGTGAGATACTAACAACAACAAAAATGGAAAGGGACCTGGGGGTAGTCATATCAGATGACCTAAAGGTGGGCAAGCAATGTGAGAGGGCAACAAGGAGGGCTGGGGGAATACTGGGATGCATAGGGAGAGGCATCACCAGTAGAAAACAAGTTATTATCCCTCTGTACAGACAGCTGGTGAGACCACATCTGGAGTACTGCGTGCAGTTCTGGAGACCCAATCTCCGCAAAGACAGACAGGATGGAAGCTGTCCAGAGGAGGGCAACTAAAATGGTGCAGGGTCTGCACCGGAAGACATATGAAGAGAGACTTAAGGAGCTTAATATGTATAGCCTCGAGGAAAGGAGGGAAAGGGGGGACATGATAGAAACTTTCAAGTACCTCAAGGGAATCAACAAAGTCCAAGAGGGTAGCATCTTTCAAAAAGAGGTGTGCAAGAACAAGGGGCACAATTTGAAGATAGAAGGGGCGGCTCAGAGGTAATTTAAGGAAGTATTTTCTTACAGTGAGGGTTGTGGATGTATGGAACAGCCTTCCAGAGGAGGCTGTGGAGTCAAAAACAGTGGTGGAATTCAAGCATGCATGGGACAGTATTAAGGCAATTCTAGGGGGTGGGGGTAGGAAGAAGTAGGCTGCTGGTTAACTAGGATCTGCAGCTTATCCATCAGGTAGGGAAATGGGCAGACTGGGTGGGCCAAGCGGTCCTTATCTGCCGTCAAATTCTATGTTTCTATGTAGATGCCCTCAATTGGGCTCATAGTGGTCCACTGGACCACCAGGGATATAGGACGGGGGTTTTGTTTTTACGAATGCCCGCGATCGGGCATGGGGGGTGCCACCAGGTACAGCTGGAACTCGAGTGGCCACCCACAGGCGGCAGCTGCTGTGTTGTGCCCTGCGATGCGGCAGCTCACCTGTGGGTGGCCATCAGTTCCTTTTTTTTTGGCTCAACTTTGTGCTGGCGCAAGTAGGGGTTGCGCATGCATGGCTCTGCACATCCTGGGCCGAAAATCGGGTTGTGCAGGTTATGCATGGGTACGCCCCCCCCTACCTGTGCCTGCATACAGTACTGATGCGCTCTGCCGCATCGGGATTTGTGCAGCGCACTTTTACCCTTTGAATATCGGGCCGGGGCGCATCAGTGGGTTGCGCATGGCACAACCCTTTTGAATATCTGGGCCACTGGCTCAATCAAATTAGCTTTTTATGGGCTTTCAGACATTAAGAAATCTGTTGATGAAAGTTCCCCTTTAAGCAAGTACAAGTGCACTGTAGCTGCTGCTGGCAGGGTGGGACTATCTGGCTAACTCCACTGCTTCTGTAAGCTGATTTTTCTGAGAATTTAGTCAGGTTTGACTATAGTGAGTGAGATTTGTCAGCTCAGCATTGCTGCAGTGACGTGATTCCATAATAAATGTAATTTAAAGAGCTAGTGGAACCAAAACAGGCAGACAGGAAAATAATACAAATTTTAAGTAGCAGGCAGTCGTAACTTTTTATTTCTGAAGTATGTTTCTGTTTCCTTATGTTTGTCAGAAAGTCTTCCATGTGATAATATTGTGCTGGAAGTGTGGAATAGCTCTTAGCCTGGCACCTGACATATCTAGCTCTACTGCCCCCCACTACATCATCAGCATTGTGATCTCACTGACAGTGACATCACAGGTTAATGACCTGGCAGTCACTTCAATTGCTGTTCCTGAGCAGCAGTGATGTCACAGTCAGTGAGGTCACAATGCTGGCGATGTAGTGGGGGGCAGTAGAACTAGATGTGTCAGCTGCCAGGCAGAGTGCTGTTCCACACATCACACCTACAATCATTATATATATATATATAATCTTCTAATTACAGTTAAAAGAAAAAGTACCTCAGATATAAAAAGTAATGGTTAGCTGCTTTTAAAATCTAGTATTAGTTTTAGGCAGTACACTAGCTCTTTAAATTTAATATCACACATCTCCTGTGCGGAATTCAGGTTTGGGTCCCTCCACGACTACCTAAGCAAGTGTGAGTGCACCACAGCTGGTATAGTGGGACCAGTTGACTGACACTGAATGCTTAAGTTAGCTGCTTTTCTGTTCGGTTTGTGTGCATGACTATGCATTTGTGATATTTTTCTTAGTTTTTGGCTGTATGTCCAAGAAGAAATAAAAAAAAAAAAAAAGTCTTAGAATTTAGTCAAGTTTGACCATCAGTGAGTGAGACTTGTCAGCTCAGCACTGCTGCAGGGACTTGAGTGACTTGATCTCATAATAATATAAAGTAAATTTAATATATCTTCCTGTGACGAATCCAACCATGGCAGACAGAGGTCATAGTTCCAGAAAATGTAGCTGGTCCAGCAGCCCCAGCAAAGCTCCAGCAGGTGTAGAGTAGCATGCAGCAGGAGAGGGTTAAGTGTACTGCAGAGTGATGCTTAGGGTGCATTCGCCGTACATAATGATGTTTTACCCCCTTAAAGCCTGTAGTCTCTACCAGTATTGCTATGACATTGGCTGACACCAAAAATTAAAAATACCATTCAACGTACTAGCAGTGCTGCTAGAACACTGTCATGTCATTAACTGCCACTAATATCAATTTGTCCTCTCCATCCCTTGCCACTGCCACCAGTACGAGGACATCCTCCTAAATAACCACCACAGCTTTGATCCACTACCCATCCACTGAGACTACTAGCATCCCAACTTCAGCTGCAACAGTTGCCCTGCCAGCCACTCCTGTCACTGTGACCGAGACATTAATGTCCTAGTTTAGTGAGCATGTGTGTGTGTGATTTTAATGGAAAAAAATTAACAACTTGATACTGGAAATGTTCTGTTTTTGGCTTCATGCAAATTGCAACTGCTGACTGAGTGGCCTCTCTATACTACTATACCTAATGAAATCTTTATCATCATGCCAAAATATGGAGGATTTGTACCAGGGCTGTGATTCTTGCTTGTAGAGCAGACAAAGGCTTGGCACAGTAGTATGATTATTTTTTTCCACTTTAAGGGGATTAAAAAAAAAAAAAACTTTCCTGGCAGTTATCCTGAGAAATATTGAAAATTTGAATTATCACACAGAAGTGTGAAAAATGTACCCTCTCCTCTAGGTTGGGATTTAGAAAAGGAACACAATTGTCAAGATTTCTGTTCTTTGGCTAATTTGAACAAGTGGATGTAAGCATATTGCTCTTTCTCAATAAATAACTGCACGTAAGAAAGGGATAGCAAAATAATGACAAAGGTAATGCTCCCCTGAACATGTCCTGTCAGCCAGGCTGTAACCGATTGCTTTTGCTTGCAGAGCAGAAACGGTCCTAGTATTTAGCGAAAAAGCACACCTACTATATTTCATAATATAATTTCAATTTAATTTCATCTTCCTGTGAAGAATACAGACATGGCAGACAGAGGATGTACTATAAAATGCAGTTGGTCTGGCAGCCCCAGCAAAGCTTCAATAGGTGTAGAGCAGCAAGCAGCAGGTCATAAGTGCAGTGCAGAATGACACTCGGGGCGTAGTCACCACACAAAATTATTCTGCATTAAATTTTTCTAACCCAGATCAAACTTCTGTTCTTGTTTTAACACGTCATTATTGTGTATGTTCTGCCTGTGGTTGCGCATAGTGTGTGCACTCAGGAAAGACAATGTTGTAATTTTGTGGTATCATGCCCAAGAAGAAATTTAAAACAGAAATATTTTTCTTTTTTCACTAGACAGGCTTGACTATTAGTGAGGGAGACTTGTCACTGCTCACTGGCACTGTCACAGTGATTGACTAGACTACTACTGTATTTTTTTTTTTTTTATTTAGTTGTTTAACCAGGTATAGCACACTAAGCTGAAAGCTTTTTTACAGGAGCGACCTGGGAGCACAAGGAGGTTAAGTGACTTGCTCAGGATCACACAGTATGCAAGTGGAAGCTGTGGGATTCAAACCCAGGTCTGGTCTGCTGGATGTCACCAGATTTGCAGCTCAGACCCTTAGACCACTGCGCTATACTGCCTCCAATAATATTGTCACAATAATATAATTTTAAATTGCTTATTAGACATCTTCTTGTGAGGAACCAGACCTCAAGTGCCTCCACAGCCGTTTGTGCAACTGCGAGTGCACTGCCGTATTTGTAAGCTGGTACAGTGGGATTAGTCAGCTGACTCCCACCTTTTGTGGGCAGCTAGCTAGGTTTTGTTCTGTGTTAGTGCATGGTGTGTATGCACTAAAGAAAGACATTGTTTTAAGTTTGTGGCTTCATGTCTAAAAAGAAATTTCAACAGAAATATTTATTTTCTTCATTATTTACTTGTCAGGCTCGACTATTTTTTTTTTTTTACTCTTTCTTTATCCTCCTACTGCTGCCACTCTCTCAGAGCTCCCCTTGTAGGTCCCAATCTGAAGCCCCACCCCCAAGGAGTCTGCCCCTAGAGTGCTAACGCTACCAACGTACTTTCAGGGCCTCGGATTACCCTCTGGGCAGGGCGGTGGAGATCCCCCATATCTCCCCCTGAGCACTGTTTGGGAGTGCGCATAGCGGAGTCTGCTTCTTGGGTACTGCCTCGGAACCAACGCTGAGGCTCGTCGCCTAGACCAGGGCAGGGTATTTCCTGGTGTTCTGGTGGATCCCTTCCCCTAATGTTGGCATGCAATGGGGACAAGTTTGCCGGCGTGCGTAGAGACGCACGTCGAAGCCGGTCTCCTGCCAACGTCTACCCTTGCGTAGAGAGTCTCCCCAGCTGCACTGACCACCCTGAGGTTCCTCCAACAGGTGGCGGTATCGCAGCGGACAGTACACTTCTCCCTCCCCAGAGAAGGAGAGCTGCCATTGGGAGCTCAATCCTTCTCCCTCGCGGCCGACCCCCATTGAACCGAGTCCGCTCCTGAACCCGGGTCGCCGGCATGGTACGAGGTGTGGCGTCCACCGCTTCAACCCTCAGTGCCACTGGGCCAGTCAGGCTCGACTATTTGTGAGTGAGACTTGTTATCTCATTGGCACTGCTGCAGTGACTATATTTCATAATAATACAACTTAAATCTAAACCAGTAATATCTGTTAGCTACTGTATAGATTTTTCAACAATACAAACCAGAGTCGATCAGGAATTTACATAATTAAGCAAAATAATAACGAAAATAACTAGACAGAGGAGGGAAATGATGGTGGAACTGGACAGAAAATAAAATGACAAATAAGCAGAGGCACAAACAGGAGAAGGGAAGGAGTAACAGGAATAATATGTCATGTCCTGTACCTCAAAATTAAATAATATGTAATATTACATAATGGTAGACTATAACATAACATAATTTAATGCAACAATGAACATAAATATAATTATTTTATATATATATATATATATATATATATATATATATACACACACACACACACACATATTTATATTCTTTGCGAAAAATTTCATTAATGTACTCTTTAGGGTTCCAGTGCCAAAGTGGGGAAATGTCATGTTGGGCTTTTTTTTCAACCCTAACACCCCCACCCACCCTGCAGGCAGCAACAGGTGTGGGGTGTGCCTTGGGGTTGTCAACCCAACGCTTACCCCATTCCATGAATGAATAAATAAGCTGAGATGGGTACAGTATATGAGAATGGGCAACCGTTAGAATTGACAACCCCAAAGCACACCCCACACCTGTTGCTGCCTGCAAGGAGGGGGTGTTAGGGTTGGAAACCCAAATCAGACATGTCCCTACTTTTGATGCTGGAACCCTAACTAGTGCATTAATGACTTCTGTTTTGCAAAAAATGTTACTTTTTGAGATAGTATAATCATATCCTTATTTCCCTGTGCTATTTATTTCCCATCCATGCATTATTTTTGAGATACTATAATCGTATCCTTATTTCCCTGTGGGAGCGCAGGGCTCTCTGGGCCCTACGCTTGCAGCAGTCCATAATGGTATCCGCACTTGAGTGTGGGAGGGCCCGGTGCTACTATCCATCTGTAATTTGAGATACTGTAATCATATCCATATAACAAATCACAAGATCACAAACCATTAAATATGTCAAGAGGGTATTTGGCAAAATCAGGATTGGTAGTGAAATGATTGATATAAAGCTAGTTGCCCTCTCTCTGCACGAACTAGCTCTTCCACTCACAAAATAATTTAATTTATCCCTAAGAACTGGAGTGTTCCCGGATAGGTGGAAGATGGCCCTCGTCACCTCAGTATACAACAAGATCTAGCCAGAGCCGCTAGGGCTGTGAAAAGCTACCAAATGACCGAAGACTAAGTTACACATGTGTGTAGAAATTATTCAACGCCCGGGTGTAACCTGGCCATTTTTGGAGGTGTTGCACCAAATTTTCAACATGGCCTTTTTGGGACCTCTCCTCATGAAGAGGGCCAGTGTCACTTGTCCCGAAAGGTGATTTCACAGAGCAAATGCACTATTCTGTGCCACAGGTGCAAAAACACATTTTGGGCGGGTTGTAGAAAATGACAGCTGTACTGTTTTGAAGGAGGTGTGCAAAAATGGCAATGTTGAAAGTGTGGAGTGAAAATATAAAAAATTAGCGATGTTAGGAACGTGCGTAGAAACTACGCAACGCACGCTTGTAAAGCGGTCATTTTTCAAAACTTCTTCACCAGATTTGCAACATGGGCTTTTTGGGACCGCACCTCATGAACAGTGGCACTGTCATTTCGTGAATCGGTCCCGAAAGGTGATTCTGTGCAGCAACCGCGAAATCACCTTTCGGGACAGAGTAACAAAATGATAGTGACAGTTTTCATGAGGTGGGGGCCCATAAACCACATGTTGAAAATGTGGGGCAAAAATTCCAAAAAATGGCTAATTTATCAACATAAGCTGAAAACTCCACTGAATGGCATTATAGCATGCTTACCTTTGATTCTTCAGTTTGCGGTTAGACTCTGAAGAGTGCAGATGTGTCCTGATCCAGAGAAGACAGTGCCGACCTCCGGAGGCAAGTATGGGTTAAGGGTGTGTGTGGGGAAGTGGATGCTCAGTGGGAGGGTGGGGATGAAGGAGGGGGACTGGAGCAACAATGAGGGACCATTTTCGTTTTTACAGAAAAAAACAACATCTGGGTACACTGGGGTGGGCTCCCAGTGTGCCACATGACTGGGAGGGGGGTTTACATGATGCCAACACGGGGACTGGGTACCCCGATATCAGCAGAGGGTGGGGGAAGAAAAAAAAAAACTGTTAGGCACACTGGTGTGCGCTCCAAGTGTGCCGCATAATTGGGGTGTGTGTGTGCACATAATGCCCACACAGGGTTTGGGCACCCTGATGTCGGCAGGTAAAAGAAAAAAATCTTTGGGTACACTAGGGTGAGCTCCCAGTGTGCCGTGTGAGTGTGTGATACAGAATGCCGCGGACCTGGCGGTGATGCAACTGCACATGCGCGACACTCGCACATGCGCAGCTGTGGTGAATGGCATTTTGCCATTCACAACATGACTGCGCCAGCGGAACTGTGCATGTCAGCGAGTCGCACATGGGCAGTTAATGCACCAGAATGCGAAAGTAACAGCCGAAATAGTGCGGCTGTTATTCCATAGCAGCAGATTGTAGCGGAGGGCTTCAAGCTTCATTGGACATTCGGAAGGATACTTCCAAATGCCTAACAGAAGGTTCCACGATTGGCCATTTTTTTAGAGCTAGGATCCGATCCCAAAAAGGCTGTAGACTCTGCCTACAATCCTAAAAATGGGCATAGAACCAACCTTGGTAACTACCGATCCACATCTATATTACCCCCCTCTCAAAAGCCCTAGAAAGAATCTTATCAGATCAACTGACCAAGTACCTGAACAAATACAATCTACTCTGCCTACACCAACATGGGTTTCATCAAAACCACAGCACTACCACAGCGCTCACAGACTTTACCTCTCAGATATACAATGCTTTAGACACCGGAAATGCAGTGGGGTCCATCTTCATAGACCTCACTAAAGCATTCGATACTGTGAATCACCAGATCCTACTACACAACCTTGTGACACTAGGCCTGCCCAACGACACTGTCTCATGGTTTAGTAGCTATCTGTCACACAGATCGCAGTGTGTAAGGTTAAGAGAGGTAACCTCGGACCCAAGGAATGTAACTCTGGGGGTCCCCCAAGGATCCATCTTTGACCATTACTCTTAAACTTATTTATAAACTCACTACCCAATGCTTGTCCAGCTAAGATGCTGCTTTATGCAGACGATGTAGTAAATAGCAGTTATGTAAGAACTTACCATAACAGTAGATCTTCTAGAGAGGTTCCTGCAGTAGGTCTACACATACAGGACTGCACCCCCCCTGGCGTCAGGTTCGAATGGCAAACTTGTAGCTAGCAATCATCAGCGGGGACCACCCCCGACGTCAGGTGACACAATGTCAGCCCGACTATAAAAGTGGCGGTCTCGTGCCCGCCCTCCAGTTCTTTTCCGCCGGAGACCTAGAGAGAGGATAGCAGAAAGAAAGGAGTAACTACTCCTGGGACCCTGTGCCCTGGCTAGACCAGAGGACTAGATGGGATAAAAAAGGAAAATTTCCAGGAGCTGGGGGAAGGTGGTGGGAAACTAGACCTACTGTAGGAACCGCTCTCGAAGATCTACTGTTACAGTAAATTCTTACGTAACTGCTATATTTTACTTTGAGAGGGTTCCTGGAGTAGGTCTTCACATATAGGACTGAATTCCAAGCAGTCTCACAAAAAAGAAGGAGTCTGAAATGAGTTTCCGGGAGAAGGAAGATGTCTGCCAACTTAGGATCTGCCTTAAGACAGAAAACCTTGCAAAACTGCAAGGCCGAAACCAGCTCGACGCCTAGAGGCAACATCCAGACTGTAATGCTTAGTGAAGGTGTGGATGGAAGACCAAGTGGCCGCTGCACAGATCTCTTCAGTGGACACATTCCTGAAAAAAGTGGTAGAAGTGGCCATGCTTCTGGTGTAGTGGCCTTAAACGCCCACGGAAGGGTCTTTCCATATTTCTGGTAAGTTAGTGAATACAGTTAGCCAGCCACCTAGAAATAGTCTGCTTAGAGATGGCCTTGCTCTAGCACTGGGAGGCAAAGGCCACAAAAAGAGTTGGTTCGACTTTTGAACCTCCTTAGTCCGGGAGGTATAGTACCTCAAAATCCGATGCACATCCAAGGTGTGCAAAAGATATTACCCCATGTTGGAAAGCTGAGGAAAATGGACCAGCAGTTCAACACTCTGGTTCAGAGTCATCTCCAAAACCACTTTCGGAAGAAAAGAAAGATTAGTCCTCAGGACCACCCGGTCCTCGTGGAAAATCAAAAAAGGCTCTCTGCGAACAAAGGCCTGAAGCTCTGAGACCCTTCAAGTTGAAGTAACTGCAACCAAAAACAGCGACTTCCTCGACAGGAAGCGCATATCACAACTTGCTGCTGGTTCAAAAGGGGGCAAAGTAAGTTTCTCTGACATAAAATTAAGATCCCAGGGAGGACAGGGTTCTGGACTGGAGGTTTGATGTGAAGGATACTTGTCAAGAAAGTTTTGGAAACCTCTAGTTGTGCTAGGGTTTTGCCCTCCACCGGAAGGTGGTAGGCAGACACTGCCGAAAGATGGACCTTAATAGAGGAGTAACTGAGGCCCAACTCAGAAAGATGTAAGAGGTACTCTAACACCTGGGAGGCCGAGCAAGAAAAAGGGTCCAAGCATTTGGCTGTGGCCCAGATAGAAAATCTCTTCCACTTCATGGCGTAGGTGGATCTGGTACAGGGTTTTCTGGCCTCCACCAGGACCTGTGCAACCTGAGAGAAAACTCCATAGCGAGAAACTGCTATGTCCACAGATGCCACGCATGAAGATGGAGAGACTGAAGACTTGGATGGACCAGGGTGCCCTGCTCCTGAGACAGAAGGTTGTGAGACAGTGGCAGAAAGACCGGCGGTTCTAGAACTATTTGCAACAGCGGGAACCAAATCTGCCGGGGCCACAGAGGAGCAATCAAAATCAAGTGGGCACCTTCTGCCTGGAGTTTCAACAGAACCTTCTGAATGAGAGGAAACGTGTATACAAACCTTCCTGTCCAAGAGAGAGAGTGTGCGTCTCACCAAAAAGCACCATGCCCGGGAACCCGTGAAACAAAGTTGGGTAAGTTTTCGTTGAATGAGGAGGCACAGATCTAGGTCTGGCCAACCCCACTGAAGAAACAGGTCTTTGACTATCTCCTGCTTTAGTTTCCACTCGTGAGCCCTGGCTACTGCTCGGCTGAGACTGTCTGCCAGGACGCTGTGCACACCTGGTACATGGACTGCTGTCAGAAACAGGTCAACCTGTCAGTGTCAGTGGCTCAGTAGGTAGCACACTCGCCTCTGAGGCCGGGAGATCAGAGGGCTGTGGGTTCAGTTCCCACATCTGGCACTTGGGTTAATATCCCAGTACTGACACTGTAGTACAGCATGAGAGGGGTGCTGCACTTCTGAGGTGCCGTCTTTCGGATGAGACATTAAACCGAGGTCCCATCTGCCTGGACTGGTGGTAGTTCGGGTGGATGTTAAAGATCCCATGGCACTTATCGAAAAGAGTAGGGGAATTTCCCCCATTCACTAAAAATACCACCAACAGCTTAATCTGGTTCAAGGTCAGTTGTCATCTGTATCCCCCTCCCCCGGGTCATGCCTGAAAATAGGCAGGATTTGTCTAGTGCACTTACCCGGTCAACAAAAGCTAAATAATAATAACAACAACCTGAATAGCCTAATACCATACTCTCATTGCTTCCCTGCAAAGAGGGTACAACCGGGTACCTCCCTGTTTGTTGAGGTACCAGACAGTCGCCATGTTGTTTGTCTGGACCAGAAGTGTTCCCGGGAGGAGTAACGACTGGAAGGCCTGGCAAGCACAGAGGACTGCTCTAGTCTCCATGATGTTGGTGTGAAGATGTTGCTCCTGAGAAGACCATGAACCTTTGAGTTCTGTGATCCCCCAAATGGGCTCCCCAACCCATATCGGAGGCATCCAAGGTGAGGGTCTGGGAGGGAGCTACAGAGTGGAAGGGGCTCCCACCAACAAGTTGGTGAGATCCTGCCACCAGAGAAGGTCTTTCTGAAGGCTGTTAAGAGATCATGACCAGTTGGTTCATGTCATCCGATCGTTGATCCCACTGGACTCTAAGAGACCACTGGGTAACCCTCATGTGCAGTCTGGCCAGGGGGATGGTAGGAATGGCTGCTGCCATAAGACCCAAAAGACGGAGCACTGAGTGCGCTGGGGTCCACCGAGCTTTGGTCACCAAAGTGGCCTGAGAAGCCAAGGTCTCGGCTTGATCCAATGGTAAAAAGGCCTTGCTCTGGACTGTATCCAGTACCGCTCCAATAAATTGGAGGTGCTGAGTGGGTACTAGCTGAGGCTTGGGGAGACTGACTGAGATGCCCAGCTGGGCAAACAGATCTAGAGCGAAAGACAGAGACTCCTTCAGACTGTCCGGGGATGGGGCTGAAAAGAGCGAGTCGTCCAGGTATGGGAACACATATATGCCCCTGCGGCAGAGAAGCGCCACTACCACCGCTAGGCACCTGGTGAAAACCCAGGGTGCTGAGGACAGGCCAAAGGGAAGTGCCTTGAATTGGAAATGGTTCTCCCGGAAGGAGAATTGAAGGAAGCGGCGGGGGGCTGGGAGGATGGGGATATGAAGGTAGACATCCTGCATATCCAGGGAGCACAGCCATGTGTCTGATGGAAGCAGGGGACAGGAGTCCCTGAAGAGTAAGCATGCGGAACTTCTTGTACTTCACAAAGAGGCTGAGCGTGCCGAGATCCAGTATAGGTCGCAGATCCCTAGTCTTTTTTGGGACTAGGAAGAAATGGGAGCTGAATCCCCTTCCTAGTTGATTTGGAGGGATGGTTCTATGGCTGCTTTTTGTAGCGGGGCCTGGATCTTTTGGTGGATGATGGGGATCTGACCAGATGGGTAAAAGGACCTTCCCGGAGGGTTTGAAGGTGGAATCTCTAGGAACTCAACAGAGTGACCTCTCTGTATGAGCTGAAGAACCCATACATCTGCGGTGACGGATTTCCACCTCCAGGTGGGAACCGAACCTCCCTCCAACCAGTTCCTCCGAGGGGGATAGAGGGAGTGGGAGGAGGGGAAGCAAGTCAGGATGCTGAAGGGAGCGGAGTTTTTGTTCCAGAGACTGCTTTGGTGAACTTAGCCTGAGGAGCTTGGGCTCCAGAGCCAGTGGAGCGTCTTTTACCTTGATGCTTTTTCTGGGTCTTGTTCCATCTTCTCTGGCAACGAAAGGGCTGTTTCTTTTGACCCGTCCGATACATAGAGCATATTTCTCTAAGAGACCTAACACTCTCTGGCAGCCCTGCAATAATGTCTTTCGCGCTGCCGCCAAAGAGGACTGAACTCCTGAAAGGTGCGTCCAAAAGGGATGACTGAACAACCTGTGCCAAACCTGCGAGACGCAGCCATGCTAGGTGCCGAAGGCAGATTCTCGAGGCCACAGCCTGAGCCACAGAGTCCACAGAATCATAAGTGGCCCAGAGTGCATGACGGCAGGAAGATTTATTCATGCGAACCTTGTCCAGCAGTTTAGCCATGAGGTTTTCATCAGGGATGTCCTGAAGATCCCTCTCCAGGAGAGGACTTCTGAAAAGCCACCATGTGGGACACGTAGTTTAGCGACCGGATGGCAATGGAGGTGGATGTGTAAATCTCCCTACCGAACTGGTCAAGTTGTCTTGAGTACTTGTCTGGTGGGGAGGAACTCAAGTGTTTAGGTTGAGCCAAGTGGTCATGTGCGGCTGTGATGACCACAGACTCGGCTTTTGGGTGTGAAGTCAGATAGGAGATACCTTCCAGAGGGAAGTAGGCTTTGTCAGCCTTCCTGGAAACAGCCAGGATAGAAGAGGATTGTTGCCATATTGCAGTAACTAGATCCTTGTGTGGGCCCATCCAAGGGGGCATGGGAAGAGGGTCTGTGGTGGATAAGTCCAAATGTTTAGCCAGCCCTTTTCACTGAGGATGTCTCCTTGGATGGCCAGCCCCCTGCTGTTTGAATAGTTCTCAAGAGATCCCCAAAAGAAGGATCCTTGTGGGGGGGGGGGAGATCCGGTGAACGAGGTTCAGAGAGGTCGATATTGGAATCCGAATCCGAGGGCTCCGAACCACTGGGAAGGGAAAGATCTATCCCGGTTTCGCCCACTGGAAGAGAACCTGCAGCATGTCCCAAAGGAACTGGAGTAGGAGGTGGTGCTCTGGGTAGAGTACCTACGAGCGGCTGTAAGGAGTTGTGTCCTGGCATCCTGCCACCACGCCAGGACAGATTCGCAATCAGGCAGCAGTGGTGGTGGAGGAGGAGGCTAGTACCTGGGATACCCGGCCAAGGGCTGGTAAGCAGGATGATGCCAGCAGGGGTACTGGTACCCTGTAAACCCAGCGGGATAACCGAACGGCAGATATCCAGGCGTCAGAGGCACCAGGCTAGGCATCAGATGAGAAGGGTCTGGCTGAGGGCCGCCCAGCGGCGGAACATGGGGGTCAGGCCCCAGGAGATCGCCAGAAGGTCCCGCAGGAGGAGCTGAAGGCCTGGTCCGGGGGGGGGTGCCAAAGGGCCGCCGGGCAGTGGCAAGGGATCAGGCATGGGGCCTGAGGGTGGGGGGGCTCCATACCTAAAAGATCTCGGCCCGGTGATAGGCCCCTAGGAAGAGGGGGAACCGGTGGTGGAAAGTAACCAGGCAAAGGGGGAAGCTCTGGAAGAGACCCCAACGACAGGTCTGGGAGAGATCCTGATGGAAGGGAAAGGTTGTGAACGGGTGGCGAATCCTTGGGGGTAGAGACCAACAGGGATGAAGTGTCCCCCATGAGCACACTCGTCCCGGCGTCGGGGTCCTCAAGGGAGCCCAACGGGAGAGTAGATGTGGCTGTGCGGTCGACGGAGGTTCCATTGTCTGGCTTATCATTCGCAATCGGGCTGGCTGCGGAAGAAGGACTGCAGTCAGGCTTATCAGTCTGGGCCGGGTGCAGGGTGACTTATCGGCAGTGCTACGAGTGGGATAACTGACAGAAACCGAGAGAGAGGCAACCCCCGGCTGCCCGCACAACTCAGCAAGAGGGGGAGAAGGTGTCCGGCCCGCAGAAGTGGACGGTGTGCCCATAAGAGTTGTTCTCACGGTTCTGGAAGTGGAGGGTCTCCCTTGCGACGACGGACTTCTCTCCTGGCGCTTCTCCTTGTCCTTCTTTGTCTTTCTTTTTTCTGGGGCTGGAGACGACGACCTCTCCCTAAGCTCCTGGAGCTCCTTTTCCATAGAAGCCAGCCATTGGGTTAGAAGATGGGCCTCAAGAGTCCGTTTGCATCGGGTCCATGTCGACTGGTTGAACCCTTGGCAAACAGCACACTCAGCTGAGTTGTGCTTAGGCCCCAGGCAGAGGAGGCAGCAGGAGTGGTCATCCTCATGTGGGATTTGGGCGCCACACTTGGACAACTTCTTTTTAAGACGAGACGACATACACTCGTTCAAAAAATTAGAGAAAAATATATAGAATAAGACGAAAATCTGCAAATACTAAGTGGGCGACTGATCACTGTTCTACCACGTCTGTCGAATGAACTGAAGCGATGGCGGGAAAGAATTGGAGGGTGGGCACAGGACCGGCCCTTTTATGGTTGGGCTGATGTCGCGTCACCTGTCAGGGGCGGTCCCCGCTGATGACTGCCAGCTACAAGTTTGCCGTTCGAACAGGATGCCAGGGAGCACAGTCCTATATGTGAAGACTTACTGCAAGAACCCTCTCGAAGTAAGACCCTCCATTCCAGGTAATCACCCGATTGAAATAACAGCAACCCTACAAAACAGTTTCAGAAAGCTCGAGTCTTGGTTTTCTCATAACCGACTCCTTCTAAACTATAGAAAAACACAGGTTACTCACCTGTAACAGCAGTTTTAGATGTAGTATATAATGTTCATCTACACTTTCTGGCAGTTGCCTTTCCCTTTAAGACTTGCCAGAAACGTCTTCAAGCTGGCTCCTCCCACTCACCCAGGTGGTAACTCCCTTGGCCCCACTCCATGATGCCAGATCTTGCTTGCTGGAAGCAGAGTGTGTGAGCTGAAGCTGGGGAGGTCGGGTGAGTCCATGTGGATGAACATCATATACCACTCCTAGAACTACTGTTACAGGTGATTAAATGAAAATTACGTACCTACCGTAATTCTTGATCTTTCTGTGTATCTTCACCATTCATCACTACTTGGGTATCTGGCTGGAGCCAGGACCCAGTGGGAGCCTTTTTTTTTGGAGGCGGAGTCGACGCAGGGGCAGCGCTGCCATCAAGGCCGACATGTTACGTTGCGCTCGTGGGTTGGCTGTTATCTGCTGTCGATTCTGCCTTATTCCCAGTTCTGAACGCCGGCAAGAAAGATGGAAGGGATGGGGGGTGGGGCAAGGAAGCCCAAGGGATAGAGAAAAGGAATGGATATAATAACTGAAAGGAGAAATAAACGACCAAGAGCACAGCAAAAAGAGAGAGAGCAGCCGAAGGGATTGGGATAGGAAGGGGTCCCAATCTCTGGGCGAAAGAAAGGGTGGAGAAGGGAGGGAAAAAAAGAGGGGAATGAAGGAGGGGAGGACACTGCCCCACACAACCCGGATGCCTGGACCTCAAGAGGGGTAGGACAGATTTTAGAACCCCCCCCCGCTGCAGAGTGAGAAGAGAAGACACAGAAGTGCCCTCTGCGCAGCCAGGGTGGTCCCCAAAGGGACCAGAGTTAAATGAGAATGACTCGAGGTCGAATTAGGCCAAGACAGGTCGGACAGCGTCCACCCCTCCTGCCAAATTAAAACAGAATGTCCCCAAAGGGGAGATAAATAAGGCATAGGGAAAAAAAAAAAAAAACTGGGGAGCTTACCCCTGTTGAAACTAGAAGGGAGAGACAACACCTTAAGGAAAAGGAGGAGACACCCCAAAGGGGCATTAATAAATAATAAAGGGATTGCTGAGAGGGTACTCAGGGGTCCTCCATCTCCCTTCCCATCTCGGGGCCGAGCCGAACTTTGAGAGGCAGGGGATGGGGGAGAGGAACCCCCTCGAGATCCTCGAGCAAAACTCCTCCTGTCTGTCTCCAAAGTCCTCCTCCTCCTAACCACAAGGGAGAGGAGGAAGAGGAAGTGCTGAAGCGCAACAAGAGACACACAGAGGGAGGACGACTGCCCAGAGACAGAGGCCCCAGGGGGAAGGATGACAGGGTTTAGTGATGAAGATGCACAGAAAGATCAAGAATTACGGTAGGTACGTAATTTTCATATCTTCTCTGTGTCAATCTTCACCATTCATCACTACTTGGGTGAGTACCGAGCCCCCTGAAGGGGCCTAGCACTTCCCTAAGGGACACAGTCCCTTAGCCTCCAGTGGGGGAGACACCAAAGGGGAGAACCCTTACAGACCTGGCGAGGACTGGGACTGGTCTGGGTGAGGCGGGGATCTCCTCGCAGGAGATGAAAGGCATCCCTGAAGCTGCTGCCTCACCCTACAGGAGAAAAGATGGCTTCTCCAGGAGCAGAGAAAATCACCCTTGCCCTGGCCCTAGCCACCCCCACCCCTGCCACCCTCTACTCTGGTTTCCACTGCAACTCCAAGGGAACTCTCCACTTCCACTCGAGACTTGTGCTTGGTGCACCGTTTGGATATTCCTGGTTACTTAACACGACGACTACTACTCTCAACAAGTGTGGCCTCCTCTCTACACTGTACCACCTTGGAGTCCATATGGGACACTGCCTGGAACCTTGCAACTTCTACTCCAGGAAACAACAATCAAAACTCTCTCAAAGAGCTGCGACTGCTCCTTAAAACCTCCTGCTCCTCCTCCTCATCTCAGGCAGCGTCCATCCCAATCCTGGCCCTAGAAGCTCAGGCCACACACAAACTCCAGGTGCCCTTATCCTTGCAACCATTAATATCTGCAGCCTACTAACATACTAAAATGCCAGCAGAATAGGCCTAACGGTCTTTCGTGTCTGCTTGTTTGGTCAGCCCCCACCCTGGGTGCTGACCTTGCTGTCCCCCTCGCCTTCTCTGGCTTCTCCCTTCCCAGTTCTGGATATTCTTGCTGCATTGGATTTTGCTTCCAGAACCCTTCCCCTGTACCTGTCCCCCTCTTGAACCCCTCCACTGTCTCTGCCTCCACCAGCCCCTAGGCAGTGCATTCCATGGCTCCACCACCCTCTCAGTGAAGTAGCACCTCCTTCTCCTCTGAATCTTCCCCTCCAGCTTCCACCCATGCCCTCTAGTGGCCCCCTCCTCCTTCCTTCGAAGCACCCTGACTGTTCCTCCCCTATTTACCCTCTTCATGTACCTGAAGATCTCTATCATGTCCCCCCAATCCCCTCTCACTTCCAACGTGTACATATTTAGCTCTTCGAGCCTCTCCTCATAGGTCCTGTCCCCCAAGCCCCAAATCATTTTGGTTGCCCTCCTCTGGACCCTCTCCAGGAGGTTAATGTCCCTCTTTAAGTGTGGCCACCAAAACTGCACGCAGTACTCAAGGTGCGGCCTCACCAAGCAGTTATACAGAGGGAGTATCACTTCCTCCTTCTGGAGGTGATCCCTTAGCGAGCATCCCAGCATCCTGTTGGCCTTGGCTGCTGCCCTACTACAAGTCTCAGAGTTGTTCATCTTGACATCCATCACCACCCCAGGTCCCTCTCAGCCATCGAGACTTGTAGCATCCCCCGGGTGTACACTTGGCCTGGGTTTCTGGCCCCAAGTGGAGTACCTTGCATTTCCTGCATTGAACCTCAGCTTCCACTTTCTAGACCATCTTTCCAGAGCCTCCAGGTCCCCCTGTAGGGCCACCCTCCCCATCTCCCCATCCACCACTGCCCCCAGTTTCGAGTCATCCGCAAAGAGACTCATCTCACTCCTGATTCCTGTCCTTATGTCAGAGACGTAGGCGTTGAACAGAAGGGGCCCAAGGACTGATCCCTGTGGGACCCCACTAATGACCATCCTTGGGGATGAGACTATCCCACCAACTACGACCCTCTGGGTATGGTCCTGGAGCCAACTGCCTATCCATCTGATCATCTGGTTCCCCACCCCCATTTCTCCCAGCTTATCCAACAGGCCCACGTGAGGAACAGAGTCAAATGCCTTGCTGAAGTCTAGAAAGAGGACGTCCACTGGTCTACCCAGGTCCAAGGCACTAGTCACCCAGTCATAGAACTCCACCAGGTTTGTCTGACACGATTTCCCCGGGATGAATCCATGCTGTCTATCATCCATGCACCCTGACTTATCCAGGTCCACCCCTAGCCTCTCCTTGACAATGCCCTCCATCACCTTGCCCACCACCGATGTCAGGCTGACAGGCCTGTAGTTCCCTGCCACCTCCCTCGATCCCCCCTTGTGGTTAGGCACTATATGCGCCACCTTCCAGTCTTGGGGCACCCACCCTGTCCTCAGAGAGATGGTGAAAAGCTCCGCCAGGGGTTTCACCAGGACATCTGCAAGTTCCTTCAGCACTCTGGGATGTAATTTATCCGGCCCCGGTGCTTTCTCCGTCTTAAGGGAGCTGAGGGCTTCTCTCATTCTCTCTGCTGTGATTTCCACTTCCGGTACCTCTTCTCCCTGCTTAGCCTTCCCCCCACCTCCCAGTGATGCCTCCCCCTCTCCCCAGACCCGCCGATCGGTAAGGGTCCCCCCATCTCAGTATCTCTGTTCCTCCCATGTATGATGCAGCACCCCATTTTCCTTGGTGAAAACTGAGGTGAAGTACTCATTTAGTACCTCAGCCTGCTCCCGGGTCTTGTGCCCATCTCTCCCGATTTAATCCTGCTAATCTGCCCCTTCACCCTTCGTTTTTCCCCAAATGTATCTAAAGAACCCCTTGTTCCCTCTCCTAATTTCCCTGGCCAGGTTCTGCTCCTTCCTTGCCTTAGCCGCCCTCACCACCCTAGTGGCCCTTCTAGCCATCAGCTCGTACTCCCCTCGATCCCTTTCACTCCTTGAGCACTTGAATTGCCTATAGGCTGCCTTCTTTCCCTGCACCATCTCCTGGACCTCCCTGGTCCACCAGCAGGGTTTTTGGGCCCTACCGCATTTTCGTCTTACTCTTGCACAGGTGCTGGTAGCATCCTGCACCCCTCTCCTGATGATTTCCCACCTACTATCAGCGTCCATGTCTGACCCAATCCCATCCAAATGCTCCTTAAGGATCCTTCCCATTTCCTTAAAATCTGCCCCCTTGAAGTCGGTTACTTCCGTCTTTGTGCAGCCTTCTACCCCTCCTAGGTCCAGGCAGAACCAGACCGTGGCATGGTCACTCCCCGCCAATGGGTCCCTTACCTCCAGGCCCCCAATCTGGTCACTGTCTGCTAAGACCACATCCAGTACCCGTGCCTCCCTGGTCGGTTCCCTCACCTGCTGAGTTAGGAACGCGTCTTGAAAGACATCCAACAACCTCTGTTCCCTGGTCACAGAGGATGTCATAGTCTCCCAGTCTGTTCCTGGCATGTTTAAGTCCCCCAACACCACCACCGTTCCTCTGCCCAGTCTGCAGTGTCTCCCAACATCTAGCACCAGACTGTCCTCCAGCTCCTCCTCCAGGGCAGGGGGTCTATACACCACTCCTGTTTTTACTCTCTTGCCCCCCCTTGTTATCAAGGTGACCCAAATTGCCTCCACGGTTCCCTCCACCTCCTCTACTCCCTCTATGCCAATGCAGTTTTTGACTATCATTGCTTCCCCTCCTCCCCTTCCCTCCCCCCTGTCCTTCCTGAACATAGTGTAACCCTCCAGGTTCAGGTCCCAGTCATGTCCTGCAGTGGCCCAAGTCTCAGTGACAGCTGCCACATCCACTGCTCCCTCAGTTAGCATCACCTGGAGCTCAGGCATTTTATTGCCCAAGCTCCTGGCATTTAGCAGGACTACCTTCCACCCTTTCCCTATAGTTCCATTTCCCCTACTCGTGTTCCCATGGGGATTCTGTTTTCCCCTGGTCTGCACTTTGCCAGTCGGCCTTTTCCTGCAATCCTCCTGGTCCCAGGGGTGGAGACAGAGTCCCTCCTTTATCGGCACCACCTTGACAGCCTTTTCTCCCATCCCGCCCTCCTTCACAAGTTTAAACCCCACTTTTCACCAATGAGCCCCTCTATTTTCAACTTAAGGATTCCCCTCCCCTCCAAATTGAGATGGAGTCTATCTCTAGCATACAGCTCCTTATCCTCCCAGGTCTCCCCCCAATTCCCCATCAACCCATACCCTCTGGCCTCACACCACTCCCTGAGCCACTGGTTTATCTCCCTAATCTTCCTTTTGTGTTCCCCACTAGCCCTTGGCACCGGCAGGATTTCTGAGAAGGAAACTGTGCATCCTATGTCATAACAGACCTTGGCGAGCTCCCTGAATCTTGCCTGTATCTCTAGCTCGCTATTTCCCTCAATGTCATTTGTACCCAGGTGGACCAGTATGTCTGGGGAACCCCCACAATCCTTTGCCAGCTGATATACCTCGTGCTTAGCCCTGTGCACCGTTAGTCCAGGGAAGCATCTTGTTCTAACTGGCCAGTCTTCTCCCTCCCTACCCCATTTGATACCCCTGATCATAGAATCCCCCAACAGGAGCACTCTGACCGCTCCTTTTCCTCCATTTCCCCTTCCATGTCCCTCATCCTTTCTACCGGCCCCTCCACCCAGCCGGCTCCTTGTTCCTCCCCCTATCTGGGTGCCACATGCCACCCCTCCTTATTACCATGGCCACTCCTCCCTCCAATCCCTGCCTCTCCTCCTCCTGAGTATCCTTCTGTACCTTGCTAATTCCCCCTCACTGCTCGTGACTGGTCCTTCTCCCCATCTGCTAAACTAGCCTGGCTCTGCCCTCCCTTCCTTCCTGTCTCCATTTAGTTCCTCCCTGCTCTGCGTGCTCCTGGCCTAAACCCTCAGCTCCCTTTACTGAATCCTCCTTGTAGTTCTGGTCCTTCTTTACCTTTCTCCCAACTGGTCCTTCTTAGCTTTCCTCCTCTTCCCCCTGCCCCTCCTGCTCTGATTCACTGCTCCCCCCATTTTCCTGCACTCCAGGTCCCCCTGTTCTTCCTATCTGGCCCCTGCCTCCTGCCCCCACTCCTTTCCGTCTCTAACCACCCCTGTCGGCTACATCACCCCCTCATCCGAGAAAGCAATGGAAGAGAACTTGAAGCGGTTATTGAGTGTAAGGTCTGATCCACCTCCCGCCTTGCTTCCTTCTGTCCAGCCCTGGCCATCTGCCTACTTCCTGAGAATGTTGTCCCTCCGTCCCTCCTTTGTGAGGGTCCCCAGTTACCTCCTGCTTCCTTGGTAGTATCCTTTTGGACCCCCTGCCAGGGTCCCTATGTGACCCCTAGTATTCTCATGCACTCCTTTCCTATGCCCCACCCCCAGTGCTTGGTGCAACCCATGGGAGATTCCCAGCCCCTTCCCCAACCATACCACCCCTTCCCCCTTCCTACTCACCAGCTGGATGCACTCCAAGCCTTCATATGCCAACACAACCCTGACATCCTTGCAGTGGTGGAAACTTGGCTGACACCTGAAGTTCCTGACTCAGCAGTAACAATACAGGGCTACAATGTTCACAGGCTGGACCAGATATCCAAAAAAGGTGGTGGCTGCGCAATCTATATCAAAGACTCCCTGTCTTGGCACCCTGTAGCAACTCCATCACTTTCTGCCTCAGCCCAGATTCTGCCAATAAAAATCATCCTAGGTCCCAACCATAAAGCTCTGACTATTGTCTCCGTATATATCCCACCCAGGGACCCTAAACATGGATTCAATGACATCCTAAACTTTATCAACTCACATCCTCCGAAACTGAACTTATTCTACTAGGGGATTTCAACACAAACTGGTTAGCATCGAGTGCCAGTGCCTATAAAGACTCCATCTCAGCTGCTAACCTCACGCAAATGGTAAACTCCCCTACTAGGATTAACTACAAGACTGGCACCAGTACCCTCTTGGATTGGGTCCTCACCACTCACCCCACAAGGATTTCTCGTACGACCATTCTCCCAGACTCACTCAGTGACCACTCCCCAGTCATGTGTGCATGGTCTAACAAATTCCTTTAGCCCCCTCCCAAAATTATCGCTAGCAGAGTCCTTCCTCGTGGAAAGCTTCCACATCTCAAACAATACCTGCTTCTACAAGACTGGCTACCATCTATGAAGCAACAAGATGTTAACTTGGCTCTTGATCACTTCATCTCAATTTTCAACAAAGCCTCACGACTCTTTTGCCCCTGCAAAGGCTAGAAACAAAATCTCTCTCTAACCCATGGGTCACCGCGCTCTCTCTCACAGCTGAAACTAGGGATCACCTCTGGGCAGTTGCCAGGGCCACTGGCAAACAACTGGACATCAAAATTACAAACAAGCACGAAATGCCTGCACAAAAGCCATACGGCTAATAAAATCCACCTATTACAAAGATGCTCTCACCAATACATGGGGAAATGGTGGGTGCTTGGGACAATATCAAGGATGTCACAGGGAAGCAGCCAAAACCCTCTCTGGCCATGTTAATGGTTGATGGATCCTCAACCCTTGACCCCAAGGTGATCGCAAACATCTTTAACACGGCTTTTTCAGACCTAAGTGCTGTTCTACCCCATGACTTTTTTGAAAACAGGGCCTACTCCCCAAATACCTTAGCCCCTCAGTCTAACCATCCCCTCTTCTACTTCAGGAAGGTAAGGTTGAATGAAGCTTGCTGCTATATTACTGCAGCTATCTCTAAATCTAGATCTAGCAGCGACACCCTGGACCTTAAGCTTCTTTTGCTCACCCTCGATGAGGTAATTCATCAAGTAACAAAAATCATAAACCTCTCTCTCAGCTGTGGAAAATTCCCGGACCTATGGAAAACAGCCACCGTGACACCCATCCATAAAAGTGGGGACAAGACGATTCACTCAAATTATCACCCCTATCTCCATACTGACCCCGCTCTCTAAGGCACTTGAGTGCATCGTGTGATCAACTTACCGACCACTTGGATAAATACAATATACCTTGTCCACAACAACACGGCTTCCAGAAAGGTCACAGCACCACCACAGCCCTTCTTGAGTTCACTGGAGCTTTGCACAAATCCCTTGACAACGGCCTTCTCACAGGGGCCGTTTTCGTCAACCTGTCCAAGGCCTTCGATACAGTACACCATGGATTATTAATACACCAACTACTGAATGCCGGGCTATCACTGACTCTTCTCTCTGGTTTAAACGCTACTTAGAAAACCGGTCACAGAGAGCAAAATGACGCTTTTCTAATATCTCTGCCTGTTCGTCTGGTGTCTCACAGGGATCCATACTGGGACCCTCCCTTTTAGCCTTTTCTTAAACTCCTCCCTTACACTGCTCTGGAGCAGATCATACTATATGCCGATGATGCTGCTGTATTCTCCACTCACAAAGATCCTGCAACTCTTCAACACAACCTTCAACTTGGTTTCAGTTCTGTAGAGACATGGTTTCTTAATCATAAACTGGTCCTCAATGACAAGAAAACCAAATCTATGCTGTTCTGCAGCTCTCATAACCCACACAAGCTACACCACTTGGCTATCTCCACCACCCAAGGAACACTCTAGATCAGGTGGGGTCCTTCAAATACTTAGGGATACAGCTTGACCCTAATCTCTCCTATGGACTTCATGTAGATAATGTAGCTAGAGCTGCTAATACAGGCTGGTGTCCTCTACAAACACAGACCACACCTCATGCCAGAAGCTTTGAAGGTTGCAGTCCTGAGCTCTGTGATCTCTGTAATAGCCTATGGTCTCATCATTTATGGCTTGACCACAACCACAACCCTTAGATGCCTCTCAACTACCTTAAATAAATCATGTCGGCTCATCACTGGTGCTCACCGTGTCACCCACACATGTGACCTGTACACTCAGACCAGCTGGCTCCAACTATCAAACCGCATAAAGTTTCTCATCTGCTCCATGGTGAAAAAAAATCTACCTTGGCCTTGCACCTTCTGGGGTCTCAACTCTGTTACAACACCAAATTAACAAATGGCGCCTTAGAAGATCCACGCTACAGCTACTGAAAGTGTCACACTTCACAGGGACAACGCTCTTTTGCTTATCGAGCGCCACTCTGGTTCAATGGCCTCAGCCCAACCATCTCCTCTGCCCCAACTATTGGTATGTTTAAAACTAGGCTCCGGGACTATCTCACTACCAACAGCTCCTGTGACTGCCCAACTTAACCTTGTTTCTCCACTTCCCTTTCTGCTCTAGTTGTCCCTCCTCCCTCCTCCTCACTGGATTCTACCTCACATCTTGGTATACCCAATGCTGCACTTTTCACCCTCTTGCCACCCTTCCTACATTCCTTCCCCACCTCTTCCCTCTCCCTATGACTCTGGCACTTCTTATCTGTTGTCTATTTTCTCTGACAAATGCCGCTGGCTGCCTTGTTACAATGCTACCCTTGAACTGTATTAATCTGTACTCTGTTTGCAATGTCCACATTGTTGTAATGCCTGTCTTGATGTTCCCCATAATTTGTATTTCTCTGACGTGGAACCTTTGTAAAACAGCCATGGCTCAAAGGTATTTGTAATCCTAGACTTGATAAATAAAATAAAATAAATAAAACCCTACACAGGGCCAAGGATGACAACCAGGAAAGGCAAAGCCATGTTGACCGCCTAGTGCAGATCGCTGTCCCCACCAGCCTGGAAGCCACCTCACTGGCATCATACGATGCCCCTGCCTGGTGCCTTACAAGCACCAGGCCCTGCATGGAAAGGGCACTGGCTTGCCTGGTTTCATCCGAATCAGGCATAGAGGCTAGAAGTTGTCCTAGCCTGGACCACAAGTACCTATTGTAGGTAGCATGGTGGGCCCGATGAGCTGCCACACAGACCAGAACCCGTGCTGAGAAGGTTCTCCTCCCCCAGAAGTCAAAGTCCGAAGAATTCGAGTCCGGGGGCCAGTCATGGCCTGGGATCCTATGCCCAGAGGGGGTGTCTTAAGAGTGTCACCAGCGGGGTGAGGGGAGGGCTCCTGCAGACCCGGGGAGAGCAATACTCTGGCTGAGGTCCCTTGGGGCTGGAATATAGGAGAAGGGATGCCACCAGACCTGGTGTGACGCTTCCAGGAAGGGAACAGGCCAGGTGGGAACCGCAAGGTTGGCCACACTGAACTCGCTTAAGAAGGCATGCGCCGACCAGTCTGGATTGCTTTCATGAAGGGTGGAGATGTGGAGCTCGTCAAGCATCCCCGAAAGGAAACGCTGATAAGCAGTGAGATCAGCCGCTGGGGAAAGGTGGACAGAGGGTTCCTCTCCGAGGAGGAGGAAGACGAGGAAGCCAACGAGTCCGGAGATGCAGGGTCAGGCTGCACTGGAGAGTGGTGAAACACCTGCTTGTCCATGGCTCTAAAATAGGCAGGGAAAAGCACAGCTGAAGTCCTGAACTGCTCCCAGGTAAGGGGTCCCATAGGACCAGGAGCATCTGGGAGAGGAGGAGAAGTAGGCAGAGGCACAGGGGCCAAGTACATTCAAGGAAGAGCACGGCCTCTGCTTGGGCGGAAGGATCGCGTGGATGATCCCAACAAAGACGAAGATCCAGTGGTTCCAGCAGACAGGAGCTGTTCAACCAGACTGGCTGGAGCTGTGCCTGAAGGAAGAAATCCCCCTGTGAGGTGACCGGGACCGTGCAAGCCCAGAAGGATGGCCCCTGACCTCCAAGACAGAAGTCCCTTTCAAGAGGTCTTTGGGGTTGGAGTGAGGATCCGCACTGCGACTCCTCCCAGACCTGGGTGGGTCCCAGGGAGAGGGCACTGCGCCGAGCCCTGGCCACTCAACCTCTCTGACTCTGAAAGGGCCCTCTTCCTCACAACCACCAGCCTAGGCAGCTGGCAGCCCCCAGCCGACCCCTGGGAGTCCTTCCTGGGATGCTCCAGTCTGTTCCAAACTTGGACTGGACAGGGTCACTGAAAGGGGTACCCCACGTGAAGGGATGGACAGATCCGTGGTCCTGGGTTACGCTGCAGTTACCATCTGGACAGCTGCAGGCTGGTCAGTCCCACTGATCACAGAAGCAACAGAATCTGCCCGGCCAACAGAAGGAGGCTGAGTGGGGGCCGAGACATTGGACTCAAAAGGATTGGAGGATCCAGAAGAATCTGGGAGCCAGTCCGGGTCAGACCCTGAGTTCTCCTCTGAGGAGGACTGGGAGGCTTGAACCCAGACCACTCCACGATCCCTCCCAGTCCTGGGGCTGCAAGCTGCACCACCTCCAGCCCCGGCACTGCTGATCAGCACCAACCCCCAGTGCCGAAGCGCACTGGAGTCAAAGGCGGCACAGTGCTGCCGCCTTGAGCCGCGAATGGCACTGGAACCAGAGGCAGCACCAAGAATCAGTTTTGCACAGTCCATGGCGCGGCTCCCATCCCTAGCACTGCGAATGGCACCAGAGTCAGAAGCGGTGCTGAGGGGTGGCCTGGCACTGTCCGGGCCCCAGGTGCTGCTAGAGACACCGGAGCCAAGGGTGGCGCCGACAGACAGTGTCACGGATGGTGCCGGCCTGGGCCTGTGGGCCCCAGAGCTTGACACTGGGGGAGCCTTCGCTTCCACGGAAGCGACTGCCAGAATGGTGCCTCCTGCCTGGCCCCCAAGAGGGCCAGACTGGGCCTCCTGCACCATGGGACACCGACGCATAGGGGGCTGTCCCGTTTTCGACTTTTTCTTCTTGTCCTCAGGACGAGACATGACCGGACGGAAAATTAAACAAAACAAGTACTTGGCGTCACTATAAGAAAAAGGATAGATCTTATCGGCAGATCTCCGAAGTGGCGCCGAGTAGGGTGAACAGAACTGAAAGCAAACACAAACACGACTGACAAACTAGGCCGCAATGTCGTAGCTGAAATTCTTTGAGGCTTCCCACGAGGTCCTCACTCGACAGTGGGAGAAGAAGAACTGGGGCTAAGGTGGAGTACACAGCAGATAATGGCCAACCCACGAGCAGCATGTAACACGTCAGCCTCCCTTGCGTCGACTCTGCCTCCAAAAAAAAAGGAAAAAAAAAAAGGCTTCCGCTGGGTCCTGGCTCCGGCCAGATACCCAAGTAGTGATGAATGGTGAAGACTGACAGAGAGAAGATCCTGTGTTTCTAGGGATGTGGATACAATGTTCCATCTACACTTTCTGGCAGACTCCTAGCAGTTCTCTGAGAGGAGGGAAGCAAGACGCACACCCCCTACTTAGGGAACAGAGATTGGAGAACCGAGGCCCCAAAACCAGCATCCTGGCGTGATTTAAGGTCAATGTGGTAATGGGAAATGAAGGTGTGTGCTGACTTCCAGGTAGCAGCCCTGCAGATTTCCTGGATAGGAACATCCCTAGAAGCAGCCACCGTCGCAATGATATGGCGGGTGGAATAAGCCCTTAGACCTCTGGGAGGCTCCCTACCCGCCAGCCTATAGCAGAGATCAATGCAGGATGTGATCCACCTGCCAATCATCTGCTTGGTTGCAGGTCTGCCAGATGCAGCTTCAGCGTAGGTGACAAACAGCTGGTGAACCTCTCCCCGAACTCCAGCCTTATGCTCCTTGTAATAAGCGAGCCCATGCCTCAGGTCCAGACTATGAAGCCTGTGTTCAAACTGGTGAAGAACACCGGAAGAGTCATCACCTGGTTCAGGTGAAACTCCAACACAATCTTCGGGAGGAACTTCGGACTGGGGCGCAGGACAACCTTGTCCCTGTGGAAGACCAGGTAAGGAGACTCCACCGAGAGTGCCAGGAGCTCACTGATCCTTCTGGCTGATGCGATAGCCACCAGGAAGGCGGTCTTCCATGGCAGGTGAGACATTTCACAACCTGTGCATCAGTTCGAATGGCTTGCCCATGAGCTTTGCCAAAACCAGAAACAAGTCCCGCGGTGGTTCACACATAAGAGGGAAAATGTGGTCAAGGCCTTTGAAAAAGCGCCAGACCACCTTCTCCTGTGTCACTGACTGCTGACCAGCCCATGCACGGTAAGCAGAGATGGCTGCCAGGTACACCTTAAGGGTTGACTGAAGTCCCCCTTGGGAGAGAGAGACCACAGATAGTCCAAAATGCTAGCCACTGGACAGGACGAAGGGTCCAATCCCTTGCCCTGACACAAAATGAAGAATCTCTTCCATTTGAAGGCATAGCATTTTCTGGTCGATTCCTTTCCAGACGTCTCCATGACAGTGAGGACATCTTCAGAGAGACCCAAATCCTGGAACTCGCGCCGCTCAGGAAACCAGGCTGTCAGGTGCAGGGATTGAAGGTCTGGGTGGAGAACCTTCCCCTGATTGACTGAGAGCAGGTCCGGGCATATGGGAAGACGGCTCAGGAGCCTGTTGCAGAGAGGAATCCTCAGACTCTGAAGAGTCCACATAAAGCAGGCGACCACCCAAGTCACTCTCGACCCACTGCAGGTAGTCTGGTGTGAGAGTGATCGACAGCTGATGGGGAAGCCCCTTAGTCGACCGAGACTCCTGGGTCCTAGCCCCAGTCGATGGCTGCTTGGGTGGCAGCTCCACCATGATCGGTGGAGAAGCCAGCTTTTGGTCTGGACCGGCTCCGCTGGAGGAGGAATGGTGTCGAACAGCCCTGGTGGGGGTGTCGGCCTTTCAGATGACAGCCAGGTGATGGCAAGGGTGGTAGCTGGCATCAGCTTTGGCCCTGCCAGCACTAATTGTTGCCACATGAGGTCTTTGTAGCGTCGATGTGAAGCCTTTCCTTACTCGAGGAGGACGAGGACGAATAGCAGTGGCGCCGCTTCCCATGGTGCCGAGAGCGAGACTGCCAATGTCAGTGGGACCTGCTCAATGCAGAGGAGACTGATGACCTCAACCATCGGTAGTGCCAACGAGGGGCCTCAGATGGAGCCGAGGACCAGAGGGGGTCGGCTCAGCTGCCCCTTCAGTGGTCACTGGCAGGGCCGGTGTCCTGAAAAGAGAGTTGTCAGCCTCTTCAGACGACAACCAGTCGACAGGGTCAAGAAAAATCTCATCCGCATTGTCAGCCAGCGTCTCAGCCGACTGGCCCGATGGTGTTTCCGTGAAGCCAGCGGCCACGGCCGTGGTTTCAAGCGTAGTCAAAATCGAAGATTCCTGAGAGTGGGAACGCTCCAAGTCTCAGGATCATCAACGATTAATCTTCTCTTTATCCTTCTTGGGCTTCTTCCTGTGTGAACAGGAACTGTGTGATTCGGAAGAGACTGGCACAGCTCCTAGAAGGAGATCGAATAAGTGGAGCCCAACTGGAGCGGAACAAAGGCCAAGGCAGAAAGGACTGAGCCGTGGCCTGGGCCACCTCCTCTTTGAAGGCCTTGAGTTGCTGTAACTGCTCGGCAGGTCTGGCAGCCGCGGAGATCATCCAACAGGCATCCTTTGATTTGACCGGTGGATAATGTTTCTCTGGACGACCCAACTTCAGATGGGCAGCGCGGTCCTCCAGGACCGTCAGATGAAACGACTGACAAATGTCGCAGGCCTGCGAATCGTGATCATGATCCAGACAGTAGACACACGAGGTGTGGGGGTCAGTACGCATTATCTTCTGCCCACATGGGTACTGGCGAAATCCAGGCGAGGATTTGTCCTTCACTGCAATCAAAGATTGAGCTGAAGATGAAACTTGAATGAGTTTTAATTTAAGTTTTGGAAGTAAATCTGAAGATGTAAGCTCCAGGGCCTAATCAATGCGGGAGTGGTAAGGAGGGAACCTGCTTCTTCCAGTGGAAAGGAAGATCTGGCATCATGGGACACAGCCAAGGGAGTTACCAACCAAGTGGGTGGGAGGAGCCAGCTTGAAGATGTTTTCGGCAAGTCTTAAAGGGAAAGACAACTGCCAGAAAGCATGGATAGAACATATCCACATTCCTAGAACTAAAATTCTGCATTTCACACTGCCTCACTAAGAAGAATACCAAGCCATTGTCCATTTTTAGCCATAAGAGAGACACCACTGGACAGGTAACAACCTTCAAATATCTTGGCATCTATGTTGATGACACCCTCTCCTTCACCTCACACACTGACCATGTTATTAACAAATATCAAACTCGGTATCCTATATCGCCACAGGCAAGCAATGACCCCAGAGGCTCTGAGTCTAGTAACATGGAGCTCAATACTGTTTATCACAGACTACAGGCAAGTCATCTACAGTGCTGCCACTGAAACTGCACTGAAAAGGGTCAAACTACTATTTAACAAGGCCTGTCGACTGGTTTTAGGGGCTAAACACCTAACACATACTTGTAGCCTCTACTCTTCAACTGGGTGTCTCCCTCTGCAACTGAGGTCTTGGTACCAGGCTTGCCTGATCAGGAAAAAGGCCCTTCTAAGACTAGCACCTGACTTTGTCCCAACGCAATATAACTACTAAAATTACCAGAAAATCAGCTAAGGGTATACTACATGTACCCTTCAAGCGTACCTCCTTTGCCCAATGTTCAGTTGCTACCAGGGGCCTCAGTGGATAAATGACTTCCCCTCTTTGCTTTTAGAGCATGGAAAGATTGGCCCTTTCAAAAGAGACCTCAGACTCCTCCTAGCCCAAGCTTACCAGTGTGACTGCCCCCCCAAATGCATGCTATCTCTGCCCCCCTCCAGGATTACTCTCCCCTCCCCCTAATATCTTCCTACCTCCTTCCCTTAACCCCCCAGCCTCCTTCCCTGGACAAAGCCTCTCTAGCAGCTACCACCCCACTACCTAGCACTTAGTAACCTAACTGTGATAACAAAGCTTTTTACTGTATAAACTTGTAATGATGTCCAAATATTTGCACTTTTGTAACTGCCAATCCTCTGTTTATTCTGTGTATGTGATTCTGCCTTATATGTCATTATTTTTTACCCTACGTATTGTACTGTATTGTTTTTCGTCAATTGACTTGGAACCTTTGTAAAAGAGCCATCTTGGCTCAAAGGTATTAATCCGAATCTGAAATAACTAATAAATATCCTTATTTCTCTGAGGGAGTGCAGTGTCCTCCAGGCCCTGTGTTCCTATCCATCCATAAATTTAAAGATATTGTAGTTTCCCATCTCGTGCTGCACAGCATCAAAAATACTGCACACTGCAATGTTATCCTATGGGAATCACAGGAAAATTTGAAACCTGTACAACTCCACACCAAATGAACTTTTCACCAAACCAGCAAAAGGCACATTTGTAGGGCAAGCCCTTTGTACCCTGAAAATTTCATACAGAAATTGGAAGCCAAGTCTTCATGGCAGAGTGAATAAGAAACGACTATATATACCTCACATTACAATGTTATCCTATGGGAAACTAAGGAAAATTTAAACCCCAGAACTCCAGAGCAAAGTAATCTGCTTTCATCAAACCAGCAAAAGGTACATCCGTGGAGCAAGGCCTTTGTACCCTGAAAATGTCAGACCAAAATTCCAAACTGTTTCTTCACTGTGAAGTGACAAAAAACAACTGTATAACAATTTTTTTTTCACAAATTGTGAAACAGGATCCTGTCTTGAGCTTTGTTGTTTTGCAATTTGCAAAAAAAAAATCCTTTTTTTGCAAATTGTAAAAACAGAATCCCGTTTTCATGTTCTTATTTTCACAATTTGCGAAAAAAGAAAAATCCTTTTTCACAAATTAGGAAAGAGGATCCTGTTTCGAGATTCTTTTTCCTCAAATTTGCAAATAAGGATTTCGGCATGTTACAAAAAACATTTTCAGGTGATTAATGAAAAAACTAACACCAGAATCCGATAGAACGGGTTCCGATTATCGGAACACATGTGTTGGTTACTTCAAAAAACATCTTTTTTTTTTTCTGTTTTTTAACTTTGTATGGCTTGCTAAGAAAAAACAAGATGGTGACAGCACAAAAAAAGATTCCCGATTTGCAACAAAGGATGACTCATCTGCAACACAGGATTGTCCATCTGCAAAACAGAATCCTGTTTCGAGGCTCACATCTAACTTTTCCCATTGAAAATGTTTTGGACATTTTAAAATTTAATAAGTTTTAAACACATTAATATTTTTCACCAAATCTTCAAAATGCACATCTGTGATCCAAGACCTTTCTACCCTAAAAAATTCAGACCAAAATCCCAAGCCGTATTTATGCAGCAGTGTGACAAAGAATTTTACAAAAAAATGTAATTTTCAAATTTTTTGACATTCCGTATTTCTGCAATCACACATCAGATTGAAATAAAATTTGGCACATCAAGAGATCTTTGGTCCCTGCTGGTGCATGCAAAAGTCTGAGTTTAACACAGAAGTGAAGGTTGAACACTAGCTGCAGGGACGCAACATTTAACACTCCGGATCTCCACACCCACACTGCTGACCGAACAGAACAAGGCACATCTGGAGATCTTTGTCCCTGATGGTGTCTGCACAATTTCATGAAAATCGGTTGAATGGTTATGAAAGTTAAAAAAGCGAGAAAAAAGATTCCAAATTTGCAACAAAGGATTATCCATTTTTGACAAAGGACTGCCCATTTGCAACAAAGAATCCCTTTTCGAGGTGAACATCTAACTTTTCCCATAGAAAATAAATGGGAAATTTCAAAATTTAATAACTCTTGAACGGATTAATATTTTTTCACAAAATCTTCAAAGGGCACCACTACTGTGACCCCAGGTCTATATACCCTAAACATTTTAGACCAAAATTTCAGTTTGTGTGCAGTAGCGTGACAAAGAATTTGACAAAAAACAGTAATTTACACATTTTTGACACTCCTCTGCACCCACAAATCCGAGTGAAACCTGCTACATAAAGAGATCTTTGGTACCTGATGGCACATGCAAAATTTAATGAGAACTGCTTGAACAGTTGCGAAGTTGTTAAAGTGCAAACATTTGAGTTCAACATAGAAGTGAAGATTTAACCCTAAATATAGGGGCGCAGTTGTGCCCCTATAACACACACACAAATTATATTATACACATATAGCTAACAAAGAACAGTTATGTACTTACCGTAACAGTAGATCTTCACGAGAATCTCTTTCATTAGTCCACACCTTTAGCATTATAGTCACCAGGGCGCTGGGACCACACAGAAACATTTGCTCGCCAGGGGCTGCCCACGATGATGCCATGCGTCAGTGTCTATATAAATGTGGGCGGACCCATCAATCCTCAGTTCATGGCTGGAAATCAGACTTGGAGAACCTCCAGTCATGGGGAACCAGGAACCAGGAGATAAGACAAGCCCAGGCATACACGGCAAGGCATAGGGCTGGATATATAATGCATATATATTAGGTCTAGTTGCACAATATCTGTTGTAACCCTGCTTGAAGTAGAAGGGGGACAGAGAGAGGCATGGCGTGGACTAGCAGAGGAGAGCCTCTTGAGGATCTACTGTTAAGTATATAACTGTTCCATCTTCTTCGAGGATATCTCCTCCATTAGTTCACACCTTTGGAATGATTCCCAAGCAGTCCCAAACACCACTTGGAGATGTAGGGGTAAGGAAGAGAGGGAGAATCGTAGGGGTGAGGAATGGAGCGGTAGAGATGGGGCTGTGGATCAAGTGAGGTCTGCAACATTATAAAATAAAAAAACAATTAGAGAAAATGGGCAGAATGGGTGGCCTTGCAGCCTTTACCTACAGTCACAATTCTATACAGTATTTTTTGGATACAGTCAGATTGTACCAGGTCGAAACAGCACTACAACAACAGCGTGGCAATATCCGTGCTGTGTAAAGCGTGGAGACATTTATAGCAACAGGGGTATTATAGCAGCAAGGAAGAAAAAATTACTCACCATAGCAATGTTTCTTCTAATGGGAGTCTTGCTGTATTCTGACAATATGCAGTTAGCCACAGCACTTGAACTGCCCTGGACAGGAAAGAGTTAACTCTACGCAGAAGCATAGAACGTTGAGGTCGAGCTCGGTTTTCAAACCTATGTCTCTGGTACTTACCAGTGTAACCGTCAGATTCTTACAAGCAAACTAACTATGTAAATTGTTTACTCTATAGCCAAAGGGCAACAATTTGGGTCCCAAAAGACTAAAGTTGAGAACCCAAGAAAAAAAGGTAGTGACAAATAGAATAATAGATAGGTTACAGTGAATTACAAGGCTGTAATTCCATCTAGAGGTTCTGGGGACGTAGATAACCTCGAGAGTGAAGCTCGAGAGGTTTCTGTGTCCCCAGAACCTTGAGATGGAATTTTAGCCGCGTAATTCACTGTAACCTATTTTTTATTTTTTGTAATATATGGATGCGAGAAGGTGGTGAGGTCTTACTTGTTGGAGTGTTGTGTAGGCTGAGTCGTGGCTTGAATGAGGAATCTGGAAGCTGTCTGAAGAGGTCATTAAGAAAGTGAAGGAAACAGTTCTAGTAAGAGTAGCAGCTAAAGGCTGTTTTTTTTTGTGTGTGTTTTTTTTAAAAGGTATTTTGATTTTCTTGGTCAGAGATGAACTTTAGCCTGTTTTCTGTAACTGTTTATGGCTTTCAAAGAGATATTATTGTTGCAGATGGAAAGTTTTGTAGTGTTTGTTTCCCGCAGAGCAGTTTTTTAAATTCTTTATGCTGACTGCTGAAGAAGCTGACTTGTGGTGAGCGCGAGGTGGCAGGGTGCGCTTGCGCTTTTCTGCAAGTGTGATAATACTATCGTTCTAAAGCCTGAACGACAGTATTATTTGGGAGTGAATTATTGGGAGTGAAGTGTGCTATTAAGGGGAAATGGTATCTATTACAAGGATTTTTTTGCACCATTTTCGATAGTATTATTTTCATGATCCATATATTACAATATAATATATATATATTAAACATAACAATAGTAATAGTAATAGTAATAAAACAACTACCCCACCCTTAAGAGGGAGGGTACAAGGTACACCCATGAGGTGCAACACTGAACCTGCCAGCCCACTTCCCAAACACTAGGTTCTGAGAGGGCAGGCAGGAAGGGAGGTAAGAATACAGCAAGACTCCATTAGAAGAAACATTACTACGGTGAGTAATTTTTTCTTCAAACAACATGACGTCTTGCTGTATTCTGACAATATGCAGACTACTAAGCAGTTCCCCCAGGAGGAGGGAATGCACAACCTACTTTGGGAACAGGCTCTGCAGTACTGCTGTGCCAAACCTAGCATCACTCCTAGCCTAGATGTCCAGAGAGTAATACTTGGTGAATGTATGGACTGTTTTCCAGGTGGCTGCTTTACAGATTTCTAGCAAGGCTATATCTCTGGCCGCAGCCAGAGTAGCAGCTGTACCCCTAGTCGAGTGAGCCCTCAGGCCTGAAGGGGGTGATTTGTCCAATTTGCTATAACAGAATTGTATACAAGAGACAATCCACCTGGTAATAGTCCTTTTAGTAGCAGTCTTACCTTTCCCCACTTCACCATAAGTGAGAAACAATTGAAGACAGTAATTTCTATGTACCTTAGTATGCTCTATATAGGAACTAAGAGCCCTTTTAACATCAAACTGTGTAATCTTCCTTCCCCTGTACAAGAATGGTCAGTAAAAAATACGGGAAGAGACACTTACTGGTTCAGATGAAAATCTGATACCACTTTGGGTAAGAACCTCCTATTGGTTCTTAGGACCACCTTATCCCTATGGAAGGAGATGAAGTCAGGTTCAACTGACAGGACCTGTAATTCACTAATCCATCTGGCAGAAGTAATAGCTACCAGGAACACAATTTTCCAGGTCAAGTACTTCAGCTCGGCCAAAGCCAGAGGTTCAAAGGGTGGCTGCACAAGCTAGGCAATGCAGACATTAAGATCCCAAGCCGGAGTAGGCTCTCGAAAGGGAGGGTTAATATGAACCAAGCCTTTGAAAAACTTCGTGAAAACAGGATGAGATGCCAGGGAAGAGCCCTTCCCTGCTGAAAGAAATGCACAAACAGCTGCTAAGTGAACCTTCAGAGTTGCAGGTCTAACGCCTAGACCATTAAGATGAACCAGATAATCTAAGGCTGTAGCAATACCTGCAGAGTCAGGGACAATGCTCTTCTGAGAACACCAAATGCTGAATCTTTTCCATTTGGAATTATTAGTTTTTCTAGAGGAGGGTTTCCTGGAAACCTTCAAAATATCCAGGACTCCCTGAGAAAGATGCAGGCCTGCATATTCTAACTCTTCAAGAGCCAGGCCTTGAGGTTGACAGATTGGGGTACCAGATCATCCCCTGAGAGGAGGTTAGGAGATTGTATCTCTTGGGAAGAGACAGGCGGCGTGACACTGCCAGAGACAGCAGCAGAGGATAACAAGGCTGTCTGGCCCAATCTGGAGCCACCAGTAACACTGTGCAGGGTTGAGATCTGATTTTGATCAGGATTCTGAACAACAGAGGGAAGGCATAGAGAAACCTACTCTTCCAATCCAGAATGGGAGCATCCAGAGGAACAATCCCCAGGACTGGAGGTCTGCAAGAAAACAGAGGAAGTTGGTGATTGTCCGGGGCTGCAAAGAGATCTATCTCTGGAGTGCCCCATCTGGAGAAAATGACCTGTAGTATGGGAGGGTACAGGGACCATTCGTGATGCCCCTGGGATATTCTGCTCAGGGCATCTGCTAGTACGTTGTCTTTCCCTGGAAGGTGAACTGTTATCAGGGAAGTCTGAAGAGAATAGGCTAGAGACCACAGTTTCATGGCTTCTGTGCACAAGGCTATGGACCGAGTGCCCCCCCTGCTTGTTGATGTACCACATTGTGGTGGTGTTGTCTGTCCTGACATGGACCACCTTGCCCCTGACTGACTCTGAGAAGACCTGGAGGGCGAGATAAACTGCCCTGAGTTCTAGGAGATTGATATGAAGGAGAGACTCTTGTGGAGACCAGATCCCTTGAGCCGTAAGGGCTCCCAAATGGGTTCCCCAGCTTAGGAGAGAAGCATCTGTAGTTAGGACTACTGAGGGGACTTGAGAGAGAAATGGATCTCCTTGTCTGAGGTTGTCCTGGTCCAGCCACCACTGGAGAGCTTGGACCAGAGTCTGAGTCACTGGAATCAATCTGGTGAGAGTCTCTTTTCTGAGACCAGAAGGACCCTAGGTGGAACTGAATGTCCCTCATCTGAAATCTGGCTCCATGCACCACTGCAGTGGAAGCTACCAAGTGGCCAACGAGTTGAAGAAACTGCCTTGCTGGACGAGAGACCAGAGGTCAAAAAGGGGAAGCAAGATCTGTTAGGGCCTTTACTCTTGCCAGGGGGAGGAAGGCCTTTGTTTGGATAGTATCCAATTCTATTCCTATGAAAGTAAGAAGTTGTACTGGTTCGAGAACAGACTTGGGAGACTGAGAAGAAACCCCAGGGAACTGAGCAACTCTTGAGTGATTTGCAGAGCTGACTTGACCTGTTCGGATGACTGACCTACAATTAGCCAGTCATCCAGATATGGGAAAATGGAAATAACCTGCCTTCTGAGGAAAGCAACTACTACTGGCAAGGCACTTTGTGAACACCCTTGGAGCTGATGTTAGGCCAAACGGCATGGCTCTGTACTGATAATGGCCTGAAGGCAACTCGAACCTGAGGTACTTTCTGTGGGAGCACCTGATAGGAATATGAAGTAGCCATCTTTGAGATCCAGGGATGCAAGCCCATCCCCTGGCCTTAGAGAGGGAAGAATTATTCCCAGAGTCACCATGAATTTTGGTTTTGAGATGTGTTTGTTCAAATACCTTAGGTCTAGGATGGGTCGCCACTCCCCTGTCTTTTTTTGGGGGTAAGGAAGTACTGTACCTGGAATACAGGCCTTTGCCCCTGTGCTGAGTAGGAACTTTCTCTACAGCTCTGAGAGCCAGAAGAGAGGAAACCTCTGCCTCTAGGGCAAGGGTCTCTGAGATGGATGCAGGTGGAAAAGACCTGGCCCACAGTTTTGGGAACCTTTTAAAGCTGAGGGCCAGTCCCTGGCTTACTACTTCCAGGACCTAATTGTCTGAGGTAACAGACTTCCAGTCCTGGATGTTGTAAGCCAGCCTGTCTCCTACTGGAATGGGGGGAGTCGACACGGACTGACACATCAGGGCGTCTGCTTGGCAGGAGCCTTGGACTGGGAAGAAGATGCAGCCCTGCTCATCCCCCTCCCTTGAAAGAACCCCCCCCCGTGGGAAGGTAGAGGAAGCCTGAGCTTGGTAGAAAGGCCTGCCCCTGCCTCTAGACTGCTGCTTCTGAGGAGTGGCTTGCCTCTCTTTGGCCTGAGCACTCCTGTAGGTGGTCCTGTACTTATCCATTGTTTTCATGTAAGCCTCTGTCTGCTCCCCAAAGAGTTACTCACTACAGGGAAATCCATAGCCTTGGCCTAGTATCCTGTGAAAGGCTAGTACATCGGAGCCAAGCATGTCTTCTGAGACACACAGATGTAGCCATGACTCTTGATGCCACATCACTGGAGTCTACAGCAGCATGAAATTGCACTTTCGATGCCTCAATTCCATCAGCAGCCACCTCCTCCAGCTCTCTGGCTAGCTGGGGGGAGGCCTGTTTAGCCATTCCAGAACCGTATCCCACCTGGACTTCTGGTACCTGTCTTTGTAGGCCATATAATTAGCCTGCCTAAGTCCCAAAGAAGATGCCAAATACTGTTTTTTGGCCATGGCATTGACTTTCCTGGAGTCCTTGTCTGGGGGGTGTGAAGCCAAAGGAATGTTAGCCCTGTCACAGGCTGCAGCCTGCACTACCCGAACATGGCTACAATGACTGTATAAGAACTCCGTACCTGAGCCTGATAACATATACCTCCTGTCCATTCTTTTATCCACAGGAGGTAAGGAGTTAGGTGTTTGTAAAATTTTTTGTCTCTGTTTCCCCAAGGACTCGTGAAGAGGGATAGACAATCTTTTGGACTCTGGGATGTCCATCATTTCTACAAAATCGGGCTCTTCCTCCTCCTCCTCAGCAGCTTCAACCATTGGGAGCTGGAGGGTTTCAGCCACCTTCTTGTAAAACAAAAAGTGTGAAGGGGACTCAGAAAGCCTGGGAGGAGAGACACTGGAGGGTCTGTCTGGGGAGATGTCCGGTTCAATGGGCACATCCAGACATTCAAAGTCATTACCTTCGTCCTCATCATCGGGATATTCTTTGTCTCCCTCCCACTCCTGACAGAAAGCATGTGGATCATACTCCAACGGAGTTGGATCCGACCGAACCGACCACCTAACCGGCGGTACCGGTTTGGACGGAACCGGGCGAAGCGACTGAACTATACTAATCATTTTGTCTATCTTGTCAGCGGTTGGAGTATGCGGTACTGGATCTGAACCGGCTGACTTATGCTTTCTTTTTGACGTAACCGACCCCTCAGAGTTGGACCTCCATTTGCCAGAAGAGGTATCGCCTAGGTCAGTAGGCACCTCCTCAGGTTCGACCGCAACCGAACCAGGCTGGCCATCCAGATCTACGGACTTCTCAGCCTCCCTTTCCTTCAGCCTACTCAACCTTTTTTCTAGAGTGGCTTTAGGTAAGTTTTTGCAAATCTGGCAGTCTGTTTTGAGGTGGTCAAACCCCAGACAATAAACACAGATGAGGTGGGGGTCGGCCTTGGCAAAGGCCTCCCCACACTCAGAACAGTGCTGAAACCCAGTGGGATCAGTTTTTTTCTTGGGTTTCTCAGACATGGCCGACTTAACCAATTACCCTTAAAAAGCTTTCAAGCCAGGTAATAAACAACCGATTGGTTATAAACCGTGTTACAGGTTCTGTAAAAGGACCAGAAAAAGTCCGGTTCTTTTGAAAACGATCGGCACCGGAACACCACACTAACCAGAAAAATGATAAAATAATCAGAAATGTTGGTTCCTAACCGGACCGACCAATGAGAAACCGAGACAAGAACAATTTCCACAAAATTAAATAAAACACAAGTCACCACCTATCTACCACACTACGTGTACCGTAGACAGAGGCTGGAAATCTGAAAAATAATAAATCAGTTTAAAAAATGAACGCTTTTTTTAAACTTTACCGAACCCAGCAGAGGAGAAATCTCCAGAGCGACTTCACTGTTAGACGGAGTAAAGAATCTGACAGTTACAATGGTAAGTACCAGAGACAGAGGTTTGAAAACCGAGCTCGAGCTCAACATTCTATGCTTCTGCATAGAGTTAACTCTTTCCTTTCTGGGGCAGTTCAAGTGCTGAGGCTAACTGCATAGTGTCAGAAAACAGCAAGACTTCGTGTTGTTTGAATTACCGCTACCCCTGTTGCTGTGTGCTTTAACTTGGGAGGGAGGCATCAAGTTGCCATGTGTAGGGTGCCTGATCAAGCCGCTCCCGTAGTGGAGTGGCTACGGCACCAGCACACAGCAGGGCTGGAAACCTGGGACCATGGTTTGGTTCCCCCCCAGGTCTCCTGGTGTTGTTGGGTGTTTATGTGCAAAAACATTTTTTTCCCTCATCCCAAGTTTCTCCACAGCCCCAAAGTCCACACCCCCTCAGAGTTATTTTTATTCTGGAGGGTGTGGGGAGCACAGGGGGCAGAACCCCCTGCAAAAACAAAGAGGTCCCGTTGTGCTGAATGGGATTCGTGCTGTTTTTGAAGATCAGTGTTTTTCCGGATCTTATTTCAGCGCACACTGTTTTGTTTGCGGCATTTATTTTTGTGCTGTTTTTGTGTTCTGCGTTATGACCCTGTGCCCTGGTAGATATTCATGATAGCAGGCCTTGTATCAAAGTAAGCCCAAAAGCAGCATGTCTACACAAAACTATGACCAATCTGTAAATTTAATGACAAGTGTGGACAGTGCTCCATGTGGTTGCTGCACAAATTTCAGCTGCAACAAGCAACAGAAGCAGCCATACCGTTGGTGGAATGACCACGAACACCACCAGGAAGCTCCTTACCGTATGTCCTATAACAGAATGTAATATTATATGCTACCCATTTGGGCAGGCACTGTTTAGACACAGGCGTGCCCTCTTTCCCAACAGCGAAAGAAGCAAAAAGTGAGAGGACTTTCTGCAATCCTTGATGGGATTCACATAGTATCTGAGTCCTATTGTACATCTGAAGTATGTAGCAGTGATTCACCCTGACTGGAATGCTCAGGGTAATAAACAGGAAGGTGTATTGTTTGATTCATAGTGTAAATTCAGATACCACCTTCAGTAGAAACTTTAGATTTGTATGCAAAACGACTCTGGGGAATATCAAATAAGGAGGCTAGGACATCAGAGCCTGAAGCTCTGAAATTCTTCAAGCAGCAGTGATGGCAACTAAAAATAACACTTTCCATGACAGGAAACGTAGGCCACAACCCGCGGCCACGCTAAAGGACCCAACGCCAGTTTCTCAAGCACATAATTTAAGTCCCAAGACAGGACTGGATTGCGGATAGGAAGTTTCATAAGAAGAATACTCCTCAGAAACCTACTGGACACCTCTAACTGGGTCATTGTCTGACAACCAATAAGGGCACTGAAGGTTCATATAGCGGCCAAATGTACTTTAAGTGTGGAATACTGCAGACCAGAGTCTGACAGTGACAGCAAGTATTCCAGCACAACATTTACAGGACATGTAAATGTGTCCCAATTTCTGGAAGCAGCCCATAGAGTGAACCGCATCCATTTCAAGGAATAGATATATCTGGCAGGACGTTTTCTAGTCACAATCAGCACATCAGCTACTTTTGATGATACCCCAAAATGTGAAATGGCTATATCTTCAGGAGCCATACAAGTAGATGTAGGGATTTCAATTCTGAATGGACAAGAGATCCCTGGTCCTGTGACAACAAGCCCCAACACACTGATAGGAGGACAGAAAGCTCCACTGTCATCTGCTGCAGAAGCGAAAACAATATCTGGTGAGGCCATAATGGAGCAATGAGGCTGAGAGTGGCAACTCTGCCTCTGCAGACTAAGCAGCCACCTATGTATTATGGAACTGGGGGAACGCATATACGACTTTCCCTTTCCAAAAGAGGGGCAACTCATCTCACCAGATAACTCCATGCCCTAGAGTGAGCAAGCAGAAACGATGCAGTTCTGCGTTCTGTGGGGATGCAAAAAGATCCACTCTGGACAACACCATCTTATGAAGAGGTAGTTTCCATGGAGGCCAACAGCCCATTTGTGAATTTTGAACTGTGACCAGCTTAACTCATCTGCTAAGACATTTTCGAGATTTGGGATATATCTGGCTGACATATGTAGGCTGTGGGACAGATCCCTTTACCACATCAAAGTCCTACACAAGCTATGTTCATTGATAAGATCACATAACAGGGCTTGGAAGTTATTCAGAAAGCCTAAACTACAGCATCAATTAAAATACAAAGAGTTACGAAACAAGTGTCGGTCTGCAATACGAGCTGGTAAGATTGAGTTCTTCAGAGGGAAACTGACTGAAGACAAGGGTAATTAAAAAGCTATCTGGAATACTCAATACAATTCTTGGTAAGTCAAAGGGTACTGACAGTTATTCCACTGAAGTTGATGGTTCAGAGATAGCTAAAATATTTAACATCCATCTGGAGAGGTTTAGATCTAATGTTACAAATTTAAATGGTGCCTCCTCTGCATCTGGCAGTGATCCAAGAGTTAGAGCTGAAAATACTTTTCTAGTTTCTACTTTCGTTATCTTTCACCTATTGATGTCTATAAATACATGCTTAAAATGAATCCCAAACCTAGATTTGGTTTTGACAGTTTAGACTACAGGATCTTACCTCCCGCCTGGACTATTGCAATGCCCTGTACCTAGGGCTCACGGGGGTTGAACTTCGCTGCTTGCAGCTAGTGCAGAATGTGACAGCCAGGCTTGTGGCTGGTTCTTCTAGGTCCAGTCATATAACGCCTGTGCTCCGTGGACTGCACTGGCTGCCAGTTTGTTGGCAAATCACCTTCAAGGTCGGTTTGCTGACCTACAAGGCCCTACATGATCAGGGACCTGCTTACCTGAAAGATTTCCTTCGTCCTTACTGTCCCCCCGCTCTTTCCGATCCACTGACGAGGGATTGCTAGAGATTCCCAGGGTTCGCTTAAAAACCTCAGGGGCAAGATCTTTTAGTTTTATGGCCCGACCCTGTGGAATTCTCTACCTCGTCAGGTGCGAAATTGCCCGACTGTCCAAAGCTTTAAAGGAGCTTTGAAAACCTACCTTTTTAACAAAGCTTTTAATGATTGTTAATTATTTTAATCCTGTTTTAAATATTTATTGTTTTATGTAATTTTTAAAGGCGCCTTGGTTTAAGAAAGACGCCTTAAATAAATAAAGATTGATTGATTAAAGAAAGTTGGATATCAAACTGCCCCATTATTCAGCAAACTTTTTAATTTCTCATTGTGTAATGGTGCATTTCCCAGTAGGTGGAAGAATGCATTAGTGAAACCAATATTTAAATCTGGAAGTAAAACCAATTTGAATAATTATTGCCCTATCTCACTATTGGCTCCGCTGTCAAAGGTATTGGAAAGGGTGTTTTCTGACCAGGTGTCCGAGCATCTTGAGAAATATGGATTATGGTCAGAGTCATAGCACAGTTTCTGCCCTAAGCACAACACTGAGACTGCCTTGGTGAGGTTAACTGGCCGGGTCAGCAGGGAAATAGATGAAGGTAAGCTTGCTGCCTCTGCCTTTGTGGACCTCATCAAGGCATTCGACTTGGTAGACCATGCTGAGTTATTTAAATTGTTGCCTGGTGTCCATTTCTCAGATGGTGTGGTTGCCTGGTTTAGAAACTACCTTTCTGGTAGGAATCAAAGAACCTCAATTGATTAGGTAATTTCTAATGCAGTAACCCTAAGTTGTGGAGTGCCACAGGGTTCGATACTGGGATTGCTGCTTTTTTCTCTTTTTGTTAACTTACTTTCTGATTTATTTAAACATGCAAAATTCCTTTTATATGCAGATGATGCGGTTCTTTTTTGTTCTGGTTATAACTTATTACAAACAATATTGCAAATGTGAATTTACTCTTCTTCATGCATGGTTTGAATCACATAAATTAGTATTAACAGGGGCTCTCGGGGACGCAGGCACCCGGCGTTCTTTATATACATTTTGTGCTTCGGGACGCTTGCCTGCCAGACCCGAGAGTGTTCGAAACTCTCCGGATAGTACAGGCTCCAGGAGTCCTGAATGGGCCGTGTACAGCGCCTGCTCGAAATGCACAATTTGTTCATTTTTTTCCCCCTTCCCTCCCCTTTGCCGTCTGGTGGTTTTGGCGCCTTGGAGAGTGGCGCACACCACGAGGTGGGGAGGGAGGAAATGAGGAGGAAGAGCTGCCAGCAGCATTCGGGGGGGGGATCAGTTTCCCCCTTGGAGCTGCTGCCTTGGCTCATTAGGGGGACAAGAGCTGGAGGACTGACAGGCTCTCAGGAGCCATTCTGCCATCGATGGAAAAACATGGCAGGGAGAGAAAGAGCAGACAAAAGAAAAAGTGTTAAATTAAAAAAACAAAAAACCCAACGCATGGTCAGACAGTCCGCTCCAGTCACCCAAGGAGAAGAAGGAGGTGCGCAGGTGTATTTGTGCAGCCAGCAGGCTGCACACATTCGCTGGAGGCACCAGTGTGTTTTCTTAACACGGAAAGGGTAATTTTTCAATGTATTTATTATTTTAGGCAGTTAGAGCATTGCAACTATTTCTGGCCAATGGTTTAGCAAGCTTAGCGTTTATACTGTTTTTTTTTTTTGTGCAGGGCCAAGTCAGGAGTGCATTGCAGCCAGGAGAGGAGGAGGACAGTGAAGAAGCTGGGTGGGAGAAGCTTCGTGAGCAGCACACAGCATGTCTCAACGAAGCCTTACTGATTATTTTGGTGGAGGAGAATCCTCCACACCAAAGGATAAGGAACAAATAACATCATCCTCCGAGTGTGACTTAAGCACATCTCAGGAGACAGCTGACATTGTGAATGCTGAAAATAATCAGTCTGAACAGACTGCATTTGCTAAAAGCAGCAAGAAATTAAGGTTGTGGAGGGACAGCTGGATAAAGTTATCTCCACGGCTTGTAAAGGAAGAAGTAGAGGGAATATTGTTGGGAAGTGCAGTTGGTGTAAAAAAGGAAGCAAAAACAATCAATTTGCCACAACTGGCACAACCAATCTGCAAGTGTCTGCTTTCTACAGACATAAAGGAAACAGAGAACATTTGCTGGTGCACACTGGAATGAAAACAGCAGAAAAACTGTGTCTGCCAGTGGCATTTGAGAAGCAGATCTTGGGTCCTGAGGCAAAGGATGGCAGTAAAGTTGCTCAGTTAAAGACAACGTACTACCTTACCAAACAAGGGCAATCACTCAACCAGTTTGAAACACTGATAGCTCTACAGGTGAGGAATGGAATCTTTCGGGCCGGGACACAGGGCAGCTGTTACTTGTGGACTGGCACTAATGGTGGTCTTTTACATCCACAGAAACAAAATGGCTGTCCAGGCTTGCAAGACAATGGCACAATCTACTCAGGTTGGGATGCAAGATATGACATGCTCGACTCCATAAACAAAGTCCTACAGGAAGAAATCAAAGCTCACTTAGCAGGTTCTCAGTTCCTTGGGGTAATAGTGGATGAAACCACTGATGTAACCATTCACAAAAAGCTGAACATTTATGTGAAGTGCGTACACGATGCACAGGCCAAAATTCATTTCATTGACTGTATTGCAATACCTGATGGGAGGGCAGATACAATTGTGGGAGAACTGGTAAATGTGTGTTTTGCTAATGCAGTCGACCCTATCAAGATCATCACACTAGCAAGTGATGGTGCTAGCATTATGACTGGAATGCACAATGGGTTGGGTGCAAAGTTAAGACAGCAAGTTAACCCAAGGCTGATTCAGATCCATTCTGCTGCCCACAGACTGGCACTGGCAGCAGGTCAAGCATGTCGGGACAACCACGTATTCAATGAATATCAAGTAACCATCAAAAATGTGTACAGATACTACAGCAACTCAGCAGTATGGTACAATGCCTTGTGTTTCATCCAGGAAACACTCAATGATGACAATATCAGATATCTGTCCCTAAAAGAACCTGCAAGTTTTCAGTGGTTGTCACTGCATACTGCAGTTCAAGCAATTCACAGATCATACCCTGCACTTTTACAAGCCCTAGAGCACGATGCTGCAGCAAAAGGTGCAACAGAAGCAAAGGGCCTTCACACAAAACTGAAATCAGTCTGCTTTATCTTATGCACTTCTTTTTTCATGGATGTCTTAGATGTGGTCAACAAACTGTCTTTAGTCATGCAACGGGACAGTGTTGACATTTCAGTGGCCAGCAGCATGACAGAACCCACAGTCACTAGACTGAAACCGTTTAAAAAGCAGAATGGGGTAGAGCTACAGAAGACACTTCAGGAACTTTACCAACATCCTGGCATGTGGCAGGATGAAAAAGTGAATGACAAGCCAGCACTGCAAATGCAGTTCCAGACAGCATCTCAGGAATATCTGACGCAACTCACTAAAAACATTCACACAAGATTTGAGACAACTTAAATACAGCTGCTGCATAACTTAAATGTTCTTCTAAATCCAAAGTGTCTCCCAGATGACTCCAACCTACTGGACCATGGACTGCAGGAACTCAAGGATGTTTGCACTTTTTTCCAAGACACAACCTTCAAAGGAGAAACACTGCCAGCACTTATTGACCAAGACAAGGCTGAGAAAGATTACGGACAATTCAGACTTGTTCTGAAATCTAGAAAAGGACCGACTTTGCTCAGTAGTATCTGCCAAGACTTAACAGAACTATTCAGATGTATTCCCAGATTCTGTCACAATCGGCAACATTTTACTTGTGTCACCCGTTACGTCAGTGGCATGTGAAAGAGGGTTTTCTGTACAAAATAAAACCAAAAGGTAGATGTTCCCTAAAGACAGACACTGTGAGCAAATTCATGTGGATTGCCCAAGGAGTTGATCTTGAAGACTATGACCCTCATCCAGCACTTAAGAAACTTCAAGTCATAAGACTGCGCAGAAAAAAACGGTTACTCATCTGTAACAGTAGTTCTAGGAGTGGTATATGTTGTTCATCCACACTCTTTGGCATGTCCCTTTCCACTTTAAATCTTGCTGGAAGTCTTCAAGCTGGCTTCTCCCACCCACCTGGGTGGTATAACCCTCGGCTCCACCCCATCATGCCAGATCTTAGCCTGCTGGAAGCCAGGTGTTGTGTGTCCCCAGCGGGGATGTCAGGTGAGTACGTGTGTATGAACAACATATACCACTCCTAGAACTACTGTTACAGGTGAGTAACCTGTTTTTCTAGGATCGTGGATATGTTGTTCATCCACACCCTTTGGCAGACTCCTAGCAGTTCTCTGGGAGGAGGAAGGCAAGGCGCACACCCCCTACTTAGGAAACAGATATCTGAGAACTGAGGCCCCAAAACCAGCATCCCGGCGTGACTCAAGGTCGATGTGGTAATGGGTAATGAAGGTGTTTGCTGACTTCCAGGTAGCAGCCCAGCAGATTTCCTGGATAGGAAAGTCCCTGGAAGCAGTCACCGATGCAGCGGTATGGTGGGTAGAATGAGCTCTTATCCCTCTGTGAGGCTCCATGCCCACAACTCATAACACAGACTGATGCAAGATGTAATCCACCTTGCAATTGTCCGTTTTGCTGCAGGTCTGCCAGAAGCGGCTTCAGCGTAGGTGACAAACAGCTGGTGAACCTCTCCCCGAATTTCTGAAGTCTTCTCCTTGTAATAGGAAAGAGCTCGTCTCAGGTCCAAAGTATGGAGCCTGTACTCGGCCTCCAAGGTGTAATTAGGGTAGTATACTGGCAGAGTTAACACCTGGATAAGGTGAAACTCTGACACCACCTTCGGAAGGAATTTTGGGTGGGGGCATAGGACAACCTTGTCACTGTGGAAGACCAGATAAGGGGAGTCCACCGAAAGCACCTGGAGCTCCCCTGTCCTTCTGGCAGATGCAATAGCAACCAGGAAGGCCATCTTCCACGAGAAGTGTGACAAGGCACACTTGTGCATTGGTTTGAATGGCTTGCCCATGAGCTTTGTCAGTACCAGCAGCAGATCCCATGGAGGTGGAGGTTCACGCACTGGAAGTGATATGTGATCCAGGCCTTTGAAAAAGCGCCCGACCACTGTTTCCTGTGCCATTGGCTGACCGGCCCGCACCCAGTAGGCAAAGATGGCTGCCAGGTGCACCCTAAGGGTCGATGACCGAAGACCCCCTTTGGACAGAGACCAAAGGTAGTCGAGAATGTTAGCCACTGGACAGGACGGAGGGTCCAGACCCTTGCCCCGACAGAAGGCATAACATTTCCTGGTCAATTTCTTTCTGGATGCCTCCACCACGGTGAGGACATCCTCGGAAAGACCCAAAGCCTGGAACTCTAGCCGCTCAGGTTACCAGGCTGTGAGGTGCAGGGATTGAAGGTCTGGATAGTATACCTTCCCCTGACTGAGAGAGATCAGGTCCGGGCATGCTGGAAGCCGCTCCAGGGGCCTGCAACGGAGGCTGAGGAGATCTGGATACCAGAACTGGCGCGGCCAGTCTGGGGCTACCAGAATCACCTTCACCTTGTCCCTCCTCACCTTGAGGAGCACCTTGTGGATCAAGGGAAATGAAGGGAAGGCACAGAAGAGGCCTGGGGTCCACGGCCTCGAGAAGGCATCCCTCTGCAGCAAGCCCTGCTGAGGGGGGGTGGCATGAAACAGCCTCAGCTTGGTGTTTTCCCTGGAGGCAAACAGGTCCACCATCGATTTGCCCCAGTGGGAGAACAGGCTGTAAGCTACCTCTGGATGGAGAGACCACTTGTGGGATGTCGAGCCTAAGCGGCTGAGAGCATCTGCCAGATGGTCTGAGCTCCTGCCACATGGATGGCTAGGAGATCCACCTCCAAATGGCTGACGAGGGTCCACATGTCAAGCGTCACTCTGCGCGGGAGTGCGTGACGCCCTGTTTGTTGAGGTAGTAAATGGTTGTGGTATTGTCCGTCTGGACTTGAACCACTTGACCCTGGAGCTGAGGAGCGAAAGCTGACATCGCCAGTCTGACTGCTCTGAGCTCCAACAGGCTGATGTGGTATTGGGACTCCTCGGGGGTCCAGAACCCATGGGCCCTTTGGTTCCCCACGTGGGCTCCCAAGCCCACGTGAGAGGCATCAGTCGTGAGGATGGCAGTCGGCTCGGGGTGGACAAATGGGATTCCTTCCTGCAACTGGTATGGGGCGGTCCATCATAGGAGAGTGTCCTACATCTTCTGGGTCACAGTGATCAGCTAGTTGAAATGACCATAGTACTGAGTCCACTGGGAGGCCAGCTCCCACTGGAGGGGGCGCATGTGCGACCGGGCCCAATGCACGCTGCCATGTAACCCAGAAGGCGCAGAAAGTCCCGGGCAGGGCGCAACTGCCCAACCAGAAATGACTAGGCAAAGGCGGAGAGAACCTCCGCTCTATCCACCGGGAGCTGAGCTCTGGCTTGAAGAGAGTCAAACTCTGCCCCGATGAAGCACCATCGCCTGGGCAGGCACAGGTTCCGACTTGGCCTCGTTGATCAGGAGGCAGAGCTGGGAGCAGGTCTGGAGGGCTAGTTCCCTGGACCTCTTCACCTCCTACTGGATGGGACCTGCTAAGAGACAATCATCGAGGTAGGGATAAAGCCTGACCCCCCCCCCAACGCCTGAGATGGGCTGCCACCACTGCAATGCATTTGGTGAAGACCCGTGGTGCCGATGACAGGCCAAACGACATGGATTGGAACTCATACAGGGTCCCTTCGGCTCTGAAGTGGAGGAACCGATGATAAGAATGACAGATTGGGACGTGAAAGAACGCGTCCTGCAGATCCAGTGAACAGAACCATATGTTTCGCTCCAAGGATGGTATGAGCTGGGACAGAGTGACCATCCGAAAGGTAAGGTGCGTGACCTGAGATACTGACTGAAGTTGTGCAGATCTAGAATGGGGTGCCAGCCCCCCGTCCGCTTGGGTACCAGGAAGTACCTGGAGACAAAGCCTGGGTCTGCTGGAGGATCCGCCACTGGAGCTACTTCCTCCTTGAGGAGGAGCTGAGCAATGTCATCTCAGACAGCTGACTGAGTCTGGACGGATACTCTTTCCTGCCGAGGTGCTTGGCTTGGAGGGTACTACTCGAATGCCAGAGGCAGACCCTGACCGACCACTTCGAGAACCCACCTGTCCGTAGTGACAGCGGACCAGGCAGAAAGGAAGTGGTGGAGCTGGCATGACAGGAAAGAAGGAGGCAGCCCGGCCCCGTCACTGAGCAGGCTTGGAGGAGGAGGATCCAGGACCCAAACCTCAGCCTCCTTTACAGGCCTGGGAGGGCCCGGGCTTGGGACAGGGGTGCCAAGCTTCAGCCTGCTGCTGCTGCTGTTGCTGCTTCCCTCCTTGAAAGGAGGGTTGCTGTGCTGCAGGGGAAGAATGATGAAAAGGCTTCTTCTTTTTCTGCTGGTCCTTGCCCGAAGAACCCTTAGCAGAAATAGCGTCCAAGGTGGCACTGGACTGCTCAATCCGCTGAAGGTGACCAGCCACACCCGAGCCGAAAAGATTGGTGCCCAGGAAAGGCACATCAGCTAGTTTGTGCTGAGTATCTGCCGGAAAGGAGAATAGTCTCAGCCAAGCCCTGCGACAAGAGGCAACTGCAGCTCCCATCGAACGGGGACAAGAATCCTCAATGTCCAGGGATGTCTGAAGCTGCTATCTGGCAATAGCTCAGCCCAGATCCTGGACCTGCTTGACCGTGGTCTGCATGTCCATGGGGAGGTGTGGGAGGACTTCATCCAAAGACTCCAGGAGGGCATGGGAGAAGTGAGCCATGATGATGGCTGAACTTACCGGATGAAGGCCTAAAGAAGAAGTCGCATAGACCTTCCTGTCCGAATGATCCAAGAGTTTGGATTCTTTCTGGGGAGGTTGGTCCATGTCGGAAGAACTGCCAGTACGCCTGAACACAGAGGCGGTCACCAGGCTCCCGACCAAGGGTGCTCTGTGAACCCCGCAAGGGACCCCCATGGGCACTGCATACTTGCGGGCCATGCGCGCAGATGGAGCTGGACAAGAGGCAGGGCACTGCCAGAGTTCTAAGGCCGGGCCAACAATGACCTTGGCCACAGGAAAAGCCTCTGCCGGGTTACCCCTCTCTTGAGGATGTCCATGAGGGGTACTCCGCCTTTGTCTGGCTTGGCTCCAGGGGCATTCCTGTGGACTCAGAGATGAGGCAAAGAATGCCCTGAAATGACGAAGGACCTTCTTCTGTCTCTAACCCACCGGCCGAACTGTCATCCCCAGGATGAGAATGTAGGCCGGGTACATCCGAATCCGAGGAATCTTGATACAGCGGTCGACTGCACAGATCACCCACGACCCGCTGAGGGCGGTCCAGGGTGAAAGTGACCGAAAGACACCAGGGAAGCCCAGTGTCTGGCATATCTTCCTTAGAAAGAGCCCCTCCCACAGGCTGCTTGGGTGGTGGTTCCACCACTATTGGTGGAGAGACCGGTTTAGGCTGAACCGGAGGTTTCGCTGGCTCCGCGGGCGAGGGAAATGACATGATCAGCTCCGAAGGAGTCGGCTTCGGCCTAGGAGGCGAAAGCCAAGTAATGGCCGGGGTACAATCTGGGGTCCACTTGTGACCGGTCAAAATCAGCTGTTGCCACATGAGGTCCTCGTAGCGCCGGAGTTTCCGCTGGAGCCTCTCCTCATCCGAAGAGGACGACCGATGTGTTGCCTCTTTTTAGAGTGCTTGTGGCTCTTCCTCAGCCTTTCGGTCGAGGGGATTCTGGACCTTGATCGAGATCAGACAGGCCAACTCGGTCGCTCGGGAGACACCAGCGGGAATGGTGATTTCCCAGTGTCGGGGACCACTTCCTTGATGGGATTCCCAGCGGCCTTGGTCTCCTAGTCGGGGAAAGTAAGGACCGGAGTCCGATTGAGAGAGTCATCGACCAGAGTCAGCAACACCGGGTTGATGATGATTTCAGCATCATTGATCGACACTTCGGTCAACTGGCCAGACGGCAAAGTCGAGAAGCCAGTGGCCGAAGAGGCACTATCGACCGAAGTCGAGACTACCGGTTCCTGAGATCGAGATCTCTCCCGATCCCTAGAACGTCTTCGCCGAGATGAAGATGATCCCGGGTCCTTTTCCCGCTTATGGGACCGAGGGGAGTGCATGCCTGCAGGACCCTTCCCTTAGGAGAGATTGGCACAACTCTCGGCAAGAACCTGAGAAGGTGGAGCCCAGGCTGAGTGGAACAAAGAAGCTCCGAGAGGAAGATTCTGCGGCCCGAGCTGCTTCCTCCTCAAAGGCTTGCATGTGCTCCAATTGCTCGGTGGATTCCTTGGCTGTGGAAACCATCCACCAAGCCTTCTTAGATTTCACCGGAAGGTTCCGTTTCTCCGGCCTGCCCAACTTCAGGCCTGTGAGACGGTCGTCGAGGACATTAGGATGAAAAGCGAGCCCCAAAAAAAAAAAAAAAAAAAAAAAAAAAAAAAAAATCGCACTTTGAGGTGTCATGGTTGACACCGAGGCAATAGATGCATACAGTGTGGGGATCGGTGCGTGACATCTTCTGGCTGCACGAACACTGGCGAAATCCAGGGGAAGACTTGTCTTCCATAATCGAAGGTAAGGAGTAGCGATTACTAATGTGAACTAGATGAAGTTTCGGAATAACTGCAGGTTTTGAAGCCAGGACCTACAAAATGCAGGAGCACGAAGGAGGCAACCTGAATCTTCTAGTGGAAAAGAAGATCTGGCGTCATGGGGCAGAGCTGAGGGTTATACCACCCGGGTAGGTGGCAGGAGCCAGCTTGAAGACTTCCGGCAAGATTTAAAATGGAAAGGGACATGCCTAAGAGTGTGGATGAATAACATATCCATGAGCCTAGAAATAATGATTTTAAATTTTAAAATGTTTTAACAATTGTTTTTAATTGTGATTTTTAGTTTCAGACAATTCTCAGATGACTGACATGACCCAGAGACAGGACGGTGGAGGAACTTGGGCACAGGAGTAGAATAAGATGAGTATCAAAATGTTTTGATCCAACAAGGGTGGTGTGGGGGGGGTGGGGCAATACAATTTTCAGCCCCAACTTATGGCCAATGCTACTTTTGGTGGGGGTCACGTCTGGGGGGACGGATCACGATTTCAATTTCCCATGGGTTGAGGGGTGGTGGATGGGTGGCCATTAATATCACCATTCTGCTAAATTTAATATCATGTTTTGTTTTTGGTGGGGGAGGATCACAATCTAACAAGATCAGATGATCGTGTGTGTGTGTGTATATGTAAGTTATAAATACGGTCCCAATGCAGTCCCTGTGTTTGTTTTTTTCAATGGGGGAGGGCAGTCGAGATTATTGTCAATGTAGTTACCTAACCTAGTCTGCTCTTTCCACAGTCTGTCTGCAGCAGTGGCTCCTATTGTCATCAACAGCATACACACAAAACAGTTAAGAAATGTGCAGGAGGGAGAGCTTGGAAATGGGTTATGGGGGAAGTTATGGTCAGGAGGGTGTTAAGTGAAGTTAATGGGCAGGAAGGTGTTAGGAGAAGTTAATGGGTAGGAGGGTGTTTTAGGAGAAGTTATGGGCAGGAGGGTGTTAGAAGATATTGCCACAGAAAACATGGCATGCCATGAAAAAAGAAGTTCAAACAGAAAAAGCAGACTGGCAGTGGTGGTGCAGATAATTCATGCCAAGGCACCACCTGATTGTGCAACACACCAGACAGATCTGGGAGACCTACTGAGCCAAGGTAAGTTATGGGTGGTGGGATTTGGGGGTTAGTGACCCCACTGTGCTATCCAGTCATGAAGTTGGCACTAGTTCTCTTTTAGCTGCCACACACAATTAAGAAATGTGCAGGAGGGTGTTTAGATGTTATGGGCAGGAGGTGTTAGGAGAAGTTTAATAGGCAGGAGGCGTTAGGAGAACTTATGGGCAGGAGGGTATTAGGAGAAGTTATGGGCAGGAGATGTTAGGAAATTGCCACAGAAAAAATGGCAATTAAATGCCATTGAAAAGAAGCTCACTAGTAAAGCAGACTGTGCAGATTTCATGCCACCAACCAGATTAGACTGTGCCGCTGTCTTAAACCGGACAGATCTGGGAGACCTGCTGCTGAGCCAAGGTAGGTTGTGGGGTGGGGTGGGAAAGAAAGGTGCAGAAGGAGAATCTGAGTAGTTCTGGGCAGGAGAGTTGTGTTAGGAGAAGTTAATGGGCAGGAGGGGTGTTAGGAGAAATTGCCAGCATAGAAGTATGCCATGAGAAGTACACAAAGAAAGCAGATACACTGCAGACTGAGTGTTCCGTATCTATCAGATTGTGCCACTGTCTTAATAGCAGATTGTGACAGCTGTCAAGTCTAAAAAGGGTGTGGCTGGGATAGTGTTTTTTTTTTTTTTTTTTTAGTCACCCCAGTCAAATCCATGTCTCTGGTACAGCCAGGATATTCTTACAGTTTAAGAAGATTTTGTGCAAGAGAGTAGCAGGGAGATGTTTTGAGAAGAAGGGTATTTGGGAGATGTTGTGGGCAGGAGGGTGTAGGAGAAGAAATCGCTTTTATGCCAGTCAAGACACAAAACAGCAATTATTTGCCACATAGATGGCACCACCACCAGATTGTGCTAGGATGTGACAAGTTTGAGCAGGAGGTGATGTAAGGAGCCAGTCTGGTTTAGCTAGGTTAAAAAGACAACTTCAGCAAATTGCACTAACGGGCAGCAACCACACAATCATGTTAGACGTAGTCATCTTTCTAAGCCTGAGTCATCAATAGTGGCTGGGAGCTGGGAGGGAGGTTTCTGTAATGTATTATTAGAGTTGGGTGGTGGGTGGGCACTGGGAGTCTGAAACAGGGGGGCTTAGATTATAACTGCAACTAAAATGTCAATGTGCTGGAGAGAACAAAGGGGAAGTATTTTGGGCAGGAGGTGACTGGGAGACAGAGGTGACTGTCGTCAATGACTGTTAGTCATAAAAAAATGTTTACATTTAATGACTGTACCTAATCTAATGGCAAACTTTGTTTGTAGCAGTTTGACAAATAAATAAACTGAGCCACTGCACTCGGCTGCAGCAGCAGAATTCCCAATTCAGTGTACCAGAACTGCAAAATTGTAAGTACATTTTTCTCATAATTGTTAAATTGTGACAGTGAACAAATGAATCAACAGTCATCACAGGTGAATTCTTTATTTGTAATTATGTGATCATTCACTGCTGTAGTTTTTAGCCATCTAGTACCTTTGCAAAAGGACTGCAAAACAACACCGCTGAAAAAACAAAACTTTCTGGCATTATTTTTTTGTATTATTTCTTTATCTCCCCTTCGGGCCTCATGCCCCAACACTCCTTTGGGCATACCTAGGTCCGACTTCTGTTGCTGTCTGTCCCATCCAGAGTCCTCTCCAGCCGCATATCGCAGCTGTCCCTGGGGTAACCCGGATGTAATCCTTCGCTGGGCGGGTCCCCCTCCTCCGAGGGGGAAGGCACCAGAGGGGGCAGCCAGCAGATACTTGGCCCCAGGGTGCTGCTGCAGCTGAGAGACTCGTTCAGGGCACTGGCAGTGACGGAGGACCGGTAGCCATCATCTGGTCGGTTGTCTGGCGAGTTTCCGCTTTTCTGCAATGTTCCCCAAGCATCACTCGCTGCAGAGTTCCCGGTCTCCACCGGGGGCCACTGCAGAGCGACGCCAACCCACAACCCACCGAGGAGAGCAGTCCCTACGGACGCCAAAACCTTCCTCCTGCTAACCTCCAGCGTCCCAGTCCCTTCCCGAACCCGGGTCGGCCGGGCGTGGCGCGAGGTGTAGCGTCCAGCGCCTCACCCCTCAGTGTCACCGGGCCGGCCTACTTTTTGGCATTATTAGCAAAATAATGACTCAGGAATATAAAAAATACATGGGTATATTAATAAACACTGAAATGCAATTTCCAGGCTCGTTTCATTCATTTTCATGGGGACCCCCAAATATTTCACGAGGACTCCCAGATTTTCGGTCTGGACACCCATTTTTTTTTCCCCAAGAAAGTCTAGGACTCCTCAACTAAAAATCCTACCGAAAACCCTGTATTAAGCTCAGTTAAAACCAAATCAATGTATTTTTTAAGTGTTAAGAAATATCCAGATTCTGAGTTACTTTTATGTGATAATTTTGGTAATCAAATTGAGCACGTCTTTAACTATCTGGGCCTGTTACTGGACTCTCATTTTTATGGCTGTGGTCGAAGCCAACAGCCATATTGCATTAGCTGGAAAAGGGGTTTCCACAGAACACATTTTTTTGTAGTTTTCAGTGTATCCTTCCATAACACTGCAAATCCCTACAGCAGTTAAAAAATACTCCCTTCTTTCTGTTTAGAATGATGGACACAGAACTCAAAGCTGCTTTTCTCTGAGAGCAAATGTGCACACCTTCCAAACAAATCTAAATATCTTTAAAACTATTTAAGGTGTACAAAAACAAACAGTATGAAAGTTGTTTAGGGCAAAAAGACCTTTCACATGAGAGTAGTCACTAATCTGATTTCTTTATGTTTTGTAAAATATGATCTTACAAACAACCTCATTTTTTTTCTCTCTGAGTGAACACAGTAGGAGTCATGCCAAACAAATGTAAATATCTCAGAAAGTACACAAGTTAACAATATAGAAGCAACATGAAAGTTGTTCAGGACTAAATGACTTTTTAAATGAGGGTTGTCACTAATCTGAATTCATCAGATTTTTTAAACATAGCCATCCGAAAGGTGAAAATTGTGAAGAAAAATGAAAATTCAGGTAATCAGATGGCCATAGCTTAAAACATATAATTAGTGCAGCTAAACAAATAGGCTCACTTGAAAGGTAGTTTTGTCCTGAACAACTTTCACAAGATGGGTTATGAGTAACTCCTATACTTTCAGAGATATTTACATTTGTTTGGCATAACTTTTATTGCATGTCTGACAGCCTGATTTCAGAAACCACTACGCCGAGACCAGAACATAGGATTTCTATCTTGTCATGCCTAATTTAACAGCAGTTGCTGAAATTATTCTAGCAATGTAGAGCACGTCAATGGAATTCTTTAGTTCTTAATATGAACAAAAAACACCCCACTTGAAACAAAATTATCTGCTTATTGGGGGCACCTTAGATCTTTTCAGGATGAGGTCATGTTAAATCTTTTCAGGAAAAAAGCAGCAGATTAATTTTAGTAATTATTCGCCAGCAATACCTATATGTGAAGCTGTCACTGAGCAGATAGAAAAAAATTACTCACCTTAGTAATTGTGTTTCTTCTAATGGAGTCTTGCTGTATTCTGACATTATGTAGTTAGCCCCAGCACTTGAACTGCTCTGGAGAGGAAAGAGTTAACTCTATGCCAGAGCACAGAATGTTGAGCTCGAGCTCGGTTCAAACCTCTGTCTGCTGCACGCTGAAGTGTAACCGTCAGATTCTTATGAGCTAATACTAACTACACCTCCTAGGTGGAAACTGTAAAATTACTAGCCAAAAGGCAACCAGATATTTTGGACCCCAAAAGACTCAAATCGAGAAATACAAAACAAAAACTAGGAAGTGAATAAACATAGCTATAAAAACAAAATAACATAAACCACTCCCCCTCTCTAAAAAGGGAAGAGTGCCAAGTGCACCCCTAAGATGCAACACTGCACCTGCCAACCCAATTCCCAAAAACCAGGTTCTGAGAGGGGAGGCAGGGAGGGAGGTCAGAATACAGCAAGACTCCATTAGAAGAAACACAAATACTAAGGTGAGTAATTTTTTCTTCAAACAACATGAAGTCTTGCTGTATTCTGACATTATGCAGACTATCAAGCAGTACCTCCATGGAGGAGGGTACCGAACCTATTTTGGGAATAGGCTCTGCAGTACTCCAGTACCAAACCTAGCATCACTCCTAGCCTGGATGTCCAGAGCATAATGCTTGGTGAATGTATGGCCTTTTTTTCAGGTGGCTGCTTTGCATATCTCTAGTATATCTCTGGCAGCAGCCAGAGAAGCAGCTGTACCTCTAGTCGAATGAGCCCTCAGGCCTGAGGGGGGTACTTTGTCTAGCTAGGGGGAGGTCAGAATACAGCAAGACTCCACTAGAAGAAATATAATTACTAAGGCGAGTAATTTTTTCTTCAAACAACATGAAGTCTTGCTGTATTCTGACTAGTGCAGACTACTAAGCAGTACCTCCATGGAGGAGGGACAGAACCTACTTTGGGACTAGGCTCTGAAGTACTGCTGTGCAAACCGAGCATCACTCCTAGCCTGGATATCCAGAGAGTAATGCTTGGTAAAAGTATGGCCTGTTTTCCAGGTGGCTGCTTGACAAATTTCTAAAAGAGGGATATGCCTGGCAACAGCCAGGGAAGCAGCTGTACCTCTTGTGGAATGAGCCCTAGGGCCTGAGGGTGGAGTTTTACCCAGTTTTTCATAGCAGAAATGTATACAAGACACAATCCACCTGGCAATAGATTTCTTGGTGGCAGGTTTGCCCTTCCCCACTTCTCCATAAGTGAGGAACAACTGGAGGGAGTCAAACCTGTGACCCTTGGTACGTTCTATGTAGTAGCTAAGGGCTCTTTTAACAACCAAACTGTGTAGCCTCCTCTCTCCCGAGGAAGAATGGTCAGTGAAGAAAACAGGGAAAGATATAGACTGATTCAGGTGGAAATCTGAAACCACTTTAGGCAAGAACTTTCTGTTAGTTCTAAGGACCACTATCTCTGTGAAGAGAGATGAAATCAGGTTCCACTGACAGGGCTTGCAATTCACTGATACATCTAGCAGAAGTAATGGCTACCAAAAACACAGTTTTCCAAGTCAAGTACTTAAGCTCTGCTGAGGACAAAGGTTCAAAAGGGGGTTGCATAAGCTGAGCAATGCAAACATTAAGATCCCAAGCAGGATCAGGATCCCTAAAGGGGGGACTGGTGTGAAGCAATCCCTTGAAAAACTTACATAATACAGGGTGGGATGACAGTGAGGAAGACTTGCCCACTGACAGGAAGGCAGAAACAGCTGACAAGTGAACCTTGAGAGTAGCTGGTCTAAGGCCTAGGCCATTGAGATGGACCATATAATCCAGAACCGTAGGCAATTCAGCAGTGTCTGGAGAAATATTCTTGTTAGAACACCAAATGCTGAATCTTTTCCATTTGGAGTTGTAAGTCTTTCTGGTGGAAGGCTTTCGAGAAGCCTTGAGGATATCCAGAACCCCTTGAGAAAGATACAGATCTGCAAACTCTATCTCTTCAAGAGCCAAGCCTTGAGATTGAGAGACTGAAGATTGGGGTACCAAATCCTCCCCTGAGATGATGTTAACAGGTTGTAATTCCTGGGAAGAGACAGGGGAAGATGGACTGCTAAGGACAGCAACAAGGGATACCATGGCTGCCTGGCCCAGTCTGGAGCAATCAGAATCACTTTGCAAGGTTGTGACCTTATCTTGACTAACACTTTGAACAGGAGAGGGAAGGGGGGGAAAGCATATATAAATTTCCCTTCCCAGTTCAGAGTCAGAGCAGCCAGGGGGACTGAGCCCAAGACTGGGGGTCTGCAACAAAAGAGAGGAAGTTGGTGATTGTCTGGGGCTGCAAAAAGATCTATCTCTGGAGTGCCCCATCTTGAGAAAATCACCTTCCGTACCAGAGGATCCAGGGCCCATTCGTGATGGCCCTGAGATATTCTGCTCAGTGCATCTGCTAGGACATTGTCCTTCCCTGGAAGGTGAACTAGTATCAGAGAGGTTTGCAGGGAATAAGCCAGGGACCACAACTTCATTGCTTCTGTGCACAAGGCCATAGACCGAGTGCCTCCTTGCTTGTTGATGTACCACATGGTGATGGTGTTGTCTGTTCTGACCTGAACCACCTTGTTCTGTACTGACTTGGAAAAAGCTTGCAGTGCCAGAAACACTGCCCTGAGTTCCAGGAGAGTGATGCGTAGAAGAGATTCCTGAGGCGACCATAGTCCCTGGGTGGTGAGGGCCCCCAAATGGGCTCCCCAGTCCAGCAGGGAAGCATCTGTGGTAAGGACCACCGAATGAGACTGAGTGTCAAACGGAACCTCTTGCCTCAAATTGTCCTAATCTTGCCACCATTGCAGGGCTTGGATGAGAGTTCGAGTCACTGGGATTAGTTTGGTAAGGGAATCCTTTCTTTGGGACCAAAAAGCTCTTAAGCTAAAGCTAGCTTTGTCATCTCACAATCTCCCTCCCAAAAATTCACCATATATGGCATAATCTTTGTTCTTCAGTTCTCCCTCCCAGGCAGACACCCCATCTTATGGCACCAGTAATACCTTCCACCATCCTAGTATTACATTATGCTGTGTGTTTGCCATGGCCCCTCCACTGGGATATATATACACTGTATATACTGTAAATATTAGCTCAACTTTCCTATAACCCACTTTATCATGTGAATTTTACTGTACATCACTGTGTTTATAAATGTTTTTTTCCCCTGTATGTATAACTGTTTTATATAAGTGTATGATGTATCTGTTGTGTATCAATTGTTGAACCTTGACCTTATCAGGTCCATCTTGTAAATGAGACTTGCTCAATGATGCTCGCCTGAATAAATAAAGATTTGATGATGATGATGATGAAGTGGAACTGAATGTCCCTCATCTGGAATCTTGAGCCTTGGACCACTGCTGTAGAAGCTGCCATGTGGCCCAAGAGCTAAAGGAAATGCCTTGCTGGTCTAGACACCTGAAGGCTGAATGAAGAGGCCAGCTCCATGAGAGCTCTTGCCCTTTCCAGGGGAAGGAAGGCTCTTGCTTTTACTGTATCCAGCTCTGCCCCTATGAAGGTGAGGAGCTGCACTGGTTCAAGAACTGACTTTGGTAGGTTGAGAAGAAATCCTAAAGAAGTGAGCACTTGCTGGGTCACTTGCAGGTGTGACTTGACTTGGTCTGGGGACTGGCCCACTATGAGCCAGTCATCCAAATATGGAAAAATGGAAATCTTTTGTCTTCTTAGGAAGGCAACAACTACTGCCAGGCACTTTGTGAAGACCCATGGGGCTGAGGTTAGGCCAAAGGGCATTGCTCTGAACTGATAGTGGCCTGAGGGCAACTCGAACCTGAGGTACTTTCTGTGGGAGCACCTGATGGGAATGTGAAAGTAGACACCTTTGAGGTCCAGGGAGGCTAGCCAGTCCCCTGGCCTTAGAGAGGGAAGGATAATTCCCAGAGTTATCATCTTGAACTTTGGCTTTAAAAGATGTTTGTTCAGGTATCTTAAATCCAGGATGGGTCACCACTCTCCTGTCTTTTTGGGGGCTAGGAAGTGCCTGGAGTACAGTCCTTTGCCCCAGTGTAGGGTAGGTACTCTCTCTATAGCTCTTAGAGCTAGAAGAGAAGAAACCTCTGCCTCTAGGGCAAGGGTCTCCGAGAGATTTGCAGGTGGAAAAGATCTGGCTCTCATCTTGGGAAATACTTTGAAGGTGAGAACCAGTCCCTGGCTTACTACCTCCAGGACCCACTTGTCTGATGTAACAGACATCCAGTCCAGGACAAAGTAAGCCAGCCTGCTCCCTACTGGGATAGGAGAATTGACCCGGGCAGATCCATCACGGTGTCTGCTTGGCAGGGGCTTCAGGCTGAGGGGTGGATGCAGACCTGCTCATCCTCGTTCTGCCTCTCCCTGTAAAGAACCCCCTCTGTGAAAAGGAAGAGGCCTGTGCTTGGTAAAAAGGCCTTTGAAAAGGCCTGCCCCTGCCCCTGGACTGCTGCCTTTGAGGAGTTGCCTGCCTTTCCTTGGCCTGAGCACTCCTGTAAGTGGTCCTATATTCGTCCATTTTCTTCATGTAATTCTCTGTCTGCTCCCCAAACAGAGAAATACAGGTTACTCACCTGTAACAGGAGTTCTAGGAATGGTATATGTTGTTCATCCACACTCATTGGCAGGTATCCTTGCCGCTTTAAATCTTGCCAGAAGGTCTTCAAGCTTGCTCCTCCCACCCACCCGGGTGGTATAACTCTCGGCTCCGCCCCATGACGCCAGATCTGGCCCGCTGGAAGCTCAGGTTGTGCGTCGAAGCCGGGGAAGTCGGGTGGGTTGTGTGGATGAACAACATATACCATTCCTAGAACTCCTGTTACAGGTGAGTAACCTGTATTTCTAGGGACATGGATATGTTCATCCACACTCATTGGCAGACTCCTAGCAGTTCTCCGGGAGGAGGGAGGCAAGACGCACACCCCCAATACTTACTTGGGAAAGAGAGACTGGAGAACCGAGGCCCCAAAACCAGCATCCCGGCGTGACTCAAGGTCGATGTGGTAATGGGTAATGAAGGTGTTTGCTGACTTCCAGGTAGCAGCCCTGCAGATTTCCTGGATAAGGGCGTCCCTGGAAGCAGCCACGTTACAGCAGTATGGCGGGTAGAATGAGCTCTTATCCTCTGGGAGGCTCCATGCCCGCCAACTTATAGCAGAGATCTATGCAGGAGTTACCCACCTGCTTATCGTCCGCTTGGCTGCAGGTCTGCCAGATGCGGCTTCAGCGGGTGACAAACAGCTGGCGAACCTCTCCCGAATTTCAGCCGTGCGCTCCTTATAATAAGCGAGCCTTCTAGGGTCCAGAGTATGAGCCCATATTCGCCTCCGAGGTGTGATTGGGGTAGAACACTGGCAGAGTCAACACCTGGTTAAGGTGAAACCTCACACCACCTTCGGAAGGAATTTCGGTGGGGGCGCAGGACAACCTTGTCCCTGTGGAAGACCAGGTAAGGACCTCGATGAAAAGTCACTGAGCCTCCCATCCTTCTGGCTGACGTGATAGCCACCAAGAAGGCGGTCTTCCACGACAGGTGAGAGAGAGCACACCTGTGCATAGGTTCGAATGGCTTGCCCATGAGCTGCCAGTACCAGCAGTAGATCCCACGGAGGTGGGGTTCCCAGACTGGAGGAAGTGATCAAGGCCTCGAAAAGCGCCAGACCACTTCTCCTGCGCCACCGACTGCTTCCCGCCCGCGCCTGCAAGCAGAGATGGCTGCCAGGTGCACCCTTAGGGTCGCCGACCCAAGCCCTTGACTAGAAAGGGACCATAAATAGTCCAAGATGCTTGCCAAGGAACAGGAGGAAGGTCCAAGCCCTGTTCTGGACACCAAATGGAAAACCTTTCCATTTGAAGGCATAGCATTTTCTGGTCGACTTTCACGGGATGCCTCAACTACATTGAGGACCTCAACGGAAAGACCCAAGGCCTGGAACTCTAGCCGCCAGGAACCAGGCCAGGTGCAGGGATTGAAGGTCCGGATGGAACACCTTCCCGATTGACTGGAGAGCAGGTCCGGGCGAGCTGGAAGCTGCCGCGGAGTCCTGGAGCTGAGACTGAGGAGATCTGGGTACCAGAACTGGCGAGGCCAGTCTGGGCTATCAGAATCACCTGCGCCTTGTCCCTCCTCGCCTTGAGAAGCACCTTGTGGATCAAGGAAATGGGGAAAAGGAAAGAGGCCCGGGTCCACTGCCTCGAGAAGGCATCCCTGCAGCGAGCCCTGCTGAGGGGGCGGGCATGGAACAGACTCAGCAGCGCTCTCCCTGGAGGCAAACAGGTCCACCTGAGGTGTGCCCCAATGGGAGAACAGATGCTGTACTACCTCCGGCAGGAGAGACCACTCGGGGATGCAGCCCCTATCCGCTCAGGGCATCGGGCCAGGGTGTTGGAGGCTCCTGCCACGTGAATGGCTAGGAGATCCGCCTCCAGGCTGCGCACAGTGACCATAACGGGAGAGCTTCCTTGCATAGAAGCATGGAGCGCGGCCCCGCCCTGGCGGTTTAGATAGTACATGGTCGTGGTATTGTCCGTCTGGACTCGGACCACTTGACCCGGAGGAGGAGCAAAGGCGGTGAGAGCTAGGCGGACCGCCTGGAGCTCCAGCAGGTTGATGTGGCATCGGGACTCCTGCTGGGACCAGAGGCCATGAGCCCGGTGTTCCCCAGATGGGCACCCCAACCCATCAGAGAGGCATCGGTCGATGAGAGACCGGTCGGCTCGGGCGGATGAGCAGGATGCCTCCTGCAAATGATCTGGAACGGTCCACCACTGGAGGCTTCCCACATCCCTATGTCACCGGCCTAAGCTGGTCCAAGGATCGCAGCGTCGTGACCACTGGCTGGCCAGTCCCCACTGAAGGGGACGCATGTTCCAGCGGGCCCAACGGACCACGCTGGTGCAGGCCGCCATGAGACCCAGGAGGCGAGGAAGTCCCGGGCAGGGCGAATTGCCCAACCAGAAATGATCGGGCAAAGGAGGAAAGAACCTCGGCCCTGTCCGGGGCCAGCGCTCTGGCTCGAAGAGAGTCGAGCTGCGCCCAATGAATAGAATCACCTGCTTGCGCTCGAGTTCGACTTGGCCTCGTTGATAAGGAGGCCCAGTTGAGAAAACGAACCTGGAGGAGCCAGATCTCTGGACCACTCCGCCTCCTTCCTGGAGGGGCTGCTATCAGCCAGTCGTCCAGGTAAGGGGTACACCTGAGACCTCGGCCGCCCAGGGAATGCTGTCACCACTGCCATGCATTTGGTGAAGACCCTGGGAGCTGGAGACAAGCCGAAGGGCATGGCTTGGAACTCGAAGAGGATCCTTCCGCCGGAAGCGAAGGAATTCTGGGTGAGACGGATCGATAGGGACGTGAAAATGCGCCTTGCAAGTCCAGAGAGCAGAACCACACGCCTGCTCCAAGGATGGTATTATCTGAGCCAGAGTGACCATCCTGAAGGTTCGAGACCTTAGGAACTTGTTTAGGGTCGTAGAGACGAGAATGGGCGCCAGCCCCGTCTGCTTCCGGAACCAGGAAGTACCTGGACACAAACCCTGGGTCTGAAGGAGGGTCCACCACCTCTCTTACCACCTCCTTCTGGAGGAGGAGAGCGATGTCGGCTCGACGAGCCGCCAGTGAGGCTGGGGATCCCGAAGCCCCCCGAGGGGCGACGGCTCTGAAGGGTGGTGCCTGCTCGAATTCCAGAGGCAGGCCTCTTCCCACACCTCCCAAGACCCACCTGTCCCGTGGAAACAGCGGACCAGGCGAACGGAAGTGCAGGAGCCGTCCCCCACGGGGACCCAGAGGTAAGGTGGGCGGGAATGGGCGACACCCCTCAGCCCGTCACTGGGCAGGCTTGGAGGGAGGACCGTGAGGGACCTCCTGGGCCTTTCCTCCCTGCCTCCTGTTAGAGGAAGCCGGCGGCTTGGGTTTGGGATGCCAGGCCGAGCCTGCTGGCCTGGTGCTGAGCCAGGCGCGGCCGGGGAGGCACGAAGGAGCGAAAGGGCTTAGGCTGTGGTTTGCGGCCTTTGTCCTTCTGAGCGGAAGAGACCGAGTCCAAAAGCATGGACTTCGATCCTCTGCAGGTGACCTTCCACCCCAGGGCAGAGAGGTCAGTCCCCAAAGGGAACATCCGCCAACTTGTGCTGGGTATCTGAAGTAAAGTGGATATCCTCAGCCAAGCCCGCCGACGATAGCCACTGCGGCCACCGATCTGGCACATGAGTCCCTATATCCAAAGCAGTCTGAGCTGCTGTTTGGCCACTGCCCTGCCCTGGTCCCGCACCTGCTTAACCGTAGTCTGCAGATCGGCGGGAAGATGAGGATGACCTCATCCAGGGGCCCAACAGGGCATGAGAAAAATGTGCCATGAGGACGGCCGAGAACTAGCCTGGCGAGCCGAGAGAGGGAGTATGCGTAGACTTTTCGCCCGACATAGTCCAATTTCTTGGACTCCTTGTCAGGAGGTTTGTCCACATCCCTGGCGTTGCCGGCGCGCCTGAAAACGCTGTCGGTAACCAACCCCTCAGCAGAGGGGTGTTCCGAAAAACCGGACAAGGAACCGGTAGGGACCGCATACTTCCTGGCCATCCTGGCCGAAGGCGCAGGGCAGGAAGCAGGGCGCTGCCAAAGCTCCAGTGCCGGACCCACTATGGCCTCGGCCACCGGAAAGGCCTCCGTCGGAGAATCCCCTCGGTCCAGAATCTCCGTGAGGGGATACCTGGCCCGTTTGGAAACGGGTTCGAGCTCCATCCCGGTGGACTCCGAGATGAGCCGAAGCAGTCCTAGGAAGGACGACGGGCTATCGTCCATTGACTGACCTCCTGAAGACTCCAAGTCCAGTCGCTTGGAGAAAAAGGAGGAATCATCTTAGGACTCGGAAGAGTCCTCGAAGAGCTGCCTCTGGCCTGAGCCACCCTTCACCTGCCGAGGTCGGTCGGGAGTGAGGGTAACTGACAGCCGATGGGGTAGACCCCTAGCCGACCGAGAATCCTTGGTCGGAGCCCCAATTGGTGGCTGTGGAGGCGGAGGTTCCACCGGAATCGGTGGAGCAGCTGGTTGTGGCCGAACAACCGGCCTGGGTATAGGCTCCTCGGATAAGTCGAGGGGTTGTGTCGGCAGCTCCGGTGACAGCCACTTAATGGCCGGGGAAGGCGACGGGGTCGGCTTACTCCCGGCCAGGAGGAGCTGTTGCAACATAAGGTCCTCGTACCGTCGACGTAATTACGCCCGAGCCTCCCTCGTCGAGGAGGGAGGAATGACGACGCCGCTGCAGCGGTCTCGAGACGAGACCGCCTATGGTGGGATCGGCTGGACCGCGAAGAGGTCCGACCGAGACCGAGAGTCCCAGAATTTCCGAGGTCGGTGCGGGGAGGTGTCGGCCGGAACCGGCACTCCCTTCGGCTCGGATGGTCCATCCGAGGGCTCCGGAACCGGAGGCACAGGCGAGCCCACGGGATCCTCAACTCCTCCCGGGGGAACCGGGGAGAGGGGAATCTCGGCTGCTAAAGGCGACAGCCCGTCCAATGGGTCGAGAAAAATCTCGACTTCATCGGTGGGAGTCTCGGTCAACTGACCTGACGGGGACACCGTGAGGCCAGTGGCGAAGCAAGCGATGGGCAGAGAGCCCGGCGGTCGGCGGCCACGAGAGGGACCTTTCCGCTCCCAGAGCGTCGGACGGAGGGACTTACCCCTGTCCCTCTTTTGGACCGAGAATAAGGTCCGCAAGCGTAGCCCTTCTCCTTTAGTGGAGAGGGACAGACAAAGCTCAAAAAAGCCGTAAGAAGAGCCCAGAGAGAGCGGGATAAATGCGCGGCAGAGGAAGATACGGCTCGCGCCTCCTCTTCGAGAAGCGACCATCCGCCGAGCTGATCCGCCGAGCCGCCGCCCTCGGACACCGCCAACCGGGCCTCCTTGGACTTCACCGGAGGGAAACGCTTCTCGGGACGGCCCAGTTGCAATCGGGCAGCACGGTCTTCGAGAACGTAGGCCGAGAAAATGAGCACAGGTCGCAAGCCTGCGGGTCGTGCTCAAGGCCTAAGCAGTAGACACACGTGGAGTGTGGATCCGTCCGAGACATCTTCTGCCCGCATGGGCATCTCCGAAATCCGGGAGTCGATGTGTCCATCGCAGCCGCGAGGGATAGAAGACTGAAGTCTTTTTCGCAAATTTATTTTTAAATCCGCAAACGGAGAAATAGGAACCAGTCTCAAACGCAGAGCGTTAAGGAGGGAACCTGAGCTTCCAAGCGGTAAGGAAGATCTGGCGTCATGGGGCGGAGCCGAGAGTTATACCACCCGGGTGGGTGGGAGGAGCAAGCTTGAAGACCTTCCGGCAAGATTTAAAGCGGCAAGGATACCTGCCAATGAGTGTGGATGAACAACATATCCATGTCCCTAGAATTACCCACTACAGGGAAATCCATGGCCTTAGCCTGGGTATCCTGC